>JAIPUX010001232.1:169583684-169595393 GCA_020142125.1 Phrynosoma platyrhinos | reverse complement strand
CTATCATGTCACCTCTTAACCGTCTCTTCTCCAGGCTAAACAAATCCAGCTCTCTAAGTCTTTCCTCATAAGGCATGGTTTCCAGACACTTCACCATTTTGGTTTCCCTCCTCCGGAAACACTCTATTTTGTCAACATCTTTTTTGAATTACTCAGAATAATAGAATAAAATGACACGGTGAATATCCATCACTTGCCATATTTAATCATAAATAGTGGAAGTCATATTTTGTGGTGCACCCCAACTATCTGAAAATTGCCAGTCATATATTACAAAAGTGGTGGGTATATAAGTATTTCTATGAATTACTATAAGGGCTATATCAGGAATCAGTCTCTCTTTCCCGCATTTACCCTGTGATTGTGTAACCCCCATTTGGTCCAGTGGATGAACAAACCCTAAGAAAGGGTTCAAATACTTAAACAGGGCTATATAAAAACATACATTAATACAAATGACAAATTAAAAACCAAATGGACAGAAGGTATCATTTATTATAATGTTTTTATATATATTAGCATAGTCATATATTGTCTGTTTGATTTTTAATTTGTCATTTGTACTTATATGTGCTTTCATATAGCTATTTGAAAGCAGTTCTTGATCACCAGCAGTAGTCTTGTAGCAATGCCCTCCAATTGTCCTGATTTGGTAGGGGAAGTCCTGATTGATCCTTTGCAGTCCAACTTTTTCAGCTGCTTTTAAAATAGCCTGATTTATCTCCTCCTCTCACTTGCCCCCCTTTGTCCTCAGCTTACTTCAGTTGCTGCAAGCTGAATTCAAGGTGCACCATTTGCACTCAATCTTGTCAGCATGAAAGAGGGGAGAAGAGAAGAGGAGAGATAAAATCTTGTCCTTCCTAGTCGGTTCAAGTAAAAGCAACTGCTGCAGCCTCCCCTAGCTTGTCTATTCTTCCTCATTGATACCTTTGGGCATGTTAACCACACTTTGATGTTCCTTGGCCACATGTGTCCCAGTTTTCATCTGGGACATGTGGAAGGATATGCATAAGTTTTTAATGCTTATGGACATGCTTCACATGGCGGTGAGAAGCAGGTCTCCAGTCATTTTAGACTACACTGTGCATCTCTGTGTTCTCAATATGCATGTGGTAGTGGGACAGGTTTAATCAAATGCTACTGAGAAGCCATAGGTGATGTAGGCTACTACCACATTGCATAATTAATGCAGTTTGATGCCACTTTAACTGTTATGACTCCTGGGATTTCTGGTTTGCTGTGGCACCAGAGCTCTCAGATAGAGAAGGCTAAATAGCTCTCAAAACTACACATCCCAGAATTCCATGTCAAACTGTTTTAAATTCCATGTCAAACTGTTTTAATTCTCCAGTGTAGATGCAGCCAGAGATGATGGTAGCAACACATCTATTGATTTGGCCCCAAAACAGAACTTAGTGCTATAAGTAGGGTTAGGTAAGAATTTTGTTTCAATTCATATTTGAATAATAGTAAACCAAAATTGACATTTTCTTCATATTTGGGCTTGAAAGAATGTGAGAGTTTAAAATGGAATGGAAGATATCAAAACTGAGAGAGGTTCACCCATCAAAGTTAAGGCCTTTGAATTCTTAGTTCTTAAAAGTTTGGTATTCAGATTTATTATAACTAAATTAAGGGTATTGCCTCTTTCTTCCTATCTTCGGCAGCTCTATGGCAGGCAGATACATCAACATGATTCTGCCAAGACCATGTGGCATCCTGGTCTGGAAAATCACATGGATGTGGCTACTGAAAGGAACTGGAGCACTGGTAACAGGGTTAGTACAGTTCAAGTGGCAAGTGCATGAGTCAGCATTTGGAAAGCTGTGCATCACGGAAGGTCCAATGCAACATGCACAGTGGATGAGGCCAGCCAGGTATACATCATGGGACGCCTGGTGCAACAGGCACTGGGGATGAAATCAGCCAGGTTTCATTAGTGCATGGCTGTCACATGTTACTAAGAAGACCACCTATATGAAGTCGTAGGCTTTCATGGTCAGCATCCATAGTTTTTTGTTGGTTTTTCGGGCTGTGTGGCCATGTTCTAGAAGAGTTTCTTTCTGATGTTTCGCCAGCATCTGTGGCTGGCATCTGAAGATGCTAGCCACAGATGCTGGCAAAACGTCAGGAAGAAACTCTTCTAGAATATGGCCACACAGCCCAAAAAAAATAACAAAAAACTAAAGACCACCTATATATGGGAGATGGTCAGAATCTCCATTGTTGGTTAATTATGGTTGTTGGTTGGCGAAGTACTTTGTTGGTCTGTATAGCTGTGAGTATTCAAGATGGATGTCTGGTACTCTATGTATCTTTTTAAATATTTGCAATAAAGATTAAAGCCCTCATTGAGTGAAGTCTCGCTTTCCAATGATTCATTTCTCCAAGCTGAAAGCAGCAGCCTGCATGTGGGAGGATTTTTCCTGTGCCGTCTGGAGCAAGACTTTTCACAGAAGACCATTTCCTGGGTGTTTCCTACGTGCATCAACTATGCATGTGTGTATGTTAGATCCTGCCTATCTGCATACCCCAACAGATTCCCCTCATGTCAGTGATTGGTGCAGGCAGATGAAAATTTTGTCTGATCTTGGAATTTAAGCATGGCCAAATTTTCACATTCTTCATATTCTGAACAGAAAAGGACTAGGATATGAAAAAAAGATGTGTGGAATGAAAACAAAGCTGAGGTTTCCATCCCTACAGTACAAAATCCTAAACTGCAAAGATCCTAAATTGTGCTTGTGTAATGTAAATAGATAAGCCAGCATGGTGTTGTGGTTTGAGTGTTGAACTACAACTCTGGAGATTAGGATTTGATTCCCCATTTAGCCATGGAAACCCACAGGATGATCTTGGCCAACTCACACACTCTCAGATTCAAAACCCCCCATGAACGGTTCATTTTAAAGTCACCACAAGTCAGAAACAACTTGAAGGCTCACAACAACACATAAATGCATAATTGCTTGATGCCAACACCGCATTAGTCTTCCGCTGAATACTGACCTAGTGGCTGAAATCAACATCCCCTCAGTGTAACATAAATATATGCTTGCATGGATAAGATACATCAGCACTATGCAGTTCCCATGCAGGATAGCAACACTACACAATGCGTGAAAAGTATTATCATTGCTCAATGCACAACATGAAACTGCAATGTGAAATGTACAGCTACAATGTTCAGTGCTTAGCCACAATGTATAACATTCCTGAATGTGCAGCTTTACTTCTGATGCTGTCAGCAGTATGCATCCTTTGTTCTACAGTGAATAATTAATCCTGCATGTGTAATGCAGCTTATGCATGCATATGTTGCTGACAGGATGCCAACCTGTGTAACCAATGGTGTATCTGCCAATGTGCATGCTTATTATTCCTTTGTGCAATTGGGAATGACTGCTTCTGAAATCCCAGGGAACCAAGTAGTATATTTTTATTATTAATAATAATAATTTTAATTGTTATGATTTTATCCTGTTTTAATTTCCTAATTGGATTTTAACCATGTTATTGTTTAATAATGTTTTAAGGGGGGGGAATGCTGTCTATTGTAATTGTGTTTTATGTTGTAAACCACCTGGATTGGGCAACAATTGGCCAGTATATAAATAAATTTTTATTATTATTATTATTATTATTATTATTATTATTATTGAAGGCCCTGCCAAATACTTGTCCACTATTTAAGAATGTTCAATGCCATGGCTGGGATCCTGTTGGTTCATCCCAACTAGAGTCAACTCATTTAATCAGCTGTTGAATATTAATTCAAATATAGCTATTTCAGTTTATTTGATGACTAATCGAGAAAAGAAGTTTGGCTCATGTGAAATAGTTATACTTGTGGACTTCTGCTTATGCAGCCAGAAACAGAATATTTTCTTTGCACAACAGCCCAAAAGTACAACTTCAAGTGAAAGGAAACTTACACAGGTGTATGACACCAATAGGATTCTAGCCACTTTGTGCAAAGCTTCCTACAATGTGTGCTATGGAATACCTGTGTGACAGAACACTGCTTTCAAAGCAATTTGAAAAGGCATGATATACAAGCAGCAAGAAATCAGCAATGATTCATTTGGGTCTCCAAGACAGTTTCCATCTGTTACCAGTACACCTGCACTACTATTTGTTGTTGTAGTGGTGGTAGTGATGGTGTGCCTTCAAATCATTTTTGACTAAGACAAAACTAACATGGGATTTTCTGGGGCTAAGAGTGTGTGACTCTCCTGAAGTCACCCAGTGGGTACTGCCATGACTGAGTTAGGACTTGAACCCTTGTCTCCACAGTTATAGTCCAGTGCTCTAACTACCACACCATGCTGGTTCACTATGTGGACATCAGATGGAAAGATGAACTTGAGAAGTTTCTCTGCCTTGTGAATGACAGTCACTTGACCTCTTTTCTTCAAGAGATGTCTCCATCCGTAGCTATGCTTTCTAATTTCTACCATGGGTGAAATGAAGTGACTGAGGTTCCATTGGCCAATCTAGGATCAGCTGGCCTTTGGCTCCTCCCACATAGATCTGTCTTAGGCTGCATGTGCACTCTGGAAATAATATTCTTTGGCACTGCTTTAACTGTTATGGCTCAGTGCTGTGGAATCCTGGGGTTTGTGGCTTGTTGTGGTACCAGAGCTCTTTGAGAAAGAAGGTTAAACATCTCACAAAGCTAAAAATCCCAGAATTCTATAGCATGGGAGTTAAAACGGTGTCAAACAGCATTATTTCTGCAGTGCAGATACCATGGTGCCTGTAACTTTCTCGTTTTTTTCCCCCTGCTGATGTTTCTCCCTTTTATTATTCTTTTAAGCTCTGAACCACTTTGAGGCAAGCATCACAAAAGCCTGACAGAAATGTAGTCAGTAAGGAAATAAATAAATTTCCCTAGGCTCCTGTTCCTATTAGAAGGAATAGGCAGTGGAGTGGTAATTATGATGGAAAGAAGAAGAAGGAGAAGAAAATAGCCCTCGGCTATTACAGAATTTACTAGGAATTTTGAGATTCAAAGCTATTGTCAGAAGCAGACTTGGGTGAAAAGGAAGAAAGGCTAGGACCCTGGAAAGAGTGAGAAGTGAGTGTTTTACATCTTGTCCCAGTTTAAAGATGTTTCATGTGTTATGGCCTGAAAACATGTCACTCTCTGCTTGGATTTGTATTGTGCCTTGTTAATTATGCAGCTGTTTTGTTGGAAAGGACTTTGCAGAGCATGTATTATGAGAACATAGGTCAGGGGTAGGCAATCTGTCCCCTTTAAGGGCTGAGGGACTTCAGCTCCCAGAAGCCTCAGCCATGTTGGCCAATAGTCCTATGTTGGCCAATAGCTCCTGGGATTCTGGGAGCTGAAGTCCCTCGGCCCTTAAAGGGGAAAGGTTGCCTACCCCTGACATAGGTTATGCAAGGCAGAAAGAAAGACACAATATGAGCATGTCTGCCAATGCATTTGTGTGTGCGTGTGTATGTGCATGCATGTGTTCTATACAACAAAACTAAAAAAAAAACTATACCAGTTTTTATTTTCTTTTTATTGAGAATCAGACTGACTTAACATCTATAGCAGAGGTATATATTATGTGGCCTGGGAGATATTATTGAGTTGCAACTCCCATCAACCCTAACCAGCAAGGCCAATGGAGAGGAATTTGGATGTTGATGTTCAATAATTTTCAGGACCACTTTCAGATTCCTACAGCCATAGAGGGGAATCTTTAGAAATGCACAGTAGATGGCAGTCATGAAGTCAAGACACAGTCTTTCTCTGTGTGTCCTTATGATGCAAAAACACCAGAACAGAACTACAGGAATGATGGGACTTGAACTGAATCCAAGGTGGTTTCAAATACTGCCTCATAATTCTGCACTCAAACCCTGGCAAGTTATCTTCATATGTGAAGGCATGTCATGTAGAGGATGGAAAGAGCTTGTTTTCTGCTGTACTAAATACTAGGACACAAAATGGATTAAATTACAAGAGGTTGCAAACAAACATGAAGACAGACTTATTTACTGCAAGAACCATTCAATGATAGAACAGACTGACTCAGAGGGTGGTAGATGCTCCTTCTCTGGAGATCTTTATACAGGGATTGGATGGACCTCTGTTGGGAGTGCTTTAGTTGTGTTTTCCTACAGGGGAGTTGCATTACATGGCCCTTGTAGTCCCTTCCAGCTCTATGATCCAATGATTTTATATTACAGTTCCAAAGCCCTGAAAAGTTGTTAGCTATTATTGTAGCTGTGATTTTTTAAAAACAAAACAAAACAAAACTCTGACACACCTCCCCCCCCCCCCCCCCCCCCCCCCCCGCATCTCAAAATTAACTAGACTTACTTTTAAGTGAAGTAGCTAACCTTCTGGCTACTTTGGTTAAAAGTAGGTCTGGTTACTTTCTAGAAACAGGGAGATTCAAAGTTGTTGTTGTTGTTGTTGTTTTAATCACAACTACAATAATAACTAACATATTTTCAGGGCTTTGGAACTATAATATAGAATCATTGGATCACTGATCATTGGATCAAGTGGCTAGACTTCTGGTTATTTTGTAAAATCTCAATACTATAAGCCCCTTGGTTGGTGAATCACAAAATGCCCATCCTCTCATCCACTTTGTCCTCAACTCAAGAAACACAACAGAGGATGGGGCAGCAACATGAAGCATAGGAAGAACCTACCAACAGTGAGTGGAGCTGGGCTGAATTTTTTTTTTTTTTTTTTGGATTCCTATGCTGCCTTAACTATGGTATAGAGAATATAAAGAAAGGAAGATATACTGGTAGCAGTGGTGGGAGAAGAAATCAGCTGGATTTTATCATCATGTTTCTGAAATGTCTGGCTTGAGTGGAGAGGTCTTCAGAATCAAGATACTCTGGAAGGGCTAACTTAAACAGTCAGCTGTGCCAAGGGACATGCAATTGTCTAAGCCCACCTTCCTAGTACAAACTGTCTTTAAGGATACTCCTGCTTTCTGTAAGCCAGAGACCAAAAAAAAAAAACAAAAAAACAAAAAAACAAAAAACCCCAGGCTTATCAAAACCAACAAACACCCCCTCCTAGCAATTCTACCACTCTTTTGCCCAGTTTGATCCCAGCATTTAAATATCCCAGGGTGTTCCAGATATTTTTTCTGCATAGAGAAACATGTGGCTTTTTTTTTGTGGGACAAACAAACAGCAACAACAATTTCTGTACAGAAAATAATGTTTCTTGCAAACATGGGTGGGGGGGGGTAAGCAAAGGAAATTTGTTTTCTACAAACACAAAAACCACCTATGTGTTTTTCTGTGCAGCAAAATTCTCCAGAACACTTAAGGATGCTTGAATACAATGAAAAAACAGCAACAACAATTTCTGTACAGAAAAAATATTCCATGCAAAAAAAGGGGGGAACCTAACAATAATGATTTATCTTTGCATTGAAGGATGAAATAATCAAGGGTTAAAACTGCTTCTTCCTCCTTGTGTGATGGAAAAGGTACAACCACTTGTGCCATAGGTTGTTTGGTAAGCAAGGTGCCCTTGCTGGACTCTGTCTTTGCAATCCAACAATAACTAGAGTTATTCCATCCCATCCGATGTCATCTGGGGGAGAGACACCAGGCCCAGCACCATTGGGCCTAGGATAAGAAGAGCCCTCCCTCCATTGCCATCCGATGTAATTTGGGGGAGAGGCAACAGGCCCAGCACCATTGGGCCTAGGATAAGAAGAAGAGCCCTCCCTTCATTCCATCCAATGTCATCTGGGGGAGAGGCAACAGGCCCAACACCCATGGGCCTAGACCAGGGGTAGGCAACCTTTCCCCTTTAAGGGCCGAGGGACTTCAGCTCCCAGAAGCCTCAGCCATGTTGGCCAATAGTCCCATGTTGGCCAATAGCTCCTGGTATTCTGGGAGTTGAAGTCCCTTGGGCCTTAAAGGGGAAAGGTTGCCTACCCCTGGCCTAGACTATCTTTTAAAATTTACCTTTTAAGGGGCAGGTGGGTTTCTGGATTTTTAGGTTCTGTTTACATTGTATTAACATATCTTTATGTAAATTTAATGTTGTAAGCCACCCCGATTGCTCTGCAGAGGGGCGGGATATAAATTATTATTATTATTATTATTATTATTATTATTATTATTATTATTATTATTATTTATTGGGATACTTTTTTGACATCTCAGGCCCATAGCATGTACAACTCTTAGTGCACAGAGAGAATCTGAGAGCATTCTGGGAAAGTCTTGAAATAACTATCCAGCTGGGAAGAATCCATGCCTCATGAATTTACCTTAAAGTCCAGATCTGCCAGAGACGTCGCAATCCCAACAATAGCTGTGAGTGCGGTCAATAAGGCATTTGTCTAACACAATGTTAAACTACTTTCCTTTCCATTCATTATGCAGTTGACTGGTTCTGATGTTTTAGTGTAATTGTCTTGCTGGTCGAAGAGTACTTTCATGTCTCCCTATTTAAGGTAATTTTCTTGACAACCATACGGACAGGCTTTGTTTTGCTGAGGGGAAATTTCCTCACAACATGATTTTTTGTTGTTTTCTTTTATATAAAAAAAAATGTACTTTTTCAATGAAATAGAAGAATTTGAGAAGAATACCAAAAGCTGGGAGAAGAGACTTCAGTTTGTCATCCAATTTGGATGTTCCATCAGGTGGTTCAAAGATCTTTGGAAAAATTGCCTCACATGGAAAAGTCAGCACCTTGGTTAGCTCCTTTAAAACTTGGGCTAAAATCCAGAGTGGATTTATAGCCACCTGACATGGAAGCCACCAACCAGTGCTGGATCACTCTGGGAAACTAGGGAGATCATTTTCACTAAATTTCATGAGGTAAAAGTGGTTTAATTGTATTTTAGGGGGGGTAGGCTATTGGGGAAAGGGATTGTTTGTTTTATTACGTAAACCGCACCGGTTGTATTTTACAGAGAGATGGGATATAAATAATTTCTATTATTATTAATTTATTAATTTGTTTACTGATTAAAACATACCAACCCTCTCTTCCATGTCAACCTCATTTACCCAGCCCCCAGTACTGGCCTGGTCTCATATTTACTTTATGTTTCCAGCCAGCAGACTCTGAGAAAATTCCTCCTCTAAACATCTGCACATTCCTGTCCTGGTCCCAAGCATCCTTTCAAGCCACCATCAATTATTTCTACTAATACTATACCTCCCATCATTATCATCATGTCCCCATACTATAACATTCATATAGCTCTTCTATATATTTAAAACATTTAACATGCAATACTTTATAACAACAAACTTATGACAGAATGTGCCATATACTGACAGTATTGCACTTAGTCAGAAAAAAATTAAATGCAGGATGAGTGTCACTTGGCTTTACAACAGGATGTATTAAAGGGATCTAGGAGTCCTTGTAGACCACAAGAGTCAACAGTGTAATGCAGCAGCTAAAAAAGCGTACATGATTCTAGACTGCATCAGTAGAAGTATAGTGCCTAGATCAAAGAAAATAATAGTGCTACTGTATTCTGCTTTGGTCAAATGTCGCCTTTAATACTATGTCCAGGTCTGGGAACTACAATTCAAGAAGGATATTGACAAGTTGGAGCATGTCCAGAGGATGACCCAAAAGGTTAAAGATCTGGAAACCACATCTTACGAGTTCTTAGGGAGCTGGTTATGTTAAGCCTGGAGAAGAGAAGGTTAAGAGGGGATATCATAGCCATATTTAAATATTTGAAAGGATTTCATATTGAAGAAGGAGCAAGCTTGCTTCCTGCTGTTCCAGAGATTAGGACCTGGAGCAATGGATTCAAATTACAGAAAAAAGAGATTCCTTGAAGGGGAATCATAGTGCTCTTGCGCTTGTGTACTTTGAAGGGGACCCAGCTGAAATCTAACCCCAGCTCGCCCACCCAACACAATAGCCAACCAACATCAATTCCTAACTACTTCCTCCCTCCAAAGAAATATTTCAATTTGTACTGTGCAAATTCTACGGCATAGTTTACAACCATGGTCAAGACAGAACATTACCTCCCTTTAAAAATAATATTGGTGTGCCATTTGTATAATAATTTTAGATAATTTGTGAAAAAATAAAATTAGTTTTTCCAGGCAGTGAATAAACCAAGGCAAAAGGTAGGAGGCAACTGACGAAATAAAAGTAGTCATAGAAGGAATGGGAATCAATAAATAGTTACCAAGAAAGAATTTGGAAGGACCCAAATAATGAGAGCAATTAATGATGTCTCCAAAGTCTATGAAAAGGTCAACTAATTAAATTGTCTTCAGATGAACAGTAATGACTCCTAGGTGCACAGCCTTTCAAGTGAATGGCACAAAACCTGTGCCATTGTCATAAAGACAGTTGCTTGATGCCAAGGAGACTAAAATTATTATTTTTTCCTAAAAGAAAAAGAGAGAACCCTTACAAGTCAACATTATGCAGAGCACTTAATGTAAAATTCCCTGACACTGAAAATTACCAGTAAAATGAACATTAATAATTTACTCAGCTCACTAGTAGTCTGTAATTTTGGACATATTGTAAAAAGATTGTATTTCAATTGTAAAAAATAATGTACTTCTAATTTGTGTGGTGGTAGGAGCACTGCAGTGATGAATGCTTTCATTCAGGAGTCAAAGACTCATGTCACTTTATTAATGAAAATAAACTCTTGTACTTAATGCCAGAGAGCCAGTGTGGTATAATGATTTGAGTGTTGGACTAAGACAAGGGTTCGAATCCCTGCTGGGTCATAGAAATCCACTGGGTGACATTGGGCATGTCACACTCTCCTAGCCTCAGAGGGAGGCAAAGTCAAACCTCCTCCAAAGAAATCTCAACAAGAAGCCCCATGATAGTTTGCCTTAGGGTTGCCATAAATCAGAAATGACTTGAAGGCACACAATACCTAAATCTAATCTCCTGCTCCATTAATAAACTGATTCTGCTTCTTTGTCTTACTTTTATAAATCATGTAGAAGGGATGTCAAATTTCTTATATGCCACACCTCATGTCTTGCTACTTGTGAGAATTTGACTGGGATGAATTAAAGGATTAGAAAAGGCCATGGTTTCATCCAGAAAGATGGGAAAGGGTTTTAGTTTATATGATCATTTTTTGAAGTCCATTTATAGAGATATTAGATTCCAGACTTCAAACCTTGCTGGGGTTAAGTCAGGAATGGCATAAGATCTTTTGCTGCATGGAGCATAATGGAAAATGTTGTCTTCTCGACCTTTGCCCATCATGACTGGCCATCCAGGGGGGGATACATTGATGAGATTCCTTACAGATATTGTCAATGCATCCTTCAGGAAAGAACATGTTCCATCCTATTTGAAGGAAGTGGTGGTTAGGCCGCTTCTGAAAAAACCTTCCCTGGACCCCCTGGTTATGAGTAATTATAGGCCTGTGTCATTGCTGCCATTTTTGAGCAAGGTGATCGAGAGGGTGGTTGCTCTTCAGCGCCAAGCAGTCTTGGATGAAGCCGATTATCTAGACCCATTTCAAACTGGCTTCAGGACAGGCTTTGGGGTTGAGACTGCCATGGTTGCCTTGACCGATGATCTGCGTCTGAGCATTGACAGGGGTAGTGTGACTCTGTTGGTGCTCCTAGACCTCTCAGCAGCTTTCGATACAATAGACCACAGCATCCTCTTGGACTGGCTGAGGGAGTTAGGTATCGGGGGCACTGCTCTGCAGTGGTTCCTGTCCTTCCTATCTGGTA
>JAIPUX010001232.1:169564207-169575371 GCA_020142125.1 Phrynosoma platyrhinos | reverse complement strand
CGAATTAAGGAGCACCCCCAGACTGCGAACACAGTCTAGTTACCAACATCCATCTCAGTTCTTAGCAAGAAATGAAGCCAAACGTGTTTTTTTTAAAGGTACCAGACCAAATCCTCATCCCTTAACCCTTAGAACTATCTTTCTGAGTAAACACTTTGCATGGCAACTGGCAGGCAAGCAGTCTTTCATGAAATAAAACTTGAGCTCAGGTTCTGGAAGCAATCCTGCATTTTGATGACCCAACAATGGCCTTCCTGGCAGTCTCCTTCATTCTGAAAATGTGTGAGAGTTTTGTTTATGTTTTTAAGCAATTTGATTCCTTCAGTTCCTTTTCATAATTAGAGATCCATGCACTTAACTGGAAGATGATATATTTATTCTCACTCCTCAAGATAAGCATCCTTGTGATGCAATTGTGGTGTCCCTACTAATTAGCTTGTACCAAGGTATGTATTTTTCTAGGTGCTAAAAGTTTCATCCTAGATTTCATTTTTGGCAGCCCATTAATACCTGACATAGGTTTACCCATACACTGTGTACCCAATGCTAAGTGAGAAATAACTCTAGAGTGGCTTATTTATTCTGAGATACCACATTATGCTTAAATTCCAAAGTCTGTTCTATTTTTGAGTGGAAATAAATTATGCCCCCCTTTGCCATTGTTAGCCTGTAGCTGCTATACTAGGTGAACTGAAGGAGTAGGTGACCGGAGATGGGTGGCAACCATTTTTCTGGCCCCAAATCCACTCCCAACCAGGTTAAACTATTATATTCTGGCATGCTGGAAGTGGTATCATGTGGTATCCTCTGAACTTGGAGTGTTGGTTTCCTTTATTTATAGAAGTAATTTTTATGAAAGTTTTTGTGCATGCATTAACGTTTCCAAATACTTAAGACGGGCATTTTGATCTACTGCATCTTGACATTGCTTTAATTGCTATGGCTCAGTGCTATGGAATTCTAGGGTTTGTAGGTTTTTTAAAAAAATTTTTTTGATTATTAAAAGATAATACATAGAAAAACATAAGATACAAAAGTCTAATTAGTCTTAGCTTCAGCAATGATGATAGAATGCTAATACATTATACATCTAATTGCAAATTGTAGAATTTTCTAGATTCTCCAATACAATTCTGTGGTATGCATCCAGAGGAAGCTGACCATAGAGTCATACTGGAGGATCTAGAAATGCCTACAGAGTTGTTATTTCTAGGAGTCTCTAGATCCTCCAGTGTGACGTTATGGTTAACTTCTGGAGGAACTCATTAATTTCATTAGGGTTCACTATTATCTGCAGTTTTGCATTTCCATGGTAGGTCTGAGAACATATCACCTGAATGGATGGGGGCTGTACTCAAAGCCTCTTTATAAATTATGGACAATTTTTCTGGTGTCATATACCAGTAATACATTATTTTATAAATGTTATCTTTAAGATCAAGAATGTTATTTTTCAAAAGGAACTCACTACTTTACTTAACTGTGCAGCTGATATATATATATATATATATATATATATATATATATATATATATATATCAGGGAATAGCACTCTGGTTCCCCCAGTTGGCCAGTTCAGATATTGGAAATCCTGAGAAAAATCTAAAAAGACATTACTAAGCAAACTTCCCTTACTATTTACTTCTTACCCAGATGCCAAGGACTACATCCCTTTACCACAATACATTGCCCAAAATAAGTTAGAACACAACCAGTAAGAAGGAACAGGAAGAAACCTGTAACATTGCACTAAAAAGTAGTGAATTTTAGGCCTGGCTATTAAAAGCAAAATAGAAAGACTGTTCCAACTTGTTGCTGAAAAAAAATCTAGTTATAAATTTCTAGTTTTATGACTTAAAAATAAATTATTTAAAATTTAGACTTTTCATTTTATATTTAAAATGAATGTGGGGAAAAGAAAAGAGAGTGTTTATTATTCCAAGAAGAGTACATTTCCTTAATGTCTCAGTGGGTTGTCATTTTTCGGTGGGGTGTCATTCTTACCCACATGGTGTCAACAGGTCTTTTCTTGCCAAACATGAGAACATTTGTAAATATTCTTTACATCAACTTCAGTGTAAGCTTAACGCTCTATTCCATAATGATGACTTTTCAACCATTAGCATTGGGTTCCTCAAAGTTGTCTCAAAGTGTTCCTGGCATAGAAGTACATCTTTGCTATCTAGATTCCACATGAAAGACCTAAATCTTAATGTTTAAGTTTGGGGTGGGGTGGGGATTGTTATTTTCACTAGGTTCACAAACATTTTTAGTCACTCTGCTCATAACTTTGAGTGAACCTTAATGCAATTAAGACACTACCTTTGCTCACATGTGATGAAGATAAAAGTGTTGGGGAAAACTTTAATGGCTGAATTTCAGTCAAATCGGTTTTTCACATTGCAGAAATAAAGCAGTTTGACACCACTTTCATAGGATGGATGGTTCCATCCTATGAAAGCCTGGGATTTGTAGGTGTTTTGTTTTTAAATATCTTTATTGATAAATATGCACACATCATTAGAACATCCATTATAACATCATCCACAATAATATCTTTAACATCATATAGCATCATTGACATCATGCATTTGTAACACTGTTAACCTAATTCATAACATCAAGGAACTGCCTATATAATACATTGTCCATTTTCCTCTCCTTATTCTTCCTTAACAACTCTTTTTTTCCCCACCCTTCCTCCCATTTCTCATTTCCTTTTATACCACCCCTTCTTCTAAGTCCTTCAACCTTCTTCCATCAGTTTTCTCCCCATACTTGCAACACCACTTTCACTTACCCTCTCACTTTCACTTACCCTCTCAGATACAAATCCTGGGTTTTGAAGTTTGATGAGGTATTTAGTCTGGTTTGCGAGAAAGCTCTGGTGACATAACAAACTACAAATCCCAGAATTCCATAGGATGGAGTCATGACAGTTAAAGTGGTGTCAAAATGCATTAATCATGCGGTGTGGCAGCAGCCATAGGGGGGTTGCAGAGTGCCAGAAATAGTCCACTTTTAGGGTTAGGGTTAGGGAATCATGGGAACTGTAGTTTATTGTGGCACCAGAGCTCTCTGACAGAGAAGGCTCAATGTCACAGAAAAAAAAATTCCCATGATTCCCTAGCACTAACCCTAACCCTAACCCTAACTGGGCTTGGGATCTGGACTCAATTTGCACTATTTCTAGCAGTCTGCAACCCCCCATAGATCCCCAAATGGGATGAGATCTGGTGTATTTGGTGTTTTATGGTTGATTGAACAGGAACAAAAATAAATTTAACTGTAATGTCAGAAATGATTTAACAGTAATTATTTATAGTTTGGGATCTCCATCTACAAAACCACACACTTGTGCCCAGATCCCAAGCCCAGTACTGAAAGGCCTCTAATTTCTAACAGAGATGGGACCAAGAGGTTCATTGGGTGATTTAGGCTAGCTTTATTTGCCTCTCAGGGTTGTTGTGAAAAAGATAAAGTAAGTTAAGTCCACATGCTGAACTCCTTGGGAATTTTTTAAATGAATTAATGTATTGTACAATTATATGCCGTCTGATATGCCCTCAAGAACAATCCTATTGATCAATGTACCATATTGATATTAATAGTAATTCTTTAATTCTCCTTTCACACTAGCATCCAGTTTTGACTATGAAAGATAGGCTAATGTATTTTCTCAGGAAAGTAATGACAACCACAGGGGCGGGGGGAGAGAAATATGTCACTTAAATTGAATGATTGTGATTTCCAGTAACACAGAATGAATAAGCATATTGTTAGAATGATATTACTTTTGAGAGCTGAGTGAAACTATTTGCAATTCTGAACAACTTGTGACAGACAACTTAAGAAACTCTCAGGGATCCTGTCGAGTTTGGTTTGACTCTAAATGAAATTATTACAGTAATGAAACACAGCCTGTTCTTTCATTTGCTCGCCTTTTTATAGCAAGCCACTAAGATCACAGGATGGTAGTGGACACCCTAAGTAATTTGTTCTTGCCACCGATGGAGTTTGCAAGTTTAAATCACAAGATGCACCATGGGAAAAAAGGAGCTAAGTTGTACTCTGCTCACAGACTCGTGTATTTTTATGTCAGTCCCCTGAGCTATATTGCATTAACAGCCTGGCATAAGCTATGAATTGTGCAAGGCATTTGGCTGTTTTGCTAGGAAAAAATTAACATCATGTTCAGGAGAAGGCATTCCTGAAAAGTATGGTGACAAAGTTGTACAAATTGTGACCCTCCAGACTTAAATGCCCAAAGCTCATGTCTTCCAGACTTGCTGGCAGAACTCCACCATTGTCCTACTCCATCCATTTTTGTCATATTGGACCCCAGAATTAGTACTTTGGAGGCAAGCAGAAGTCCAAGATCAGAGCAAGAAGACCAGGTGGAAGCTTATTGTCCTATGGGAGTGTACATTTGTTTTGGGAAGAATGGATGATGGAAATGAATGGGAAATGCTCAGGTCTGTTGCCATGCATTACCAGCACAAATGGAATCATAGAATCACAGAATTTGAAGAGGGCCATTCAATCCAACTTCATTCTACCATGCAGGTATACACAATCAAAACACTCCCAACAGATGGCCATCTAGTCTCTATTTAAAAATGTCCCAAGGAAAAGACTCCACCATACCCCATGGCAGCATATTCCTTTGTTGAACAGCTTTTGTCTTCAGGAGGTTCTTACTAATGTTTCAGTGGAATCTCTTTAGCTCAACTTGAATCCATTGTTCCATGTCCTACTCTCTAGAATAGCAGAAAACAAGCTTGCTTCACCATCAATATGACATCCTTTTCAAATATTTAAATATGGTTAACATATCACCTTTTAATCTTTTATTCCAAGGTCTCCCATGATATTCTTGCCAACAAGCTAGACAATGCTACTGTTAGGTGGATTTGTAATTGTTTGACTGGCCAAACCCAAAGGGTTCTCAACAAAGGCTCCTCTTCATCCTGGAGAGAAGTGACCAGTGAGGTGCCACAGGGTTCTTTCCTGGGCCCAGTGCTATTCAGTATATTTATCAATGACATGGATGAAAAAAATAAAGGACATGCTTATCAAAATTGCAGATGACATAAAATTAGGAGGAATAGCTAATATCTCAGAGGATAGGTTCAAAATTCAAAATGACCTTAATAGATTAGAAAGCTGGGTCAAAGCTAACAAAATTAATTTAAACAGTGAGAAACGTAAGGTACTGCATTTAGATAGGGAAAAAAATGAAATGCATAGATATAGGATAGGGGACACCTGGCTTAACAAGACTACAAGTGAAAGGGATCTAGGAGTTAGAGTAGACCACAAGTTGAACAACAGTGTAATGCAGCAGCTAAAAAGACCAATACAATTTTAGGCTGCATCAATAGAAGTATAGTGTCCAGATCAAGGGAAATAATGTCAGCATAATATGATGTGAAATTAGATCTGTAGAACTGCATAGTCATGATATGTGTCTGGACTGTGTGACAAGACCAGGACATCTCCTTCAAGAGGCCAGACACTAAGGGCCAATGCAGACTGGCCAAAAGGGCTGGCCTGGGGGTGGAGTTGTGGGTGGTGGTGGCTGCATGTCAGCCACCCTATCTCTGCCCCAATTCTGCCCTGATGCCGTGCACTCATCCTATGGTGCATGGCATCAGGGCACCCTTTTGGAGCAGCAAAAGAGCCACAGCAGCTCAATGGGTGGCCTTTTGTCACCCCAAAAAGGAGTGACATTTTGCCATTCTTTTGGGGATGGCAGAAAGAAGGATTGGGTTTGCAGTGTGTGGTTGCACGGCCTCGATCCGCCACTCCCAGAGCTGCCCCAAATGGGACGTCTGCATTGGCCCTAAGTTGTGTATTGGACTGCACCTGTGACTCTGTATGTCTAATGTCATACACTGGAAGATTGCATCATCCAAGTGTATATAAGGCTGGACCTAATGAAAACAAGTCTAAGTTATAGTTGTTGAGTCATAAAGAGTCAGTGCAGATGGTGTCAGTGAGTATCTGTGAGAGTTCTAGTATAGCTCTGTGTTGCTGTGAGCTGCTAAGGTCAGAGTGTTTGCTTCCATCCTAGAACTCTGTTCTGTATCTGTAAATAGCAACTCCTTATCCCCTGTAAATAAACCCTTCATTGTGAGCTATCCAGTTTCTGCTTCCTGATTTCTAAGAGTATCTCAAGGTCTGGCAGAGATACTGAAAATCACATCCATGCCTCAACCTCAGTGAAAAGAGTGGCAAAATGCTGCTCCTTTTGGGGCAGCAAAAGGCTGCCCTAAGAGCCAGTGAGCAGTTCTTCCTCACCCTTTTTGATGCAGCATATCAGAACACTGCACCGGGAAGGCATCCTGACACCACGCGCCATGAGTAATGGCATGCGGTGTCAGGACAGCATTGGCGTGGGTTTGGGGTGGCCGGCGTGTGGCTGTCCCACCCCAACTTTACCTCCAGGCTGGCCCTTTGTGTCGGTCTGCAGAAGCCCTTACTTATTTCATTTTTGGGTGTGTGGATTTTTGGTTTTTCTTCTGACCATGGTGAAAGTGGACCTCCATGTGGCCTCTATTTCCTGGAAGTTTTTGACAAAATGTTCATTGCTTTCTATAGCCCTAGTGGGATTAGGATGGTTCACATGGACAGTTGTCTTCTGGTTTGTGTCATTTTGTTTTTGTTTTTCCCTGCGTGTCTGGATTTTGTTTTATGCCCAGATGTTGGAAAATGTTAGGGTGATTTTAAAATGTGTGCAACCATCCCTCAGTCAATAACACACACACATCTTTTGTGTGCCCTTTTGAAAAATGTGCACAAGACCACATATTAATTTGTTCCTATTTAGAAAAATAAATCTACATAGAACTAGGAACAGACCTAGAGGCTGACAAAGGAGAAAGTATGCAGAAGTTGTCTTGACAGATCTTCCAGTCCCTATTTGGGATGCAACATTGTTCTGTGAAGGTCTTATTTAGGTATTTAAACGATTTAAGTTAAAATACCAGAAGGGATGCCTTGTAGAAGGTGAAGTGATCTTGTTTTCTGCTGCTCCAGAGACTATAACACAGATCAATAGCTTCAAATTGCAAGATATTCCCTTTAAACTAGGGGTAGGCAACCTTTCCCCTTTAAGGGCCGAGGGACTTCAGCTCCCAGAATCCCAGGAGCTATTGGCCAACATGGGACTATTGGCCAACATGGCTGAGGCTTCTGGGAGCTGAAGTCCCTCGGCCCTTAAAGGGGAAAGGTTGCCTACCCCTGCTTTAAACATTAGGAAGAACTTCTTGGTTGTAGGAGATGTTTGGCAGTATAATAGATCTCAAAAGTGGTTGATTCCTGCATGGCTTCTGAGATCAAGAGATGATGGATGGATATCTGTTGGGAATGCTTTGATTGTAGATTCCTGTATGGCAGAGAGATTGCACACAATGCTTCTTGCAGTCCCTTCAGACTCTATGATTTTAACTCATGATCTACATAATGACTAATAAACGTGTGGATGCTGTTGGACTGCTCCCTCCCAGCCCTGACCAGCCAAGTCAATGGCAAGTAATACTGGGTACTGGTGTCTAACCAACTGGACTGGGTTCTGAGATCATCAGGAGAGGACCTTCTCTCAGTCGCACCACCATCACAAACAAAATTGATGGGGACACAAGAGAGGGCCCTCTCAGTGGTTGTCCCTAGACCCAGAAACTCCCATCTTAGGGAGACGATGATGATCTCCTTGTTGTGCTTCTGGCAGCAGGCTAAACCGTTTTTATTCAGACAGGCTTTTAAAACAAAGTTTTTTTTTAAAGAATGGGCAACAGGGTGCTGTGTGGTTTTAACTTTATGTTGTTTAGATTATTTTAACTGTTTTAAATTTTATTGTAATGCTTTTAAATCTGTGAGCTTCCTTGGGTCCCTTCAGGGAGAAAGGAGGCATATACATGAAATAAATAAATAAATTAATAAAAACTTAACTGTTTTTAAGAGCTTTATCTCTTTTGATTGGATTTAATTGTGTGATTTGTTTTGAAGCTGTAATAGTTTAATTCTCTTTTAATGCTCACTTTTTATTTTTTTAATTGCATTGTTCTTTTAAATCAGGGGTAGGCAACCTAAGGCACGGGGGCTGAATGCGGCCCCCCGAGGCCTTTGGACTGGCCCCAGGCCAGTCCTACTGCCGCCGCCCCCCGCCATTATGATATTATTGTTGTTATTACTTGTTGTTGGGGTTTTCTTGGCAAAATCTCCACAGGGGTTTTGCCATGGCTTTTCTGGGGCTGAGAGAGAGTGCATGCATATTTTTTATTATATATATATATATATATATATATATATATATATATATATATGGTGCTTTGGCCCCCCAATTGTCTGAGGGACAGCAACTCAGCCCCCAGCTCAAAAAGGTTGCCTACTCCTGTTTTAGATTGAGAGCTGCTTTGAGTTCCAATTTAGAGGGGAAAGAGAAATATAAATAAATATAATAATAAAAACAACTATAACAACCACATCTAGAGGGTTTGACTGTTCACCTCTGCTCTAATAGAGTTCCCTCAGAGAACTGTAGCTGTATCCCAGTGGTTCTCAAACTGTGGGGCAGGAGGTAAGAGTTGCTCAAGAGGGGTGCAAGACCTAGAAACCCTCCTCCCTCCTCTTCCACCCCAAACTTTTCCTGTCTGGAAGTGAAGAAAAAGGCAAGGAGAGCACTTGGAGCTCTGCCCAAGGGAGGAGAAGAAGGAGGAGAAGAGCTATTTCCCTATAAAATATTAAAATATGAATATGCATGCATTTGTGGGGAAAAGTGCACTACAAATAAAATATTTATATTCATAACCTATGTTGATTAGGGGGCAATGTCTGCATGTAGATATAAAGGGGATCATAAAGGTAAAAGGTTTGAGAACCACTGCTGTATCTAGTTCAAATCATTTGAGATGCATTGATATTGTAGGAGACATCACAGGAAGCATAGGGAACCCATATCTTGTAGATTCCACCTTGTGGTGTCAAGCCATTCATTCAAACACGGAAAATGAACTAAAGACACCCCCAGTGCTAATGCAACATTTTCTTTCCACTTGATTCTGTCACCAAAGTCAGCACTAATGGAAGCTGATAAGGAAGCCAAAGCATTGAAATATGAAAACTGCCGTATTAGCGTTTATCCAGATTCCTCAGCTGTGCCCATCAAGGCAAGAGCTCATTTTAATCACATCAAGTAGATGCTTCGTGCTTCCAGAGTTTGTTACAAGATAGGGAGGGGGGGTACCAAACACCCCCTCCCATTCTCCCAGTCAAAATAAATGGCTCAACCAAAGAATTAGATTAGCTGAAGCAAGCAGCCTTTGAAGATCTCCAAAAGGACCTACTCGACATTTTCAAGTTGTCACCCCATGAAATAGAAACTTAAAAGCTAAATCCCCAGTGAGCTGCTACTCTTGTCTGAATTACGCAATCTTCAATTTAACCTCCTTAATGCTTGCTATGCGTGGTTGAAACATCTCAAACATTTCCATCAGAAAATCCACCTTCCCTGCCCCCAGCATCTTGGGAAAATGTTGGTTTAGTTCAAGAGCCTTCAGTCTTTGCTTATTTCCATTCCCTCTCCTGGGTTAACTTTGCAAATGATGAAATGCAACCCAGTAGTTATGCAAGACCTACTTTACATGAAATGAATTATGTGTATGTGTCTTATCTTCAAAGGTGGCTCTAACAGTGGATTTTGCTCTGCATTTTATAATGCATAAGCTGTCAGGAGTTTAATTCCTTTCTCATTGCTAGGGATACACATTTCATTACTGCCTGATCATGGTAGGACATAGCTATCATCAAGGTACTTTCTATACCTGTCTGTTACTCGCCAGTATCTCTTCTTGTCGCAGCACCTTTGGAGATAGTCTATTACAGCTTCACTTGTCTCTTCTGAAGAGATCAGCACTCAAATAGCAAACACAAATGCCTCAAAATTTGACAGGTGAAAAATCCTCCACCAGCTCAGTTTCATGGGCTTCCTTTTTTCTTCCACTTACACAGCAGACTGCCCTGGTCCAGCAATTATTTTAGATGCCCAACTGTTCCACCTTCTGGACAGATGGAACACCATAGTTTTTTGTGGGTTTTTCAGGATGTGTGGCCATGTTCTATAAGAGTTTCTTTCTGATGTTTCGCCAGCATCTGTGGCTGGAATCTTCAGAGATGGAACACCCTCTCTTGCATCATGAAACATCCTTAAGGTTTGCCATCACAAAGGTACAAATGAAGAGATTGGCTATGGAGGTTGAATTCAACATTGGACGCATAGTGAATCAGAGGTATTTGTTGTTTTAAGGAGGAAAGGGCAGATAATAGAGGAGAAGTGATCATAGCCATACAGGGTGGGAAGTGATAGCAGGTATAGAAAGAGCTGTAGGAGAGAAATGAAAAGAAGGGGGAGGAGATAAGAGGTGCCACAGCTCAATGTGAGGGCATACCACCCTTGCCGTGTGCATTCAGAAGACTCCTGGTCAAATTCTGATAATCTGTATTGAAGGGTCAAAAACTTCTGTCTTGAATCTCTCAAAAACCACTGCTCATCATAGTTAATAATAATGGGACACAGGTACCAAGAATTTCACTCAGCACAAGACTGTTCTGTGTTTCCCTGCATGAATATGCACTGTCAGTGAGTGAAGTAAAATTGTACCACAATATACTGATCAAAAAATTTGCTCCTCATCCTTGGTCAGAGAGTTTATAATTTTTTTAAAAATACATTTTATTTTAACAAATAATTTTGTCAAATTTTTATATTTTTTTCTCACATATATTTTTTTTTAAAAAAATATGACTGTCCTGTTGCATGCAATGTGGCTGATATTTCTTCATGCCAGTTGGAAAAGAGATTCCATCTAAACATTAGGAAGAATTTCCCAACAGTAAGAGCTGTTTAACAGTGGAATAGTGGAGAGTAGTCTTGGAGAGTAGTGGAGTTTCATTTGGAAGTTTTTAAACAGAGACTGGATGACCATCTGCCAGGAGTGCTTGGATTGTGTATTCCTACATGGCAGAGGGTTCACTGGATGACCCTTGTGGTCTCTTCCAACTCTCTGATTCTATTATGTATTTGCTGTGAAGGTGTCTTACAACAGCATTGCTCTTGGGACAGGGGAAGGAGGAGGAGGAGGCTCTCCAGGCCAGTTTCTAACAG
>JAIPUX010001232.1:169528365-169543508 GCA_020142125.1 Phrynosoma platyrhinos | reverse complement strand
CCTTGTGGTCTCTTCCAACTCTATGATTCTATGATTCTATGATAAAATGGAAAATCTGTAAGAGAATGGCACTAATGTCTCCTGGTATCCCTATCACTGGGGTGTTGACTCTGTTCTGGATTTTAGTCAAACTATAGAAGACCTGTCAAAGGTTCCAGGAAGAGATTTACCATCTTACTGACATGGAAGATACCAGTTACCAGGGGATAATAATCTATTTTGGGGGGCACACATGAAATTCAAGGTTGAGTTGGCTTCTGAAGTGCTTTTCACTACAGTAATGTGATTGCACAACTATAATGTACACTAGCATTATAATTAACAAAATTCAGCATACTTTTCTCTATTCGGTGCATTTACAGCCAATTCAGTAGTAGCAAAATCAATTAAATATTTTTTCCATGGGTAAATATATGAACATCCATAGCTGAATGGTTTTCACAAATGTTCTCAAGTGCTTACGAGATTGCATTTCAAATAACAAATATACAAATGAAGAAAAGTGAGGTTGTAAATTTGAAGGCAGAGAGGCTGTGATGGAGATTGGTGAGACACCTGTAGAAAGTGCAGGAGGGGTGATCGATGAACCCTGATGTTGTAACCATGAGAATGTGAATGGTAGGCAAGCCAACCCAGCCCATATTCAGTCTGTGATTTTTCAAAATGACAGAATAATGGATCATCTTGAAACCTTTTATTTAGTCCTAATGAATGTTAGGAGGGATTTGGCAATAGGAGAGAAATCAATTATGATAGCATAGAGATATGCTAGTCTGTTTCTGTTTCTCCAAAAATAAATAACCAGTGCTGCCAGGAAAGGTACAAATAAGCCAGCTTCCCTTGAGAAATGCAAGCATTACAGATAAAACAGCCATTATAATTCAGTGTTTACTGCATCTAAATAAAGTAGCAACCCAAGATAAAAATAATATACACTTCACTATCCAGTTTGATGCAGAGATCATCTAATACAAGAACTATAGTGCATAGATTTGTCATGTAAACACCAGGCTGGGAATCATCAAATAGATCTAGGAGTACTTTGCCAAAACCAACAGAGACTGGAAGGTCTCAGTCTTGGAAATATAAGATCACCATAAGAAGCTCCAGTTTACTCTCTGCCAACACACTTTTGCTCTGAATTTAAGGGGGGGTGATGACAGTCAAAGCCGTAAACTAAGTTTGGAACATTGATAGTGATGTATTTTGTATACTTGGACCTCAACTGCATCTGAGGAAGTAGACCAAGACTACAATAGCTTATGCTACAACTTCTTTCACACCATTAGGCTCAGAGGTGCAACAAGATCCCTTTGCATACTGATATTTCAGGCTAACTTGGCTATGTATCTGAATTCTAGGAGCTATTTGTACAGTAGGTCCTCTCTATCTATGGATTTTTTATCCACTGATTCAAACATCTCTAGCTTGAAAATATTTTTTAAAATATAAATCCCCAAAATAAAGCCTTGATTTTGCCATATTGTACAAGAGATTTAGGAGTCCAGTTTATTTAAGAGATGGTATTTATTGGTCAAGGTCACAAGATACCTATATAGCATGTCTATTAAGAACACGAGAAAGCTCATGCATGTGATCTGGGGCCATATCTGGTAACAAGGCCTTCTTGGTGGCTGCTGCTGGACTCAAGAACTCCTTTCCCCATGAGGATAGAAGCTCACCCTTTATCTCTTTCCATTGTCAGGAAAATATTTTTCTTATTCACACAGCTTTTGAGACCTGAAAGTTTCCAAGGAAATGGCTTTTTAAGGGGATGCTATACAATTTTCACACAGTTAGCATGGTGTAGTGGTTGAGTATTGTACTAGGACTCTGGAGACAAAGGTTCAAGTCCCAGCTTACCCACTGGGTGACTTTGGCCAAGTAACACTCTCTCAGCCTCAGAAGATGGCAATGGCAAATCACTTCTGAAGAAACTTACCAAGAAAACCTGATTATAGGTTTGCATTAGAGTCACCATAAGTTGGAAATGACTTGAAGATACACAACAACACAGTTGTCGTTGTCCTTTTTTTAAAATAAAAATCTTATCCTTAATGATATATTTTAAATTGCATTAATATTGTTGATAACTTAATCTCATTTTAATGTTGATCTTTTGTAAGTTTTACTATATTGCATTTTTTAACTTTTTAAACTGACTTGAGTCTCAGTTTTGGAAGAAAGGCCAGGAGTACATAAAATTGATAATAGTATCTTGCTAGTTAAATATCTATTTAGCTCCTGCCTTCTTTCCAAAACGGAGTCATGTAACTTGACTCTACATCCTATGCAGAAAAGGAGCTAACATGATCAGCTGAATTCATCCAAGGTTTTTAAAGCATATGTCTTGACATGCGATATGTTAAATGCAAGCACATTTGCTCGGATAACCACACAAATTGCTCTGTCTGCAAAATGAATAGGAAAATTTTGATTTTTCTCCCCATGATCCATTATTTTAATGCTACAAACCCATTAAGCAACCTTTCCAGGAACACTTGGTAGAACTGTTCATTTTTCCAGACATTCTCAAGAGAAGGGACAGTGTTTTGGGGTGCCACTAGAAAGATACATCTTTTCCTATCTCACCAGTTCAGTAACAGCAGATTTGATAACAGATATGGGAGAAGACTCTAAAACAGTCAGTCTGGAAACAACTGCCAAAGGCAGAGCTCACTTTAAATTGCTTATCTTGGGGCACAAAGAGGATAAACTTTGAAGATAAAGCCTCACTAAAACTTGTGTCACAAAAATTCGATACAAATTGGAAGTGACTGGACTTTCCATTATCTCCAACTCCCTTGGTAATGTAAACTGATCCCCGAAGACTGTTTCTAATAAGCCTTTCAACAAAATTCTCTGTGGAAACTAATCCCCTTTGATTATGAGCTCCAAAGAGTAGTTACACTGCTCTGAGTTATCTCCTGCTGCAGTGAAAGTCAAAGGATGTTTTGCCACTGACTTTATTGGAGAAGTTGCCATTTTTTTGCTTTCCTGGAGTCTCAAGGTCTGCAGGAAAACATTGGTTGTCTTTCCTGTTTCTTAGGGCCAATTCTTCTTAGGGATGAGCTAAAGGGAGTAAAGGGGTCCAGAAAAAGTGCCACTCATTTCAGTCATGGCAGCAGAGAGAAATGAGATTAAATATTCATTATGATGTCATGAATCAATATGATGTCATGATGCAAATTCAGACTGAGGATGATGGAAGAAGCAAGTTCCCCCACTCTAACTTTGCATCATGGTGTACTGATTCAAGATTCAAGATTTAATTCTTCAGAACATTTCTTGAAGGAAACAGAGGCAGAACAGATCGGCAATTTGAATCAGTGTCCTGGTGGCTTGGGGGCATGGTGACCGCACATCGTGCACTCTGCCACCAAGCAGCCATCACAATACCCACCCGACCAGACAGTGGGCAGTGTACAGACACTCCTATGGTGCAGCAATTACATGCTGCATGCCACAGGAGCAGAGAAAAAGCCATAGCAGCAGCAAAAGGGACACCTTTTTCCCATACCAAAAAGGAATAGTATTTTGCTGCTTCCTTTTGCGCTGGAAAAATGCTGGATTGGGGCTTCAGCATGGAGTTGCCACAGCCTCGATCCAGCACTCAAAAGGGTGGCATTAAGCTGCCCCATAACCTCCATTTGTTTTGTCCCAATGACTAATTGTAGTAATTTTCTTGCACCTGCAAAAAAGTTTAAAGACCACACTGTTTGGGAAGCCTCTTTGCAAATTGGGACTTATTCTGCACAAAATTCACACATGATTGGTTTGCACAGAAAATTCTGTTTGTTACACAGAAAAGGCTGCTTGTTCTGCAAAGCAACCATGTGGGAATTTTGCACAGAATAGATCCCAAACTGCAAAGAATCTTGTCAGGATAAAACCTTGCTTCTGACAATTTATTTTTCAAATATTTTTGAACCCTATTCATAGCATTGTAATATAAGGTAGGAATAGGGAAGCAGTGAGAAATTAGATTAAATATTCATTATGATATTATGAATCTGTATGATGTCACAATGCAAATTCGAAAGGAGGATGAAGGAATTCCCTTCATGATGTCATAGGCTGATGACACACTTCAGAATTAATATAATTTGACACCACTTTAACTATTATGACTCCATTCTATGGATTCTTGGGATTTATAGTTTCTTATGGCATCAGAGCTCTATGACAGAAAATACTAAATATCTCACAAAACTACAAATCCCAGAATTAGATAGCATTGAACCATGGCATTTAAAGTGGTGTCAAATTGCATTAATATTGTCAGTGTAGATGCAGCCATACTGATTCGTGACAAGATAATTTAGTAATGGGAAAGACTCATTATGTAGGAAAGCCAAGGGGAATTGTTTCTAAATAGCATTTCATAGGGATGTTGTCCTGAGCTAGCCCTTTTGACCTTAATACTGAAAGCTAAAAGCAATAAGAAGCTTAGGACATCAGAAATAAATTGGAAATCTCAGCTAAATCACTGCCTAACAACTTGTATTGCACGCATGGCCTTTTTCTTCAAATGTCTGCTTGAAAATGCTTGCAGTTCTCTACCCAGTCCATTATTCCATGGAGCTGCCAATGGACACATGGAAGTTGGATAGACAGAAACATTTCACATTCAATTGATTATTAGGCATCACTCTGCTTCCATAGTGATCTTTTCTTATATTTAGGTGACTGGGGTCTAATTTTCACTGCAGAAATAATGCACTTTGACACCGCTTTAACTGCTGTGGCTCAAGGCTATCAGGGCCTTGCAGTTTTGTGAGATATTTAGCCTTCTCTGTCAGAGATCTTTGGTGGCACAACAAACTACAAATCCCAGGATTCCATAGGATAGATGCATAGCAGTTAAAGCAATGTCCAACTGCATCATTTCTGCAGTGCAGATTAGACAAAAGAGAGTCCTTCCCTTGTAATTTGGGTGCCAATTCTGATCGCAGCAGGAAATCCCACAAGAGCTCTCAATCTGAACCAATGGCTGTTTACCTCCTGGTGGACAGTCCAGTGTAACTCCCTATCACAGGGAAATATCCAACCCCTGTACCAGAGGCAGCTTTGACACATCTTCTCACCATGCCTCAACAACCATTCAAGGAATGGCTGCTTTAGCCCTGCTAGGATAATAACAAAATCTCAGACCTCCCAAGCTTGCATAGGCAGCTATGGCTTTGGCTTCAAAGAACAACCGTAGGTGAGAATATTCCAAATTCAGGGAGAAAAGGAGAAGTGGAGGTGGCTGGCAAGAGAGAGGTTCAAATCTTAATGAGCATAGGTAAACTTTTTATTGATTCAAATGTCTTGCCCTACCAGTCATAGAATTGTGTGTGTGTGTGTGTGTGTGTGTTTGTGTATTTGTGTCTGCAGTCAGTCACATGCCCCATATACAAAATCTTCCTAAGGAAAAATAAAATAAATGAATCTGTTAGAATGTGGATCTTGGATAGCCAATGATACAGAGGAATGTTATCTATAAGTGTGGAGAACAGACAGAATTATGCCAAGCTAGCAATGGTGAATCAGGAGTAAGCTGGTGGCAGCCTATCAAATGGTAGGCTGGAGGTGTTAAATAAGATCATTGCTGAAGGTTGAGGTCAGACTGGGTAACAATCCAGAAGAAAGAGACTGTGAGGACTAAAGTTCAGAAGGGAGGGATTTAGCTCTAGGACAGAACTCCAAGTGAGGGAGTTTCTGGGATTCAGGACTGATGCAGATGGCCCAAAAGGGGTGGCACAGAGCCCTTTGGGAGCAGAGGATCAGGACCGTAGCAACCACATGCTGTGACCCCAATCCTCCTTTTTGCTGCCCCCCAAAGAGCAGCAAAATGCTGCTCCTTTTAGGGGCAGCAAAAGGCCACCCTTAGAGCTGGTGCCATGGCTCCTTTGCGCCTTTTTGGCACAGCGTGTGTGCATGCTGTATCAGGAGGCCGTCCTGATGCTGCATGCCATGCGGATGGATGTGCAATGTCAGGATGGTATCAGGGTGGAGTCGGGGCGGCCAGTGTGTGGCTACTCCAACCCAACTCCACCCCCAGGCTGGCCCTGAGGGCTAGTGTAGAAATAAGGTGGGAAATACCACAGTAAATAAGGACGAGGTGAGAGTCCTAAAGACTAGTAACTGTTGTTCTTTAAAGTTAAATAGTATGTAACACAGTATAACGAGAACAAGAGAATGCAACATCATAACCAATGAAACATTGTTATCACTCAAAAAAGTTTTATTGTGGTTCACTTACAAGCTTGTCTGAACCTAGAATCATTATTTATGCTACTAAGAAATAAAAAATCCAAGTTTGGGGAGTAAACCTCTAGATATACATAAAAGTGGTCTGATACATCACATACGGGGGCAGTGGTGGGATCACAATACCCACTGGGCTGCTATCAGAGGGAAAAACAGTTAGGTGAAGGAGTGGCTTCTTCACATAAATTAGTGGCAGGGGTGGGATGAAAAGAGCCCATGAAGCTGTCACATCAAGAAAAGTAAGTGATGCTCATGATAATAAGCTTTTCTTAATGCACTGAGAATTTGCTGGTGTCAGTGTTTCCTTTGCTCTTCCACTATGAAGATCATTCAGGAAGACCTTGAATATTTTTTTGAAACAGGTTGCTTAATGGCCTGGCTGCATGCTTTTCCCCCAAATGATTCAATACAATGGGTAGCATGTGTTGTCATGTGAATTTTGGGGCCTGGTTAACCAGTAGTTATGCTAGAGCAGGGTAAGGCAACTGTGCAACTGATGGAGGGATTTTTCCACCTCCCTTCACCTGCCTTGCAGGCTTTACCAGCATATTTTGGTGCACCTGATGTGATATCCTTTCCAACTGCCATTTTATTAAGTAGTGATCATGAATATGAAACAGTACCTAGATTTATGCATCTTTGACTGTTCCATATTCATGATCACTACCTAATCATGATTGTGATACTATTGACACAGTTGTAACTCTCCCTCAAACCTACTTCACAGGGCAGCAGCTGTGTAGGGAGAAGGAGATTCATTCTGCCAGAAATGGGTGAATGTTTCCATCAGGTTTGAAGGAGGATCAGGCCAGGAGAGAATTCTTAGTTAAGTATACTTAATTAAGTTATACTTAATTTAGTTAACTTAAGTATACTTAACTAGAGTGGGTCCTTGGTATCTGCTGAGTTTTGATTGCAGGACCCCCCCCCCATGGATACCAAAATCTATGAATGCTCAAGTCTCATAACATACAATGATGTAGTAAAATGGTGCCTCTTATATAAAAATGATGTGCACATCTATGGTGTGTACACACAGCCAAGCATGGGAGTGCACGCCCATTCAATCCTATGGGGCTTAAATATGCATGATATTTTGTTTTTTGCAGGGGGTCCAGAATGGATCCCCTATGAAAACAGAGGGGCGACTTTATATATTTTTTACAACAGAGGCAGCATCTGCTTCATTTTTAAAATCACAGGAACCTGCACACTTTAAAATGATCATTCTCTGGCTGATGTAATTCCAAAATTTACTACCATCAGCTCCTCCTGGAGGGATTACAAAACTAGAAGGATTGGCTCTGTTAGAAGAATGACATCTCTCTTCTCTCTCCCTTCTAGCTGAAAAATGCTGGAAGAAACTATGTAAATAATATTGGGTAAACAAGGGATTTGATTCCTTCCTTGAGAAGGATTTATATTTCAAGTTGATCATTTCCAAAATGAAACACAATAGAGTTCCACACAGTTCCAACCAAACACATAGCCTCCCACTTCACCATCATTGACACTGCTTTGGAAATCCACAAACATTTTTAACTGTGTTTTATTTATGTATTTATGCATTTATTTATTTATTTATACTGGAAATCCAAAATCAAATAAGTGAGGAAAGACTCTAAAATACCAAATATGTTTCTACTGTTAACCACACAACATTTAGGGGAAGAGCAAATGTGCTGTTACTCAGTGGGCTTCTTTGTCATGCTTAAAATGGAGGGCTTTTTGGAATTCCTCCTGGATAAAAGGTTGAAATGTAGGGCATGTCCAGGAAAAGGAGGCTGTCTGGTCACCCTGCTTGAAGGCAACAATGGTACAAAACACACTGCAGAAATAATCTGGTTCGAGGCCACTTTAACTACCTTGACTCAGTGCTATGGCATTCTGGGAACTGAAGTTTGTGGTGGTTCCAGAGTGGAGCAGTTAAAGTGGTCTCAAACTGGATTATTTCTTGATCATGGCATCTCCCCTGCCAGGTAAGTATCAAACTGGATTATTTCTACAGTGTGGATGCAGCCTATAACACACATTTATTTTAAGTGTGTCTTTTATGAAGTAGGTAGTGAGAGGTAGAGGTATACAATGGATGGGCTAATCATCAGATAGCTGCTTTCCTTCAAGTAGGCTGATGTGAGTTTTTTCTCTCTAGAAATCCACCAACTGTGAGGGTTCCCTTCTGAAAATGCCACCACTGTACCCAAATGTGAGGCTTCCACCTTTTAAACCACCAAATCTGAAGACTTCTATAATGCTCACTATAATCACCGGCAGTGAAGGCTTTCCTTAACCTCTACCTCTGTACAATGTAAGTACTTCCTCCTGTCCCACATACCAATGGTGGGAGCCATTCAAATGCCTTCAAGGTGCACATGAGAATTTATACAACTTCTGTCTCCACTGGACACTACACCTCTACATTCAATGTTGCCACCAGAGAAATCTTGTCTGAATCCAAGCTTTCTGTTGGATATCATTTCTGGTAGCCAAAAATGTATAAAAACAAAAACAAGTCTTTATTTACAGAAGTTAAGCATAACAAATGTTAGGAAGGATCTAATTAGGGGAATTTCAAAACATGCAAGAATGGGGCCCTAACAACACCCTACAAGACTGGAATACCATTGTGTATACCAGAGGACTAAGAGATCCCACAATGGATGATGCTGAAACAAGCTTCTTCAATTAAGATCTAAATATTTATCAAAAGGGGAAAACTGCACACATACAACTATGATGCACGTATTCATGCTGCACACTTGGAAGTAAAGGAGTAAAGTGGGAATAGATGAAATGGGCCAAACTATGGGAGATACTCACTTCTGAAGGCTTCTCCGGGATCCGCTGTGGATGTGAATGATGATGATGATGATGATGCACGGCTACCGAAATGGAGAAGGGGATGGCCGAGGGAGCTATGATCAGAGCGCAGACTGCCGTGGAGCCAAGATGCACTCTAAGGATAGCACTCTAGGGGTTTATATAGGAAAATCTAGCTTCTGGCTATAGACTTGATAGCTTGGTTGAAGCCTGGAAAAAGGCGCTGATTGCCTGGGCTTTGTTAAGCCAAGGTGTAAGGATGACCTAAACAATGTACTTGGATCTTGACACAATCAAGGAAGGAGGCTAGAGAGAAAAGGGCACTGTTAAATCTAATCATTGCCCCATCTGGAGTAAGACTCAGGACAAACAAGCACTATTATGTCAGCCTTTAGAGATAATGGCCTTTCCCCTTAACAACTCCCAAACCTGTCTGGTAGGGAATTTTCCAGTTGTTTGGGCAGGCCCTTTTCTTGTGCCTACGTGACTTACCATCTAGAGGCTTATGGCTGACATCCCACAGAGGTCAGTTTGGGGTCATTGGGGGAACTCCACATGTCCCAAAATTTTATTGCAATCATATATGCTAACACAAAGCAGATTAAATATTCAATACATTGAAAACACCATCACACACTCTCAGTCCACTCTAGCTAATTCAGACCATTAAATTGTGTGTGTGTGTCTGCGCGCGTACGCACATGCACACACACACGTATATGCTTTTAAGTCTCCTGTCGACTTGTGGGAACCTCACAAATTTCATAGGGTTTTCTTAGGCAAGGAATACTCAGGGGTGGTTTTGTTAGTTCCTCGGAAATATAGTTGACATAACCTGGTATTCATTGGTGTTCTCCCGTTCAAATGCTACCCAGAGGCGACCTTGCTTCACTTCCAAAACCAGACAGAATCTGGTGTGTATTCCTAAACCTGGTTGACTCTTAATCACAAATTTTCCACACCATTTCACACAGACCAACCATTCCTGTCACCAATACAGTTGGTCCTCTGTATCCACAGTTTCCACATACACAGATTCAACCATACATGGGTTGAAAGTATCTATCTATCTATCTATCTATCTATCTATCTATCTATCTATCTATCTCATCATCATCATCATCATCATGATCTTCATCATCCCCAAACAAATCATGATTTTGCCATATTATATAAGGAAAACTATTTTACAATGCCACTGTATCTAATGGGACTTGAATATCCATGGTGGCTGTAGGCCTAGTTGCTCAACACAGTTCCAAGCAAACATATAGCCTTCAATTTCACCTTCATTGCCACTGCTTTGGAAATCTACAAACATTTTAAACTGTGTTTTATTTATTTATTTCTAAAGACACCATACCACCCTCTGGGAGAACATGTCTTGAATTATGCACAAGGAAACCTCGTAATTCAGCTCAAATGAGGAAAATAAAAGTGATGTTGAATATTAAGGAAACACATCAGGTTCAGAGGTCTGTAATTAATCTTGTCAGTGCATGCTGAGGGGGCTAGACCTATGTACATGAAGCCATCATCGTGGGACACTTTTCTCATTTACTGGCAGAGCACAGAGCCAAGACAGAGCATCTGGGATCTAAACCCATTTCAGTGATCGGGTGCGATTATAGTCAAATTTCTGCTCTTTGTGTATCACTCCATGTACTTAGAAGCATTAAATATTTAGACAACAAATTCATAAATATTTTAGGGGGAAACACAGGCTCATGGAATACATTTTCATTAGAAGTTCTCTTAGAAAAGAAAGAGCAAACCCAACCCCCCCTCCCCAAAAGAAATACAGTCAGTTATTGTAACATCAAAACAGAAGGATATGTTTATCTAGGAATTTTCTTTATAATTGGAGTTTTTTGCGGGGAGCTATTTCACTGGAACACAAGAAAAGTAATTTGGTGCACCAATTAAACCTTGTTAAGCAACATGACACAAAAGGAAGCATATTTATTTTTCCTTCAATATTTTGTGGTTTAAATAATCATTGCTCCAGTACATTTTGGCTGTGATTCTCAAACTGTACATTCAGAAGCAGTATAAGTGGTGACTCAGACATGCAGAAGTGATGCACAGCATCGCTTTTGCATTTCAGAGTTTAGAAAATGGGCATAAGGTTGCACATTTGAATTAAAATTCCCTGCATATGAAAAAGACATTCTTCAGAGAAAAGAAAGCCTCCTGATTTCAGGAGTCATGCACATTAGAGAACAAATCCTGTATCTCCAAGGAGAGTTATCAACCTGTTTCCAAGGGAGGTCCCTGATGTCTCCCATGACTCTTAATTAGATATTTGCTTGAGTGGTTTCCTGGTTTGCTCCCCATAAATACATTTACTATTAAAATGTATACACTGTCTTTATTTCCAAGAAGTCCAAAGTTTTCCTTCTGCCTTCCCTATGTTCATAAAAATCCAAATACATCTGAGGAAGTAGACTTAAATCTACAGAAGCTCATGCTGCCAACTTCTTTATTTCAGTTGTCTCAAAGGTGCTACAATATCTAACTATATACAATATTTAACAGACTAACACGGTTATATCTTTGTATTCTACCTGTTGAGATAGGTCAAGATGAGAGAGAGTGACTGATCAAAGGTCAACAAGAAGTCTTATGACTCAGCATGGATTTAAATCTAATTCTTACCCCAGCATTCTAACCAAGATTTGTTCACCAGTGGAACAGACTGCCTCAGAAGGTGATGAACTCTCCTTCATTGGAAGCTTTTAACAGAAGTCAGTTGGTCACCTCTTGGAAGTAGCTGTACCAGTGGATTCCTATACTAGCAGGAGGTTGGCCCTTTGGGTCCCTTCCAACTCTCTGGTTCTAGGAATTTATACAATAATCCTATTTCTGCCATTCTCCTGTGTACAATCTTTTAAACATGTAATTATACTTCTTTGGCAATTGTTCAATGGACATAATCCATTATACATCACTTAAGCATCTCTAACAACATCATCACTTTTCCAGCGGCATCAGCCATAATTGCATCAGTGAGATTTCCACAAGTGTAACCATTTCACTTGGACATACATTTTACCATTAATCCCAAACAGACTAGAGTCATAGTGTCATGCCTCACCTAGATGAGACCTCCTCAAATGAAAAAGAGGAGTGTCAGGAGAATGAGCCTCAGCTAGAGCCAGAAAAGGCTCAGAGCCCTATTTTGAGAGAGACAATCCAGGCAGCACCTGCAGATTTAGATGGGCAAAAGGGATTTCTGCATCCTGCCATATGCCAACAGCTAATACACGGATAACAGGATGCCAGAAATGTTCTCTTCCACCTTAAGTAAACTGTGCCAGTTAACTGACTCTTGGCTTCACTTTGAACTGATCTCTCTGGTAAGTCCCTTCTTAGTTTTGGACTCACCCAGGATTGTTTTCTTTGTTTGACTGTGGACTGTTTGTACTATGCTTCTACTTCTATTGTTGTTGTTAACTGCGCTCAAATCAACAATGACTCATGGTGGATGGGCCATCTCCAAGATTTCCTGTCTTCCACTGGCCCTGTAAATTCATACCTATGACATCCTTAATAGAGTAGAACCATCTAGCCTGCAGTCTTCCTTTCTTTTTACTACCCTCAACCCTTCCCAACATTATAGTCTTTTCTAATGAGTCATGCCTTCTCATGATGTGGCCAAAGTACAACAGTCTCAATTTGGTCATCTTGGCTTCCAGGGAGACTTCAGGCTTGATCTGTTATACAATGCATTTGTTTGTCTTTTTGGCTGTCCATGGTATTCTTAGCATTCTTCTCCAGCACTACATCTCAAATGAGTTGATTTTCTTTTTATTTGTTTTTTTTCTCTGTCCAGGTGTCACTTCCGTTCATGGTGATGGAGAATGCCATAGCTTGGATGATTCTAACTCTAGTGTTCAGTTGTGTATTTTTACTTTTTAGGATCTTGTTTAGTTCTTTCATAGCTTCCCTTCCCATTCCTAGTCTTCTCTTTATTTCTTGACTGCAGTCTCCATTCTGTTCAATGTTTGAGCCAAAGGTATGAGAAATCTTTAACTATTTCAGTTTCCACATTGTCTAGGTTAAATTTATGTAGGTCCTAGAGGGTCATTATTTCAGTTTTCTTTATGTTCAGCTTCTATAGACACTGGTATTGCCATGGGACTAGCTTAGTTTCCCCCTTGCCAGCCTCTGTGGGTGGAATGCTTGAGTGCTTGCTCTCTTTAAAACAAGACACATTGGATCAATTGGATTTACCTACATGTTCACTCACTATTGAAGAATTGACTCAATGAGTAGAACTTGAACTATAGCTGGGACTAACTAAATACATTTTAGCCTTGTAGTTGTGCATTCTTGGATGGTGTGTAATCATTTGCCATTGCCTTCAATGTACCATTTTTATGGGCTTTTCAGAAAAAGCCATTCTTCTTTCTCCATTGCACAATAGGACAATAAGTGAACACATTAGCAAATACACAACTAGTTGCACAATGCTGGTATTGGTGTAGTGTAACCACAGGGTAACTACATGAGGGCATATTTATGCTCTGCAAGTATAATGTATGATGTTGACCTACATTACCATTATACAACCTGGCTTCAGTTACAACTTGTACTACCAGTTACAAACTACCTTGTATGCTTGTGGCATCTTTCAGTTCAGTTAGTCACAACAATAACCAGCTGGGGACAGAAGCTGGAAAAAAACAGGACATCAGAAGCCATGTTTGCTTATATCCAGTGTTAATGTATGTACAGTCATGTTTAAAACCTCCAAAGCCTCCAAACAGAGATAATATTTTGACCAATCTAAGGCAGCAATTTAACCAAAAGATTTAAATACAGAGTTTTCTCATCAGTAATTTCATTCTATTGGAACAATATTTGTATCATTATTAAATACACATGTGCATTTTCCTGAATAGCAAAAAAGGATCACCAGCTTTTGGTGACATCTGGATCATTTTTGAAAGGCAGGAATTATGGATATTAAAATCTTTCAGTTTCATTCCGTTGGTCTGAAGCCCACCTGTTTTTTGTCCTGTCCTTGCTTCATGTCAGATTCTGAGATTGTTCTTCTACTTTCTCTATTAATTCATATATACATAATTAGAGTGATTTACAAACAGAAGTGTATAAATGTATTAACAACATGTTTCAGATCCTGCCTTCTTCAGTTGCTGAAAACAAATGTGAGATGCTTCCAAGCACAATACACATACACATTTTTTAAAATGTGCACATTTTTGGATGCATTTTTTTCCCAATGGCTACAGCTAATTTATAGCCAAGATCCTGCATTGTGCTTCCATAGTACAAATCTGCACTCACACAGTTAGGCAATTATTGAGCCACACCACCCTTCTATTGAATGCTGACATTGTGCAACCTATTGTGTATCTGCCAATATGACTGCTTACTCCCTGCTGTGCAACAATGAAGGCACAGTGGCTGTTTCTGCAATCCCAGTAAAGAAAGTGGTACATTGAAAGCACTGCAAACTAATTATGTTGTTGTTGTGTGCCTTCAGGTCATTTCTGACTTATGGCAACCCTAAGGTGAATCTATCACAGTGTTTACTTGGGAAGATTTGTTCAGAGGGGAGTTTGCCTTTGCCTTCCTCTGAGGCAGAGAGAGTGTGAGTGGGTTTTCATGGCAAGTGGGGATTTGAACCTTGTTTTCCAAAGTTGTAGCTCAAGCCACTGCACCACACATTCAAGAATGTGAAACATGATCTTCAATTCTCCAGTTCTACCATGTCTAGTTGCTTAATATTTCTTGCTTCCCCAGAAGCCTCAGTTTTCCCTTTTTCCATCTCCCACAGCCTACTGAGTCGGAGACTGAACTTTGACCATCTGTTGGAAGACAGATCTGTTGATGACAGATAGCCTCTCTTGCATTCTTTAAACCTGCTACCTCAACTTAGGTGTGGTTAAGGTGATTCTCATATTGCCAATGCTGAAGTAACATAGATTTGCTTTAATACCATATGCAGAATGGAAATAGATGCCATCTTATTCTTTGGCTTTGACTGTTGGATAGGTTTGTTTCCTTGTCATGACGTTTCCCATGGAATGGGGGGGGGG
>JAIPUX010001232.1:169503167-169515532 GCA_020142125.1 Phrynosoma platyrhinos | reverse complement strand
GGGCTATGGGAGACCAGCCCAGGTCTCAAAAAGGTTGCCTACCCCTAATCTAGACAATGAACTGGTAATTCCAGGCCATTTCAGGCTTATCTCCATTCTTTCCCAAGTCTTTTTGTTCCTACCATCAGGAAAAACCTAATACTTCATAGGCCAAGTCTGCACTGCAGAAATAATGCAGTTTGACACTGCTTTAACTGCTATGGCTCAATGCTATGGAATTCTGGGATTTGTAGTTTTTGTGGTACCAGAGCACAATGACAGAGAAAGCTAAATAACTCACAAAACTATAAATCCCAAAATTCTATAACATTGAGCCATGGCAGTTAAAGTGGGGTCAAACTGCATTATTTCTGATGTGCAGATGAAGCCCTAGTCTGTTTGCCTTCTCCTTTTTTATTCCCTTTATCTACCTCCTTCACATTTTAAGTTGGGTCTGCCGTGCTGTTTGTGCAGATACATGCACACACCCCATGTGCCCACACGAGAAGAGGAAAAAAGGAAAGGTGATATAAGAAGAGCCATCTCTACCTCTGTTTTGCAAAATTTCTTTGTGCAGGGAGGGGAAGAAAGAGACAGTGGAAAAGAGAAAAGGAGGTGGGAGAAAGAAATTGTTCAGTTTAAGGTGCCAGAAGACTCTCTTGTTCTGTGTGAAGTGGGTGGGTGAGATCTCATTCAGCACAGTAATTAATAAGGAATAGTTGAATATGCATTTTTAAAAAAGAGTGTGTGGATTGGAAATGGAAAGAAGCAATCCAAAATGACATTAAATGTAGCTGATTGAATCAACACTAGTTGCCAGTTTGGATAAGTCTCAAGAGGAAGAAGATGCCATTCAACATACCAGTCCAGTCCTATCACTGAGTTCCTTCTATGCTAGGGGTCCATCTACACTGTAGAAGAATGCAGTTTGATACCATTATAAGTGCTCTAGCTCCAACCTATGGAATCCTGGGATTTGTGGTTTTACAAGGTCTTTTGCCTTCTCTGCTAAAAAGTGCTGATGCCTCACAAAACTACAAATCTCAGGATTCTGTAGGATTCAGACACAGCAGTTAAACTGGTTCTAAACTGCATTCTTTCTACAGTGTAAATGGACCCTAAGAGAAATCAAAATTCAGTAGAAACAGAAGCCCTGGACTTTGGTGAAAGGGCTTTCCTCCATTTTGGAAAGCAAACTCCATTATGCCAGAAGCCCAAGAGAAACACACAAGAGTTCAGAAACATTTATATGCCCTGCAGAAATAAGAACCTGCTATAGTAGAGAAATAAAGATCATTTATTTTTCTATGCACACAACAACTTGGAGAGCATGCATTTCCTCCTCCCAGTTCATAACTACCAAACCTTTGCAGTTTAATACAGCTAATCATTTTCAATGACATCTCAATTTGTGAAAAAATAACCATAGATGCTCCTAGGCCTGCATATTCACTTCACTCACTGAGAGACAACACAACTCCTCCCTTTATTCAATGGCTTCCCTCACCTGTAATTAAAGGTACTTTTCTCCTCTCATAAAAAAGGCACCACAATAAGTAATCTTTCTCTCTCACGCGTCCTGTTCTACAGTAAACCCTTGATGGTATGAAGGATTATTTTCCGAGGGTCTGCCTAAGTGCCTGGCATTTGTTGGCAATTAAAAAGTAAGCAAGGAACACGGACAGTACAGATTGGAGAGGTGTATAATTGTCCTTTCTAGTCATAAATTATCAGTTGTCTGGAACACTGAAGCACCAAACGAGGCTGGAATAAATTTGCATCTCCCACAGTGAACTTTTTATAGTTCCTCGCCTCCCAACCTTCATCTGCGACAGCGGTTGAATACAAAAACCTAAGTAGCAACAAGGCAATAGCAATACGGTACCAAAGTCTTCTGCCCTAGAATCACAACACTGCACACTCTTTATGATTATGGCTGCTCCCCAGGTCTCTCATCCCTTTGCAGCTTCAGAAACATCTGCCATCTAAATTACTTTGCAAAGGGGAATGACACACTAGCAAGACCCCAGAGACAGCATGAATTGTGCTAGTCGCAAAGAAGTCCCTGTTTAAATTATGGTGAGGAAGCTTCTAGTCCCAAGGAAATTATTTATCAGAACTAGCACCAGGCCTTGGAATTTACTCTCTATTGTTCAGAAAGCACACTGTGATCACATCTGATGTTCTCCCCAAAGATTATGACTCCTTTTCCCTGGCAAAACAAAAACACTTTCAGTCTAACACTACCAGAATATTGTCTGGAATTCAGAATCAGACTCACAGATGCATAACCTGGAGTTACACATCCAGTGGACCCATACTCATAGTCCCTATGTAGGCACCATCATGGGACTATTGCCATGATTATAATTGCTCTCCCAACCTACTTTGCTGGGCATCAGCAATGTGGAGAGAAGGAGGTCCATTCTGCTGTCAATGGGAGCACAAGTGACTGATGTTTCCATCAGGTTTGGGGAGTTAAGTATGTTTAACTGAGGCCTTTTCCAAATGGGCCAAAATGCCTGTTTCCTCCTCTCTTCTGGTGTCATCCTATTTAGACTGTTGTTGTTGTTGTTGTTGTTAGCTGCCCTTGAGTCATCGCTGATTCATGGTGATCTTGTGGATGAGACAACTCCAAGACTCCCTGTGCTCCACTGCTCTGCTTAGGTTCTGTAAATTCAGACCTGTGACCTTGCTAATTGAGTCTATCCATCTACCATGTAGTCTTCCTCTCCTCCTACTGCCTTTCACTTTTCCCAGCATCATTGCCTTTTCTAATGAGTATTTCCTCAAAGTATGACAGCCTCAGTTTAGGCTTCCCAGAGAGAGTTTGGGCTTTATCTGTTCTAGGACCCATTTCTTCACCTTTTTGACCACACTCATGGGATCTGCTGCATGGACCATACCCGTTTTGGTGTTGGTGTAGTCTCAAACATGTCTGGCACATCCTTCACCAGACTCAGGGTATAACACACTTACAACACAGTGGGGGGAAAACTTACCTGTTGTTCTGGATCTTTCAGGAAGATCTGGAACTGTCTGTCTTTGTGCCATGGTAGCTGAATGCATGAGCATCCCACTAGGGTGCACTACACATCTGCCACTGCCACAGGTCACCCATTCTTAGATCAGAATGAAATGCCCAGCATGTGACCATCATGGGATGCCTTGTTTTGACCTCAAAACTGAGCAACCCATAGTGGCAGCAGATGCACTGGGTGGCATCTGTACAGACAGGGACACCTGTACAGAGAGCACCATGGTGCAGGGATGGAGGCCAAAGTAACAGGAGGAAATGAGGCCATTGTGGGGCCAGGATACTCCAGGCTGCCTTTGGAGTATCTTGGACATTGCAGGCTGGTCCTAAGTGGCTGACGTAGAATACTAGTCAGTGTCCACCTAGTATAAGGGGAAGATCTTCGTAAGGGAGTTGATGAAACCTGAATACAGAGAGAGACATGCACCTTTAAAAATTCTTTTTTTACAGCCTGAATCACGCTATTATAACCAGACCACATATTACTGATACTGTGACATGATGTACTTCACATGATAAAGGAGACGAAAAGTTGAAACTCTTTGAATGCTAGTGTGTGTATATGTGGGGGGGAGGGGGAAGGAAACTACTGCTGTTATACTTTTAAGGTACAATAATGTAAATTCTATATTCTGTTGTTGGCAGAAGCTTAATGAGAACCCATCACTCCATGTAATTTCCTTTTTCTTCCTCCCAAATGCAATTATGCTGTGGTGATTAGTTGATACAGGTCCAAATTGTCTTCAAATGACAGACGTTTAGCCAGAGGTGTCCAGGCCAAAAGGTGACACATTTGGAAACACTTGTCTGCTTGGAAACACTTGCCTGGAAGCACTTGCCTAATGGATGTTTCCACCTTAATTTTGGGTTCTGTATAGACGGTTCAAGCTAAATAGCAGAGAAGCTGATGACTCCAGCATTGCAGCAAAATTATTAATGTATTGGCTTCCTGAAGCCAAAATGGCTATGTCTTCCAAATGCTGTCAAAGATAGTAACAGTTTCCTAAAAACAATTACTTGGAGAAGTGTTTTGTTGTTGTTGTTGTTTTGTACTACAACTTTCAGAATTACCCCAGATTGCATGACTACTGGTGATGCTGATAAAGAATTTGGGGACCTGTAGTCCAAATAGTAACTTTTCTAAGTTCTTCTGGGGGGAAAAAAAATATCATGGAACTAAACACAGCAACAACAAACAATATCTTGTTATAGCTTCTCCTATAATACACTAGCATGCCCTAACAACACACACTTTGGGAAGTGCTGAAAGGGATATTAGAAGTGTAGCTTTATGAGCTATTTAGCCCTCCCTGTCAGAGAGCTCTGGTGTTCCACCAAACTACAAATCCTAGAATTCTATAGCACTGAGCCATGGCAGTTGAAATTGTAAAAACTGCTTTATTTCAGCAGTGTGGCAGGAGCCTCAGATGCTAGAAAGCTATATCACAAAGAACACACTAAGCAAAAATGCAAGCACCAAAGTTTCTCTCTGTTCCCCCCCCCTTGTGACCAACTTTATTTTTTTTAAATTCCCATTTCCTTTCATGCTTCATCAGGTTTTAGTTCTGTATTCATTTTGGATGAAAAGGATCTGAAGACCTATCAGATGCCATTGTCTTTCTTGCTTCCCATCACTCATTAGTGACACTCTTAGACATTCCTTTTTTAATCGGTTTGTTCTTCCTTTTCCAAAAAAGAATAAATGCACAAAATGGAGTTGAGTTATGTGTGCTTCTTTATTTTATTTTATTTTAAAGTACACACAATTGAACTGGAGCTCAGTTTGAGGTGCCACTCAATACTCAGATTTCTGTGGATATTCACTGCTGTTCAGGGAAAGAAACCTAAGGGTAGTGAATGTGCTCAGAGCTGCTACTAGAGCATAGGGTTTGAGCAAAAGGTTTTGCTTAGAGCTGGATCAAAAAATTCCCAGAAAATAATATTTCAGAAATTATCTAAGAATTTTCAAGGCTGGGTTCAGTCTCCAGCCTCCTTCCATACCTCAACTTCTCTGCCCACAATGGGATGGAGAATGTTGGTCACAACTGTAGATCCAACTCAGGATAGTAATGAAAGAAGCGATAAACTCACTATCCACCTAGCCATGATGGATATGTATTCCCTCTAGTATTAGAGCTAACTTGCCTCTCTAAATCAGTGGCTCAGGAGCCCATGCATAGAAAGGTATCACTGAAATCATATCCTGTCCATGGGCTATCTGGGGTCTATGGGTTGGCCACTGTGGCTGCTACCACTGCAGAATTAATAAATAATAATAATAAATTTTATTTTTAACCCACCCCTCTGAGAGGCAATCGAGGCAGTGTACAAGGTTAAAACAAGACAGCAGTTAAAACAATTCCATCCCCCCAATCCCTAACCCACCCACCCCATAAAAATCAAATTAAACTAGCAGACTAATTAAAATAACAAAATAAATCAACAGTCTGACACTGCTTTAACTGTCATTGCTCCATCCAATGGACTCCTGGGATTTGTAGTTTGTGATGCCAACAGAGCTCTTTAACAGAGAAAGCTAAATATCTCACAAAATTAGAAATTGCAGAATTCCATAGCATTGTGCCATGGCAATATAAAGCTGTGTCAAACTGCATTAATTCTGCAGTGTAGATACAGCCTATGTGAACAAAATGCTTGGACAGATAATAATTCACTTTGGTCCACTTGGGTATTATTAAGTAGGATCACAAGAAGGCCTGAAGTAATGGCCTCCAGGGGAGTCTTAAGAGCAAAAGGTGGGTGTTGGAGGACAAACTGCATGTATGATATGATCTGACTTGAATCTTCTAGACTAGAAGGTATGTCAGAGGAATCTCTATTGTTGCTGTTGTTGTTGTTGTGTGACTTTAAGTCACTTCCAATCTAAGGCAACTCTAAAGTGAACCTATTACAAGGTTAGAATTACTTATTACTACTTTATATAGCTTTTTAAAAAGCTGTCAAGATGGATCTCTTCCAACAGGCCTTTTCAGAATGATTTTCCTGGCCTAAAGTTTTATCTAATTCCCCCCTTTCTTATGCTGCCACTTAATACCCAATCTGCTGAGAAACTGTATTGGATACATTCTTTTATTTTGTTATTGTGTTACTTGGTTTTTAAAATTGATTAGTTTAATACTTTTTTAAGGAGTGGGTGGGCTAGGATGTTGACATTGATATTTTACTGCTGTGATGTTTTATGATTGCAAGCCGCCCCGATTGCATTGCAGAGAGGTGGGATAGAAATATTATTATTATTATTATTATTATTATTATTATTATTATTATTATTGAATCATAGAGTTGGAAGAGACCTCAAGGGCCATCCAATCTAAGCCCCTTCTGCCATGCAGGAACACACAATTAAAGCACACCTGACAGATGGCCATCCAGCCTCTGTTTAAAGATCTCCAAAGGAGGAGACTCCACCACATTTCAAAGGAACGTGTTCCACTGTCAAGCAGTTCTCAATGTAAGGAAGTTCTTCCAAATGTTTAGGTGGAATCACTATGTTTAAATACTGGAAGAGAAATTTGCAAAAAGCTTGCTACTCTATTCTGCTCTACAACGTTTTCCAGCTGTTAGGAAATCCATTTTTAAACTATGAAACAAGTATTTTTTTTCAGCTCCTTTTAATAACCCAAATTTTACATGGCCCTTCATCATGAAATAGTTCTCAGTGTGTATGTATATTGTGTGAGGCTATAGCTCTAGAATTCATTTAAGTTGGTTAAACATAGGGCCTTTGCAGACTGCCAGAAATAGTGCAAATTAAGTCCACTTTAAGGGTTAGGGTTAGTGCTAGGGAATCATGGGAATTGTTTTTTTTTTCTGAGACATTGAGCCTTCTCTGTCAGAGAGCTCGTGTGCCACATTAAAATACAGTTCCCATGATTCTCTAGCACTGAACCAGGGCAGTGCCTCAATTTAATGTGCAATATTTCTGGCAGTCTGCAAAGGCCCATAGTGATATGAATTTTCCACTGGATCCTATTTTGCTCACTAGAGAATTATTGTGGAGGTGAAAACTTATTCTGAAACCTTGTGGAGTAAGTGTGAGGAAGACATACACTGTGAGAAGTAATATATGTCTTATTTAATGAGGGATAACTGCTGAAAATTATTAGTAACACTGCCACCTTGTGCCTGAAATTCTTTTAGTATGCTGAAAGACACTTGATGTTATGTAAAAGACTTGTATGTCTGTGTTCCATTCTCCTTCACCCAGAATAAGTGTAATGTGTTATCTAAAACTCTGTAGGTAATAGGAGATTATCTCCTCATTAGTAAAGATCATGTTTGAACAAAATAATGTGTATGGTCAATGCTCAACAGCACATCTTGAAGCGGAATGGAACAGAGGTCAGAAAAGTTATTTTTTAGAACTTTGGTTTCCATAATTTTCCAGCCACTTGGTCATGATAGGTGTGAAGATTCAAGGACCTGAAGTACGAAAACGTAGAGTTTCCTGACTCTGGGGTGGCATACACTTCAGTCAGTGGCATAACAAGTGTGTTTTGTGTGTGTCCTGACCACATCGGGTGACACCTCACAGGGGACTTAACCCCTTAGAGTGGTCACCTACTCTATCTCAAGCTGTCCACTTGCCCCTGGCTGCTCCTCTCCACCACTAGGGCACCTCTGTCATGCATCAGCTGTGGCTGTTGGTGGGGTGGGCTACAGCTTCCACACAGCAGCTCCTTCTGAATTTGGTAGGGATGCTGGTTGTGTGGGGAAAAGGCTGCTGGGTGCCAGGAGCATCCCACCTCCATCAGCATGTGCTGGTGGGATGGGGTGCTTTCTGGGTCTGGTGGGTCTGCTGGCTGGGTGGGAAAGTGAATTGCTTCCCTCTCCTGATCACCCAGTAGCTCCACCAGACCAGGAAAGGGGTCTCAGGAAGAAGCAGCCCACCATCATAAAGACAGAACTGGCTTGGTTGGTGGAGAAGGGCAGCTGGGTAGCAGGCAGTCTGGGTGTGACACTAACACATGACACCAATGATTTCAATCAATATCTCTGAGTAGCCATTAGCATCCCATCCACCCTAGTACCAAGGGCAATAGTAGCACCCAGACCAAGACCTTCCCCAGACCCCATGGGTGTTGCCATTTGGCCTTTCTATCAGACAATCCCATAGTTGCTGCAGTCAAATAGTGTTTCCAGTTGGGAAGCCATCAACCATTTTGATTTTGCCCTATGCTGAGGGTCCAACATGTTGTCAATCCAGACAATAATATAGGTTCAGAAACAGTATAGCTTTAAACCTGAGCTCTTGCTTATCCCTGCTCATTCTTTCCACTCAATCCCTAATTTTCTTTTTCATTATCATATTGCTTCCTCTATTTGCCTTTTGTCAAAGGTAAAAAGCACCAAATGTTCCAAACTTTCCCCATAGCTTCCTGAGTTTTTGCCGCTGTCCAATACCCCTTTTAAGAATCTTTGTTAACAGCAAACCCTGAAATTTAGAATACCTCTCCAAATCTGAACAACAAAAGTTCCACATTTTGCAAGACCACCCAAAATTGAAATAAAAAGATGATAACTCACAGTTTTTGTTGCAAAAAAAATGCTAAATAGTTTTATAAAAATTTTGATAGAGGTTAGGAGAAGATTCCAAATTTGGGAGTTCCTAGTTAACAAAACCCTTTTAAGACACAACTGCTGACTGCCTCTAGATCTCTGTTTACTTATTTTTCAACAAGAATGTGGTACATGTTATTATTGCTTTTAGAAATTGTGTGTTAGGCTTCCACTTCTATAGATTATATGATGTGCTTTTATGAGTGTTCTGCATCATTCTTGCAGGTTACAAGAAGAATGGCAAAAACCATTACCATCACCATCAATGTTGTGGTTTAAGCACAGGAGAAAGCTCTTGCCTTCATTCTCTACATCTACATCTGAATAGCTATGTGGGGGGGGGGGGGGGGAGTTGTTGGATTTAATCAAATGTAGTTGTGGAGGGACCTTCTCAGCCTTATTTTAATAAATAAAATGTGGCTTACAGACATCAGTGTGTGAGCAAGAACCAAGGACACACTCTAGAAAGCTCTACTACTAACATGGTGTGCTCCATACCAATGCCCCATGCCTCTTTTCTGTACAGGAAGAGGGTATAACCTTTCCACATAGAAAAGTCTTCTATGCAATGTGCAACTTTGCAACCTTACATAAGAATGGTTATGTGCAGATCTGAGTGAGTGTAACTGTGCCTGTAAGAGCTCCTTCTTTGACTATAGGAATCATGACACTCATGAGCTGTTGTCTTGTTAGGGGCATACATATGTGCAAGTTTTCCTTACAAGTGCATATGTCCTTTCTGGAGTGCTCAAGAGTTGTTATTCCCTTTCTTCCTCTACAGTGCCCAAAGCAACCCCCTACTTACTGAACAACCTTTGAAGCCCCCCACATGGCTATTCCATGTTTTGTGGGTAAGAGGCAGGATTGCAGTAGCATCTGGAATCAAAGTAATGTCATCAACTCTAAGATTCACTAGAGTCTCCCAGAGGTCCTAGCACTGCTGTAGTTATTTCAAATCTGGCTACAGAGATATAGCCAGATGCTTCTGCAATCCTGTCCACTCTCCATAATAGCTCTGTGTGTGTGTGTGTGTGGGGGGGGAACCAGTGATGACACTGACAAAATTTCATCAACGTACCATAATAACTTCCAGGTGATAATTATTACTTTATGATACCCCCTCGTAAGGCACAATCTGCAGACTTCTACAATATCAGATATTCTAATGGTCAAGAAATGCTGGGAAAAATGTGTAAATCTGGATGGTGGCTACATAGATATAAGTTAACTACAAATCAAAACAAACTTCCTGTAAAAAAAAATTAAGGTGATAATTAAAACTTTACAATACCCCTTTGTATGTCTCAGTCTATTGCAGTTCTAAGCTATGCTGAGCCATTCAGGATTGTGGCCATGGGCTCCAAGATGGTTTGCACAATCAGCAAAGCCATAGATTTTTCCACCATGAAAGTGGGAGACATCTTCAGAGGACATAGCTGTCCTTTAAAAAGGGGTGCACATCATACACTTTGATATATACACTTCCCCTGCTAAATCAGGTGTGAATTTTTGCCCCTTCAAAGCAGAAATTTCATATCCAGGTTGGCTGGTATATACTTGAGAGCATCCTGGGGCTGGAAAGACACTTCCTAAATCCCCTGAGCCTTTTTACCCCTGCTGTAAATATTTCACTTGTGTGCACAAATTGCAGGGAGAGGGTATACACAATGGACAGTGTTCTATTAGTGATATACACAAACACAAGTCCAACCTATGGCTGCTTGGCTGCTTGGCTTCCGTCATTGGAAGTCAAAACTCTAAATCTCTAGCTAAGGAGATGTAGCTATGTCTCCTGATGCTTGAGCTGCCTCAGGTACCAGCCTGTTTCACATAACAGTCCTTCCATTGCCATTTCAGTGTTTCAGATGCCTGTTGCAAGACATCCAACTATACAAAGAGAACTAGGTGCACCTATGTTCATTCCTCTGTTCTCTGGCAACATGAACATGAGTTGCACTGCCTTTTGTGGGGACTTCTGGCTGGCACAACTGCAACAGCTATAAAAGTGAATTATGTTGTTGTAAACTGAAAAACATGCAGAGCTCCAGTTCTCAGTGGACTGCAGCTCTCATCATTTCTCATCATGAATTCTGCTGGCTAGTGCTGATGAGAGTTGCAGTCCAACAATGTCTGGAAATCTGTGTGTTTCCCAAGACCATGTTAGCTCTTTCCCTTCAGGCACTTAATGTCCTTTGAAACTTATAGAAAATCATATTTTCTATGGAGATACCTGGAAAAATGTTTTTTAGATGTTTGCTCTTATTATTAAGATATTTGCAGACCAACTGACAAAAGGGGAAAAAATTATTCTGCTAAATTATGGGCTGGCTTGAAAAGCAGTGACTCAAAATTTATCAAGATATATCTATAATATATTTATTTATTTAAAAATACATTTGGAGAGAGATTCACTTTTATGTGTTTTTATTTAAAACTGATGTTGTTAGGAATGCCTGCCAGAACAGTGTTTGCCCTTGTGGAAATAGTTCCCTGGAATTCTTTTATATAAAGGATAAATAGGAACTTTCAATATGTTGTACACTGGAAGGGAACACAACTGTGCCAAAAGCTGAAACGGCTTCATTTAATGGCCTTGCAGGCTAGAATTTGTTAAGTAACATTTATAAAATATTAAGGAAGGGGAATTTATCCGCTGACCTGGAAGGCAAATGGGAAGAATAAGCCTGCATTTTGTGCAATGAAAGACTGATAACAGTGTGACCCAGAAAAGAAGATTCTTATCTGTTTGTTTAAGGGAAAGAAACTTATCTATATATTGAAATATATCTATCTGTTACCCATTTCTTTCAAGGTGGACAACTTCACCAGGGATGGAGTCCTAATCTTCTGTTCCTGACATGCTCCTGGGGCTGCAAAAACTGCTCCAAATATATATTTAAAAATGCCCTGTGAAAACACAAATAAACCCAGAAATAGCCATAAGCCCACTTCTGTTTCTGAAAAATGAAACTTTTTTAAAGTATTTATTTAAATGGAGTGCACTGGGGAATTTCAGAAGAAAATCGCCATGTGCTTTATTGACTAGAGTAAAGCCTTCAACTACATAAGTCACAAAAAGCTATGCTTTGCTCTTAGAGGAATAGGAGGGCCACAACATCTGATGATCTTGATGCATAACCTCTGCTCATGACAAGAGGCTGCTGTTGGAACAGAATAAGAGAAACAGAATCATTCCCAATGGACAAAGAAGTCAGGTAAGGTTGTATACTATCACCTATTTATTCATCCTATATGCATAAAATATTGTTTACACAGCAGGTTTAGAGTCAGAAGCAGGAGGAGTGAAGATAGGAGGAAAGAACATTAACAACCTAAGATATGCAGAACAGAAACCAGCTAGGACCAAGAACAATACTACTAGCAGAATCCAACTAGGACCTGGAACAACTACTGAAGAAGGTCAAGGAGGAAAGTGCCAAGGTAGATATAATGTTAAACACTAAGAAAACAAAAATAATGACTATGGAAGAGATACATTGTCATCCTAGACAAGCCTAGACCAGAATGGAGGCTACAGTCAAAAAATCAGAAGGAGACTAGGAATGGTAAGGACATCTATGAAAGAACTAGACCAGATCCTAAAGTGCAAATTTATAACTCTGAACACTAAGGTAAGGATAGTCCAGGTCATTATATTCCCCTTCGCAATGTATGGATGTGAGAGTTTGGCAGTGAAGACAGAGATAGAGGCAGTGAAGAAAGAACTGTGTCCAGTTCTGGGCACCACAATTCAAAAAGGATGTGGAGA
>JAIPUX010001232.1:169486645-169498555 GCA_020142125.1 Phrynosoma platyrhinos | reverse complement strand
GAAAGGAGCACTAATTTAGCACTCCTTTCAGGGGCAGCAAAGCTGCACTGCGGGACCGAGGCATGGGGATGCCTCGGTCCCGTAGCGCAGCTTCCTGGGGCGGCCCACAGCCACCCATCTGCTTCCCCCCTTAGACTGTCATACTTTGGACACATCACAAGATGGCATGAATCATTGGAAAAGACAATAATGTTAGTAAAGGTGGAGAGAAGTAGAAAGAGAGCAAGACCACATGCTACATGGATGGACTTTATTAAAGAGACCACAAATAAGAGTTTGCAGGAGCTGGGCAGAGCAGTAGAGGACGGGGGGCCTGGACATGTCTCATCCATAGGGTTGCCATGGGTTGAGACCAACATGAAGGCAGTTAACAACAAAAATAATAATTGTGTATTGTGAATGGGCCTGCAGTCAGTGCTATCAATACCATTAAGATTTGTCCTTGTGTGCCTTCAAGTCATTTCTGACTTATGGTGACCCCAATGCAAACTTATAATGGGATTGCTTGGCAAGATTTCAGAACAGATTTGCTATTGCCTTCCCCTGAGGCTGAGAGCATGTGACTTGCCAAAAGTCATCCAGTGGGTTTCATATCTGAGCTGAGAATTGAACCCTGGTGTGCAGAGTCATATAGCCCAACACTATGCCATACTTCTTGGCCATTGTGAAGTGAGAAGATGAGCAAGCCTGGGTAGAACTAGTCAATTCTCACTCATGAAATGCTGTGAAGGGAGGGCTATGGAGGGAAAGATTATAACCTAGAGGTTTGCCTATAACAGTTAGTTGGGGCAGTCAGAAACAGAGTGAAAGCCAGTTAGGAAGAAAGAAATTGATAAGATCTGGAAAGGGTTTGGGGAGCTGGAAATATGGGAGGAGTTTGGTGAGTTCATGTTTAATGTGATTGTCATATAATATGTCTTTACTGGTTTTATTTTCTGAAACTCTGTCTTCATTTAAGAGTTGGAAAAGAAAAACTGTCCATGCTTTGCCACACTAAATCTATTGATCAACAAAGCTATGTCTTCAGGACAGGCATTACCTTGAAGCCTGAGTATCAGATCCAGGAAGGGATCTTTAGAGTAGAAGGATAAAGTTACTGACAGGAGCTCAAGGGTTGGAACTGCAGTGCCAGTTTGGATAAGAGATCGACCACAGTGTCATCTTCATCCATTGATTCAGCATATGCAAGTTCTGCCCATAATAATCTACCAGAAACAGTAGTGGACAGTTTCCGTTAAACTGGAAGAAGAAGAAAATTCATATCTCAGCGGGAGAATTGCCTCTGCCACTAGTTTACCTAAGCAAAGATGATAAAATTAAAAGTTAATTAGGTCTTTTTGTGTGCATAATTTTCCTAAAAATGACATGCTTTTCTAACAATGACGGGGAAAGTGAATAACTAATTATGTAGTGAAATTAATTGGCCATGCAACAGCTTGAATGTAAAATTTACTTTTGTCAGGAGCCAAGACCCCTGAGTTAAGCTGCATATCAGAACATAAGAAGAACTTCTGTGAGTCAGCAATTGGTTGAAGTCTATAAAACATGCAGCAAGAATGAATGGAAATCCACAATGGAGGGACCAAAGAAATCAAGTTCCCAAAGGCTTCTGTTGTAAACAGTGTTTTTAAATATGTTCATACATGATCTGGAGTGAGGTAGTCAAGTTTGTAAGTGGCACTCTTAAAATTTAAAAGTTTGTTGTTGTTTTTTGTGGTTTGTGTTTTGTGTGTGTGTGTGTGTGTGTGTTTAAAAGGGAGGGTTGTGAAAAAAGAGCAAGTGGGGTTGATACACCGTAAAACAACAAATCTGGTTCATTTAAAAATGTTTACATATCCCAGTCTCAATTTTGTTGAGTTTTCCCCCCAACTCATTTTCATTTTGTCTCTCCCCCCCCCCCCACACCATTTCATATCCTGCTGATTGTCATTTTGTTGTTGTTGTGTGACTTCAAGTCATTTCCAACTTATGGCAACCCTAAGGCAAACCTATCTTGGGTTTTTTCTTGTAATGTAGAATCCTAGCCTCTATTTTCTACCTGCCAAAAATTCATGTACATTTATGCTAATTTCCCCCACTGTCTAAAGCATCTCCTGTGTATTTTTTCCAATGATTTATCTTTTAGCTGTTTACATTTTTTTAAAAAAATGTGCACTCTTTTGTCCACACTTCCTTAGTGGAAACACCTTGTAAGCAATGAGAATCTGTAAATGCCCAAGGTGAGGTGTGCATTTTCAGGCAATAAGTCTTAGGAGAATGTTATTTTCTTGAGATTGTCAAGCCTAACAAAATGTCTTTCTAGCTGTAGGTTCATTGTAAGTAAATGTAAATTGATGTACATTAGTGGAAAATTATATCTTTCTTTCTGTAAGGTTGTGTGTATGTGTATGGGATGGAGGGAGAAATGAATGTCATTGAGCAAGGATGAGATTTTGAGGTAATTGTGCACATGTCAATGAAAACAATAGGCACATAAGGAGTATTTGTAAATGTTCTCATCATCATGGAGAAGAGATGTTTCAACACATTGAAACACCCCCATTTAAAAAAGTCAACAATTGTAAGAATTTTTATGCTTGAACTAGTGAGAAAAGATCTGTGTTTTCTCTCATTTTTATTAATTTTCCCCCAAAAGGGGGTTTCACATTTTAAAAAATTGTTCTGCAGAAAAACACTGAATTTTTGCACAAATGAAACTTTAGCAATAGCAATAGCAAGTACATTTTTATACTGCTTATCAGTGCACTTAAGCACTCCTATGCAGTTTACAACTATAAGCTAATTGCCTCCATCAAGCTGGGTACTCATTTTAGCAACTTTGGAAGGATGCAAGCCTGAGTCAATCCTGAGCTGGTATTGAACTCAGAACCTTGTGGTTTGTGAGTGAGTAGCTGCAGAACAGTCATTTAACCACTGTGCCCCCAGGGATCTTTTAATGAAATATTCCCAAATTCCAAGAAATCATAAGATAAAGTTCTGAAACTTGTCATTTCATATTGTGGGGTTGCAACATTTGAAACCCATCGCTCTCGATTTTAAGAAGAAAATAAGGTGATTTCAATCTTTAAAAACCACTGACCTGGTCTTTGTCATATTTGAAAAGGGTGATTTCTATTTTAGGTATCATTAGGATAGGGAATGATATGGGAATGAAAGTTGCAGGAGGAGGTATTCTTGTCCAGATATGAATATCATCCAAAATTCTGGAGACCACTTGGGGCCACTATGGCTCAAGTTCAGAAGAGAATCCAGAGCCCAGGTGGTGCAGTAGTTATATGCTGGTACTGCAGTCAAAATGTTGTGAGTTTGATCCTACAGGGCTCCAGATTGACTCAGCCTTCCATCCTTTCATAGGTCAGTAAAATGAGTATCCAGCATATTGGGAGCAATTGGCTAACACACTGTAAACCACTTAGGGGGGTTGCAGACTGCTTCTCTGTCAGAGAGCTCTGGTGCTACAATAAAATACAGTTCCCATGATTCCCTAACCCTAACCCTAATCCTAAAAGTGAACTCAGTTTGCACTATTTCTGGCAGTCTGCAACCCCCCTTAGAGAGTGCAGGGAGGTCATGGGCCTCCTGCTAATCAGGAGGACTCCCAGGCTATTAATTCTCTCATTCAGCAGGAGTGTAACCCTGTCTATAACTGGGTGAACATTCCCCATCTACTCAGTACCATTCAGTAACAGCACCTTGTCCTTATACAGATAGACTGATCCACAGCCATTCAACTGTCATAGTTGGGCACCAATTCAGTACATTCACTGCCTCATCTGCTGAAGATAAAATATGAAAAACAAAGTTGTCTCCTCTACATATTGATGGCAGCATGCTCAGAAACTCTGGACAACCCCTCTCAGTACTTTCATGGTGATATTCAACAATATGGAGGATGGGACCAGGCCCTGCAAGACATCAAACTGAAGAATACATGGGACTGAGGAACACACGCAAAACATTTGGACCAGCCATTCAAACTGATGTGGTTTATGAATTTATATTGTCTTGAAAGTAATCACCAGTGGGAGCAAGGTGAGCCTCAGGTAATAACCTTTAAGTTAACATTAAAGAGAAGTTAATTGACAACTATTTTAGTTTAAAATTATATTTATATTAGTGTGGGTAGGGGAACACCATTGAGTTTTCTGCCTCAGGCTCCAAAATATCTTGGGCTGTCTTTACTGTGAATTTTTAGTTTCTAGATGACAACTTTGCACTTCTCTTCCATTCCTCCCCACCTGGGTAACCTGTAAAACAATTAATTAATAACTTCATTGTGGGTGTGGGAGAGAGAAAAGAAGAGGTGGCAGACAAAAGAAGCAACAAATCCAAAGCCTCTGTTTGTCTTCTTCATAATTTTTGTGAGCGACTCTTCAGAGTTTGTATTATCACACAACTGTCAGAAATAATTTGCCCTACTTTTGCTAATTGTTCTCCTGTGAGTTTTCAAGCCACAAATGTGATTTTGTATGAACTGTCAGGTGTGTTCAAAAAAAGAAGTGCTAAAGACAAACCACGGCAGCACCTGAATTTGCCTTCGCAAGCCAAACAGATAACAGCTTATTTATAACTGTGCCTTGTTGCCATTCATGGAAGCTCAACAGACCCATTAACAGGTTTGCCAGGAAACTATCCAATAAACTAGTTCACATCCATCCTGACAGTGCTGATGGCTGATTAAAAAGTTACAATTATTTTGTGGGGAAGGGACAATGTTGCCATCAAATTATTAATTCATCCAGTCTTGGGGAGATAAACTTGCAGCCCATCAGATGCTGTTGGTTTGCTACTTCCACCAGCCTTTGCCACTAGAAACACTGGCTAAGGCAGCTGGGACTTGCAGTCCAACAACATTTAGGCACCCCAATGAAAACTACCCATGTCCCTTCCCTCCTTTTCTATAGGTATAGCAGTGCAGTAAGCTGCCTTAGTTCAAGTGATTAGCTCATCTAGATGTGTACTGTCTGCACCAGATGAGGGCAAGTGCAAAGGGGCAGGAGCCATTTTTCACCCTTTCACTTCTCCTTGAGAGGCCATATTCTACCTACCCAATGCTCTAAGAAGTGATATCACATTCCTTCTGGTTTTTTCTTTGGTTGATTTTGGGGCAATTTCTGAAAATGAATTTTGGGTATGTTGGGAAGGTCATGGAATTAGAATCATTTGGAGGAATATCAAAAATTCGACTGAAAAATAAATTTGGAGGGTGTCTGAGGCTCTTGGCTTCAGGGCCCTGAAATTGCCCACCTCTGGCCTTCACAAAGGGTAGAGTTGAATTGCAGCTTCCATCAGGGATGATAGTAGTTACAGTTCCACAATATGTGAATGGCCACAAGATGCCCGTTTTAACTTGCAATGACTCCCAACAACTTTTCAGTTTTGAGGCAGGACTTTATTTCCAGACCAACCTGGAAATGTTGAAGATTGATCCTTGGACTTCTATATGCCAAGTCTATGCTGTCTCATTGAGATCCCAAGCACTGATTAACTGCTTTGCATGGCACGTATGGAAATTACCACCAGACCCAAACCCTACACCTATCATTTTGGGTGCCGAAAAGATCCTCTTGAAGAGCTAATCCTTCAGTAGCCAGGAGAAATTACTGGTATTCTGAAAGAGACCTTTCCTGAAGTTAATAAAATCTGGACAGCTTCATAATGAGAGAAGGTGGTCCCTTAGATTGCCAAGCCACCGACTGTTTAACTTCATTTGCAGCTGCTATGTTGTTATCATGCTGACATGACGGGGAATCTATGAGGCTCAATTTTGATTGAAGAAACCATCAATTCCATTTAGACTAAAGCTTCTATATGCATTGGCTGAGATGCTACATCATGTTCACATAGTATAACTCTACACTCAATAATAGTTACATGGTGATTGTCCTACACCTACTTTCTGTTGAATACTGACACCTTGCAACCAGTTGTATATCTGCCAGTGTGCCTCCTGACTGTTCTGTTGTGCAAGGAAGAAGTCACAGTAACTGTTTCTGCAATCCCAGTGAATTGTGTAAGACACTGAAATCAATGAAGAATAGTTATTTAACATCCACTCCCATTGCTGTGGCCTCTGAATGAGAAAAAGAAAAAGAAGATGGACCTCCTTTGTGCCTAGGTCATAGTGGCTGGTAAGATCCCTCCATGTTCCAACTACTATCGCTGTGACCTCTGAGGAGAAAGAACAGCCAGGAGCTGCAGAATTTTATTCCAATCTCACCATCTCCTTTTCCTTGTGTGCCATTTCTTATTTAGATTGCAAGTCTTTGGGCAGGGTACAGTCAAACCAACTAATTGAAACCTTTGTGGCTGAAAGGCAGGGTATAAATGCTCTATATCAATACATGCACACCTTCAAGATTGAAATCATATCCATTGGACCCAAATAGAGAGGACTTGCTCTATCAATTGCTGAATGGTGAGTCAATGAATAAACAAATCCATATTAACAGCTCTTACTGTTAGGAAGTTCTTCCTAATGTTGACGTGGATTTTCTTTTTCTGTAGTTTAAATCCATTGCTCCAGGTCCTATTCTCTGGAGCAACAGAAAACAAGCTTGCTCCAGCCTCAATATGACATTCCTTCAAATATTTAAACAGCACTATTATATCACTTCTTAACCTTCTGTTATCCAGGCTCAACATACCAGCTCCTTAAGTCTCTCCTCATAAGGCATAGTTTCCAAAAAATGGTTTCAGTTGTGGAACTCTTTATGGTCCAACTGTCCTAATTTGACAGGTACAGTCCAGATTAATCCCCTGTCATCCCACCTTTTCACCTACTTTTAGAATGTCCCAGATTCTTTCTCCTCCTCCTCTTCCTACTTTCCTCCTTTATCATCAGATACTTCCATTGCTGCAAATGTTGTTCAAAGTACAAAGTAGTTTGAATTCAATCAAATCAGCTAGGGGAAGAGGAGAGGAGAGAACAGAATCTTGGACATTTGCAGTTTGACAACACTTTAAGTGCTGTGGCTCAGTGCTGTGGAATTCTGGGATTTGTTTTGTGAGCTATTTATCCTTCTCTGTCAGAGAACCTGGTGACCCACCAAACTACAAATCTGAGGATTCCATAGCACTGTGCCATAGCAGTTAAAGCAATGTCAAACTGCATTATTTCTACATTGTAAATGTAACCTAAATTTCAAGTTATTAATAGTGATGCCAACATTTTACTTCACCTGATGAAGAACCTTGTCCCTAAAATACATTGAAATTATATTTGTTGACTCATTAAGCCCTCTGCTGCACCTGCCAGGATTGCTTGCTTGTTTGCTTGAGTTCAATCACATTATTGCCATTGTATTGTATTAAAATCCAGAATGGTTATGCCATTATAACCCACTGCCAGTGGACGTTTTCTGACTACCTCTTACTAGTATGTAGGCCAAAAACTCAGCTGGCTTGCTGAGGTCCCAGAGGAAGGAACTGTGCTTAAGGCTTGCCTCAGTAACATGTTGGGAAAGAACAAGAAATTACAGCACACTGCAGGCTTTGGAGAGACAGCAAATATGAAGATCTGGGAAATGGAACACAGTCAGGGGGAGAAAATTCAATAGACGAGCAAAAACAGAAGAGAGATGAAAAGGCTGAAAAGAAGCTGCATTATGTTTACCTCGCACTGGGCTGTCTCCAAACTCAATAGCGCTATGTTTCATTTTTAATTTTTGCATTTGTGTTTGATCACAGCCCATGCAGATGTTGTTTCATGCTTCAGGTGTTCAAAATGACTAATTTTGAGGATGTCCATGGGGCATGCATCCTTTAACTGCTCCAAGCAGCTTTTCACACTTCACCTCTCTTTGCCGGGTCCGGGAGGTGTTTCTTTCCCCTTGAAGGCACTTTTGTTAAGTGGCCTGGAAGCTGGAGTTCTCAAGAAGATTTCTTTGCACATTTATGCCCAGCCTGAAGAAAAGGAGCAGGAAAGGCTCTGAGAAAGGTGGTATTCTTGACTGCAGGCATACAGCATCCATTTTGAGCAGCTGTTGAAAAGTTAACATTGCCTGGTCTCCTCATAGAAAGAGCTTACCACATGAGAAATGTAATAAGCATTTTAAAAATTTATTTACCAAGAACTAAAGGTTCCTTTCTTACAATGAAGCAAAGCAAAACAGATGAAGAAAAACCTGTCACAGTTCTAGAATGTTTTTACAAGATGTAAATTGTTCCAGTCTAAGACAATAAAGAATTAGACCAAAATTTAAATTTGGAACTCTAGTCCCAAGTAGAGTAGGATGACTGGAAGAACTGCTCATTTGCAAATTATTATTATTATTATTATTATTATTATTATTATTATTATTATTATTATTATTATTACCATTTCTGTGTCACCCAAGGTGGCTCACAAATAAAACCATTTTAAAATGATAGAATAAAAATTTAAATCAACTAGCTAAAAAATAATAAAATTTATAAACATGCAAAAGTTAAAAGCATAACTAAAATGCTCCACAATAAAAAAGCCTCCCTGAGATGATTATACATTAAAAGCATGCTTGAATCAGAAAATGTCTGCCTAGTGGAGAAAGGAAAACATTTATGAAAACATTTACAAAAAAAATATTTATTAAAACCATGGTGATTGAATGGGTCTATTCTAGTTGAAACAAACAATTGGATCCAAATACTGCTAACTAAAGCTAACTTTCTTTTATTGGTCTTGTTACTGTACCAATAGCTCACACAGAGAGATTTAGAAAATGAAACTTTTTATCACCACCATACAAATGCACTTATATTTGTCCCAGGAAATGTTTCCCCTGATATATTATTTTCTGGGTTTTTTTATTTTATTTTATTGATATCCTGCCTTCTCTCTCCCTTCTGCCTACCCACTGAAGGAGGCTTACAAAAGTTAAAAGAGTATGATGCTAAGCGTTTTCATCATACACCTGGTAAAATGCAATAAAACTATCAACAGAATTAAAAGCTATTTAAGAGTATTTTCTTTCAAAAAAGTAAAACAATAAGCAATAATACAGACCACACATTACATTATTAAAGGCTCTCTCCCCTTGAAAGATCAGCCCCACAAGGCCTCCTGAAACAAAAACAGTCTTCGGCTGCCTATAGAAGGCTAACAAGAAAGGTGACTGTCTAGCTCTCTTGAAGGGAAATGCTCCTTTTTAAAGCACAGGAGCCAAATCTCAGTCTGATGGAGTTTTGACTATTGGTGGTGTTGTTGGCTGGAATTCTGTATCATCTACTTAATTAAGTACCTGTATTTTCCGGCGTATAAGACGATTGGGTGTATAAGATGACCCCCAACTTTTCCAGTTAAAATATAGAGTTTGGGATATGCTCACTGTATAAGATGACCCCTCTTCCAACAGGGAAAATGAGAAAGTGTTGGGGGGGAAGGACTGCCAATATACTAGGTGATGCATTCTGGGGTTTGTACAATTTCCGGCCATGTAAGTGACCCTGGGCATGTCACACACTCTCATCCTGAGGGGATGGTAATGGCAACCCCCATTTGAAGAAACATGCCAAGAAAACCCCATGATAAGATTGCCTTAGGGTTGCCATAAGTTGGAAAGGACTTGAAGACACACAAGAACAACAAAAAAGTCTCCAGTTGTTTCATGGGTAGTACATGGGATTAGGAGCCAGCATGGTGTAGTGGTTTGAGTGTTGGACTACCACTCTGGAGACTTGGGTTTGATTCCCCACTCTGCCATGAAACCCACTGGATGAACTTGGACAAGTCACACACTCTCAGCCTCAGAGGAAGGCAATGGCAAACCTCCTCTGAACCAGTCTTGCCAAGAAAACCCCAGGATAGGGCTTCACCTTTTATCCGTTGCTGCTTCTTCCTCCTGCCTCACACCATGCCACACCACACCACACCATCCCTTCCTCCCTCCTGTTCCTCCTCTAACCTGACTTCCTCTCTTCTTCCTCCTCCTGCCTCGTGCCGTGCCACCCCTTCTTCCTCCTCCTTTTTCACCCGGCGTATAAGATGACCCCCATCTTTGGAGCAGATTTTCCTGGGTTAAAAAGTAGTCATACGCCAGAAAATACTGTATGTTTAGCTACTTAATTTCCTAAGAAGACAGGACTCACTAGAAGAGACAATGATGCTTGGTAATGTAGAAGGCAATAAGAAAAGAAGAAGACCACATTGCAGATAGACTCAAATGAGGAAGCTATGGCTGTCCTTAGTTTGCAAGACCTGAGCAAGGCTTTGGTTGACAGGGTGATTTGGAGGAAGCTCATTCATTAAGTCACCATAAGTCAAAGTTGACTTGACACACTTAAATCCCATTCAGGAGATAAGTGGGATATTAAATAGATAAACCCCGAGGTTGGGAACTGTTGTCCAGGAGGCCCTTTCCTCAGATCTTGAAAAAGTTATTTTTGGTGGCTATGGTCCCATTAGCCATCATAGTCAGTTGATTCTGAGCACTATAGTCGAAGACAAGGGATATTTCTGAGCTCTGTACTCCAAAGCTGCTAGCTCATTCTAAATTTTAAACCAGGGATGTGTGATCTCAATTTCACACATCCAGGGACATTTTTCTTTCCCATCTATGCACCCATATTATGTTTGTTTCTACCAGCATCTGTCTGTCCTTAATGGGTTGAGCATCCTCCCTTTATTTGCTCTCTATCCCATGTGTGATTGTTTTAAATTGCACTAATTGCTTGCATGCATTATAGAAGTCAGCATGAGCCAGCAATGGGATTTGGTCGCCAAAAAAGCCCACACAATTCTAGTTTGTTCCAATAGAATTATAGCATCCAGATCAAAGGAAGTCATAGTACCAGTTTATTCTGTTTTGGTCAGACCTCACCTGAAGAATGTATGCCTGGTTCTGGGCTCTATATTCAAGAAGAATATTGAAAAGCTGGAATGTAACCAAAGGAGGCAGACCAAGATATCAAAACCTTGGAAACCAAGCCCTATAAGGGAAAGCATGTTTAGTTTTGGGAAGAGAAGACTGAGAGGTGACATGACAGCCATCTTTAACTATCTGAAGTAATGTCTTGTAAAATATGGAGCAAGTTTGTTTTCTGGTCCAGATTAGAGGTGCATTACACTGGCCACTTAATCTAGGGCCAGTTTGGAGCATTATGTCCCAAACTGGCCCTGGACTGACCACAATGAGGACCACATGCATTAGACTGAATCTGGTGTGATGCCTTGTCATTGTGCCATAGACCAGCAGGGCTGACACAGCAGACAAGCACTGCTGGTCTGTCCCTGTTTTCAGAGCAGCCACCACCATTCCTTGCAGACAGGAGCTCCATGTAAAGCCTACCTTGCACAGAGCTTCTTCTAGTGAGGACAGAAATGGCCACCCAGATGCCTTGTTGCTTACATGTCTGGACAGGCTTTACATGGAGTTTCTGTCCATGAGGAAGAGATGGTGCCAGAAACAGGCCATTCCCTTTCTCTGTGCTGCTCAGCATGTAGTAAAGGGCATCTCTTGGCATGTGGACAACTGGATCCAGCTGTCCACATGCCAAAAGAACCAACAGTATCAGAAGACAATGTACTGGGAGCTTTAAGATTCAGCTTTCCATCCATCTCTCTCACACAAACAGTCAAAATGGGATTCACAGTATCTTTCTTCCTTGTGTGGCTCTTTGGTGCCAGACTGAAGCAGTATGTTTGCAGTAAACAATGCAATAAACTTAAGCTGGGAAATAATGGAAGTCTGTTCTAGTCCACCCATATGTATTTGTATGTGACTGCTTACAACAGGCAAGATAAACAGCAACTGCCTCCAGAATCCCATAAAAAGTAACTATGAGCAGCAAAACAAAGGGAAAAGGATAGATCAGATAAGCCTCCCTCATTAGCAACATGTTTTATAACTCTGTCTATCAAAATGGAAATGAAAAGAAAAGTGGAGGCTAGTGAAAGAAAAAGTCACCCCAGATTCATTTTGGAAAAAGTTT
>JAIPUX010001232.1:169462213-169472339 GCA_020142125.1 Phrynosoma platyrhinos | reverse complement strand
AAAGGCGGGGTAAAAATAAAATTTATTATTATTATTATTATTATAATGTAGTGAGGAAATGAGCTATGTATGTTACCTTGAACTTATTAAAGGAATGGCAGAATGCAGTCAAGATCCTGTTCAATGCATAGTTCTACAGTGGAGACATTTTGGGTGGCATTCCCATTGCTGCTATGGGTTGTTCCATAGCTTTTCTGATAGTCATTCCAGGTTGGGGAAATAGATCTGTGCCTCCATTCTGGGCCAACCTTTCAAATCATCCATTCTTCTGTGGACTAAAAGAGGAACTCCTTGCATAAAGAGGTACTGAATACCTTCTTACACCAGCATATAGAAAGTACAGTTGTGGTATAACCCAGCATTAGGCCAGTGTAATATCACAACAGGATTAACTATAAATATAACTAATATGTACATGTATATGTATGTGAGTATACACACACACACACACACACACTGAGTTTCAATGTGACATAGTCTAGGGCTCTGGAGACCAGGGCCTGAATCCTGGCTCAGCCATGGAAATGCAGTGGGTGACTCTGGGCAAGTCACTCTCTCTCAGCCTCAGAGGATGGCAATGACAAAACCCTCTCTAAAGAAATCTTGCCAAGAAAATCCCATAATAGGGTTGTCTTAGAGTTGCCGTATGTTAGAAATGACTTGAAGGCACACAACAACAATTCTTATACTGAAAAGTAATGCTGACTTTGAAGAATGGGAAGCATATAGAGATCAAACATGGTGTGATCTCATTTTATTCTGTCTCTGGGCAAATGTGTTTATTAGACATTTTAAGACATACATCTAATATTTTAAGTGAAAGTGTCTCTGCCTCCTCCCCCATCCCAGATTTCTTCAGGGATGTTTTTTCTTTGTGTGTTATATAATATGTTTCAGTAAGCCTTAATGCTCTTTGTGAATCCACAGTGATAGCATTTATCTTCCATCTCACTCTCTTTTTTTCTGTTATCAGTAGGGCTATATCTTCCTCTCTTTCTGTTAGGTCTCCCTGGCAATGCATTTATCCTGAGGTCCTCCTACCTCCTTTTTAAAGCAAAAACTACAAACAACCACATTATGCATACAAACATATCAAACTTGATGAAATCTGTCATTTATTATCTTGCCTTATAGATGTTCAGCTAAGCCAGTAGGTGGGGGAAAAACTGATGAAATCATATTATTTGAGTTTGGCAGGGCACTTTGTAAAAGTTTGCAAAGTTGATCTGGGAAAAAAGTATCTTTGAAATGACTGACAGATGGTTTGAAAGCACTTCTGAATAGGGATATAATTCTTAGCTAATTTCACTCTTGGAAAATTAATTCTAGCAATTTTCCTCTTGCTGTGAGAATGTCTTTGAAAATTGTGCTGTTTTTGAAGACCATTCGTAGCTCAATTTTTACTTATTCTGTAAAAGGAAAAAATGTGATTTTTCTGGCTCAGAAAACTGATTGTACTGTGCATAAAACATTATTTCTGCACAGAAAGTGTTGTTTTCCATGCAAAAAAAAAAGTACAGATTTTGCGTAGAACTAGTTTTGAAGTGTAAAGGTTCTCATCATTCCAGGATCTTCTTTGTCAGGGTTTCTCCAACCCTTGATAAAGATATCTAAAAAAAAATCATTTTGTAAATATTTTGAATATTCTTTCCATCCCCAGATGTTATAGACCGGGCTGTTCTTCATGTCATTCTTTCAATGCATGTGGCCTAAATCCTTTCAGTAAGTAATAACTGGAGTAAACTCATTGAATCAACTGTTGAATATTGAGGCAACATATAGGTAAATTAATGGTCACCTCAAATTAATTAATGGGGTTAACAATAGGATTTGACCCATGGAGGTGCATCTACACTGTAGAAATATTGCAGTTTGACATCACTTTAAGTGCTGTAGTGCCATCTGATGGAATCCTGGGATTTGTAGTTTTATAAGGTCTTTAGTCTTTTCTGCCAAAAAGTGCTGGTGAGTCACAAAACTACAAATCCCAGGATTCTGTAGGATGGAGCCATGACAGTTTAAAGTGCTGTCAAACTGCATTAGTTCTACAGTGCAGATGCACTCTGATCAACATAGAGTCATCAAGTGTCACCTGCTTTTTTCCTAGTATCTTCCTCTGCATCTACTAAACTTTACCTCATGATCATGGGGATACCATCACCTTGATTCTTAGGCTCAACCCTTGCCTCTCATAGTTTAGATCTCAGGAGAAATAGCAACTTCTTGCAGGTTCTAAATTTCTATTTCTCCAACTACCCATGAATACCATTTAGAAGAAAGGCAGGATATGAATTCAGTAAAAATAAATAAATAAATACCTGTGAATTCATCTAGCTCTGGAATCCCACCTTATTTGAAGAAGGAACAGAGAAGTGCTAATCATCCCAATCAATGTATGGGAAATAATCTGGAAAACAAGTATTATTATTTTTTTCCCTTTGCCAACTCAGGTCTTATTACTATTATTACTCCCAACTAGTGTAGACCCATTGAATCAATGGGATTTACCTACCTTGGCTCACCATTCAATGATTAACACAATAGTTCTGATCTCATTGTCAGGAATCAATAATGTTCTGGCCTTAGTATATTGAAGAAAGTAGAGTAAAAATTGAGCAGATGAAATTTCCTTTCACTTGCCTTCTGTATTTATCATCAAAACAGATTTTCATGTCCCCACAATTACATCTTAAGAATGTAAGTGCTATCCAATCCTGGATGATTCCTAACAGAAAGAATAAATGCATCCTTAAAAGAAAAATGGAGTCAGGAATTGCTGCACCGGTCTCTTCCCATTGGGCCACTGTTTATATACAAGATTTAAGCATCACTCCACCTTCTTAACTATGCAAACTGCACTAACAGAGAAATACTTGGTGAAATCCATAGCTGCCTCTCTATTTCTCTCCTTCCATTTCTAGTCCTTCTCAATTGAGTGAAGGAGATAACAGGAGGCTTGACGGTGACTTAACAGGGACCCACTGCCTCACATCAATCATGTTCCTAAACATTCTCCCAAGCACATAACAGTCCCATACCTTACTGCAGCTCTTACAAAAGGTTTGGCAGCAGCAGAAACCTGCCAAAAGCCAATGGCCATGATAAGTGAGACTGCCAAAAAGCAGTAACAGGATACAGCCAAGACAAACTAGGGAGTAACATAAAATTGCAGAACAGAGTTGTTCAGATTGGAAGACTTTGGGGGGGGGGGTTGCAGACTGCCAGCAATAGTGTAAATTGAGTCCACTTTTAGGGTTAGGGTTAGTGCTAGGGAATCATGGGAATTGTTTTTTTATTCTGAGACATTGAGCCTCCTCTGTCAGAGAGCTCTGGTGCCACAATAAAATACAGTTCCCATGATTCCCTAACCCTAACCCTAAAAGTGGACTCAATTTGCACTATTTCTGGTAGTCTGCAACCCCCCTTTGATCCCTCTGCAGATGCTGGTGAACTTCTCCAGACTGGTCTGCTGCAAGGCTCTCTGTGTGAATCTCTTTTCATTTATTATTTATTTATGTCACATATATCCTACCTTTTTTCTGTGTACAAGATCTGAGGCAGCTTGCAAGCATTTAAAAGCAGGGTGTAATTATATATAATATATTACACTCGTGTGTGTGTGTGTGTGTATGTATGTGTGTATTATAATCTGCAAAGGTATCTTGTAGCACCTTTGAGACTCACTGTGGTAAGGAAGCGGTAGCCTTAGCTCTCATAGACTAGGTCTGCATCCTCAGATATAAACCAAAGGGTGGCTTAAAGCTGTCCCTTTGAATGCTTGGTGGGGGGCCATGGTAACTGCATGCTGTGGCCCCAACCCGGCCTTTTGCTAGCAAAAATAAATAAATAAATAAATAAATAAGTGGCAAATTGCCTCTCCTTTTTGAGCCGGCAAAAAGCTGGCTTTTCCAGTACCGTCATGGCTTTGCAGTGCTCCTCCAGCATGCACTGTCTAAACACCAGAATGCCAGAGCACTGCAAAGCTGCCCCCATGTGGGTCAGTGGGCAGCGTGACGCCAGCTGTGGGGTGGCATCAGAGTGTGTGGTGTCTAAATGCCACACTCTGAAGCTGTCCCAAAGCCTGCAGTGCAAAGGGACATTCTGTTTCACCCCCAAGTCTATGAAAGCTTATACTGCAAACTCTTTCACACAGTTAGCCACAAAGATGCCACAAGATTCCTTTGTATACTGTTATTCCAGACTAACACAGCAATGTCTAAGCAACCGTTTGGTTAAAATGCAAAGTTGAAACACAACTGAAATATAATTGCGCTCTTTGACACGCTCCAGCTTATCAATATTATTGTTTGAATTGTGGTGCTGGATGCAGTATTTCAGGTGAGGCCTGACCAAAGTAGAATAGAGTAGCACTATTACTTCCCTTGATCTAAACACTATACTTCTATAGTAATAGATAGCTCTGGTCTTGCTGATTTTTGTCTGCGTTTGCTTGCCATCACTGCACAAACCTAGAAAAAAACAAAACGATGAGCATAGTACACTGACAAGATTCCAGCTTGAGACTCTGTCACATCTATTTCCCCAGTTGAGCAGCCTGGAGGAGGCATTTATATTCCCCATCCCTCCTTGAGATTTAGCATGTTTCCCAGGAATCATGGGGAATTTAATTGGCAGTCCCAAACTGCTGAGAACTCTTCAGAGGGGCACCCGGGAGAAACATTAGTGATGGACCATACTGAGAGTCTGGCAGCTACTGAAGGTTGCCAGGAACTGATGCTAGCCCTTACTTTAGGATGCCTGAGAGCACTCGTTTGACTTTGAAAATCAAAAATGGACAAACTTACGTTCAATATGTCCCTAGAGGTAAGACATGGTTTTCTTTTCCTATTTTTTTTAAAGTTGTGAGACAGCTGGAGTAATCTTAACAAACTTGTCATATTTCTAAGTTTTATTATCAGACTTAATCTTCTCTGAACTCTGTCACAGTTGTAGGAATAAACGGGGCCACTGCTGTCAAGGGCTTCTAATTTCCTGTGACAGCTGTCACTGTGTCTTCCTTAGACACCAGCCATGTTTCTGATAACAAAAATAGAGATGTAAACTACAGACAATACGATAGGTGACAGGAGAGGTGACACAATGTTTTAATCTGTTTTTTTTATTTTTAATCTTGTTTTAAACCTGTAACCTGTGAATTTTTAACAATGTGTTTGTTAACTAGTTGTAAGCCACTTTGAGTCCCAAATGGAGAAAAAGGTAGGATAAAAATAAATGTAATAGTGGTGGTGGTTGTGGTGGTGGTGGTGATAGTGGTTTGCTTCCACTTTCCCTGCTCCATTTTAATCTGGAAAAGAAAATGTGGAATTGCATTAAGTGCATTGAAATAAGTGACTTTTTTAAAATTATGGATAGCTTTGAATAGCCATAATTTATGCTAATAATCAAGCCTCTCTGTCTCTGTTTACTGTGGGCCTTTGGTATTCACTGGGGTTTGTTTCCCAGAGCCCCCATAGATAAAGTCTGTGGATACTCAAGTCCCATTAAATAAAGTGGTATAGTAAAATGGTATTCCATATATAAAATAACAAATTCAAAGTTTGCTTTTTGGAATTTATATATATTTTTTGGAGTATGTTCAAGTTGCAGTTGGTTGAATGCGTAGAATACGAATATGGAGAGCTGACTACGTTTTAAAATTACAATATTGATATGCATTTTATAGACATGGCAAAGCTCCTACATTGTGCATGCATACATTGTACATACATAGTACACATTTACTGCCTTGTAGTTACACATCAGTTGTGTTACATGACCCTTTGGTGGAATCTCAAGATTGTGCCACCAATTGGGCATCCAAAAAGTGCCTACATGCTGTATCATTGTGCAATGGAGAATGCACAGTGACTGTTTCTGTAACCCCAGTACAATGAGTCCTTGATATCCACAGGGGTTTTGGTTCCAGGCCCTCCAAACAAATTGGAACCTAAAATCTGTGGATGTTCAAGTCCCATGAAATACAGTGGTGTAGTAAAAATGTGTTTGCAAGCCATGGACGGTTGAATTCGCAGATAAAGAATCTGTTGATACAGAGGGCTGACTGTTGTAAATTGATGAACATGACTCACTAGCCATAAATATGGAACTTTATGGCTGTGATCCTGTTGGTTAGTACCCTTCTTTAGAGGTCTTTAAAGAGAGGTTGGATGCACACCTCTCAGGATTGCTTTAACTATGGATTCTTGCACTGGCAAGGGGTTGGATGGGATGGCCCTTGAGGTCCCTTTCTGACTCTATAATTCTACGATTCTGCACTTGGTCCCAGGAGTTTTCTGTGCCCACTCCGATATAGATGCACTGATTTTTCTAGATGTGACAAAAAGAAGGGTGCATGAAGAAGTAGAGAAACCATTTCCTTGTTTTACAGTGTCAGGCGGGGGAGGGAGGATGGTGTAGCTATGAAAAGTAAAGATGTTTCTAAATTTTTCTATGGAATCATCTGGATTCAAATGGAATTATCACCAGATTTTCCCTATTGTGAAAGAGTGGCATCCTGTCAATGCCAAGTAGTTTCACTTCTACAAAACTGATGTCTAGGTTAAAAAGATCTCCCCCCCTTTGAAATTTACCAAGATATTTATTTATGTATTAGGAATGGAAAGAATATTCAAAACAATTCCCCTCAAAATGGTGAAAAACATATCTTAACTTTTAAGTGTCAAGAAACCCTGATGAGAATAATTCTGGATCGATGAGAATATTTAACACAAAATTCACACGTGGCTATTTTGTACAGAAAACAGCATTTTTGTGCAGGAAATGATATTTCTGTGCAAACATATTGGAAATAGCTATCATTAAGAAGATTTATTTTTTCTGCTCAGAAAGTGCTGCTTTATACAAAAGCAACCATGTATGAATTTTGAGCAGAATAAGTCAAAATAGGCTTCAAAATGTTCATGGTGTTTGAAGACTTTTTTCACACTGTGAAGAAAATTCAATAATTATTTGTTGCTTCCTTTGAGAACAAATGTAATGAGGAATTACATCCTTAGTATAGGGTGGTGCAAAGTGGTCTTGTAGCACATTTGAGACTAACTAAAAGAAAGAAGCTAGTAGTGTTGGTAGCTCTATGAAAGCTCATGCTACCAGCTTCTTTCTTTCAGTTAGTCTCAAAGGTGCTACAAGATCCATTTGCTCTAGTATATGTTTTTGGGAAATATTGCATTACCTTGGAAAGTGATGGAGGATGATGAAAGAAAACCAAATAAAAGAAAACAGAGAAGCACCATATTTTTGCATATGCAATGCACGTAACTGGCTTTATGCAAAATATGTATTATTTTGCTGAATATTTTACACTCCAAATCCACTAACAATAATAGCAGGAGGAGGAAGAAGCAGAAGGTGTACTGTATGGGTGATGGAGCAGACAAGGGCACCTGATGAACTTAAACACAAAGAGAATGAATTGTGTTTTATACATTGATACTGAACTTCTGACTAGCAATCCAATATCAATTAGATATTGAACTGCCCAATATCAAGGGCATTTCTGCACAATGATGGCATAAGAAGGACCTTTCTCCACTCATTTTTTTTTCCAACTCAAAAACATAACCAGTCAAGAAATAGATCCTGGGGAAAATGTTCAGATGTGGGATAGTGGGTAACAGGGTTACCATGCCAGGAAGTGGCAGCATGATGTGTTAAGTCACAGGGAGCTGATGCAACACTAAGCAAAGGACTGAGTCAGGCAAATGCAATCCTGCAGTGTTGCATGAGCCAGGTGAGTGGGCTGGACTAGATATCCCTGGAGGAGATAATGTATATAAGGGAGGAGCATTATTATAAAGTGTGGGATCGTTGGTGTGTGGTATAATGCAAGTAGCTTTGTCAGTCAGGACAAGGTTGTACATAGGGGAACGAAGATTAAAGTGCTTCCTTGAGAGATATCTGCCTGTTGTCATGTTTGCCTGCTTCTGGAGGGGGAGAGAGAGTTCTCCAGCCTGTACAGAGTTCCGTGTCATTTCCTTGATGGCCATCCAGGTGCACAGCTGCAACATGGTGCAATGCCGCTGGGGCAATCACACTGACATAAACTATCCTGATTGCCAAAGAATTTGACAGCTACTCTTACTTCCTGATGTTCACATGCTGCAGCAATCTCTGACCTCCTTTTTAAAAATTATATAATCAATGGAATGTACACCATTATCCCACACACACACCTCCAAAGCACAAATGTTTCCTTACATATATGTTTTATTTTTTTGGCTGTTGTGCAACAGACATGTTCAGTTCCTGGATGTATAAGCAGTGTTCCACAAGTGTAATCATTCCAGATGGACCTAAATCCTATTTATTATTATTGTTATTGTTGTTGTTGTTATTATTATTATTATTATTATTATTATTATTATTATTATTATTATTATTATTATTATTATTATTATGTTTATGTCCACCTTCCTTCTAGTACAGGGACTCAAGGTGGCTGTGAAGGTGACACTCCTTCACCTTACTACTTTTCCATAATATGGCAGCCCTGGGTTTTCTTATCCCACTGCTGCCACCAATTTTGTGATGGCCACTTTATCTAACAACACTATGTTTCTTTGAGGATAGTACCATGGATCTTTTCCACCCACGTCTGTCACCCCTTTTATTAACACTCTTAGGTATGAGTTATATTGTGTAAGGTTTAGTAGCGTGTTTCTATTTTAAAACTCTGGCCAAGTATTTCTTGAAAAAATAACAGAAGTTTATTTGAAAATAGAATTGTACAATGGATCATTGATATTAAATTGTTATTATAGTTTTTCCTTGTGTTACTTAGTTAAATTTGTGTTCTTTTATTCTTAGACTTGGTAGTGACTTAGGTTTCTTAAGAAAGAACTGTTTGCAACCATATGTTTTCCTTGTTCTGTTCTCTTTCACTAATACTTTTTAACCACACCAGGACTTCCCTGTCCCTCCTTGGGCAATTCTTATCACTAACTCAGCCAACAAGCTATTGTATCCTGCAGGATAAGAAATAACCATAACCCTCTTCCAGAGCTCAGTTATCTCAGTCTCTCAGCTTCAGACTCTCACACACCTCTCCACTCTCACTGCAATTCCAACAACCCTAACTGCCTCCAACAGATTCTACCTGTTTCTCTTATCCTCAAAGCTGGAATCTGATTGGCTCTTGAATTCTCCATCCCTATTCGCTGTCTCTAGGGCCTTCATATTAACAAATCTAAAACAGTCCAAGTTAAAACAGTATAAAACATTAAAAATACAAAGTTTAAAAAACAATTAAACAATTAAAACCTTTAAAAACATTACATTATTAAAATTTAAAAATGCAAAACTTTATTTAAAAATTTAAAACTCTTATTTATCTTTGTATTTATTTTCATGTATTTACTTCAACAATATATTCATGAATTGTAATAATAATAATAATAATAAAATTTATTTATATCCTGCCGAGTGGTACTCCAATCAGGGCGGCTTACAAGTTTAAAATATACAATCCAATAAAAACATACAATACAAAACACTCCCCACCCCCCCTTAAAACAGTATTAAATCGAAGCAGTTTAAAACATCATTCCATTTAAAAACCCAATACAGAAAATAACTAATAAGCCTGACTCGATGGTCCTCTCCATCTATCGATGGGGCCACGTAAGGAGCATCATTGCGTGGCTGTTTATATCCGAGGCGTGGTAACTAATCTGGAAAGGCCTGATGGAAGAGATCCGTCTTGACCGCCTTTTAAAAGCTGTCTAAAGATGTTAATAGACGGATCTCGTCCGGCAGGTCGTTCCAGAGTCTAGGGGCGACGACTGAAAAAGCCCTCCGCGAGGTAGCCACAAGCCTCAATTTCTGAGGCTGTAGCAAATTCCTCCCATAGGACCGAAGAGTGCGGGGAGGATTATATGGGAGCAAGCAGTCCCTGAGATAGCTTGGACCCAAGCCATTTAGGGCCTTAAAGGTAATTACCAACACCTTGTACTGGGTCTGGAAACTAATAGGCAGCCAGTGGAGGGACCTCAGAACCAGAGTAATGTGGTCCCTCCGAGATGTTCCTGATACAAGCCTGGCCGCCATATTCTATACCAGTTGAAGTTTCCGAACCAGGCACAAGGGTAGTCCCATGTAGAGTGCATTG
>JAIPUX010001232.1:169444520-169458126 GCA_020142125.1 Phrynosoma platyrhinos | reverse complement strand
CCTCCGGGAGGAATTTGCTACAGCCTCAGAAATCGAGGCTTGTAGTTACCTCCCGGGGGGCGTTCTCTGTTGTCTCCCCTAAGCTCTGGAATGGCCTGCCGGACGAGATCCATCTATTAACATCTTTAGACAGCTTTAAAAAGGCTGTCAAGATGGATCTCTTCCGGCAGGCCTTCCCAGACTAGTCACATTAGATCAGCTATTCCGCCTCGGATTAACAGCTACCTAAAAGACGATCCTCGCATGGCCCCATCAATTTGATGGAGAGGACTGTAGAACTAGGCTTTTTGGATTTTTTGGGATTGGAGGGTTAATTTTTAACTTTAAATTTTAATTTTTAATTTTAATTTGAATTTGTTGTTTTAAATTGTCTTGATTTAATATTGTTTTAAGGGGGGAGGGGGGTTTGTTGCATTGTATGTTTTATTGTGGATGGTCTGTTTTAAAATTGTAAGCCACCCGGATTGGTTTACCATTGGGCGGGGTATAAATAAATTTTATTATTATTATTATTATTATTATTATTATTATTATTATTATTATTAAGAGAAGTAGTCTTTAATGTCTAAAATTTATAGTTGCCAATGGCATAGCAAATGGGCACCTTAGGAATGGGAACAGAGGGTGTGATATTGGCTTGTGATCTTGCATCTTAATTTTGTAAGCATGTCTCTGTGTGGAGCAATTTGTTGTGTTTTGTGAACATCTTGTTTTTGTTTTTGTTATGTACATGTTTGTAAAGCACTGGTCTCCCATCTAGCTGGTCTCAAATACTGCTGCTAGCTTTCCCTACCCATAAACCTATATTATTATTATTATTATTATTATTATTATTATTTATAACCCGCCTCTCTGCATCGCAATCGAGGTGGGGAACAGTAATAATAAAAACATACATTTTAAAACATTCCTTATCCCAAATCCAACCCTCCCACCCCTTAAAACTAAATTAAACTATTAAAAAAATAGAATTCAATAACAGAACAATAAACAAACATATAGTAGCAGCATCAGGGAGGGGCAGATAAAACCATCCCTTCGAGCCAGAGCGTTATTCCGGGAAGGCCTGCTGGAAGAGATCCGTCTTTACTGCCTTTTTAAACACAGCAAGAGTAGTAATGAGACAGATCTCGTCCGGCAGGCCATTCCAAAGTCTGGGAGCAGTTTCGGAGAAGGCCCTCTGGGAGGTCTGAGACAGCCTAGTTTTTATTGGCTGTAACAGATTCCTCCCAGAGGATCGAAGGGCACTGGGGGGATCATATGGGGAGAGGCGGTCCCTAAGATAAGATGGACCCAAGCCATGTAGGGCTTTAAAGGTCAAAACCAACACCTTGTACTGCGCCCAGAAACTAATTGGCAGCCAGTGGAGGGATTTAAGCACTGGTGTTATGTGGTCCCTCCTGGATGTACCCGTAATTAGTCTGGCTGCCATGTTCTGTACCAGTTGCAGTTTCCGGGTTAGGCACAAGGGTAGCCCCATGTAGAGAGCGTTACAGTAATCCAGATGTGAGGTCACCAGAGCATATGATTTCAATGAAATTAGATCTGAAGGTAGTTTTGTTGGAAGATCTTTGCAATCCTTTCCCCCCCTCCTTAGAAGGATAGGGATTCCTGCTTGAAAACTCCTCCCACTCTCTCTTTCATTCAAACTAACCATATGACTTAGGTCACTCCCTTGTTGGGACTAATAGTCCTTTCTCTCAAGATTTTCAGCTGAGCTGTTCCATCTGTCAGGATTCTATGCTTCTCAGAGAAGCATGTGGGGGGGGGGGGATCAAAGGGAATGGCAGATGGACATTGTAAATAGTAGATGTGACATTAAGGCAGGTTTATGACCAGGATGAGAGTTTGCCTTCTGATCCCAGCAGATGAATGGAGATAGACCTGGAAGGACTAAACTTCAAAAATCCTTTGATATGGACAACTGGACCACTGGGGAGAGGGGGATAGGATTGGTCAGAGGGCTTTAAAGTACTGGTTTGGTGGGAAATACTCAGAGTTGTGTCTAAAAGGATTGCTGTGGTGAAGTGTCTTGATTCTGGAATAAAGCTATAGTGAATTCACACTTTAAAATGTTTCCTTGGTTCTTCAAATTTCATGCTATCAAACATGACACCATCTTCCTGCTCTCCCAACTTTGTTTGAAAGATGGTGAGGTAAATATTTCTCTCTACCTGAACTATTCACTAGCTAGATTAGGATTTAGCCTTCAAAATTGGCGTCCACTCTTTATTTCCAGTTTCTATCACGTTATCTCTTAGAAATTAATAATAATAATAATAATAATAATAATAATAATAATAATAATAATAATAATTTATTTATATACTGCCCTATGGCAAGCCAATCCGGGCGGTGTACAACAGTAAAATAAATACAGCTTAAAACAGTATAATTCCCTCCCCCCCTTAAAAGGTTATTAAATCATATCACAATTAAAACAATTTACAATTAAAACAATAAAAAAATTAGTAAATGCATCCATTTCAATTATATCATAAAGCTTTATTGTTCAGTCTTTTATGGTTGGGATACTCTTAGATTTTCACTTTTGAGCTAGTGTTAGTCTTGTAGTTGTGATTAGATATAAGAGAATTTTTGCCAAATTCTTTATGTAAATCACTCTCCCACATATTTAATAAGTAAATTTCTGGATGCATCTGTTTTGTTTTTTGTTTTTTTTATGTAACATAAGATCAATTATCTCATTTACTTTTTTCCAATAATTTTTATCTAATTTACATGTCCAAAGACAATGGTATAGGGTGCCTGGTTCTTTGCCACATTTCCAACATAAATTACTCCTAATTTTATATATTTTTGAAATTGTTACAGGAGTTAAATACAGCATTGCTGAAAGGATAGATCTCAGAAAATGACTTATATACTGAAGAGATTATGGTCAAGTTTAGGATAGAACAATACAGGACAGAACAGTTAATTAGGAACTAAGACAATACAAGGGATGAAATGCAGGAACTTAAGAGGTATTAATAGTTAACATTTAAAGAGACTAAATAACAAGACTGAAAACAAACTATATGAAGGTTAGAAGTTCTTATAAATAAGAAGGAGACATGACTAGATTGAGAAAAAAGTAAAGAAAAACAAAAGTAAAAAACTAATAAGAAAGCATCAATGAAATGATATAAGGATACCAAGAGCAAGAAATAAGATAGGTTATACTATAGAGAATCAGATTAAGGAGCAGTTATATAAACACAAATGGTCCAAAAGATAGATGAGAAACAAATTATTAAGTAGACAGCAAATGAGAAGGATAGAGATAAGAAGGTTATTTATTACAATACCAGATAATCCAATGAAGACAAGCAGTAAGCAGATGGATGAAAGAAAGAAGTGGATGAAAGTGTCTAAGTGGTTAAGGTTAGGGATGATAGAAGGGAAAAGAAAGAGGGTGAGAGAAAGTAGTAAAGTAGAAGAAATATAAAGGAAGGAGAATGATAGTGAAGAAATGTCAGTTTTGAAGAATAAAAGAGAAGATGAGTTGGGAAGAAAGGAAAGAAGGAGAAGGGTAGGTTGAAGGGAGAAAAGAGTGTGAGAAGGAAGGAAGAAAAAGAAAGGGAATTAAGAGGATAAATGAAGGATTGGAAGAGAATTTAAAGATATAGAAGGAAACATAACAGAATGTCCAGCAAATTTTGGATTGATGAATATGGAGATAAAATAAGTTACTTCTTTTTTATATGTTTCTTTTCTTCCATTTAGTCATGTTTGGGTATATGTAGGATAGGGTTTTGTAGGTTTCATATTGTAAGAGCAGAGTAATTATTTAATATGTACCAAGAAGTATGAACTATGTATGGATTATGTATTGTACGAATTAAGTATGAACTATGTATTGAATCATGTACTGGAGGACTGGGTGTGTTGAATATATGTGTTTGTTAAATTTTAATCAATTTTTTAAAAAAAGGATTTAGCCTTTTATGTAAATAAAGATTAAAGCCATCAGTTCTTAAGGATGCATAGTTAGGCAAAATCACTCTTCTGCTAAATTACACCACAGGTTTTGAAGCTAGTTTTGAAGTAGTATTGGTGGGTTTCTTTTAATCACAAATATTTGAAAAGTTCAGAGGAAAATGAGGGAAAATTCAGTAAATGCAAAAAGAAAAAAAATATTGCATACATCCAGAGACTTTGTTTTAAAATATTATTTTAAAAAGTGGATATGGATGCTCCTCCTCAGGTTTAGGACATTGACATTTCTCAAGGGCAAGGAAGGGTTACATATTTTAAGAATGTCTATTTCCTTTGGAACCTGTCATAATGGGATGCCAGGTGACACCTATATGCGCCAAATTCTTCCCTTCTGGCATTCAGATGCAATCTAACACCTTTCTGAAAGAATGAAAATTGTTTCTATCCCACCACCTTAATTCAAATTACCTTTCTTCCTTGTTTCTAGTTCTGATCACCAAGGGATCACCAAGTTCTGATCTCTTCAGCCATCTCAAAGAAGGTGGATATTGAAGCCAGTGCTATTACCACTGCCATAATACTCCATGTGTGGAATTCAGGAGCCCTTGTCTATGGACACCAGATGGTGCTCAGAAAATTATGCAGAATATGAATGACACATATAACTGCCAGCTACTGGCATTTTATACTGTGTGATGTTTACAGGATGGACAAAAGCCACTTCCTGCTTTTGTGAGAGACATTTTGATTGCATTATTCATATTGCCTTAGATTATTTACAACACTGTGTATGGTCTGTGGCAGCTGCTCACAAATGTTTTCTCCACCAAAGAAACACTCATACTTTATTGGAAAGAAATAGATCAAAGTAAAACTGTTCACAGACTCATATAGATCAACTAAGGGATAACTGCAAGAAACTCAGAACAAGAGCATCCCAAAGAGATTGATATCCAGATTAATAATAATAATAGTGGTAGTAGTAGTAGTAGTAGTAGTTTTTTATTTGCATTTCCTGCCTCTCCCTGTGGATTGAGGCAGGATTACATATACAACAATATGCAAAATACAAACAATAAAATAAGCACATTATAATAGTTCAATAAAATAACAAATTGTCATCAACATCAAAAAGCCATACAATCAAGTTAGAAATAATACTTAATTAGCTTAAGGGTCCACTAAGGAGATTGAGTGGATAGGCCTGCCATGAGAGTTCCGTCTTAAGTGCCTTCTTAAAGTTATCTAAAGTAGTAATAAGATGGATCTCCTCTGGTAGGCTGTTCCACAGCTTGGAAGTTACGGCCATAAACGATCTTTGGGAAGTTGTAGAAAGTCTAGTTTTATAATGATCTAATAAGTTCTTCCCAAATGTTCTGAGAGTGCGGGGCGGATTGTGTGGGCAAAGGCATTCCTTCAAGTAACTCAGGCCCAAGCCATGTAGGGCTTTAAAGGTAATGACCAACACTTTGTACTGCGCCCGGAAGCTAATCGGCAGCCAATGAAGAGATTTTAATACAGGAGTTATATGGTTCGACCTAGACGTTCCAGTGACCAATCTGGCTGCCGCATTCTGAACAAGTTGAAGCTTCCGAACTTGGTACAGAGGTAGCCCCATGTAGAGTGCATTACAGAAATCTAGATGAGAGATTACCAGGGCAAGTACTACTGCTTCAAGGACCTTTTGGTCCAGGTAGGGATGCAGTTGGTGAATCAATCGAAGTTGATAGCAAGCACTCCTGGCCATCACATCTAATTGTGAGGACAACTGAAGAGATGAATCCAGGAGTACTCCCAAACTGTGAACTTTGTCCTTTAGGGGAAGTGTGATCCCGTCCAGGACTGGTTGACAAAGCTCCCTCCCCAGACTCAGGGTACCTATCACAAACACTTCCTTTATCTCAGGATTCAGCTTGAGTTTGTTTTCCCTCATCCAGTCCATTACCGACCCTAGGCAGGCATCCAGAGAAGCGATGCCATCTTTAGTTACTGCAACAGTCGAAGACATAGAGAAATAGAGTTGGGTGTCATCAGTATACTGATAGCACTGAGCCCCATGTCTCTGGATGATCTCACCCAGCGGCTTCATGTAAATGTGAAACAGCATGGGGGATAGAATGGCACCCTGTGGGATGCCAGATGTCAGCTCTCTTTTGGAAGAGCAACCATCCCCCAGCATCACCATCTGGAATCTGCCCGAGAGGTAGGACTGGAGCCACTGAAACACAGTGCCCCCAATACCTAACTCCCTCAGGCATTCCAGAATGATATCGTGGTCTATGGCAGGGGTAGGTAACCTTTCCCCTTTTAAGGGCCAAGGGACTTCAGCTCCCAGAATCCCAGGAGCTATTGGCCAACATGGGACTATTGGCCAACATGGCTGAGGCTTCTGGGAGCTGAAGTCCCTCAGCCCTTAAAGGGGAAAGGTTGCCTACCACTGATCTATGGTATCGAATGCCGCAGAGATGTCCACTTTACCCAGAAATGGTAAAAGGAAGACCGGCCTATTATTATTTTTCACCAGAGGGTCAAGGGAGGGTTTTTTCAAAAGCAATTTAACCACCTCTAGTTTTCCGTCCCTAAAGGATGCATTAATTATTAGTTGTAGTAATGTTTTTACTGCATCACCTCCTTGGGTGGTCAGCCATGATGGGCAAGGATCAAGAGAGTATGTTGTCCTCCTTGCACTTCCAAGAAGATTGTCCACCACCGGTATTAACAAACTCAAAATGATCCAGCTTAACACAGTCCACAGAGTACCTGGACATCTCTCTTACTGATTCTGCAATAATGCCCGCATCCAGATTGGCCCTTATCTGAGAGATTGCAAAAATGTCATTAAAAGCATCACAGCAGGCTTTAGTTGGTTCCAATAATGGGTTCAGGGTGGAAGGAGTTAATTCTTTAACCACCCCGAACAGCTCTGCTGGATGAAATTTTGCAGATGCAATGCATGCAGCATAGAAAGAATTTTTTGCTGCATCTATTGCAGAATCATGTTTCTATGGGTGTCTTCTCAGATAGACGTCAATGTTTCCACCAGTGGCATTCTAGTCAGTCCGCTTCATTTAACAAAGATTTTCCGTGTACTATGGTTTTTTATTTGAAGCAGGTTAGAAAGGATGCTCAGGAATGATAATGTCTATAGCAGGGGGTAGGCAACCTTTCCCCTTTAAGGGCCGAGGGACTTCAGCTCCCAAAATCCCAGGAGCTATTGGCTAACATGGGACTATTGGCCAAAATGGCTGAGGCTTCTGGGAGCTGAAGTCCCTTGGCCCTTAAAGGGGAAAGGTTGCCTACCCCTGGTCTATAGCCATGGTAAGATCATTATTCCAGGTATCAACCAAGGCTTCAACAGAATCGCCGTCATTCCCAACCATAAAACCCTCCAAGGCTTCCTGGAACCTTTTCCCCATATTGTACATTTTACCCCTGGGACAGCCTTCGAGGGTGGACCATTTTAATGGGCCCTCTACCCCCGAGAAGGATATGGGTAGTAGCCTTCAATCCTACTTTGACCAGAAAATGATCCATCCATGACAGGGCAGAAGTCTGGATTACCTCTGCCCACGAATATTCCTGATCCATACTAAAGACCACATTGAATGTATTACCAGTGCAATGTGTTGGACCTGAAACTAGTTGGGACAGGCCCATGGCTGTCATGGAAGTCATAAACTCCCGAGCTGCACCTTTCAGATCTAATGAGCCAGACTCGAAGGAGATGTTGAGGTCCCCCAGGACAAGGAACCTGGGGGATTCCAACACCAGCTCCAAGAACAGCTGTGTTAGCTCAGCCAGGGAATCTGTTAAGCAAGGGGTGGATGGTAAACTAACAGAATCCCCAGAATATCCCTAGCTTTCAAGGTCAAGTAAATACACTCAATGTGATTCATTTTCCAGATAGGTCCCCTGGTCAAGGTGATAGTACTTTTATAGACCAAGGCAACTCCCACTTTCCTCACCCACTTTCCCTAACCTGCTACTTAACAGTATACCGGGCTGGGAGAGCCTTGACCCAGATTACACTACTATCCTCCCCCAGTCAGGTTGTTAGGAAGGAGTCCCAGGGGTAAAATATACAATATGGGGAATAGCAGCAGCCATGATGACACAGCATTTGATCACTGCTTAGTCATGCAGACTCATGCTGTGTCATAGGATGTGGCATCATGGAGATGGTCACCTAGTGCTGTAAAGCACACAAAACTGCTGTAAAACTGCAGAGTCACTCAGGTGAGTGACAGGCATCCAGGAAGAAGAGACAGGGCCAGAAAGCCATGTGGAGGCATGACTATATAAGGCAAAAGCCTCTGGACACATGTGTGGGTTGTCATGGGCTGTGAATGGGATGGGAGGGTGGGACTATGGGATGATGGAATGTTTTTAACTTTGTTCTATTTTAATATTGTTGTACCCCACCCCGATTGCCACGCAGAGGGGCGGGTTATAAATAAAAAATTATTATTATTATTATTATTATTATTATTATTATTATTATTATTATGAATAGTCGTTTGGTTGGATGGTTGTTGCTATTGCTGTAAATAGCCTTGTATACAGAGGAACAAAGATTAAAGCCTCATTTGTGACATGTCTGTGGAGTCTCTTTGCTCTATCTGGAAGGGGAGAGGTGCTTCTCCAGCTGACAAGCTACTGGCTTCATCTGAGAAGGTCATGATCTTGGTGAGCCACACTACATGGATCTTCATGCACTGCATAACCACGCTAACACAGGTCTGTGTAAAATAAGCCAGGTCGGCGTTCTCCTCCTCTTACAGATTAGATGATACTTGTCTTGGGCACAGGTGTCATTAGGTGGCAAGGGGATTCAGAGGGAGGTGAACACCTGGTGGGGCAGTCATTCCTGTCCATCCCAAGATCACCCCCAGATGCCCCCCTCTGCCAGCATGGGCATCTCTCCTTCTTCCCAGTTGGTGGGGGGTAGGGTGTTGCTGTATCTTAATAAACTCATCACCTCTCTTTCTTGTTCACAAAACAGCTATGCCAGACCCAGAATGGACTACTAGGAGATAGCAGCATTAAATGCCCATCAGAAGCCACTGGTGGGGGTAGGGTGCCTTCCAGGGCTGGTGTGTCTGCTGGGCAAGCAGCCATGCCCAATCTGGAATAGGCTGCCAGGTGCCAGCAGCACTGCACCCCCTACCATTCTAGAGGCAGTCTGACAGGCACAAAGGGGTGGCTTAGGGGTAGGCTAGCCAAGCAACCTAGGTGATAACATCATGAGTAACCACACTGGGGGGATACCAATCCTAGTGACACCACTGGTATCCAATATGGAGCATATACATTTCCCCTCTTCAGCCCCCATCTCTTTGTTATCCATGTCAGAGATAAAATATACTAAGCATACAAAATCCAATGTCTGTAGACCTTAAATACAAGTTTAATCCTCTTGGTGTCTTACAGATGCATAGGTCCCCAGACACTGGATGTTTTCATCTAATCCAGAAGTACAAAGTTATGGAAGCAGAATTGCACATGTAATCCCATTGTGCATGCCAATGTACACAGGCATTTGGTTGTGCCTCCAGTTGCACATTCAAGTGCACATTCAGTTGTGCATCTTTTCTGTTAAGTACAAAGGTAGTGTAATACCATTGATGTGTAACTCCACATACAGAGATTTATGGCATGCAATCCCAAACTAGGATCTTGACCACAGTGTCATATCATCTAAGACAGCTGTGCATTTGGTGATACTATGAATAACTCTATACATGTGCAAATACAGTTTCCCATTCTAGCAGGAATCCTGATTCATCTCATCTAGAGATGGAAAATTCTCTCTGTTTTGCTTTCTTCTCCATTCAAATTTTTATACCTCTCCTTTTTTGCATGCCAAACATGAAGAATTATATGGATCTTGATAGATTTTATTAAAAAGGAGCTGAAATTATCTTTATTCCCCCCCCTTGCTTAAGCCTAATTCAATAGCTACAGCTATTCGGAGCACAGAGGGGGGCACATTGTTCTCACCTGCTCTATGTGTGTATATATATATATATATATATATATATATATATATATATATATATATTCTGAAATACCCCTTACTGAAAAAAATCACACACACACACACACTCATAGATAGATAGATATACAGACAGACAGACAGATAGATAGATAGAATTTTTCATTAGACTCCTGTATGCCAAGAGTAGACTTCTGAGAAGCACAAATCAGGATTTATCATGCTGAATCATTTTAGCATTTATTAGTTTTATTGCTTTTAAAGCTGTAAAGTGTGCTGTAAACTTGTAAATTTCTAAGTCAGGAATGAAAAGTGATATGAAAACAATGCAAAGAAGCCAGCAAAATACATCTCAGAGTAATGCCACAGCCTACCTTCCTACATAACTTCCCTGTGCAAGTTTCTCAATAACCACTTGTTATTGTTAAAACATATGTGTACCTAACAGGATGGTGGTGATGCAAACAGCACATCACGGTCCCTAAGCTGTGGCTTCTGGAGGCCTCCAAGACAGAGTGGTAAATCTGCTCCAGAATTTACTCTTAATTTTAAAGGAGCTATCTACTGTGCTTAGTTCTATCACCAAAGTAAGTTCAGCACCTTGGATAGCGAAAACCCAGAGCAGATTCACCAACCTGAGGACATGGGCTACATCTGTACTGCAGACTTAAGGCAGTTTGACACCACTTTAACTGCTATTGCTCCATGCTATGGAATCCTGGGATCTGTAGTTTCATGAGATACTTAGCCATCTCTATTGGAGAACTCTGGGATCATAACATACTACAAATTGAAATGGAGGGGACACTGTGTTTTGTTTCAACTCATATTGTGAGGTGGCTTCAGTCCCATATTGGCAGAAAGGTGGGATATGAATAAAGGGAAAAAACTATTTAAAAATAAAATAAGGCCAAGTCTTACATATCATAACCAAATAGGGAAGCACTAAGGATGCTTTAAAAGAAATGCAAACACCAGTTTTCTTCAATAAGAGAGAGATTCATCCTGATTTCTTCATGGCACACACAGAGAAACACCAAGTCTAACTCTCATTCTCATCACTTTCTTCACACAGAAGGTAAAACGTCTGCAGAGGTGAGATTCCTGTTCACAAGATCTCTGATTTGTTTCCATTGATGATTTATTTCCCCCCCCCCCAATTAAGGAGTAATGATTCAACTGAACTCTTCACTGACTTATCTGCCCTTGTTCTAAATTTACACGGACAGTATCTACAGACATTACATTCTTCTAACTTTCTAATCTCTGTATTCCCAGCTCATAGGTAGCCTGAAAGTTCTCTCTGGCATGAGGACTCCTCAAAGAAGTTCTTAAACAAATAGACGGAAAGTACAGAACTGTGTGAGTACTCTTCTGAAAACAACTTCATTATTGCCTTTCATAAGACTTGCCATCACTTTGACTATGAGTTTTTCTTCATTCCCCGTTCTATTATTTCTTGTCTTAATGATCTCCGACAGTATGCCCTAGAGGCCCGAGGATTGGGAAGGAGGGGATAGGCATTCCATTCTCTGTCTGGTTTAGCAGAAAACAGAAAAGCTGAGATGGTAAGTATTCCTACAGGGCTTTCACTTCATTTTAACCTACACAGATGTCGAACAAGCCTGCTGCTGCATTCCTCCCAGGTATGGAAGAGTGACAGTCCAGGTGTTAATCAGGAGCATGCATTTGAATGGGATAACGCTTAGCTCAACCATGACAGCCTGACAGCTGAAGGAATTTTTTCAGGACCTAACAGAGCCGTGCATTGCCAAAGAGGTGTACTTGTGCCATTTACCTGCCAATCTGCGGGGAGACTATGTTGTTGAGGCTGCCAGAAGGCAGCAACAAGTATATAGTTTGAATCTTCATTGGGAATTACATCTACTCAATGCTCCCTATTTGTACTAAAAGACAACGAACCATGAGCAGATCCTTTCAGATACTGGAGTCCTGAGCCAGAAATAATATTTTGTAGAATATTATTATTATAATATTACTCACTTAATTGGAAGAGAAATTTTATTCAATTTGGTCTATAAGTTTGGCCTACAAACAAAGGGGGGATGGCCATCTTTCGGGAATGCTTTGATTGGGACTTCCTGCATGGCAGGGGGTTGGACAGGATGGCCCTTGTGGTCTCTTCCAACTCTATGATTCTATGATTCTATGATTTTAGAAAAGAAATAAAAGCGGATCTACAAAGAGAATCCTCTAATCTTGCCAAAAAGATAGATAAATTATCAGAAGAAATGTTGGATATGAGAAAAGATTTAGATGAACAAAAATAAAAAACGAGAAATTTGAAGGAAAAAACAGACAAATTGGATAAAAATAAGCAGCAGGAGGTGCATAAAAATGAGAGAAATGCTGGAAAAGATGTACAAACAACTCTTTGAACGAATAATACCAAACTTTGCAAAATTCATCAACATTTCTGAGGAGAATATGGATTTTCATGTCAATAAATCTTTAGACTAAACTCAAAAATGGCCAAAGAAAACAAAATTCCTAGAGATATTATTGTGGTGTTCTCGGGAATGAGAATTAAAAACCAAATCATCCAAAGTAACTTCCAAGAAGAACTAAATATTGAAGGAAATCCTATTCAAATATTCAAAGATTTACCATCCAAAATCTTGAAGAATAAAGAGAAATATAAGTTTTTAACACATATGCTATATAAATATAACATTCAATACAAATTGGAAAAAATAGGACTTTCCTTTAAGTATGAACCAAAAAAATATCATTTTTTTGTTTCTTTTTTCATGTTTTTTTTTTAATACCTTAAATTGCATTAGTATAACTCTGGAATTTCATTAAAAAGTAAACACTAGTTAATTTTGGGATTTCCTTCCTTATGGTCTTTGTTCAGAATATTGTATTTCTTTAAGATCTCACTGAAGCTGAGGATGCCTCTATGGTACCAATTTGATTATGCCAGCACAGCCAGAAAAGTACAATTAGGATAAATGATGATAACATCTCAATCAAGCTCAAAAGGAACATAACAACATTCCATACTAATTAGTGACATACAATGTATTCAAAGTCCAGCTTATCAACTTTCTGATCATGGAACTCTTGTAACTTTGGTCCTGTTTTAATTATTGTTCCTTTCTTCCTTTAAAGTGCTTTTTGCATGTAATAAGAAACAATTGATTTTCTATATATAAAAAATGTTATGCAAACATAGAAATGTATGTGGCCAAAATATAATCAAGTGTCAAATATTTCTGTGCCTCGTCCAGACTTCATGCACTCAAAATGCTATGCTCTCCTGAAAAACAGCCAGTCACATACTTAAAATGCCATCCAATTTCTCCTGTGCATTTAATCACAGCAGATAGCACTGTATGAACCACTGCAGATTCTTGCTGATTTTTATTTTATTTTATTTTATTTGCAATGAGTGAATGGTATTTCAGAACCCTGGCAAGCTCTACATGTCTCAAATGAACGCAGCAAGCATCATGGTTGCCCCTATGGTGTTGACAACTATTTTGAACATAAACATATTTCAAATTTTACATTATGTTAATTTTAGTAACTTTTGTTGTTAACTGTCTTCGCGTCAGTCTCGACCAATGGTGACCCTATGGATGAGACATCACTAGACCCCACTGTCCTCTACTGCTCTGCCCAGCTCCTGCAAACTCATATTCA
>JAIPUX010001232.1:169412209-169434984 GCA_020142125.1 Phrynosoma platyrhinos | reverse complement strand
ATCTTTGCTTCCAAGGAGAGCCCTGGTCTGATCTGTTCAAGAACCATTGGTTTGTCTTCTTATCCGTGGTATCCTAAGTACTCTTCTCTAGCACCACATTTCAAATGAGTTGATTTTCTTTTCTTTTCACTGTCCAGCTCTCACATCTGCTCTTATTATTGGGAGTACAATGGCCTGAACGATTCTGACTTCAGTGCTAAGTTGTATGTCTTTGCTCTTCAGTATCTTTTTCAGTTCTTTCATAGCTGCCCTTCCCATTCCTAATCTTCTTATTTCTTGATTGCAGTCTCCATTCTGGTCAATGTTTGATCCTAGATGTGGGAATTCTTTAACTATTTCAATTTCCTCATTGTCTAGATTGAATTTGTGTATTTATTCTGTGGTCATTATGTTTGTTTTCTTTATGTTCAGCATCAGGCCTGCTTTTGCACTTTCATCTGACCTTCCTTATTAATGGTTCCAATTCCTGAATGTCTTCTGCTAACATTATGGTGTCGTCCGCATATCTTAGGTTGTTAATGTTGCTTCCTCCTATCTTAACACCTCCTTTTTCTGTTTCTAATTCTGCTTTTCTTACAATGTTTTCAGCATATATGTTAAACAACGATGCAACCTTGCCTAACCTTTTTGCCTAATGGGAACCAGTCTGTTTCCATGAATATGATTCTCATCATAGCATGAGTTTATTTATATCCTGAGAGCCCACATAGTGTAGTGGTTTGGGCATTGCACTCTGATTCTAGACACCAGAATTCAAATCCCTGCTTGGCCATGGAAACCCACTGGGTGATCTTGAGCAAGTCATACTTTGCAGTTTGGATGAAGAGATGGGCAAAGACCCTTTGAATGAATTCTCCTAAGAAAACCCCACCTTAGGATTGCCATGTAAGAAATAATTTGAAGACATGCAACAAGAGCTTGAAAAAGTAGTCCCTTTTTTCTGTTGTTTTTTCCCCTGGTCTAACAGTCCCAGAATTGGTTGGGGATAGCGATTGGTTCAGACCAAAAGAAAAGAAATAACCTTTGTAAGTTTTGGGAACAGGGATATAATCAAACTGCAAAGAAAGGAAACAGAATAAAATTGGAGGGAGGAGGACTGGTCTCTTTTTAGCAATAAAATTGTCACCATAGGGAAAGTGAAAAGCAGCTCATTTGCATGATGAGCAGCACTTCCAGACTGCTCAAATCCTGTACTTTTTAATGTCTTTGAAGTATGGCTTCCTGAGGAGAAAATTAGAATGTGAATTGTGGAGGGAAAACCTCATTTATTTTAGACTTCCACAGACCTCTGAAATCAGTGGGATATTTTTTAAATCCTCTTTTATTTCACCTGGGCTGAGGGGAAACTTTCTAGTGTTTATGAGGAATGTGTAAAACATGTCTCATCCAAGATGCTCCATACTCTTCTTTTGCTAGGATTTTAACTAAAGCTACAGATGTTTCACACTCCTTGGATCAAAGCCTATAGTGTCTGGAAGTTTCAAAAATATTTACTTTTGGAATCAGTCTTGAACCCAATTCTACAAGCAACCAACAGGATCCTAAGTAAGGAGCTTCTATCCTTATACACACAGAAAGGCTGCAATCCTGTTAATGTTTTATGCATGGATAGGTTTTCTGAGAGAAGTGGCTGGAAATTTCTGTCCAATGTGGACAAACATGCACCCAGTACCCTTGTGAATACACATGTGCTTGCTTGTCCATATGTTGTGCATTTAGGTGTGTTTGTACATTTAATTGTGAAATTCTTGCCAGTGAGAACATATAATCTTATTGTTTTTCTCTTTCTTGTGAGAAAGTCTTTGGAAACTGAAGTTTTGCAAGAATATTTGTCACTGGAAACTTATCCTGTAGGGGGAAAATGCACATTATATTTTGAGGCAAAAATTGGCACTTTTTGCAAAGGTTTCCAGAAAGTATCATATTCTCCACAGAAAACAGCATTTGAAGGAAATGTATTTTCGGTACAGAAGATACTGTCTTCTATGACAGTAAAAAAGATACTTTTTTATCTGCAGACAAATGTTACTTTTGGTACAGGGAATGCTATTTTATCTTCAAAGAAATTCGAGGTTCTTCTTTTTCTTCTTCAGGTTCTTCTTCTTCTTTTCCTTCCATGCAGAATACCTCTCAAATGACAAAAATTATTATTATTTTAGGATTTCCACATCAGGGTTTCCAGGCACTTGAAAAACCCACTTTTGCTGCAGTTTTTGAAATGTTTATGAATACACTTTCCATCTTTATTTTAGCCTATCCAGTGTTGTCTAGGGAGCCAGCATAGTGTAGCGGTTTGAACATTGGACTATGACTCAGGAAATCAGTGTTTGTATTTCAGCTCAGACCTGTAAACCCACTGAGTGCAAGCCACACTCTCTCAGCCTCAGAGGATGGCAATGGCGACCTCTGAAGAAACTTGTCATGATAGATTCACTTTAGCATTGTCATAAGTCAGAAATAACTTGAAGGCACACAACAACAAAGTGTCCTCTAGGGATCTGGGCTTGTGAAGGATGCTTAGATGCCATATTTATAGGGGCATAAAATTATACCTTTAAAAAGAGACACTATGAATAGCCACATGTATAGCAATGGCAAGAAATATATATACTAGGGGTCCTTTGGAACAATTCACAATTTATTAGAAAACAGCATTTGCTAACAACCATAAAAGAAGATGGGAAACAGAGTTTGCCAACTCTCCTTCTCCATCTCTGTTCCCCTAGATATTGCAGTTGTTTCTCAGCACATTACAGCCTGCAGGACTCCAAGCAATTTCAGGTGGTAATAGGAATGGTCATCAGCCAAGCAAAAATCCAATTTGTATAGTCCTTCACTTTATCACACACCCCTCTTTGGGATACCAGCCTATGAGCATCTATAATAAATAACCCAGAGAGAGCAAGAGATAGATTAATCATATTTGCAGTTGTTGGTTTCAGAAGGTGAGTCAGTTTGTAGGGTAAAAAATAGGATTACCTCACCAATACATATTTAGCAGCTCACAAATCTTATGACAAGGGATGAATAGCTGAGCACTTGTTGGCAACAAGTTTTCTTTTAAATGAGGGTTCTTTTAAAAAATAGTACACAATCAATGCATTGCTCAGTGCTGGTATATATATGTTGTGGTTAAGATGAGCTGAATGGAGGATGTGAGTGAAGATAAGCAATTGTCCTAATTCATCAGCCTTCATGCAAAAATAATACTGGGGGGAAAATTGATATTACCCTATAAACCTAGCTTCTTAGAATAAGCCTGTATGTACAAGGTCACAGCTTAAATAAGCATGTTCAGTCATTGTACATTTTTCTGTGCTAGGATAGTATGTATGTTGTTTCTGCTTTATGTCTTCAGGTTGTTTCCAACTAGCTAGTGGACTGCCTCAGTAAGGGAGCTACGTTGATGTTGTTACTGCTGCTGCTGCTGCTGTAGGCTTTAAAGTCAATTCTGACTTATGGTGACCCTAAGGTGAACCTTTCATGGTGGGTTCTTGGCAAGATTTGTTCAAAGGAGGTTTGCTATTGCCTACCCCTGAGACTGAAAGCATGTGACTTATCCAAGGTCAACCAGTGGGTTTCCATGGCCAAGCCTGTATTTAAACTTGGGTCTCCAGAGTCATAAAAATAAAATAAAATAATTTAAAAAGAAGGAACAAAAAGATGCTGGAGTCAATACACAGAAGAATGATACAAAAGAGATGACAAAATGAAGGACACGTGGAATGAAGAGCCATAGGAAGATGAACCCCAAATTGTAAAAAGTGAGGTGGAAACTGCAATAAGAGAAATAGTGAAAAACAAGTCACCAGGAACAGATGATATTCCAATTGAACTGCTGCAATCCACATTGATAGAGTCAACTCTAGTGTTAACCATCATATGCCAACAGATATGGAAACAAAATGATAGCCAACAGATTGGAAGCAATCAATATACATCCTCATCCACAAAAAGGGAGACGTAAGAGACTGCAGCAACTATAGGACCATCGCACTGATCTCCTCTGAGCAAAATCATGCTCAAATTCTGCAACATAGATTCCATCCATACATGGAAAGAGAAATGCCAGAGGTCCAAGCATGGTTCAGGAAAGTAAGAGGCACTAGGGACCACATTGCAAACATACGATAGCTAATGGAGCACACCAGGGAATTCCAAAACAAAATCAGCATGTGCTTTATAGATTATATAGCAAAGCCTTTGACTGCATAGATCATGAAAGGATATGAAATGCCCTTAAAGACATGGGAGCGCCAACACTTCTGATAGTCCTGATGAGGAATTTTTACTCAGGAAAAGATGCTACTGACAGAACAGAACATGGAGAAACAGAATGGTTCCCAACTAGCAAAAAAATCAGACAAGGCTGCATCCTTTTTCCCTATCTGTTCAACTTGTATGCAGAATATATTATAAGAAAAGCAGGCATGGACAAAGAAGAAGGAGGAGTGAAAATAGAAGGAAGGAATATCAACAATCTAAGATATGCAGATGACACCATAGTACTAGGAGAAAACCTCACAGACCTGGAACACCTACTAAGGAAGATCAAAGAGGAAAGTGCAAAGGCAGGCTTAATGTTGAACATAAAAGAAAACCAAAATAATGACCACCGAGGACCTTAACAAGTTCAACCTGGACAATGAATAAACAGAAATAGTTAAAGAATTCCCATACCTGGGTTCAAACACTGATTGTAGTGGGGACTGAGGTCAGGAAATCAGAAGAAGATTAAGAATGGGGAGGGTGGCTGTGAAAGAACCAGAAAAGATCCTAAAATGCAAAGATATACAACTCAGCACAAAAGTTAGAATCATACAAGCCATTGTATTCCCTATTACCATGGATGGATGTGAGAGCTGGACAGTTAAGAAAGATGATAGGAAGAAAATCAATTCCTTTGAGAGAATGTGGTGCTGGAGAAGAGTGCTGAGGATCCCATGAACAGCCAAACGGACAAATAAATGGTTCTCAGAACCAATCAAGCCGGAAATCTCCCTGGAAGTCAAAATGACCAAACTGAGACTTTCGTACTTCAGACACATCATGAGAAGGGAGGACTCTTTAGAAAAACAATAGTACTGGAAAAGGTGGAGGGAAGCAGGAAGAAAGAAGGGCACATGCCAGATGGATGGACTCTATTAAGGAGGTCACGGGTATTAAGAGGTTGCAGAAATTAAGCAGAGCAGTGGAGGACAGAGGGTCTTGGAGATGTCTCATCCATAGGGCCGCCATGAGTCGATATTGAATCAAGGGCAGTTAACAACAACAACTCCTCCAGAGTCATAGTCCAATGCTCAAACCCCTACAGCATACTGGACCATAAAGTTAATTCATTTTTTGAACAAAGAAAACAAAGGAATTTATCACATATGGCTTTTAAATTGCAATTAAGTTTGGAAAATAGTGTCTTTGGTGATACTTATCACACAACGACACCTCAACCCATCACTGCTGTGCCTCCAAAGCATGGTTAGAGCACACTTTTTCATTGATGGGAAACCCATCCATATGCTCCCAATTACACTATTGTGCCACTATTCCTCAGGTGAGATAAATTCCTTGCACAGCAGTTCAAAGATTGGTTAGTCAATTGTGAAGCCAATTGTGCTGTAGAGGGGCAGGATAGAAATAAATTTTATTATTATTAATTTTTTATTATTAGTCACATGGTGTTAGTCTCTTCCTCTCCTCCCCCCTCCTTGCTATTTCCAAACAAGCTGGTTTTCTTTTCTTCATTTTCTTTTCTTTTCCCCCCATCTTTGTTTCACTAAACTCCAGATAAATATGCCATGACTTCAAATAAATACAAATAAAATAAAATACCAAAAAGGTATTTTTGGGCAGAGAGGTGAGGTTTAGAGATGGTGGAGAAAAGAATACAAAGGACCAGCCATGACAGAAACAGTCCCCATTGCACTAGTGAAGAAACATGTGATGAGGAAAGCTCCCAAACCAGTATGTATCCATTTCCTTTTATTAACATGATAGTGGCAAGAATGAAATTCATGTGATAAATTCCTGAACCAGCTTTATTTCTCTGTTAGAACTTATGTGTTGAAGATGGTGGTGTGAGACTGGTTGTTGTTCACCTTCTGCTTGTGAGCTACTCTCCATGTGAGATATACTGTTTCTGACATTACACAATAATATTTCATCTCTCCCCCTGTTCCTTCATTATACATGACCTCCTTCATCAGACATCCTACAAGGATAGACCTATCGTCAGCTTGCACATGTTCTACAGCCCTTGTAGAGATGCAGAGCTATCTCTGTCATGGGCCAAGAGAAATCTTGGCCAGCCATGAATAAACTGATTCCTGGAGGATGTGTTCTCCATCCAGAAGTGAGTTATTGAGTTACCCTACCCAGTCAATTTTAAAACATGACTTTTTAATCTGTATACACTCTCCCCTCCATTCTTGCAGACTAGAGGTCTATGGTTTTGAATATTCACAGAGGGGTAACCTCCATTAAAATCAATGGGGCGCTCCCCCATGCCTGCCTGCAGGGGTGCACCCCATTAAAGCCTATGGTGAGTCTCCATTTTCACAGGGTGGTCTGGAATGGATCCCCAGTGAAAACGGAGGGCTGACTATTTTAAAGAATGTATCCATATGAGTATACTTCAATGGTTTTATAGTATTGTATTTTAACTGTTCATTTTATTTTTGTTTTCTTTTTCATTTTTGTATTTTAATATGCTGCACCCCTTCTTGAGCTTTCAGGAAAAGCAAGAAAGAAATAAACTATTAGTAGTAGTAGTAGTAGTATTGCTAGGGAGCTGAACTAAGGGTGCCTGAAGATGGACATTCTTTACGAATTTCACTCAGTTCTTACTTCCTGGGCTGTCCTTGGGATGCACAAAATTTCTACTCTGGGATTTACACATAATGAAGGAGAGTTGTAGATAGATATGAAACAAATGTGCACTTTTGGGGGAAAATGTGCATAGAAAAATGTGTATCTTTGAAGTGTGCCCAAAGCATTATATGAAGATATTTTAGACAATTAGGAAGTGTGTTCAAGCAATGAATACTATTTAAATTATGGATATATTTTTTTAAACAGTGAGCAGGAGGAGGAAGGAATCTATTCTACACACTAAAAACCAACAACAATGGTCCTTGCTATGGACTGGAAATCAAATGGAGGTGAGATGAGGAAGAAGTCCCTAGATGCAGACTTAACTTAAACTATATTAGTCAAAACAAGAACAGGGCTAGTAATAGTATTCTGGATAGGCCTTAAGTGTCTTGCTTGCTGCTAGGTATATGCATTCATTTCCAAAACCAATGAAACACAAAATGAATGCACTCCTAACTTGTCTCTATGAAAAATGAATGTACTCAGGAAGCATTCTGTGGAGAGGGAGGTGTCCTGGACTGCTCTGAAAGTGACAAGCTATGACAAATGTCCAAACGGAGGCATAAAGCAGTGAGATGCTTGGAAGATGTCACCCACCCATCCCAATTTTAATTGCTTATAAATGGGTACTTTTGTCCAATCTGTCTCAAATTTGGCAGATATGTCTGAGAAGAGTCATATTGTACCTGAATGTTTCATACCATTTGGATGGAAGCCGTCACGGAAGACAGGAACGGTGTCCATGAAAAACAAGGGGAAAGACAGGTAAGGTCAAACACTTTCTCTTAACTGCTTATAAAATAGGGAAATTTTGTTCAATTTTTCTTATGCTGTCCACCAAATATGAAACTATGGAGAGAGGTGGAGCAGGGCATTTCCCATCCCAAATTAGAATACTATGATCACTCTGCAATTAATTTTTCCCCATCTTCAAATTTCTACAAATAGCAATAACTTAAACTTCAGCTGAGCATCTAGAAATGCAATTTAGTCATCCAAAGAAAAGGATGAAGAATTAACAAGGGAATGTGAACATAGCAAAAAGTTCTAAGCATGAACAGTTTTCAATGTCTGACCCTCTGCAATGCTAGAAATTTGGGAACTGGAGGAAATTTTCATTGGGGTGGCAGAATTCTTATTTGGAGGGACAATGACACATTCACCTGGCAACTAGACTTCTAGATCTGCATCTGTTGATCCTGATCAATGTTCCTTGGGCCTTTTCAGTCTACACAGTTATAGTGCTATATTCCACTTTAAATGTGATAGCTGCATTCTAAGAGTTCCTGGGCTTTGTAGTTTACTGAGGCATTGGAAATATAAGTACCCCCACACTAAAAATGTCAGGATTCCGTAGGATGTTGCCATGGTGATGGACCCACCATGATTAAAATGGTATCATAGCACTGTAATTGTGTGTGAAAAGGACCTGCATCAAAGGAGCTCTTTCACCACATACAATCAAACAGGAAGACCAAGTCCTATATACACCTATGCATTTCATGTGGGGAGAACTGAGATGCTGCTGGGCATCCCAGCATGTTGGAGTTGGGCCTGAAGTTTATGGCCCCTATCCCAATTTAGCCCTACGCAGTGAGGTGGTAGGTGGCAGACTGGGCTATTGATGTCATTTGGATGAAAAAATGCACAGATATTGTCATGCCTTATTACCAGGAACTAGGTTCAGACTCTGATACAGACAGTGAAGCAGAAGGACAGGAGGATGTGCTTCTATCAGACTGTGATACAAACAGGAAAAGAGGAGGACATACCAGTGCTTGAGACAGACACTGGCACTCTTCAGCAGCCACAACACAGACATGGATTCAACAGTACCCACTGCAGTGGAGTGTAGATGAAAGAGAGAGGGTTTGCTATGCTCAGAACATTTATATAGGAAATGCTCATTAATTTGGCAATAGTTTTGAGAGGCTGCCAGGCCAGAAACGATTCAACAACTCCCTTGGGATGTCATTGCTGACAAATGACAATTCAGAAAGAAGCAATATTCTCATCTCTTGATTCCTGGCTCATGTTTTTGAAGAACTTTGGACACTTTATCCTAGGTTGACCATATTACCGGACACTCCCCTGGGCTAACACCTTGGCATTCTTGCTGCACCCTACTGAATTGGACTGAATTCTACTGGACTGGACTGAACTTTGAGAAGCATAACTGGATGGTAAGCTTCTGTGCTCAACTGGAGATTACTACTATCTCATCTCTGACAGACTTCATTTGGTATTTTGCCATTGATCGTCCTCCAAGACAAAACAGATATGATGAATTCCAGGGTTTTCCTCTCCTAGCTGCCATCTGGCAGACAGGCAGGCAACCATGCTGTAGAACAGCAGTGAGCAACTTGGGAACATCCTGAGCCAGTTTTCTGTCCTGAGACCCACTTGGGACAACCAGCCCCACTTCAATGATTGTGGTGAGAAGTCTTGTTTTAAAAAACAAAGTTGTTGTTGTTGCTGCTGTTGTTGTTATTGTTGTTGTTGTTGTTGTTTTAAATGAAGCATTCAGGATGACCCTGCAACCTATTGAAAGGGCTCATTGCTAGGTGTCTAGGACAGACAATTCCCATTTTTCTAGAGGAAAAAAAAGGGCACTTCCTAGAGTCTGGAAAGGCTGGGGTCCTACAAACAGTCTTGGAAGCCAGCACAAAGCCCCGTGATTGCATATTGCCTAATCCTGCTATAAAAAGACAGAAGGAAACCAGAGACGTTTTCAGACTAGAATTTCAAAAGTGATCCGTAAAAGTAATAATTTCTAAGTGTCTTCCTTCAGTGTATCTGGTTTTGCTTTGTTTTTTTGTAGTTTTTAAAAAGCCAACCTTTATTTCCCAAAATCTTAAAAACTCTTTTCTTTCAATTATTTGTAGAGGAGACCCTTCAAAATGCTAGAAATTGTTCTGTGGCACAAACTCAACTTTCTTCCTGTTCACTGTCTCAGCACCCAGAACAGAAGAAGCTCAAGACAGCAGCACAAGATGTAGCATGTGAATCTCCTACTATTTCATGAAGACACACTCCATTAAAATAAAAAACTAAAAGGACGGTTAGACAGCAAGAAGATTTAAGCTCATTGAGTTGCCATCATATTCCAGAAAGTAATTCATAACATATAGCCATTTATTTGCAAATAGCTAGTCCCATGCAGGGAAGTAATTTCTCACTAATTTACTTCTTGAAGGAATCAATGAGTAATTTTAGCAAATGTTCTTCCCACTGTGGGAAAATCTTCAAGAACTGCCTTTGAAAACCATTTGCAGTTTGGGACTTATTCTGCATAAAACATATAGTTTCTACACATAAAATAGTTTCTGCACAGAAAAGAATGTCAAACTATTAAGGAATTAAAATAATCAGTTAAAAGAATTAATTAAACATGCAAACCATAAAACAATTAGTGAAAATCTTAACAGTTGACAGATATATTACACATTTACAGCAATGTTTCCCAGATTGATCGTCATGTAGAGCTCTTAACATAAATATGTTGGCTGAAATCCTACATTGTGCATAACACTCCTCATACACAGATCTGCAAATTTCTCCCTATAAGCAATATTTTCCAATGCTCAAGTGTGGGTGGGTGCATGTCTGCACACCTTGTTAGAGCTATTAAACAACTAGGGGAGATGGAGCAGGGCTATCATGCACCAGTGATGCTCTCCTGTCCAGTCTTGTAGAGACAAGAGAAACAGCCATTTCAAGTTATTTATGCATACATTATCAACAGGATTCTAGGCAATATTACTGATTGGCCTCCAAAATAAGACAGCTATGATGAATTTCACTGGGTTAGGAATAGATACATGACCATTATCCACTCCCTATAAAATGTAATGTCATGTTTCATAGTGTAACAGACTGGACTGTTTTTCAGATTTCTGTTTGCTTTATTTAAGCTCTTGACGCTGTAACAGATGTGTATTAGATAGCAGCTTATTATGAAAACAAGCACATTTTAACCCCAACCAGCCTAAGTATAACTAAAGAGTAATGTAAATAACCAGTTTATAATAACAAAAAGCTTGATGGTATAAGGTCACTGGCTTAATAGACAGATCTGCAATTGTAGACAGGAGAAGAAGACAGTCGACAGTCACTACCTTGACTGTCCTCAGAAGTGCATTGCTTGGCAACAGTAGGATGGTGACAATGCCTGCTGAATCCCTGCCAGGGTTAGTGTTAGCTGACTGGTTAAATAAAGGTTAGAGAAGATATAAAATAAAATAAAAGCTTTTTGCTCATCAAAGCACCAAATTTTGATTCTGGTAAAACTGGTCCATCTTTGCTTTTGCTGCTGCTAGACAGTTACTAATAACTCAAACTCCTATGTGTGGTAAGATATTCCTTTTTTGATTGAACGTATTATTGGTCATCTCTGGCCAAACCCTGAATTACATGTAACCTCGGACATTGTGTAACTAGGTGCTGAATTTATTTTAGGAACTGGATTCCAAAACTTGGATAGCTTCTTTAATGCTCAGAATAAAATGTGGAGCAGTTTCACTACCCCACTGATATGGAAGCCACTGGCCACTATTGGCTGTAAGGGACCTTTTGCATCCCTCATTGCTATTTTAAAAAGAAAATGCTTTATACACGACCATCAGTTGTGTTCCTGAAACACAAAGCACATACCAGCAATTTCTTTAACAGTGTAATGACTGGATTGTTAATTATTTACATTTTGCAGCTGACCCAGTTTTTCAGGTACTGAAAAATGAGAGATACCACCCATCAGAGGCTTGTATCAAACTTACTGGTATCAGCAAAACAGATTACAAAGAAAATTAGTCCATTCTAAAGTGAGATGAGATGAGAGAACACCCTATTTGTAAGTATTTTCTGCTGCAACATCAAAAAACAACAACAGCCACAATTCTCCCATTCACTGATTTCTCAGGGATTGCTTCTCAAGAGAGTGGCACATCCGCCTATTGACCATTGTCCTGATTTGGCTTTGTTTGTTCTCAGGGATGCTATCATGTAGGCAAACTGACTGGCCTAAATAAAGTTGTGATATTGCCCCATTTGTTGTGAGATTCCCACATGGCTGGGATTGTTCATGTGAGTCATCAAAAATGATCTGGTAAATGAGATTAAAAATGGAACAGAGGAAGGAAGTGATATGAAGAAGCTATGATAGCAAGGAAGGTTGGAAGAAATCAGCATTCTCACGTTTGAAGGGTAAGCGAGTGTGCAAATACGATAATGTGACAGTCAGCGAACCAGCCAGGAGAACATTTAGTGTCCAGCTATCCTAAAAGCTTGAGTCTTCTCTTTCTATGGAGTATATTCTGTATTAGAAAATAATCTGTGGTTGGAATATGAGTACATCCATTTTAGAAACACAAGCAAATCTGGGAGGGTTGATGGGCTAATTTCAGATTAGCTCAGAAATAACCTGCCCTATTTCCTATTGTCTGCTATGTCCATTCACAGACCTTTTCACATCCAATTTTAAATTCTGTTACTTACTTTCCATTGTATTAATTCTCCAGCTTCTGCTTAGAGAAGAAAGCTTCTACTTTGCTTTCATCTCTGATTTCTCTATATTTCTCCTCCCCTGTCTTTGTCTTTGTCTAGTTCTTTGTTGATTGTAAAAAAAACAACAACTTTCTATTGGTTCATGTCTTTGTCCTTTTCCTTTTCTCTTATTTTCCCTTCTTTAGTTATTTATGGAACAATTTTGCCAGCTTATGCTGGCTGAACAGCATTTAGGAATGGAGCAGAATTTCAAAACTGGGAAGGATAGACAGGATTCACTTTCTCTACACACACACACACACACACACAGATAGCCACGGCAAGCAGAGTTGAGCCATGACTTGCCTCCCCATCCCAGCATTTTACTTTGTGTTATAATGATTCATCAACAGTTCTGTTCTGTCACTTTCCCTCCTTCCCAAACTTTCCCCAAAGGTTCATATCAATGAAAGGTTTCAGGAAAGTGGGAAATCAGAAAACAAAATGAAACATTGCTAAGAAGTGTAGAATTCCTTCCTTTGCCTTTAATGGCCAACTCAATTGATTGATCAGAAAGATGTAAAATAATAACACCAGCCTGCAAAATTAAGGGTCACAAAAACTTTTTTAAAAAAATGTATGATAGTTTTATAGAAATTTGGCATTCTAAATCCAAACATGACCTCAAATTTGCACCATCATGTACAGTTTTTAATATGTGTGTATATGTGTCTGTGTGTGCATGTATGTCCATGTTTATATAATCAAACATATATCAATGTCCACATTAATCAATCAATATCAAAAAGGAAATATTGATCTAATTACTAAAACCATTCATGATATATTCATATCAGTCTCCTTAACACAAGAAATATCCCAGTTTTCTAACACCTCAATCCATATCTCTCCCTCTCTCATCCTCTCCTTCCAAACCCTTCTTCCTGTCTCTGCTCCTGAACTCTCTACACTCTGCCATTCCTCTCCTTGGCTTCTATATCATTTCCTCTCACCTTCTTATTTCTTACACATTACTGTAGACTTCCACTTCTGTCAGTACTAGCCTGTGTCCCTCTATCTTATTGACTTTTTTGTAACATTCTAGTTCATTAACTCTCTGTCTATATTCTTCTCTTTTTCATCATCTTTATACGTTCTTTGTACTTATATGAGAGAATAATCAATGAATGAAATGATCTTACAAAGACCTATCCTGCAAAGAGTAAGAAGACTTTCCACACAGGTTTATTCATTAATATGAAAAACAAAAATCTGTTAAAAAGCACTAAAAGAAATTGAACTGGAACATCATTGACTGCGCTTTATCAAAGCTGAGTAACAACAGAATTGATAAAAATATAGAATTTGTGAAAGAACTGTGTATGCTATGGTACTTTTATTGTGCTTTTCAAATTCACCACCCAAACATACATTAAAATCAATATTGAAAAAAGCTTTATCATTTCAGCCCATATAATTTTAATAATAATGATTTTTTTTTTTTTACAAAAAATTACATGTATATATAGACCACAAAGAAAGCTTTGAGGGTTGTGTGTGGCTGGCCAATATATATCACTTTCCCTCCTCCCCAAACTTTCCAGCCACATACAACCCCCAAAGCTTTCTTTGTGGCCTTCAAATGCTCCAGACTCCATGGTTGACCCTTCTTCTAACTAAAAAAGATCATCATTCTCTGAAGTTACCAGAAATGGCAATCCACTTTTTAAACAGCTTTAAGCCCTTATTCCTGCATTAACAACTATATCTACTTGCATTTCAAAACCAGTAATGAAGTTCCAGCTATGTCTTTTTGGAATCTGTAACTGTTCGTGTGGCTCCTAGATGATCCAAGAAGCAGAAAAATGCTCCCTCAGACTGCTGCAGTTGCCCACACCATTTTACATGCAATGCAGCACTAGTAGAATAAAAATTGTTGATGTGTGACTTCCATCTTTATTATTTTTTTCATAATTGGATTGACACCATAAACATATCTAACCATGACCAAGAGGTATGCCATTGAGAGAAGAAGGTGTATTTTTTTGTTTGGTTATAAAGTATCCTCCAAATATCTTTTAACTCAAAAAAAGTTTTCGGTAATTTCCCTTGATTTTGTCTGCTTCTTTTCCCTGGGCTTCTATTTGTATGTATGTATTATTTTACATCTTTCTGTTCAATCACCCTGTTCCAATCCCCCATAAAGACCATTGATTCATTTTTAAATTCTCCAACTTTTTTATTAGTTGTTTGTAAAAATCTTCTTTATTTACTAGGGGCCATGGATTCCTACTATTATTATTTTTTCATCTCCCACCTTTATTTCCACTACCACATAGTGTCCTTTAGGGTCTGAAAATAATTCTTTTGATTCATATTTTTTATTCACATATACTATGGCCCCCTTTTTTCTATTTTTTGCAGTAGATATGTATTCTGTACCTAAGTTTTAGTTTCTCAAATATTTAACATTTTGTGATCTAATTCTCGTTTCTTGCATACAGATAATATTGTTTTTTGATTTTTGCAAATAATTAATTATTTTTTTCCTCTTCTGAGGGGAGTTCAGTCCTTTAACTTTCCATGATATAAATTTTATATTATCCATTATCTCACCCTCTTTCCCCTCTGTTCATTAAAAACCAAAATTTCTAACTGATTTCTACTTACCTATCCTCTAAAGACTCTCTCTCTCTTATCTGGTCATCTTCATCCTGAACTTCATGTTCTAATATTTCAGAATCTTCTCTATACCTCCAGTTCTCTGTTCCCTGAACTTCTTGTTTTCTATGTCCCTTTCTTTCTTTTACAACTTTTAAATCCCTGGTTGTTCATTCCTCCTTTCTACTCTCTTTGTCTTCCCTTTGGTTTGGTATTTCAATAACTTTCTGAGTTACATTCTCTTCTTCTCTACTACTATTTTTTTTTTGCCTTTCTTTGTCTTTCTTCTAAGTCCCAAAACCTTCTTGCATCAACTAAATTCTTTATGACTATTCGTCTTTTTCTAAACCAAAAGGTCAATCCTTCAGGCTTTGTCCATCTATATGGGATATTTTCTTGTCTTAGAAAGACTGTCAAAAATACAATCTTTTAGTAATGTTACCCTTGCAGTAGTGATTAAATAAAATAGAATTTTTCCTACTTCTCTATCTAAATCTTTTTCTTATTCAGCAGATACATTTCGGGTCAGATTACTATATCTTTATTTAAAATCACTTTAATTATTTCATAACATTATTACAGAATTGGGGGAAAAAAAGAAAGTACCAAATGTGAATGAATGGATTACGAAATTCTATGATGCCATTGAAATGGATATATTAACGCAATATCTCAGAGATAAAAATATAGAAAATGATTTAAGCAAATGGTTACCAATTCTAAAATATCTAGAAAAGCATTGGGGAAAATCCACGGTAATCACATATAAAATTTAGGAGAAAAGTCAAAAAGTGAAAAATAAGTAGTGAAATTAAAGTTATTAGTAGTTATAGTTAGTTATCCTAATATGTTTATGCCCCAAAAACAATTAAGCAATTATAAAAGGTAAAAATAAGCCAACAAGAAGAATAATAGAGACTAAACAAGGTAAACAGGCTTAAAGCAAAATAATGAAAATTGATAAGATCTACTGAAAATAGGTACAAAGATCCTAAAGAAACCATTTATTAAGAAAGCTATAAAAGGGAAGTAAGGAAAGAAATAGGCCAGAATATAATAATGAAAGGATTAAAATGATTAGGGATCGAAATATAGTAACACATAAGGCACAAAGAATTAAGGAGCAACAAATCTAGAATGTACAAGTTTCTACGGAAAAAATATCAAAAAATAGGAGAAAAGTTACAAAGATGATGTAAATATAGAGAAAAAGAGGTCAAACACTTACAAATATCAATTCAGGGAGGATAGGCAGGAAGAAGGAAGGTTAAAATAAGAGAATGAATGTAGGATGAGTGGAATGAGAGGGAAGGGAGTAAACGAAGGGAGAAAGTAAGTTTAAAAATATAATCTTTTCTTTCTCAGAAGTCTGGTGTTAATATATAAATGTATGTATATATATGCTAATGTTGATTTAGTTATGTGTTGTTTTTTTGTATTTTAAAACAATAAAAAATAATTTAACATTTTAAAAAAAATGTTGATGTGTAAGTGGTTGTGTAACACAAGCTATATCAAGACACTGCCCTTGTGCAATCTCTGAAACCACACAACTCCTGGTAGAACAGCCCTTGCACCAGTACAGTAACATCACTGTATAAGGGACCTTCAGTTCCATCATATTCTAAAAGGCTTAGGAATATTCAACTTGAAGAGAGGAAAACATCATTCTGGAGTATAGATTCATAGTAGAGGTATAGAACATGCATTCCTGATTCTACAAAATGTTGCTCTTGTCAGTGTGTGGATGATGGGTGTTCCAGTGGTGCTCTTAGACACCCAGCAGAGTCTGTAGGACAAGCTGGCTGCTGTGATCCACAGCCACTTTGTATCTCTTACCAGCAACTGGCTTTCTTCCTGGTTCCTTAAACAGAGTGAAAAATAGAGCTACCATTTCCAATGTTCCTGTGACAGTGCAGGGTTTCCATAGAAAGAGTAAAGAGAAAAACCAATTAGCTTTTGAGTGTCCTCACAGCCGCAGTTTCCTTCTCCCCACCTGTCACATTTTGCAAGTTTTGGAGAGAGTGGCAAAGTTGGAGAGGAAGGAAACCTCTCAATAAAATGGCTGGTGATGTTTGACATGCTCCCCTAGACTAGCTCAAAAAGACTGAAGCTGTTTCAAAGATAGTTTGGAAGTCTTCATATTGTTGCTCAAATTTCCTTTATTTTAGCTAGTCCCATCTCTAGTTGTGCTTTGACCACTTTCAGTTCTTTAACTTTATTTTGCTTTTGGCAGCTTGTTCATTGTCCTCACCACCATAATTAAAACTGACATCTATTTGTTTACAGGCCAACTTCCTTCAGGCTTGTATTTGACCATAATGGATCAAATGAATAGCACTGAGTATAACCATTAAAAAAACCGTAATAACAGCAATTAGAAACAATAGCCATTAATAATAACCATTAAGTAGATATATAACAAAAAATATCAATCTGAACTACTTTGTCCAATACAAGAGATGTAAATGTAACAGGCAACAGAGAATGATTATTAACACATAAATAAAAATAATGTACATAAGAAGCCAAAGAGACCTTCGTTCCACAAAGGCAACATATGGGTTCTCTCCACAATGAAGGTACAAATGTGGCTGACATACTCTTAGTCCCTTTTATATCTCTCAATCAAGGAGATAAATATTCCTTCAAGCTCCACATAATGCTCACAGTTTTCACTCTGTCCCCTCAAACAACTTTTCCATCATTCTCTTCAAGGCACCCATAACCTTTTGGGTGTCTCCAGAATGGTGGAGTTGGGGCAGTGAAAATGTCACAAACAAGGTCAATGTCACTATCTAGCAGCATTTTCATCACTGTTTTCAAATCCACAAGGCTGGTATGTGTGTTTAATTATAATTTAAATAATAGTAACCAGTGATTCCCAAACTCTGGTCTTTCAGGTCTACTGAAAAGCCTCAGCCACTTGAGCCAGTGGTCAGGAATTCTGGAAGCTGAAGTTCAAAACACCTGAAGGACCAGAGTTTGGGAACCACTCCATTACACCTATCTGTCAACCTAAAGATCAAGAATTCTCCAACATCAACATGTTCCCCAAAAAATAAATATTGTAGAAACCACCACACCAGGAACATAAAATTAGACATTGTGTTGCCTTAAGATAACTCCAACTGAACTGAGGGTCATGCTTTCTTATAAAGGGCATCCTGTAACTCCATTGCTTGTCAATTTACCATGCAACAATGCACAACTGTACAGCTAGTTCACAGCTGATCCACAGTATAGTGCAAATTGGATGTATCAATTGTACTTATAATAATAATAATAATAATAATAATAATAATAATAATAATAATATAATTTATTTATATTTTACTTTTACACATGTTTAATACTCAAATGAGCTCCGAGTGCACTCTAGTCCTATTCAGACATTAAACCTGAACAACATAGAGAAACACAAGGATATTTTCATTTACACTGCCCTACCCCATCATTCTTTGTCCTGTTCTGAAGAGGGTTTCTACATGTTTGCTTGAATGTAAGCAGAATTCTATACATGATTGGGAAAATTGATCACATACCCTCCAACTGTCCTGATTTGATAGGCAAAATGTTGATTAAACTTCTGTCATCCCACTTATTCAGCTGCTTTTATAATGTCCCAGGTTTCCCCCTTTGTCTTTGTCTTCAGCTTACTTGCATTGCTACAAACTGAACTCAAAGCACAAAAGTAGTTTGTACTGAATCAACTCAGCAAGGGAGAAAGGAGATGAAGCAGTAGAGTCTTGTCCTTCCTTGTAGGCTCTGGCAAAAGGAAACTGTTGCAATCTCTCATGATTTTTGTGTTCTTCATCATAAATAACTTTTGCCATTTTGACCTGATGTTGCTTGACCACATGTGTCTCAGTTTTCATCTGTGAAATGTTGGAGGATATGTGATCAAATTGATAAGCATGTATAGCACTACACTTCAGTGATTATAATTCAATGAAACAAGGTCAAGGACTGAAAAGCATGGTTCACATCCATGGAGCTTTGGGGACAAGACCTATATTAACAGCCCTGTGCCTCATATTCCTGTTTACCTCACTTGTTCAGGCTTAAACATGGGTTATGCTCTGGATCCGTCCTAAAGTTCTACTAAGGATAAATCTTCAGTGTTGACAAAGAAAAAGGAAGCATTGGTATCCTACACTGATATACAACATTACTGTGACAAAACTTTACAGCAGGCTACACAACTTTCATGTACTTGTTTCAGAGATTAAAGCATTTTCCAAAAAGCAACTTCTAAGTCATAATTCCACCACTCAAACAATAACCTCCTAACATTGTTCATTCTATTAAAGCAGGGGTAGGCAACCTTTCTCCTTTAAGGGCCAAGGGACTTCAGCTCCCAGAAGCCTCAGCCATGTTGGCCAATAGTCCCATGTTGGCCAATAGCTCCTGGGATTCTGGGAGCTGAAGTCCCTCGGCCCTTAAAGGGGAAAGGTTGCCTACCCCTGTGTTAAAGAATGAGACTATGTCAATGTATTATCAGCATGTTAATGTTAATTCATGTTTTCAATATGTTTTGATAAAATACACTGAAACGTACAAAAATGTTCCCAAATTTCCCAAAATGACATTGCCCACAGCAAGTTTTTTAGAACAACAAATAAATCAAGTAATGGCTTTACCAGTTGTTGATGTATTTGGCAAGACAAACATTGTTATGCCCGTGTTAATGCAGAAAGTAATAGCTTAAGGTAACAAGTTATTTGTAACTTATTTGTAACAAGTTGCTCTGATTGTGCCCCATCAAGCTGAACACCACTCAACAGCATTTAACTCCAGTTAACAATCAGAGTTGACTTATTGATTTTGGAGATCACAAATTGCAAAGGCTTCCTTTAAAACATTTATTCAACATTCTTTAAAGCTAATAATGATTTACTTGTGGAGGACGAGAATGAAACATTTTCTACTAATTTGTCACTAAAAAGTCTATTTGCTTTAACAAATGGAGAAAACAGGCAGTCCTCCAGTTTCATCAGGAATGTTTTCACACAATTTCTCTCTCAAAAACAAATATGCAGACTATCCAGCAATAAGAAGGCAGAATTCAACCAGATAGGACTTACCAGGCTGTCACTTAAAGGTCCACCCACATAGCGTTCATTCATTCAGCCTATGGAAAGAGAAAGGGAAAACAAACTTCTGTTTAATAGGACAATTTGTTCACACATCTCAGAAAAACTATCTTAACGGTTGAGTGACCTTCTTGGCCAATATTAGTGAGATGTCTTGTTTAATTGGGAAGTGAGCTGAACCAAAAGGTCACACTTTTGTGAATATTCTTCCACATCTTGAAAATTTCTCATTTGGGGGAAAATTCTTAAGGGTGATGTCAGAAAGGTATGAACAGTAGTGGCAATAGATGGCACAGCAGGGTGCTGTATAAAGAGCTATCCAGTGCTCCAGATTTTCTGGGAAGATCTAGAGAAAATGTTGAAGTTTTTTTTTTTAATTGCTATAATGCAAGGATTATGGATTTGTTGTTGAACTACCTTTCCCACATGAACACAGTCGGCAATCAAATCATGCCTTTGGCCTTGCATTGTGAAGACAGGGTGATGCAAGGATGGAAATGCAAATCACTCATGTAGATATTCCTCCAGTGAATGTGGCCTATTATAGGCATTTCACAAATATTTATGTACTATTTAACATTGCATAACTGGAATCCCAACTCAATTAGATCCTCTGAATCTGTTATTGAAAGTGAGTCAACACATTGTTAAATTGAACTAATTTGATCTTTCTACTCTAGTTAGGACTAACAATAGGTTTTAGAACCATCTGGAATGGTTACACTTGTAGATCTCTACTTGTGCAACCCCCAACTGAATATGTTGGTTGTACAATGGCCAAAAAAACCCTACAACTAAATGTGTAAGGGAATTTACACAGGTGTAGGTCACCGATAGTATTCTGGGCAGGCAATATTTTAAACAATCCTTCATATAGTGGATTCTTTGGCTCCAGGAGCCCCACCCCACTGTGGATACCAAAAACCATAGATGCTCGTCCCATTATATACAATGTTGCAGTAAAATGGTGTCCTTTATATAAAATGGCAAATTTTTGGAATGTATATCTTTTTTGAATATTTTCAAGCCATAGTTGGTTGATAGTCTTTTGTGGGTTTTTCAGGCTGGGTGACCATGCTCTAGAATAGTTTCTTTCTGTTGTTTCACCAGTATCTGTGGCTGGCATCTTCAGAGAAAACACGCAGCCTGAAAAACCCACAAAAATCTATGGATGCCGGCCATGAAAGCCTTCGACTTCACATAGATGGTTGAATCCATGGATAAAAAATCTGGGTATATGGAGGGCCAACTGTACTTATTTCATGCTGAAACCTCATCCACACTGCTTCACCTAAATATATTTGTCTTGTATTTGCAACGTTTTCTTGCAGTTGCCTGTCTGCAGAGTATCTGTTCCTTAGAAATACAATAGAAGAAAAAGACTTTTTAAGCACATTATTTCTGAGTGTAAGTTAGTATAAGAGAAAGAGAGAATATGAAGTGTTTTTTACAGATGTGGTTTAAGCAGTAAGACCATTATAGGTATATTAAAGAGGAAGAAGAAGAAAATCTGGCATTATATGGAATTTAATCCCAGCTGTGTTTTACCTTAATACCACTCCACATGGCAGACCTGTCTTCTGTGCAGAAAAACTTAAATACATTTAGCTAAGAGGGAAACAAATTCCACTTCCAGCTATTTTAGAAGCACATAATGACAGGCAATATACTGATCCGCATTAGTCTTTTGCAAACATGGCTAAACCCAATAGGATTTCATGCTATTTAGATTAGTTTTCTCACAGAGGGACAGTGAACAATTGATCCTTGTTATATTCAAGCAAAATTTTAGACTGAATCTACACTAGCAAAATAATTCTGCTCTAGTGCACAGTATTCTGTCCTGGTTCAACCCCATTAACACCACACTAACCCATTATGATTCAGACTCAGTTTGTACTAACAGCCACACATTTTTCCTGCCTGAAATCAAATTGGTACAAAAGAACATTTTTTTCCATGTCTGAAACAGTATTTTAGGTCACACAATGGCAGTGGCTGTGTTGTTCTTTTTCTTCCCAGCATGCATCTCCATATCAACAAACAGCCTATCTTGTTTTCCTGTCATTCTTACTGCTTACCTGCACTCCCATTGGATGGCCCCAAATACACTCTCCTTAGACGGCTCCCACACCAGGTTCCCTCACCTAGAAAAATTAAATGTCTTCTCCTTTAGTTTCACCCATAACATTTTAAGTGTCTTATATGATTGCCGCTCAAGATTGACAGGATTTTTAAAAATACTCCAGAATTCCTTGAAATGGGAATGAGAGGGGTGGGATCATATGTGCATGTGTGATCATCTTTGCATCACACCTTCCCTTATGACCTGCTCAAAGTGTGGATGAGAAGTTTAGTCAAGAGTAAGCAAGAGGAAGACTACTCTTACCTGCCCCCCACATCAAACAGGCTGTCTCAGCATAGCAATAACACTTACATTTCTATACCAGTTATTAGTAAACTCAGCTCTCTAAGTGGTTTACAATCTGTAAGCCAATTGCCCCCAACAAGCTGGGTACTCGTTTTACCAAAAAAGGGATAGAAGCCTGAGTCAACTTCGGAGCCCTGGGATCGAACTCACAGCCTTAGGGCTGCAGGACCGACATTTAACCACAACACGTCTAAGGACGTTTTCACACAGGCGGCTCTAAAGCCGCCTGGAAGCCC
>JAIPUX010001232.1:169393012-169404480 GCA_020142125.1 Phrynosoma platyrhinos | reverse complement strand
AGGCTGACACCATCACATTGTGACACTCCAGAAATGATGCCACACCATTTCTGAATGCCATTTGAGCTGACTTACTGATTTTTATTTATTTATTTATTTCATTTCAGGAATTTGGAAAAGCTCTTGGTGGTGGGGAAGTAAGCCACCACATTTGCCACCACTTGGTTTGGCTGGTTTTAGAGAAAAACATTGCCCACAATGTGGCAGAAAAAATGTCTCTTTAAAAAAAGGTGGCTTGGAGGATTGCAGGGGGGTTAGGGGCTGAAAAAGTGGGGCTCAAAAGTCACATGTAACACCCAGGCTGCATTGTGTCCACCTCTTCTCATGGATTTATTTTCAATAGGTGCCAGTGTGGTTTAAATGTTGGAAGATGGCTCTGGAAGACAGGGTTTGAATTTCCACTCGGTCATGGAAACCCACCGGTGGAACTCATAGTCTCAACCCTTGATTATGGCAATGGCAAATCTCTTCTCAAGAAACTTTCCAAGAAAACCTTGTGCCTTAGGGTTGCCATGAATCAGTAATGACTTGAAGGCACAACAACACAACAATGTCTGTATAGCTCCATCTTTCCATTTATAATTGAGTGAGGATTCTATTGGAGCCATTTTGTACATGGTATTATCTGGTTGTTTCTTTTTTTTAATTATTGTCATGAATTCAGATTTTTTTCCAAAGGGGTATTGTTTTAATTAACAAATATTTATAAGCAACCAAGATTTAAAGATTTCAATTCTTTGTCCAGCAACAATCAAACATGCAGTATGCACAATTAAGAAGCCTCTCAGGGTTTTATGCTAGTCTAACCAAGGATTGTGCTCATGATTCTACTTTTTCAGTGTTGTATAAGGAGGTATCCTGTACCTCTGGAGTTCTGGGTCCACAGCCACACTGTCAAGGCCACCATTTTGGAGACTGGAAGTGACGTTATACAGCACTCCTCTGGGGGTGCTTAGCAAGGAGTTGATGTTTTGGCATGAAATAGAATATTGAAGCAATCCAAATAAATTTTTTCAAGGCTCAGAATATTGTTATTGCTGTTTTTTCTAGCCAAAAAAAGGAGGTTCTGGGAGTTGGAAGAGTCAGTGAAGTTCTCAAGGTTCTGCAGACCATACAATTACAACTCCTACCATATTTCCTCATTTTTACCATTACCCTTTACAATGGCAATCACTGGAAGAGCATTGTACAAGAAGGTTTAGGTTGCCATGTGTGATTTTATACTGGTCTGCTTGGCATATTTCTCAAACAAACTTTTGACCTTGGCTATTTTTGTTCCCACTTATATAATCTTGGCTGCTGACTTGTTGCTTTTTAAATTATTATTGATATAGGCCTTGAATGGAGGGTTGCATTTATACAAAGCACCTTCCAGGACACATCCCTAAATGATAAGCCTTGATATAGTTGCTCTGTTATCTGTTTAACATACTGTTTAGATGAACAAGTAAAACATATGTGTTATTACATAGGAGCCCATGTGAATTAAGGTAGGAGACAGATGTGAATTAAGGTAGTAATACACTGGCCAGAATACTCCAAGCTGTTCCTGCAGTATTCTGATCTCAAATCTGTCCTGGATTCTTCCTGTTACCTCCTCATTTTGGAGTGATACCAGGTGGCTGCTTGCACGATGTCCTATATCCTGCCTGGTGCCACTGTCACTGGTTAGAGTCACTCGATCTGAGGTCAAAATTGAGATGCATGGCATGTATCACAAAGATAGGCACTCATTGTGATCTCAGAGCAAGTTACACATACCAGCTCCAGTGGCATCAGATGACACAATGGGACACTGTGTAAACAGCCTCCTAGTCTCACTCCAGAGTGCTCTGGATTTTCTTGGAAGATCCAGAGCAAATGGTGTAATTTTTCAAGTTCAGTTTAATGCAGAACTGCCCTCATGCCATGAAGACAGTCTGCAGTTGAATTGGGGCATTGGCCCTGCATCATGAAGATAGGTGACAGTGAAGTGGGGGATTGGTTTATTTGGCCTGTGTAGGCAAGCCCTTACTTGGAGAAGAAAAGCAGCATGTAGCCCTTTGCCTATAAGGGATCCCAATAGCTGAACAGAGAAGTACCGTATGTTTGCTTGGTAGGGTTTTATAGGTTTTGTACCATCTTCATTATCTTTTTATCTTATGAACTGTTTGCTATATCAATAAACTTATTAAAAACTTTCATCCACTGGAGTGTTTATTGCCTACAAATCCTAAAAAAACCACTTGGATTTAGCAAAACACACTTCTGTAGGGTTGCCAGGTCCCAGGGCAGTCTCTTGGGCTGTTGCCATACTGCAGAATTAATGCAGTTTGACCCTGCTTTAATTAGCTCCATCTTATAGAATCCTGGAGTTAGTAGTTTATTGAGCTCTCTAACAGAGACATCAAAATATCTCACAGAATTACAAATTCCAGAATTCTATAGCAGTTAAAGTGATGTCACACTGGATTAATTCTGCAGTGTAAACACAAACCTGGTCTCTGGGACACACCACAAATCTCAGAGTGAGCCAGGCTGGAGGAGAATCAAGTTTCATCTTTTATCTATGGCATAACAAAATTCTGCTTCCATCACTGTTGCAAAATATCAGTACATTAAAATAATAATAATAATAATAATAATCCAATAGTGTGGGAAAGGGACTAGAGCAAGAAAGAGTGGGTGTCTATGCCTAGGCCCACTACACCATTTCTAGCAAGCTTATTTGTTATAATAAACATAACAGGAATATTTCAAGACTTGGTGGGAGATAAAAATTCATTAAGAACTGGACTTTCCACATCCCCCAAAAGCCACAACATAGGAACTGACATAAATCCCCATGTGTTACATACGGTCTAGAGAAAACCATGTGGATTGTGAGAACTGGTGGACCTAGTAGCAAGTGGTGTTGATACTGGGCACATTTAGCTACATTCCCAACCACTGCCTTGGTGTTTTTGCTTTGCTTTGCTTTATTTATTTCCCTCCTGACTCTTGCTTCATGGCTTTACCTAAATTCTGGGGCCAGTTATCCATACTACCCTTGTACCCATTTCCAAAATCATCTGACCTACAAACAGTTGCAGCCTGCCTAACAAACCTCTCCTATCCTGCCTCTGTGACATCATCAGGACCCATATGGCATCACAAGATGATGTTACTGAGAGATCACAAGGATCCACCCCTTGGTCTTTGGTTTTGATGTGGAAATCTCAAGACATTGGATGCTGCTGAGCTGGCATGATCACATCTCTCTTTCTGAATCTTTTCCTTTCCTCATCTCAGAAGGACTGGAATATCATTGAGTATTTCAGTTGCAGTTCATGTTGACTGGCTTGTTATTTAGATCTTGCAAACTATTCTACAAATAGTTAGAGCTAATTAAATTTCCTACTGAAGTTTAAATAATGTATATAAGAGGATGTGCAATCATTTTCCTCAAACACACACACACACAAACACAAAGAGATCGAGCGAGGCAGATACATGTATACAGCAAAAGACCACTAGAGCTAACAACTGCATGATGCTGTTTTTCTTGCTACAACAATTTGGCATCAAGCATAGTAATGGAACATAATGGAATACTCTTTCTGTCAAGACTAGGTATAAAAAAATCTTTAATTATTAAATGGCATTGATAAAATGATCTACATTTTTATTACTGTCATACACTATTACTCCATATTTAAAGATGTGGGAAGAAATAGCCTGAAAATAGTTTGCACAAACAATGAACTTCAAAATACCACTATAAATACTTTATTGGAGAAGTAAAACTGGCTTGCAATCAGAAATTGTGGGTTTCAACAAATAACATCTTCAGTAGCCAGTGGAAGCAAATTAATATTAGTACATCATAAATGAGAGCCAGCATGGTGCAGTGGTTTGAGTGTTGGACTGCAGCTCTGGAGACCAGGGTTCAACTCCCAGCTTGGTCATAAAACCCTCTGAGTGGCCTTGGGCAAGTCACATGCTCTCAATCTCAGTAGAAGGCAATAACAAACCTCCTATGAAAAAAATCTTGCCAGGAAAGCCCCATGATAGGGCTGCCTTAAGTCAGAAATGACTTGAAGGCATGCAAGAACAACAAAGTAGAGCAAAAGTGGGCAAAGACTGGCTAGTTAAGTATGCTGGAAACTAAAGTTCAACAGCATCTGAGACCTGTTCACAGTACAGAGTTATAGCACCATGATTCCACTTTAACCATTATGGTTGAATCCAGTGGAATCCTGGGATTTGTAGTTTGGTGAAGCACTGGATATCTCTGGAAGTCACCCTCAGTAAACTGCAAATGCTGGGATTCCATGGGATGTTGCTATGATCGTTAAAGTGGAATTATAGCACTATAACAGTGTAGTATGAAAGGGCCTCCAGATGGCTACATCTGGCCAACTATTTTAGTAGCGAAAGCCATGAATTAGGGGCTAAAAGCTCAACTTATGTGGCCTCTAAATAGCCTCAGTTCAGTGTTTTCCTTTTAAAATGGAACAAGATCCTTTGCTCACTACATTTTAATTTACAGAGCTCTACAGAGTGAAATGCCTCTGTATCATCCTCATGATCCAATGATACTATGCAAGATGGAACGGCCTCTGCTTCTGCCAGCATTTTATTTATTTCAAGGCGTTGTATCCTGCCTTTCTCCCATAATGGGATTCGTGACAAGACGGCCAACCTCCTCCAGCTCCAACTGAAACTTGTTACCTTGGCACTTTCCTTGTCCCCTTCCTTAATCAAGGAGGCCTCCCCAAGGTAAGATATAACAGTGGAACATTAAAAGTGTGGATCTTGAACAATGGGGGATTGTAACAGGTATTCACACTTTTTTTCATGCACTACAAGAAAGGTGACCCAAACAAGTCAATGGTCATCCATGGAGATTTCCCCCCACCTTTCAGGCATATATATATATATATATATATATATATATATATATATATATTTATTAGGATTTAAGAAAAGCATTACATATATTTGAATATTATACACTCATCTGATAATCATTTCCAATGTTCTTTATTTGCTATTAATTCCCATTCCTCCAGTTATTCTTCTCAATTATTACATCCTATTTTCTATTCTTGTCTTACTTCTTTTTCTCTGTCTATTTGATACAAATGTATCTGCAATGCATCTCTACCCCTTATTCTTATGATTTGGTGTTTCTTCAAACTTCTTAGCTTTATCAGTCTCTTAACAAGTAAATAATGAATTATTGGTTGAATGTTTTTTTTAAAAAAAACATTAAATTAGTTCTCACAAGTCCAGTTGTTCTAAAAATAATTGCCAATCTTGTTTGTGATTTTCAAAAAGTTCTCCATGTATACCACATGTTAGTTTGTCCATTTCTACTGTTTCTATTGTCCTGAGCATTCATTCTTCTGTTGAAGGACTCTTTGCCTTTTTCCATTTTTGAGCTATAAGTATTCTAGCCATAGAGATCATATGAAGTACTGTATTGTTCTCCAGTGCCTGTTTCTGTCCTCTTTCAGGCTTTTTTAAAAGTTTGCACCAAAAGTGCAGAAAGAAACCACTCACAGCCTCTTTTGTGAAAAATAAGTGTTCTGCGCAATTTATTTGTAGATGTTGCACAATTCTTTTGTGCAGAAAATTCCTAATGTGCAAAAGCATCACTAAAAAAATGTGCAGGGAGAAAACTTTTCAAAATGACACATTTGTACATGCAAAAATTAAATAAGATTTGCATCCCTGGGTGAAGTGCTGCTAAAAACATAGGAGATGAAACTCCCATGGCTCCATGAGGTGGGCCCATAAATGAGTTACTTAAGTTCACATATGTTCACTAACAGTTGCCTTTAATTGAAAGTTTTAGCAAACAGAGCAAATGGAAGAAAATACGCATGCCTTCAATGGAATACAAATGAAAAAAAACACATCCTTTTCATGCCTCTTTTCTTCCCTTCCCAGCATGGATATATTCTGGGTTTTTAAAAATCTCTTTGCTTTGCAGATCTAACAACTTGTTTACTCTCTCTATAATGATAGCCTACTGATTTTCTCCCATCAAGTTGCCTCCTCTAGTAGCCAACATGTGCACTGCCTGCTCTAATTAAGGCTAAGCAAAGTTTTTTTTGTTTGTTTTTTTTTGCTTAGCTCTAGCTTTAATCCAGTCTGTCAACAATCAACACAGCTGACCTTGCAGAGGTCTTGGAGGTTTGGGATGCTTTGGGAGTACCAGATAAGGGAAATCTACATGAAAAGAAAAAGAAATAAAGAATGGGAAAGGTGAAGAGAGGCAAGATAGATCAGATGGGTAAACAAGGACTGAGATCCAAAATCATGTAGTGTAGTGTAAATCTACACTCACAGGGTTGCACAGAGGTTATTCTATGCTTCCCTTCTGCTGTGAAATGTTCAGCATGTGCAAAGTGGCCTGTGGATACCCAATGGTACTGAATGTACAACTCTTGTTCTGCAATCTTCCACAGAATGCAGGCTGTGGAGTAAGATGCTAAAGAAGCTGGATAGAACCATCCCATGAAAGCTCATGGGATGCTGTGAAAGGGGTCCTATGGAAGGTGAGGGAGGCTTGTCTGTGAAAGAATGGAGTTAGGATAGTCAGAGAAAAAGTGAAGACCGATTAGGAAGAGAGGAATTGATAAGGGTCATAAACACATTGCAGAAGTCATGCAATTTCAGACTGCTTTAACTGTCCTGGCTCAATGCTATGGAATTCTGAGAACTGTAGTTTTGTAAGACATAACCTCTGTCAGATAGCTCTGATGCCACAATAAACTACAATTCCCTGGATTCCCTAGCATTGAGCCAGGGCAGTTAAAGAAGTTTCAAACTGGATTATTTCTGCAGTGTGCATTGGTCCAGGATCTCAAATGGGGTATCCAATCCCCCAGAGGACACGATCAGAATTCAGAATGACCTTAACATTTAGAAAGCTAGATCAAACAAAATGAATTTCAACAGGGAGAAAAGTAAGATATGGAAAATAAAAATAAAATGCACAGATATAGGATGGGGGACACCTGGCTTGACAGCAGTGTGTGTGAAGGGGATCTAGGAAACTTGATGGATTATATGTTGAAAACGAGTCAGCAGTGCAACATGGGTGCTAGAAAATCCAATATGATTCTAGGCTGCATATTTACAAGTGATGGAGAGAATTTTTAAAATCTCATTTTAAAGCCAACCATACTGTGATGTAGTAGCTAAAAATGCAATTCTTAGGGCCTTTACAGATGGCGCTTTGTGCCGTCTTGGAGGCAGGGAAGGGGAGGGGCAGCCACACGCCGGGTGCCCCAACCCCTCCCCGAGGACATCATGACGGTGCGTACCATTATGCATGGCAAGCACCGTCAAGATGTCCTTCCAGCGCAGCATCCTGATGCTCTTGATGCATCCCTTCTGCCAGCTCCGAAAAGACCAGCATTTTAGTGCTCCTTTCAGGGATGGCAGAAGGGAGGATTGGGGCAGAGGCATGGGGCAGCCTCAGCCCCAATCCTCCACTTCCCAGGGTGGTCAACGGCTGCTCGGCTGCATCTCCCCTTAGTTGCATGAACAGTATAGCGAGGGAAGTAATAGATCCAATTTATTCTGCTTTGGTCAAACCTCATTCTGAATATGAAATATAGTTTTGGGCCCCACAATTCAGGAAAGATGTTAAGCTGGAATGTGTCCAGAGGAGGGCAACCAAAATAGTGAAAGGTCTGGAAACCATGCTCTATGGTAGTGGGGGGCAGTGGCGTAGGGAGTAAGATATGTTTAGCCTGGAGAAGAGAAGGTTAAGAGGTGATGCGATAGCCCTGTTTCAATATTTGAAGGGATGTCATATTGAGGATGGATCAAGCTTGTTTTTTGCAGCCCAGAAACTAAAACATGGAGAATGGAGTCAAACTACTGGAATAGAGATTCCACCTAAACATTAGAAAGACCATCCTGATGGCAAGATCTGTTTGACAGTGGAATATGCTACCTCAGAGTGTGTCGAAGTGCCTTCTTTGCAGGTTTTTAAACTCCATCTGCCCAGAATGCTTTGACTGTGTATTCCTGCATTTCAGGGGATAGGATTGGATGGCCCTTGTAGTCTCTCCCAACTCTGTGATTCTATTATTCTGTCCTCACCCTTTCACTTTAGCCTTCTCTGCCAAAGAGTGCTGGTGCCTCAAAAAACTAAAATTCCCAGGATTCGGTACAATGGAACCATGGCAGTTAAAGTAGTGTCAAGCTGCATTATTTCTTCAGTGTAGATGCAACTATAATCAGCAGGATCTCCTGCTCAATGTAGGAAATCTAAACATACAGTTTTCCTGAGAGATGAACCATTCCACTCTCCTTAAAGACCTCCATTTCAGAAGAACCCCACACCCCTCCTTGATATTGTAAGAATGAGAATAAGATTTTTAAAAACAAGGAGGAAGTGTCCTGGCGCACCAGTCTCTCTTCACTGAGGAGGATGCAACCCTCTCCCAGAAGTGGCATGCATATTAGATACTCTCTGATGCCAAATCTACCCTCATCACTCTTTCTGCTAACCTTCCCCAGCTTTCTCCATAGAAGCACATGAGCTGGGCAGATGTACACAGCTTGGCCTGTGCCTTGCTGCTTCAATAATTTCCATTAAAGTAATTGTTGCTTAATGGGGCTATAATCAGTTGCTCAAAGGAAAGTGTACTTGCTTGCTTTAAAGTCACGGCGGTGACACTGGCTCCTTTACCAGCAGGCCTAGAGGGCCTTCCAATTTAAGAAACAGCTGAAGATGATTTCCACCCAAATTAGAGAGGATCTGAAATGAAACAGGATGGGGCATCTCACTAAGCAACATCCCATTATGGAGAACAAACGGAAAAACCAGGGTTGTGCAGAGGCTGCATTCGAAATTACTGAAATGATTATCTGCTGCAAGAATGTGTTTTATCTACTGCTCTGGTGGTAGAATCCTGTGTTCAGAATGATGTTGGTTCATGGGGGATGTGGAGGTTGCCAGGAAAAATTGTGTTGCAACTGTCAAAGGGCCAAAGATTTCAGTACAGTTCCCTCCCCACATATAGTATTTATATGGAGGGGGTGAAAGTGACTGTATTATTTGGGGTGGGAGGGAGGGAGAGGTACCCTTTTCAAGCTGGGGTGGGCTTGCATTTCAATGAGGTAATTGAAGCTCTTTTTAAAAATAACTTTTAAGTGACACCACTTGCCATAGGTGTGCTTTGCAACAATATAGCACAAGGCTATGCAGATTGTGGCTCACAGTCTGGGTGTGGCCTCAAATCCAATTTTGTGACCCCTGAAGTTCAATATCAATCCACAAAAGCCCACCAACCCTCCCCATTTTTTAAAATGTGAAAATTTCATTCATTTGTTGCCTGAAAACCACACAGAGAACCATAAAAAATGTACAGGTTGAGTCAAAATGCTTAAGACCAGAAGTGTTTTGTATTTGGGAGGGGGGTTTTTTTATTGTGGAATATTTGCATATAGATAATGAGATGTTTTGGAGATGGGAACCAAGTCTAAGCATGAAATTCATTTAAGTTTCATATACACTTTATACACATAGTACCTGAAGGTAATTTTATACACAATATTTTTAATAACTGCATACATGAAACAAAGTTTGTATATACTGAATCATCAGAAAGCAAAGGTATTGTCTCAGCCATCCATGTGGACAATTTTGAATTTTGGATTTCAGAATTCTGGATAAAGGAGATGCAGGGGCTGTACAGATGGGCAAAAAGAGGTGCTTTCAGGCAGACTTGGAGGCATGGTGTTTAGATGACACATGCCTAAAAGCTGGCAGGAAAATGCCCTCTAGGCGCTGCATGCTGGGAAAAGCTGCTCCAAAAAGGAGTAGCTTTTTCCCACTTTTTCAGAGAGATGCACACCTTCGCATGTACATATGTATGCAGTGCATCAGAAAAACAGCCATATAAATGCAACGACACACATGCAACGGAAATTGAGTCAGCGATCCAGAGCATGTGCCCTATGATGCAGGCTTTAATTTAAAGTGCACTATGCTTCCAGGTGTGGATGCTCTGCAGCAGGTTTGCTTTAATATTAGAAATCTAACCCTAATCCTAACTGTAACCCTATGCATGCGCCCTAGCAAATGTTCTCTATTATGACAATAAATGCATTCCATTGCATGTACACTTACTGTTAGCATGCACAGTAGTTTGCATGAAAGAGGCTTTTGTGACCTCTTCTGCACAGCTGTGCAGATGTGCATACGACCTGCACACCACTTCCTGGCATGATTGGAGGGGGGCGGGCTCCTGGAGTAATATTTGTCTGTTGACCATGTCCCTTGCATGACCACCAGCTACATGTATCAAGTCTGTCCACACAAATCTCCTATCCATGTATCTCTCCCCTCCACCCTGATCTGTGTAGGACATGTTTTGTGGAGGACGACAGAATAGATATCTTTTCGGTTGACAAACTCATTCCTCCACCCCAAGGATGGCACAATCAGATAGTGGCACCTGTCTATAGCACCCACCACAGTGAATCCTTGCATGAGAGGTGGGTGTATGACAGGTCCTACACAGGTGTGCAGAGATGCCGAACTTCAGTCACCTTTGTACACAGAGATTGACAGACTTTATACCAGCCTATGACATGTTCTGCACAGGTGTACAGGTTTGCCAGGATTTGTCCCTACACATGTGTGCATGCCTCTGAGAGAATGAAAAAAAGTAAAGCAGCTGCTGCTGGCCCATGTAGTTGCTCCATCTCCCTTCATGGTGTCCTCAGGCCCAGTGGTGCAGTTGGCGGGGCTTCAATATGGCCTTGAAAAAGCTGCATTGACTGCCACCCCTCCACCAGTGTGGTTGCTCCATCCCCATTTAGGGTATCCTTGGGGCAGACAGTGCAGTTGCTGCAACTTAGGGAAAAAGCAACTTCATGTCACCTTTTTCTACCCGTCTGTACAGCCCCTCAACCTGTATAAATAAACTCGATATAGAAAGCTCACCAAAACCAACCAGAACCCCAGATATATTTTATTCAGCATCCTTCTCAAAGAGGTAACAATAAGTGACATCATTTCTGGTCATCATTTTGGGAAGGATTCAGATAAAGATAGATGGTTTGGGGAACACTGTTGGAGGCACCTGTCTCCTGCAGTTGTGCAACCCTGATCTAGCTGTTGCTCCTTCAAGCAGGCCCTTGGGAATGATAAGTTTGGGGGAAGTTACATTTAAAAAAAGTAATTATGCATGTAGGCCTAAATCCTGTTATGAGTCACAAGTAGATTAGACCCACTAAATCAAAGGGAACTTGGATAATCAATATCAGAGAAGGGGGACTGAAACTGAGGTGGAACTCTGTCCCACAAGAATATGCAGCTGACTAAATTGATTTGTAGACTTTGGTCCTCGCCGTCCTGGGGGCAGGGATGGGGAGGGGCAGCCACACGCCAGCCACCTCAAACTTTCCCTGAAGATGTCCTGCCGCTGCCCGCCATGATGACATTGATTATTGTTGTTATTATTTGTTCTTGG
>JAIPUX010001232.1:169325813-169341314 GCA_020142125.1 Phrynosoma platyrhinos | reverse complement strand
AACTCTGGACTTGTTGGTTGCCTACTGCAAGCAAACAATGGGACGTTACTTGCAACTGTGTTGTTGTCTTAAAAAAGGCCCCTGTCCTTATCAGCCATGTGTTGGCAGCTTTCCCAGACAACCATCCTCTATAGTTTGACATGACTTGACAATCATGTCAAAGGGAAAAATGTTACCTTTACCATATAGACAGATACATATAGTTAAATACAGATATAAAAGAAAAATACCTATTATCACTGGACAAGCACCACTGGATTCCACTTTCAAGAAAAGAGATTCAACATATACATTAGAAAGAATTTCTTTATGGAAAGAGTTGTTTGAGAGTTGTTTCTAAACAGGGTTGGATCGTCATTTTTCAGGAGCATGTATAACTTTATATATCTTGGGGTCCTTTTCATCTCTATGATTCTGTATATAAATATCTCTGTAAATTTCAAGGGCAGTAGAGTCACAGATTCTATTGAGATAAGAGAGCATTGCAAAAGTGCTATCCCTCCAAGACAGGAGAAAATCCAGCACCAGCAGATTCTGCAGTGAATTTTGCTAGCACTCCAAAACAACCTATCTCTATATAAATCAATACAATGGCAAGATTTCCCCCCTACAGCTCTACTCAAGACAGTCCACAATGAATGGCAGCATTGACAGAATTTGCAGCCCAAACTGATCCCCAGGTCTACTACCTATGATTGTTAACTTCTTCCTGGAACAAGCAAACACATGACAACATGATACATCAATCCAACAGAAAAGGGGGGGGGACATTAATACAGATAACAGCTCAATTCCTTTGTATGCAAAATCATTAATCTCTTGGACATGACGAATCTTGCTAGCAGAAGGAAATAAATTCCAGATAATAAGTTTTAATGTAATGAATAACTCTTGCCTGTGAGGATCCTTAATGACTTTCATTGTCAGAATTCCGATTTTATTATTAGCTCTATGGAAAGGCGTCTGGCCTAAAGAGCCACACTTATAAATCAATTTCACTGCTCCTTAATAATGAGTCCCTAATTGACCCCAATTTCTGATAGAGTCACATATTTCCTTCTATAACTTTACTTTAATGACATGTATATTAGAGGATTTAGTGACCGGGCATAAAGGAATTTACTTTAACTCTGTGTTGTCGTTCACCGACTTAAGGCTGAAAGCATAAATTATTCTTGAGTGCATTTGCTTTGATGGCTGGGAATGTATTTTTATAACACTTTGCAGATATCATTTGTCTCGTTGTGTTACATTAAGCAATTCATTCATTTCTGTAATTTTGAGTAGGACAGGTTGATGAGTAACAAAAGGCCTACTGCTTCTCCATATAATCCTAACAGTTACAGGCTCTTAAATACTTGGCTTAACTTTTCCTGCCTCTTCACTGAAGTGGCATTCAAAGCCCTGGGGATTGGTGGCTTCCATGACAATGAGGTAGGAAATCTACCATAGATTTCAGCTTGAGTTTAAAGGGAGCTAACCAGTGTGCTGAAACCTATTTCCCAAATAGGTTCAGCATCTTGGACAGTTCCTTCAGGCTAAGCCCCCAACCATTCTGACCTTTATTTTTTATTTTGTAGTAGTATTAAAGCTAATTTTGAAAACTTGTTTTTTGGTCACCTCCAACATCTTGAGAGCTGTTTTTTTAAAGTGGAAAAATAGGAAAATATAGTGGACAATAAAGAAATAATTATCACATCTGAGAAAATAGGAAAATCCTCCCTCTCTCCTTTCATTCCTTTCTAAAAAAATAGTCTGTTTCTCTGCATAGCCCACAATTGACTATTCTACCAGGCAATGGTTTTCTGGCAGTTCACTTGCTGCCCAGAGATCCAGAAACAAACTTGCTGCCAAATCTTTTTAATAGAAAATTTCAGGGACTGGAGAAGCCCATGATCTACCAGAGATCTATGATCTCTTCCCAAATGCAACTATTCTTTCTTTATTGTCCAATATATTTTCCTACCTTTCCACTTTTAAAAAGTTTTTTTGAAGGCTTTGGATGAGACCAAACAAAATTACCCTTACTACTACAACAAAGTGAAAATAAAGGTCAGAATCCTGTTGTAACATGCTGTCTTTGTATGTGGACTTAGATGTGAGGCAATTAGAATTGCACAGTTGTATAATGCCCATATCTAGCAGAGAGCTGCTGTTATATTACTACATAACAGGACCAGCAAAGTGCCTGTTGTTCAACAGGACTGATGGACCACAGGATCGATGCACAATGGACTGGTGCACATCACATTGGTCCCAATGAAGATCAGGCAACTATGCACATTGGGCACCTTCTTTCAGATGCCTCAAAATACATCTTCACAATTCAGTGACTGGGTTTCTTAGTTAGATATACATGAAGCTATGTTACATAAAATATCATATGTTACATAAAATATCATTCTATCCAAAACCATTAAAATTAATGAACAGTAAATATCAAAATAGTTTTAAGAAGCAGTTTGAAAAATGTGTCTTTACATCTTTCTTGAAAGCAGCAAGACTTGGAAGTGATCACAATAGTGAAGCTGTGTGGCTTTGACATCATAGGGGTGGTGAATCTGCTTTAGGTTTTAATCCAAACCTTAAAGGTGCTATTCAAGACATTTAACCCTACTCCCAAAATAGCACCTTCAGGGCTTAGATTAAAACTGGAAGTAGATTCAGCATCTCACTGACATGAAAGACACCCTACTCCAAAAGTACACAACTGGGAGACATCAACATGAAAAACCTCTCCAATATAACCATTAATCTGGCCTCCATTGGTGATGGTATCATCATCATCGTCATCTTGCCTTTTCCCAAGGTGATCCAAGGTAGCTTACAACAGTTAATCATAGTTTAAAATTCACAACATATAAAAGTTAAAAAGGAATTGAATTATCAAAAAATAAAATAAAAAATAAAACGAGTTATAACAAAAAACATTAAAAATAACAAATAGCAAAATACAAGGCCAAATTTCCTATAAAATCAGTTCTCAAAAGCCTGCCAGAATTTTTTTAAAAAGCTATTCACCTAAGTGGGGAAAGGTAGTCAGGAGGATGCCAGTCTAGTTTCTCTGGAAAGCAGTTTCAGAGCCTAGGGGCAGCCCCGGAAAGCCCTCTCCTTTGATCCAACCAGATGTTCCTGCAAGGATGGTGAGACAGAGAGAAGGGTCTCCCCAGACAGTGTTAAAACATAAGCAGGTTCAGATTGAAGAATATGGCCCTTAAAATAACCTGGACCTCAGCTGTGCAAGGCTTTGTATGTCATAACCAGCACTTTGAATTGTGCCCAGAAACAGACTGGCAGCCAGCTGAGCTGCTGCAACAAGGATATGGTGTGTTCCCTATAGCCAGTCTTGGTATTCCCAAGAGAGCCTGTCCTAAAGATCTTAATATTTAGGGCAGCTTAAAAGAAGATAGATGGCACCTTGAGCAGCCAAGTCTGAAGCTTTTTGAAACTGTAAAGTTTAAATGCAACACACTGAATTGGATTCAGAAATCAACTGGCAGCCATTTCTTGTCTATCAATATCAAAGTAATATGACCTTGATGCCTCTGACTATTCCTCCTGATCTGCAGCTGCTGTCTAGGACTGACCAAGCTCTGCCTCTGATAGTGCTATGGCAGGATTTTCAGTTTCTTTTGGCTCCAAATGGAGTATGACATTCTGGCAATCCTCATCTCCTTTGTCCCAGGAAACCTCCTCCAGGAACAACATGACAGCCTACCCTGAGATAACTAGCAATGAGGATTTTATATATAATGCTGTGTAATGGATGAGGCTCATCATGCTTCCTCCATTATTTCTTAGCACCTATTTTATGGTTTTATTTATTAATCCAAAGCCATTTATCCTTCCCTATGAGCACTTCAGCAATGCTGACATCTTCATAAACTAACACAATTTGAAGTTGCCTTAGGCTTCTGCATGGTCTAGGCAGATTGAACACAGACTGCTTTAATGGCAATGCTAGAATCTATGAAATGTAAAGATGGATAGGCAGATAAACAGCAGGACAGACATCTGTCATGTGTGCCAGAGGTCTTGGTCTTAAATGAATTGAAGCAGCTGGGGATTAATGGAACAGACACAGCAAGAGGATTTAAGGAAATTTTAGAATAGCTGTTGAGATTCCATAAAAAAGTGAGAAAGCCTTTTCCTTGGATGATGATGGTGGTGGTGATTTGACTATTTTTTATTTACAGAATACAAGATGGTATAATGAAATATAATTAACCTCAATGCAATAAAACTGTAACAATAAAACATTAAACATTAAAATACAGTGACCAAGGTGGCAAATATACGAAGCAGATTACTTACATTAGCCAACTTAAAATGCCTGGGAAAATAGATATTTTTAAAAAACGTTGACTTGATAGATAATAGGCAGCAAATAGGCATCTACTAAGCCAAGGGTAGGCAACCTAAGGCCCAGGGGCCAGATGCACCCCCCCCCAAGGCCTTTGGACTGGTCCCAGGCCGGTCCTGCCGCCGTTGCCCGCCATGATTATATTGATTATTGTTGTTATTACTTGTTCTTAGGGTTTTCTTGGCAAAATCTCCACAGGGGTTTTGCCATGGCTTTGCTGGGGCTGAGAGAGTGTGCATGCATATATTTTTAATTTTTTAAATTATATATATATATATATGATGCTTCAGCCCCCCAATTGTCTGAGGGACAGCAACCCGGCCCCTGGCTCAAAAAGGTTGCCTATCCCTGTACTAAGCCCTTTAACACAGGATTAATGTGTATGGGGTTTGGTACACTATTTATCACACTTGTTAATTGTCATCAAGTTGACTTCAACTTACAGTGAACATATGGATGAGAGACCTCCAGTCACCCTGTCATCAACAGCCCTGCTCAAACTCAGGACAGGCATGATTTCTTGGTTGAGTATATTCATCTAGAATGTGGTTTTTCTCTTTTCCTATTGCCTTCTACCTTCCCAATCATTATTGTATTTTCTAGTGAGTCTTGTCTTCTCATCATATGTCCAAAGTATAACAGCCTTAGGGAGAGTTGAGGCTTGATTTGTTCTAGGACCCATTTATTTGTCTTTTTAGCAAACCATGGTATCCATAGAATTCTCCACTGGCACCATATTTCAAATAAATTCATTTTCTTCCCATCAGCTTTCATCAATCTCCAGCTTTCAAAACCATATATAAAAACTGGAAACGCAATGGAATGGACAACTCTAACTTTAGTATCCAACAAGATATCTTTACACTTCAAGATCTTATCTAGTTCCTTCATAGCTGCCCTTCCAGGTCCTAGCCTTCTTATGATTTATTGATTGCAGTTTCTGTTCTGATTAATAACTGAGCCAAGATATGGAAAATCTTGAACTATTTCAGTGTCTTCATTGTTCACTTTAAAGATATGTAAATAATCTGTGGTTATTATGTTGGTTTTCTTGGACATATCTATAAACCTGCTTTTTATCTTTTTCCCCTTGACTTTCTTCAGTAATCATTCCAAGTTTTTGCTATTTTCTGCAGGTAGTATGATGTCATTTGCTTATCTTAAATAGTTGGATGTTCCTTCCTTCAATTTTCATTCCTCCTTCCTCTGAGTCTAATCCTGTTTTGTGTATAATATGTTCAACATACAAATTAAACAAACAGAGTGATAAAATGTCTTTCCTTGCCTTCTCGCCAATTGGAAACCATTCAATTTTTTTGTATTCTGTTTTGATAGTAGCCTCTTGTCCTGAGTACAGGTTATGAATCAGGACAATAAAATATTGTGACACAACAATTTCTTTAAGAGGGGATCCATAGCTTTTCATTATCTACATAATTAAATGCTTTGCTATAATCTATAAAGCACCAGCTGATTTTCTTCTGACATTCTTTGGTACGCCCCATTAGTCAACATATGTTTGCAATATGATTCCTCATGTCTCTTCCTTTCCACATCCCAGCTTGAGACATCTGACATTTCTCACTCTATATCTGATAAAAGTCTTGGTTGTAGAATTTTGCATAAGAAATAAATGCAAGAATTGAATAATGTGTATGCAATGAACAAACTATTGGTCTTGCAAAAATTAATCAGTCAGTCTGCAGTCAGCAATGGACTGGATGAGGGCAAATAAATTGAAACTTAATCCAGAAAAGACAGAGGTGCTCCTGGTCAGTCATAAAACAGATCAGGGAATAGGGACGTTGCCTGTGATGGATGGGGTTACACTCCCCCTGAAATCTCAGGCTCGCAGCTTGGGTGTGCTTCTAGACTCAAATCTGAGCCTGGATGCCCAAGTTTCAACAGTGGCCAGGAGTGCATTTGCACAGTTAAAACCTGTGCCCAAGCTGTGCCCATTCCTTGAGACATCAGATCTGGCTACAGTGACACATGCCTTGATTACATCCCGTTTGGACTACTACAATGTACTCTATGTAGGACTGCCTTTGGAAACTCCAGTGTGTGCAGAACGCCACTGCCAAAATGCTGAGCGGAGCCAGTTATAGGGACCATATGATTCCCTTGCTGAAACAGCTTCACTGGCTTCCAATTCCACAATTCAAAGTGCTGGGTATTATGATGATGATGATGATGATGATGATGATGATGATGTATTTATACCCTACTCTTCATCCAAAAGGCTACGAACAACTTAGAGCCCTAAGATCTTCAGGAGGAGGCTTTCTTTCAGTCCCACCACCATCACAGGTTCATCTGGCAAGGATATGAGAGAGAGCCTTCTCGGTGGCTGCTCCTGACATGTGGAATGCCCCCTCTTGTTTGCCTTTCATCAGCAGGCAAACCCAGCTCTTTTCCAGACAGGCTTTTAATGCATAATGCAAAATTATGGGATGAGTTTTATATGGATATTGTGGTTTTAATGTTTGTATTTTATATTGTTTTTAGCTGATGTTTTTAATTGTTTTATTGTGATATTGTTTTTTAGAATTTTATTTGTGAGCCTCCTTGGGTCCCTTCACAGAGAAAGGCAGGATAGAAATTAAATAAATAAATAATAAATATTCATACTTGCAATCAATAATTATCACACTTACTGCTATACAGTTGGCCCTCCTTACCCACAGATTTTTCATCCATTGATTCAACCATCCATGGCTTGAAAATATTCAAAATAAATATAAATTCCAAAATCATACCTTTATTTTGCTATTTTATAAAAGGGACACCATTTTACTATGTCACTGTATTTAATGGGAATTGAGTTTCCATAAATTTTGGTACCCACAGGGGGTCCTGGAACCTAACCTCAGTGGAGGTCCTGGAACCTAACCTCAGTGGATACCAAGGGCCTTTCAGCTGCAGTTTTCAACAAAACATCTAGACATCCCTATACAGAGCATATCACAGTAACTTATGCCTGTTGTACAGGTTGGGATAACCCTGTGTCAGAGTGGACACACTTGTCATACCAACAAAAGTTGGCAGTAGATTGTACTGAAATAAGTGGAACAGTTGAGATCGTACAGCATATCTGCATAGTGTATTTCTACACTCGTTTACATGGTGGTTGTACTCATCAAACTTCTGATGAATAGTGACAATATGCAACTGCTTGTGTGTCTGCCCATGTGCTGCTTATTGTCTCATCACACAATAGGAAAAACACAGTGGATCTTTCTGAAATTCCAGTGAAGAAAGTGGTGTCTTGAAGGCACTGAAAAATAGTTACACACCATCCAAGAATGTATAACTGGGAGGCTGGAATCCAGTAAACTAGTCCCAATTGAGTCAATGTTGAACTTTGCTTATTCAGCCATGAACTCAATATGTCAATTGCAAAAATATTCCAAACAAAAATATTCCCCTATACATGTAAGGGAACATATAGAACATCAATAGAATTGCAGCCAATATGTGTGTATAGTATCTGTATGCCCATTGGAGTATGTCTGGTGAATTAGACAGCAAACACATGCCTGATCTGTCCATTATGGTGGTTTCTCACATTCAATGATGCTTTAAAATTTTCACCACTTGTTGGGAAATTAGTCTATGGCCACTCTTGTTTTCAAATCCTACATGAACAGGAATGAGATTAAGGGCCTTTGCGGACTGCCAGAAATAGTGCACATTAAATTGAGGCACTGCCCAGGCTCAGTGCTAGGGAATCATGGGAATTGTTTTTTTTTTCTGGGACATTGAGCCTTCTCTGTCAGAGAGCTCTGGTGCCACAATAAATTACAGTTCCCATGATTCCCTAGCACTGGGCCAGGGCGGTGCCTCAATTTAATGTGCACTATTTCTGGCAGTGTGCAAAGACCTTAAGTCATTTTTCCTCCAGCCACTCCTCCCATAAAGGTGTGTTAACTAATTAAGGTGCATAATTGAAATTTTATTCTTCATCTGCAATTCCACTGAGGTATTTTTGTTTTGTAAAGAGTGATTCAATACTGTTGGCCAACTGTTAGGCCAATTTAGTGATGTGCAAACACTCCTCAGTTCAGACTGTAATTGGGTCACAAAATGCAAATGTCATCACTCAATAGTCCAAAAATGATCTTTCCCCCTACCCAGCAAGTTCTAAATTTACTCACCATGGTTTTCACATACTCATTCTTGCAACTAATATATTACACAAATAGGGGGTTATTCAGGGTTGTAATGGCTATGTTTGCAGGACAGGGACAGTGTATTTCTTAGACTGAAATCTGATGCCATACAACGTGACTACCAATCACATACACAAAAAAGCACCATAGCTCTGTAATGTGCTTATCATGCAAATACAATGACTGCCTAGCTCATTTTAGTGCTAGAAGAGTCATGGAAACACAAGAATCAGGAATTATCTTGTAAGCCACCTTGGGTCCCTTTCTGGGAGAAAAGTGGTGCAGAGATGAAATAAATAAATAAATAAATAAATAAATATCATGAACACAGCAGTCAGTTAAGCAGACAGTATATGACACTGCCAAACTGTGATCACCAAAGATTCAAAATATTGCATTTTATGTAGATCTCCATTTTACAATTAAGGTCCCATATCTTAGTCTGTGAACTGTGAAGATTCTCATCCATCTAGATTTCTTCTTATCACTCTTTCCCAAGACCAGAAAAACCAATTTTTAAACCATTTCTGAATATTTTTAAATATTCTTTCTATTCCTTTCAATATCACAAATTTGTACAATGTAAGAGTAAAAAAGAAAGAGGAAGAAATTTTATTACTGTAGTAAAAGTATCACAAAATGACCTTTGTTTTCATATTGAAACACACTAACTCAGCTGGCAGTCTGAAAACTGCAAAATTGCAAAAACTGAGATTAAGAGTTTCGTGAAATAATCAGTTTCTGAACATGCACTAAGATAAACTGTTGACTTTGGGCACTTAACCACCTGACTGGCAGTGACACTAGTGTAGAAAACACGTATCTACTTACATACTGCACAATACATTGGCAGGGGGTTGGACTGCATGATTTTTTATTTTCCTTCCTTCTTTATGATTCTGAGATAGAATCATAGAGTTGGAAGAGACCCTACGTTCAACCCTCTGCCATGCAGGAATACATAATCAAAGCAGTCCCTACAGATGACCATCCAGCCTTGTTTAAAAAACTCCAAAGAAGAAGACACTCCGAGGCAGTCTATTCCTCTGTTGAATAGATGTTATGAACTCAGTGTTAATTATGAACAGAGTGAACATTTCACTGCAGGGGAAGCTGACTCACAAAACAATCAAATATTGCATGCAGGTAAACACATCTTTTGAGCCCTTTATTTTTATAGATTGCCACTAATTTATATGGAAGCTAGGCATTTCATTAAAAATGTTTGATGTTAGAAGAATCACTGGAAGAGGCAAACAAGGAATTGGATTTAAAGTGCAAGCTTGTCAATGGGGACTCTGTTTTCTTTTTTATGCAGAGCCTATTGACAGAAAAGGCCTTTATGTTTACTTAGAAGTAAGTTCCATTGACCATAATAGGTTAATTCCAGAGTCCCAGATAGGTAGATATGGGACCGAAGCCCTTGGCAGTTTTATAAACATTAAACTGGCTAGTGCTCAAAAGTTCTATTGCCTTTCTCCAGGTTGGCTTGTGATCAAAATATCCGGATTCCTTCCCAGAATCCCTACTGGTTCTTATCCATCCAGATTTCAGCTGAAGTTATTATTCAGTTCACTGGAGCCCTCAACATGCAGAGCTAGGCTTCGCTGGGACAGAAAACCTTGATTTGTTCATTGTATTTTCAAAATATTTAGCGCACACAAAAAAATCAAGACGTATTAGTGTTGTTTGGATATGCCATGGGAACCCTTGTGACTGCCCTAATTTGACTATAGTTGTAAGAACCACTCATTAAATCATCATGTTGGGCCAAAAGCTAGCGTAAAGTTTCATTATGCAAACATGAAATTGACTAGGAAGGCTAATGAGGGAGCATGATACCCCAGATGTCAATAGAAAACAATCTATTTCTAACACAGCATCTCTTCGGGGACATTTCTCCATCTACCATAAAGATTTTGTTTACCGATTTCCTGTTGCTTGTTAGGCTGAATAACCATGTAGGCACAGAAAAATAGGAGTAATACAAGACAGGAGAATAATTTATTCCTTAATTTTATTACATAGGAGAGTGGTAGCAGCCATTTCTATATTCCCTTGAAATTGAATATTCCATTCCAGAGAGCATATTTATTTTCCTTGTTTGTTTCCAAAACTGAAAATGTAGAGGAAACGGGTTGGATGCTTGTGTGATTTCTTCTTAATAAATCTGAAATAAAATGCCTCTGTTCTTTGTGGTTGACATATCAAGGCTATGCCAGGGGCACAGGCAGTCTTAATTCTATATCAATGAGGAGAATTTATTTTATTCATGGTTCTTTAGCCCACTTGCTGGGGCTAAAACTAGAAAGTGGAAGGTACAAGTATAGTAGAGAGAATTGCCCAGAGAAGGAAAAAGATCCAGGCTTCAGGGTACTGATCATGTGTCAGGCCAATCCCAAGCATGCATACCATGGCTAGAGTTGGTAGGTCTCAGGACACCAGCTGGAGTCTCAAGGAATTGCTGTGCTTCTCAGGCTTTTCAGGTAGGGAAACACATTTCAGGGTGATCAATGCTTTTGGAGGAAACCCTTTTATTTCTCTGTGTGCATACTTTTCAACATTTCACAGATAAAAATTGGGACATAGGTGGCCAAGCAACATCAGAGTCTGATCAGGCTGAAAGAAGCTATTAATAGGGAAGAACATACAAAGTAGGAGAGGCTGCAGCAGTTTGCTTTTGCCTAAGTCTAACAGTAAAGGTGTCATCTCCCCCTTAAGAGTTCAGATTCTGAAGGTGACACAATAGCCATATTTAAATATTTGAAGGGTGTCATATTGAGAATGGAGCCAGATTGTTTTCTGCTTCTCCAGAGACTAGGTCATGGAGCAATGGATTCAAACTATAGGAAAATAAATTCCATCTAAACCAGGGGTAGGCAACCTTTCCCCTTTAAGGGCCGAGGGACTTCAGCTCCCAGAATCCCAGGAGCTATTGGCCAACATGGGACTATTGGCCAACATGGCTGAGGCTTCTGGGAGTTGAAGTCCCTCGGCCCTTAAAGGGGAAAGGTTGCCTACCCCTGATCTAAACAATAGGAAGAATGTCCTGATGGTAAGAGCTGTTAGACAGAGGAATATGCAGCCTCAGAGGGTGGTGGAGGTACAGCCAGATGGTCCTCTTTTAGGTGAGCATTTTAGAATAGTGAAGCTGTCATGGACACTGGAATATGCTGCCTCAGAGAGCGGTGGAGTATCTTTGGAGGTTTTTAAACAGAGGCTGGATTGCCATCTGTCAGGAGTGCTTTGATTGTGTCTTCCTGAATGGCAAAATGGTGTTGGACTGTATGACCCTTGTCTCTTCCAACTCTATCATTGCTGAAAGAATGAAGCTCAACTATAGAAACTAGCAAGGCCTAAAAGGGCTAATAAACATTAGGTTGTATTCAGAGATCCAGAGGTCCAGCCTATGAGAGGCAATGATTCAACTCATCAGACCACCTCTGTAGTACTCTATTCACAGCTGTGGACAGTGGAAAACAGGAACATGTACAGAGGAACCATGATTGGAATGGTGACTGTAATGTGGAAACTAAGGGCCTTTACAGACTGCCAGAAATAATGCAACTCGAGTGTAAGATAATTGAAAAAGCTGGGTATGTTTCATCTGGAGAACAAAAGGCTAAAGGGACACATGAAAGTTGCCTTCTACTATCTGAAGGGCTTTCATGCAAAAAATAGATAAGACTTGGCACTTGTTGGTAGAATGAATGGTTGGAAACAGTAAATTTCCAAACAATTGGAGACACATGAGCTGTTTGACAATTAAAGTGAAAGCCTTGGAAAACCAGCTGAAGGTGATAAAATGAAATTTCAATGGTTACATAGAAAGAAGAGCCAAAGCAGTGTAGTGGTTTCAGTGCTGGACTATGACTCTGGAGATCAGGGTTTGGTTACGTAATGAAACATGAACACTCACTGGGTGACCCTGAGCATCTCACATCCTCTTAGCCCCAGCAAATTCCATGATAGTTTTGCCTTAGAGTCTTCATAAGTCAAAAATGACTTGAAGGCACACAAAAACAAATAGAAAGAGCTGATTATTATTGATAACTTTCTAAACCAGTGATTCTCAACCTTTGGTCCTCCATATGTTAGACTTCAATTCCACAATGCCTTCCTTTGTCCGTGGGGGTAGAGCTTTTTGGGGCTGATGTCTAAAACTTCTGGAGGACTAATGGTTGAGAATTGTGAAAAAGTTTGAAGGATCACTTTCCCTCAAGTAACCTTGTCTGCTAATGATGCAAATCTTTTACATTCTCAAAAGCAATAATTATTTCTCCCCTGTTTCCTTCTTCCTGCAAGAAATGCTATGTTACCACAAGGTCTATCCTCCCCCTGCACCCCTTCTTTTTGATATCAATTTGAAGGCACTCCTAGGGCAGGAAACTAACCATGCCATATATGGATCATATCTGGAAACCCTGCTTCCTCAGCATGGTGAAAAGCTCAAAAGCACAACCAAGGATAGATCAATTAAGATTGGAATCTTCACAATCCCTTTATTGTTATTAGTGATGGTGGGTGAGAGACCTTGGGCTTATATATGAACAGAAACCCAAGTATACTTCCATCTGGAGAAGATGCTCCATATTCCAGAGACACTGGAATGGATTATCCAGCCATTCACAGACTTCCAGTTCTATTCTTCCCTCCTGGGAACTTGACCTTAATCCCAAAACTGGCACAGATCCTAAAATATGTCTGCCTAGACCAGGGGTAGGCAACCTTTCCCCTTTAAGGGCCGAAGGACTTGACCTCCCAGAAGCCTCAGCCATGTTGGCCAATAGTTCCATGTTGGCCAATAGCTCCTGGGATTCTGGGAGCTGAAGTCCCTCGGCCCTTAAAGGGGAAAGGTTACCTACCCCTGGCCTAGACACTACCAATTTGTTCTTGTCTTGAGGTTAGACTATCTGTCTGTATCTCACCTGACTCCTCAGCAACTGTTGGCCAAGTCAGATCCATAGGCAGTATGCTGAGCCATTTTCTTCTCACAGAACTCCCCCACTGGAACCTCTGCTTCTGGAATAAGGTACTGTATCACCCCTGCAATCTTGAAAATTGCTATCTGTTACCACCTTGTATATTGTTACTTTTTGTATGTGTGTGAGAATGTATGTTTATATGTGAAAATTATTTTTTTCCTTTAGCTTTTATAAATAAAACTATATTTGGACCTTGCTTCCTGGAGTTCTGTTTCTCAGAACTGGTATACACAGGCTTAGCCCCTTCTTTCAGATGCCCAAAGCCCTCTTGCAGCTTCATTTGTGCTAGTAAAATTTCATTGTTTAAATATTGGTTGAGGGGACTCTCTGGAACCCTAGTATTTTGGATAGTAGCTATTCACAGTTCAAAAAAATAGGGAAAAATACAAAAAAAAATCTATTCAGAAATATTATTTTATGCATAGAAAATATTTATTTTCTGCAGAAGCCTGAATCTGCTCTGATGTCTATTCTGTACTTTAATGTAACTAACCCAAATCCTGAACCTCTTTTGTATTCAATACTTTGGATAACTTTGGGCTGATACAGACGGCCTGAAATGGGTGGCACAGAGCTGCCCCTGGGAGCAGTGGATCAGGACCATGGCAACCACACGCCGCGGCCTTGATCCTCCTTTTTACCACCCCCAAAAGAGTGGCAAAATGCTGTTCCTTTTGGGAGTGGCAAAAGGCTCTTTTAGCTACCACCACGTTTTTTTGCGCCCTTTTGGTGCAGCGTATGCGCACGCTGCTCCAACAAGATGTCCTGATGCCACATGCCATGTGGACAGGTGCACAGCATCAGAACGGCATCAGGGTGGATTTGGGGCAGCCAGCAAGCAGCTGCCTTGCCCCAACTCCATCCCAAGGTCAGCCCTTTGTACCAGTCTGCAAAGCCCCTTAGTCTGAATTTTAGGCTGAAACCCAGAATGGACTCACTGATTGACAGCACAGCCATCACTCATAGAATTACTGAGCATGATCATTCCTAAAACTGTTAGCAGTCATATAACTCCTTCATATTCCTTGAAGGTTTCTCATTTTATATTTTTAGTGCCTTAAAGAATTCTGATTCTATGCAATTCTCTTAACAGAGTTGACAGTGTTTTCAAGATCTCTTTATTTATGTGGAAACACTGAGAGCCCTGGGCACCTTATGTGTCACTGACTTGTGTTCTGTATGTGCAGCTTCTGTGTTTAACACATTGACATGTTTCACATCTCAGCTTAGCATTGTCTCATTCCTTGTACCTAAGGTGTTGCTATTACTCTTGCTATAATTATGTCACCTTCAATATCCAGGTTTTAGAGCAGCTGTTTCAGAACATATGCTGCTACTAACAGTACATAAGGATATTTTTTTGCCTCACCTCAAGCCTTAAAATCAGAATCCAGCACCAACACAGATCCTTCAGGATGATTTGCAGCCCATTCCTATTGCCTCATTTCCTGTTTTTCCTACAGATTATCCTTTTAAAAAGTATTTAGAATATTTATGCTTGCAACATAAAACCTCAGTATGGATTAAGATTACAAGTGTGATAGTGCAGTTCTTTTAGAGACCTTAGAGCTGGAATCTGGTTGGTGACCCATAACTGTGTAAACTTCCTTACACATGCAGTTGTATTTTTAGAATGCTGTGCAATGGGCTAATGCAGAAGGGATGGCGATGTTGGTGGGATTCTGAAGGAAAAGGTAATGGCAATGGAAGGAAGATTTTCCATTCATAGGTACCCTAAGTCCAACTCAATATGTACAACAAGGAGAAGATAATTTTTAATTATTGGTATGGTATGGTATGGTGTGGTACAGTACAGTATCGTACATGTTGAGTCTAGATTATTTGAAATGCTTGGGAGCGGAAGTGTTTTGGATTTCAGATTTCTTTTTTGATTTTGGAATACCTATATTTGCATATTTGCATCTTGGAGATAGGACCTAAGTCTAAACACAAAATTCATTTATGTTTCATATACACCTTA
>JAIPUX010001232.1:169310126-169325713 GCA_020142125.1 Phrynosoma platyrhinos | reverse complement strand
GGCCCTAAGTCTTCCAAAAAAAGTTTTTATCCGAGTCTTAGGGCCTCTGCAGACTGTCAGAAAAAGTGCAAATTGAGTCCACTGTAAGAGTTAGGGTTAGGGTTAGGGAAGCATGGGAACTGTATTTTATTGTGGCACCATGCTCTCTGACAGAGAAGGCTCAATGTCTCAGAAAAAAACCAATTTGCATGATTTCCTAGCACTAACCCTAACCCTTAAAGTGGACTCAGTTTGCACTATTTCTGGCAGTCTGCAAAGGCTGGCAAAATGACTTTCCAAGGCATCAGAGTTTTCCAAATGTATTTTTGTAGACATTAGAATGACTCAAGGACTGGCTAAGGAGGCCTGGTATGGCACTGGTTAAATACCAGTCCTGCAGCCACAACAGGGGTCCAGGGTCGACTCAGCCTTCCATCGTTTCCTAGGTCAGTAAAATAAGGAACCAGCTTGTTGGGGGCAATTGTCTTATACATTGTAAATTGCTTAGGGAGTGCTAGTTCACTGATAAGCGATATAGAAATGTACTTGCTATTGATATAAAGGCCCACCTAAATAAAAAGGTCTCAACCTAATGGTGAAAAAGAAGCAGTAAGGGAGTACCACAACCTGATACCAGCCACCAAGAAAGCTCTCTCCCATGTCCACACAAACCATGCCCGTGATAGTGGGCAAGGCCAAGAGAACGTTCTCCCCCAATGATCTTTGAACTTAGGCCAGTTCATACAAGGGAATACAATCTTTAAGATGATTCTAGACCCATGCTGGTTCTGGACTATCTAAAATTATTTTAATAATTCATCATCTATATCTCATCTTCTAACCAAAATTGGTTTCCAAAGCAGATTACAAAAGTAAACTGTAGTTGGAGGGTTCCATTTCAGTGATAGCAACAGAAACTGACCTTAGGGTAGAAATTAGGGTTGCCAGACTGAAAATTGGAGATATCCCATTAATGTTTCTACCAAAAAGGGAATTTCAGCAAGAGTTGCTTCTCATGCAACCAGTTAACAAACAACACCTGCTGAAATTTCCTCCTCTACATCAAAGGGAAAGGGACCGTCTCCAGTTGAGGAGAGTTCACTCCAATTATAAGTCTGGCAATCTCAGAGGTGGTAGTCAACTTCAAAATGTGCAGGGGGTGTGTGTGTACCATAGGAGCTTGGAGAACCATACTCCCTCCTGACATGTATCCCTTTAAAAAAAATACCCCCCTAAAAAGTACCAATTTCACCACATTTTTAGGCATTTCTAGGTTGTTTTTGTTGAGAACCAGCATGGTGTAGTGGTTTGAGTTTGGACTACAACTCTGTAAAATACAATTGGAATCCCTGTTCCATGATGGAAGCCCACTGGGTAACCTTGGACAAGTCACACTCTCTCAGCCTCACAGGAAGGCAATGGCAAACCTCCTCTGAACAAAGCTTGTCAAGAAAACTATGGTAGGGTTGCCTTACAGTCGCCATATGTTGGAAATGACTTGAAGGTACACAACAACAACAAAATGGCTGTTTTGGACTCTGGGTTGCCAGAAATGTGGCTGAATTGCTCCCACATGCCTTTTAACAATAATGGAGAGCACTTTTTGCAATGAAAATAAATGGGGGGATGAAAAATATTCCAAAGTGTGTTATAGGATTCTGGGAGATCTCAGTATAGCCAGGGAGGCACATGAAGTCCACAGGCTTCACTTTTCCTAACCCTGCTTTAGGAACACATGAGCACCTGCACTCCCAGCTCATAACAAAAATTGCTGGCTTAGGGCATAGTTGTCTCACATTATCTCATGAGCCTGTTATCAGGAGGAATTCTATAAAGTGATACAGAGCTCTTGTCAATAGCACTTTACATTTTACTGACATATATTCCAGTGTAATCTGGTTTGCTTTTATTGGAAAACACTATGAATTGCTTTTTTCTTGGTAGTATAACTTCCCCTAGAGGCACATTTTCAAGATTTTTAAAAAAAGTAAGGGAAGATAGGAAAACATGGGTAGTCCATTGGGAAAACAAACAAGAGAGGAATTACTTGATAAGAAAAAATCTGATTCAAAAAATTTAACTGCAGTTAAGGATGTGCAAGGAAAAAAGCTGTGCCAGCTGACCTTGGCTGTGGATTTTCCTGCCTACGCCAACCAAACAGAATGTGGCCTGGACCCACTTGCTCATATCCAGATGGTTTCTCCCACATCTGCTAAAAACATGCACAGTTTGAAAAGCGTGCATGAAAGTGTGCTGTGCCTAAGGTCACCCTGTGGATTTCAGTGACCAGGCAGGGATTTGAACCCTGGCCTCCCAGAGTTGTAGTCCAATTCTCAAACCATTACATCATGCTGACTCTCAGGATTCTAGGAGACCAGGGTTTAAATCCCCACTAAGCTATGAAAACTGAGTGAACGTCTGTTAGCAAGTCACATTCTCTCACCCTTTGAAGAAAGCAACGCCAAACCTTCCCTGACTAAATGTTACCAAGACAATAGCAGTAGCAACAGCAATAGCAATAGCAATAGCACTCACATTTCTATATTGCTTAATAGTGATCTCAGCACTCTCTAAGCAGTTTACAATCTGTAAGTCAGTTGCCTCCAACAAGATGAGTAATCATTTTACCAACCTACAAAAGGATGGAAGGCTGAGTCAACCTTGGAGCCCTGTGATCAAACTCACAACAGGGGTCATCTAGTCCAACCCCTTCTACTATGAAGGAATACCTAGGATTCTAGAGTTGGATTTGGAAGGGACCCATTTGCTTTCTGTAGAGAGCATGTGACTTACCCAAGGTCACCCAGTGAGTTTCTATGGTGGATTGGGAGGCTGGACTTCTAACCCAGCTCAACCATGTCAATCAGCAGGGTGACCTTAGGTAGGTCACACACTCTCAGCCTCAGCCATTTAATTCATGGCAACACAAAAAGGCAAACATCCACTTCAATGTTCTGCTTCTGTTTGGTTAGGGGTAATACATTATTATGGTGTTGCCATCAGCTGTGTGTAACCTAATAAATGCATTCTGAGGTTGAGAGAATGTAACTTGTCTAAGTTCACTCATGGGATTTTCATGACCAAGTAGGGAGGCAAACTGTGCTCTCCAGAGTCCTAGCCCAACATTCAAATCACTATACCATACTAAATACCATGTAAAAACTGTGGAAGATGGTGTTTTCTTTTTAATTTCTTTTTCTAGGGCTAAAGAATTCTGTTATCCCCTTGCACACAGCTTTGACAAATAAGGGGTTGGACTGCATGACCCCTGGGGTCCCTTTATTTGTCCATAGACAGGCATGCAAAAAATTACTTTAGCAAACTGAGCTAAGTGAACTTTATTTTCTTTGGTTTAATTGTTATCAACAAAAGATCACTCCAAACCAGACTCTTTGAGCAGCTGAAGGAAGTGGTGAAAGTATTCCCTGCTAAATTCCTAATATTACATATTCTCATTTGTTTTTCAAAGGAAAGGTGTAAACTAGCAATCATGGAAGAGGGTTCCTTCTTTCTTTTCATTCTGTTGCTTTGTCATGATCATAAATGATGATGGTTCTGCCCCTTGCCAAGGGGATAGTGCTTGTTTTTGTTTCATTTAAAGAAAATATCTTTAAATGTTAAAGCTATAATTTATTTATTTAACCTATGATTGGTTTGCTTTGGGGCAAGGAGAGTTCAGAATGACCCTGAGGCTGAAAGAATGTGACCTACTCATTTACATGGCTGAGGCTGAGAGAATGTGACCTACCCAAGGTCACACTGTGGATTGACATGACTGAGCTGAAATTAGAACTCTAGCCTCCCACTCCACCATAGAAACTCACTGGGTGACCTTGGGCAAATCACATGCTCTCAGCCTCCAAGTCCAACTCTAGAATCCTAGTTATTCCTTCATGGTAGAAGGGAGTAGGACTAGATGACCTCTGGGATACTTTCCAACACTAGGATTTCTCCATGGCAGAATTCCTGCTTAGCTGAAGAGCATTGCTATTTGCCACTTCACCCCACCCCACCCGTTCTTCTTTTCTGTGAAAGTCACACTCTCTCAACCTCAGAGGCAAGCCATGGCAAAACTCCCTCTGCATAGGCCCTGCCAAGAAACCCTAAGATTGGTTTGCTTTATTATCACCCTAAGTGGGAAATGTCTTAAAGGCAAATGACAACAACAACAACAACAACAACAATAGAAACAAGTCTTAGAAGCCACATTCTCTCAGCCTCAGGGGCAGATCATGACAAAGCCTCTCTTCTTGCCAAGAAAACCCTGTGATAGGTTTGCCTTAGGATCACATTCTCCACTGCCATCCTGATCTTGAACAGGGGATCAAACTACATGTCCTCTAGGATCCTCTGTATTCCTATGTATTCCTTCATAGCAAAGGGGGTTGGACTAGATAGTCCTTGAGGGTCCCCTCAACTCTAGCATTTCATGTTGGGTATGTAACCAAAAACAAAAAAATTGGGGGGATTTTTTTTTTGTGCCTTCAAATTTTTTCAAGCTGGGGAATGTTCTTTAAACTTCTGCCAAACTTCCTTTGACATGCTAATTGAGTTTGAAATGCAAATTAAATTATCATCAACACATGTAATTAGTGTAAATGTTCACCTTGTCTTTTACTGTCATTCTGGAAATCTGTGAAAAATCAGGGAGAGAGAAATTATCTTTTGAAAACTGGACTTTTGAAACAAAAAAATCATATCTAGTTCTCAATGGATGAGACAAAAAAAAAAATGATTTGTCACAACACTACACAACAGTAACTGAAACCAAGAGCAGAACCATTGAATCAGTTGGATTTGCTTGCATGTTGACTCACTAGTCAACAATGGAGTCAGTGGACTTATAAGCAAATGATTCCAGCCATTCATGCTTTTTTGGATGCTACTTAAATATTTGTCAGTGCCTTCAATTCACTCAGGCTAAAAGTATTCAGTAGGAGAGAGGTATAGCACAACTATGCTGTAAGTATGTGAGTATAGACTATTAGGGGTTGCAGACTGCCAGAAATAGTGCAAATTCAGTCCACTTTTAGGGTTAGGGTTAGGGCTAAGGAATCATGGGAACTGTATTTTATTGTGGCACCAGAGCTCTCTGACAGAGAAGGCTTAATGTCTCAGGAAAAAAAAAAAACAATTCCCATGATTCCCTAAGTAAGCATGATACACCAGTGGTCCCCAAACTTTTTCAGGCTACCAACCTCTTTCCTTTTGGGCTGCAACCCTAGAAGGGGCCCCTAGTGAATACTTTTTAATATTAGGTCAGTTGCTCTCCATGTAGTCATGTTGGCCACATGACCATGGAATTGTCTGGGACAATACTGGCTCCCTCAGCTTAATAACAGAGATGAGCACTGCCCCCTACAATTAGACACAACTAGACAATCTTGTCAAGGGAAAACTTTTACCTTTACCTTTTCTACTGCAAATTCAAAACAACTAATCTTGGTTGCTGCTCCCTTTGCACCCAGTCACCTTGGGAGCAGCAACTGAGCACCTGGCTGAGCAGGAACCAAGAAACGTCTTGCTTGTGCCAGCCTTGCAGCTAAGGCCGGCACAAGTGAGAGGCTTTTTGGTGGCTGTTTGACTGGCTGCTCAGTCTCTGCTTCCGTTGTGCCCTGTCATCCTGACTGAGAAGCTGCCAGAGCAGGGACCGAGAAATCTCTCACCTGTGCCAGCCTTGCAGCAAAGGCCAGGGCAGACAAGAGGCTTCTTGGTTGCTCTTTGACTGGCTGCTCAGTCACTGTTCCCTTTGTACCCTGTCATCCTGGGAGCAGCAACTGAGCACCTGGCTGAGCAGCAACCAAGAAGCCTCTCAGCATGTCAGCCTTGCAGCAAAGGCCAGTGCAGACAAGAAGCCTCTTGGTTGCTGCTCAGGCAGCTGCTTAGTTGCTGCTCCCAGGTGACCAGGTGCAAGGGAGAAGCTTCTCTCTATATAGGAGAGACAATCCTTCATCGGGGCAGAGAAAGGCACAACCAGTGGTGTGTAGGGGATTTACAGAGGCCATATGCTCTGGACTAGAGATGTGTGGGCTGGAGAGGGAGAGACCATGAATGAAATGCATATAGATGAGAGCATCAGGAGGAATAGTTGGTGTGCACTGTTTGGAAGGATGGCTAAGAAAAGAGTACAGAGTTAAATCAAATAAGCAGCTGAATTTCCATAGATATGCTGTGTACTAACACATAGTATGTGTTACTATGTAAACACTCAAAATGGTGCTCCTTCACATTCTCAGCTATCTGTAGCATTATCCCTTAAATCAGGGGTAGGCAACCTTTCCCCTTTAAGGACCAAGGGACTTCAGCTCCCAGAAGCCTCAGCCAATTTGGCCAATAGTCCCATGTTGGCCAATAGCTCCTGGGATTCTGGGAGCTGAAGTCCCTTGGCCCTTAAAGGGGAAAGGTTGCCTACCGCTGTCTTAAATAATAGCCGGGGCTTTTTCATTGCTCTGAACAGTATATAGAATTTCCTAATATTGCTTTAGACTAGATCACTGATTTTGCCGTACCTCATAGAATTACAAACTGGGAAAGAACCTCAAAGGAATCATAAAATCTTACAGTTGGAAAAGATCATAAGTGTCATCTAGGGTTCCCTGCCATGCAAGAATGCACAGCTAAGGCACTCCTGAAAGATGTCCATCCAACCTATGTTTAAAGACCTCCAGAGATGGAGAGTGCATCACATTCTGATGTAATCTATTCCTCTGTTGTATGTTCCTTACGGTAGAAAAAAAATCCTTTCTAATGTTTAGGTGGAATCTCCTTTCTTGTAATTGGAATCCATTTATGTTTCAATTTCTGGAGCAGCAGAAAACAACCAAGCTTTACCTTCTATATCACATCTCTACAGCTTTTCAAAGATAGCTATCATGTCACCTCTTAACCTTCTGTTCTTCAGGCTAAATATACCCAGCTCCCTAAGTCCTTCTTCATATGACTTGGCCTCCAGGCCTTTGGTCATATTTGTTGTTCCAGTCTGTTAATATCCTTCTTGAACTGTGGTGGAGTCTAGTCTATACTCCTGCCAGTGCAGTAAATATACTTGCAGAATTGTGACATCCATTTAGGACCTCTAATGAAGGAGTCCACTACTTTCCAAGCCAGTCTTTTCTGCTAATGAACAGCTTTGACCATCCAAAATTTCTTTCTAATGTTTGGTCATCAAATGCCTGCAAACTGAACCTACTGGTTCAAGACTAAAGCTCTGGAGAAATCAAATTTATTCCATCATCTTATGACAACCCTATTTGTAGGATTATCATGATTTTCTTCCAGTCTGACAGCTTGATGCTCTGATGGATATTTCTCCTGAGATATATGATACGGCTGCATTTAATAGGCAGCAGTATTCTCTTGATGGGGAGATTGGCAAGCAAGTTCTGGATGAAACCAAAAGCAAGCTTTCATAGGTGACTCCCATGTGCCAATGCCATATGGATCCTTGAAAAAGTCATTATTGCATCCTACATTTGAGACTTCTGAAGTCACTTGTGGGAGTTAGAATGTTCCCCCATTCTATTAAAGTTAATTGGGAACTGGGAGTTGACATCTCTCTGGGTCTCTGAAAAAGATGCTCAGGCTGGAAACTAATTAGAAGAAAAGGTTAATCCTATTCAAAGAAAGGAGACAGGCCGTGCTGACACTTCAGCTCTCCTTCCTTTAGAAAGAATGTGGAGACAGAGAGGAAGAAGTGTTTCATGTTTTGAAATAAAGCAGACGTAGGGCACCATGGATCCAGTTTAGTCATTCCAAAGAAAGCTAGGGTTGCATTCAGGTAGAGAAAGCCATTCACTGAAAAGCCTTCTGCATGTCATCCCTTTGAGAAATTACAGTGAACACAGAGAGGATAGGAGAGCTCATGAATTCAGTGAAACCTATTTCTAAACAGATGTTTAGGACTGAGCTGTTAATCAAACGGACCTAATCCACCGGAAGAGCAATGAAGGTTATTCAAAAGGCAGGACCCAAAGGATGGTCTACCAAAACACTATTTTGGTTGGGTCTAGTCTAACAACTTGTCCATAATTACTGTTTGTTTATTTACTTAATATTCTACCTTGCTCCCAATAAGAGATCCAAGGATTAAAGCATAATAAGACTAAAAAAACAATAATAATCTCTCTCTCTCTCTCTCACTCTCTCTCTCTCTCACACACACACAACCCTTAACTACTGTTCTATTTCAAATAGCACTAATGTAAAACAATAGAAAATGATTGACAATATAACAATCAGGGTACAGCACCCAGATTGAAAAACCCTTCTGCAGCAGACAGTGAATAGCCAAAAACCTGTCTAAATAAAGAGTTTTGTCTTTTTGATCTCCTAATTTATTAGGAGAAGAGGCTAGTATTTCCCTATTATATTAAGCAGCACAAAGCAGTGTGTTTACTTTTTTCCCTTAGAGGTTTATGGGAAATACAAACTCTCTCTCTCTCTCTCTCTCTCTCTCTTGTCTTGTGAAATTTTTGTCTATGAGGTCCTCCTGTCAAGATTTAAATCAATGACAACTCTTCAAAGCAAACACACTTTGTTTTCAATTACAAAGCATCAGTCTTAAAAGACCCATTGCTAAGTGGGGCAAGTCACAGGGAACATTCCATGCTGAAATGACTTTACTAACTACCTCTTCATTTCTGATCATAATTGAAAGTGCTGGTCATGATCTATAAAGCTGTATATGTCTTATGTCCAACCAGTCTGAAAGATCTCCCTACTTGAACTCTCCAGAGCTATAGGATCTATAGAGGAGGACCAAGTGAAAATCTTTACAGAATTTCTACAGAGGAGGACCTGAGAGACAGTTTTCTCAGTGTTTGTTCCCAGCCTCTGGAATTTCCTTACCCAGGAGGCTAGGTTGGCCTCCTCTCTGCTCTCCTTTTGCTGATCAAAAGGTGTATGTGTGTGTTTGTGTGTTTGCATGCTCTATTTTTAAATTTTATTAGGAATTATTAAATCTCTCTCTCTCTCTCTCTCTCTCTCTCTCTCTCTCTCTCTCTCTCTCTATATATATATATATATATATAATGATTTTAATATTATGTTTTTAAATTGTATTTTAATTATTATTGCCAGGTTTTTAGCCAACCTTGGTTTAGCTTTGTGGAACCAACTCAGGTCCCACATCAGGAGAAAGGTAGCATACAAAAGGAGGGAGGGAAGAAGGAAGGGTAACTGTTCATTACTCCATATAAGAGAGATATTGCAGCCTCATCTTAAATCTACACAGGTAATCTGTGAGTGAATCTCTGGCTGAATCTGCATTGCAGAAATAACACAGTTTGACACTGCTTTTACTAACATGGGTCTATGCTATGGAATTCTGGGATTTGTGGTTTGTTGTGGCACCAGTGCTCTGTGACAGAGAAGGCTAAACACCTCACAAAATTACAAATCCCAGAATTCCATAGCATTGACTCATGGCAGTTAAAACTGTATCAAAATGCATTATTTCTGCAGTGCAGATTCAGCCTTTGTCTTCTGCAGTGACCAATAACTATTTCTTGCATATTTTTGGAAGGGATGGAAAACAAATTTCTTTGACTTCTGTTTCATATGGAAATATTCATTTTGCTCTTCTCTAGGCAAGAAATCAAAAGGGATGTGTCTTCTCTTGTTAATCTGTTCATTTCCAAGGCTTGTAATATATTGAAGAGTTCAGGGGGGAGTGCACACAAAAACCATGGGTACCTTGTGGAAATGACTATGCACCATCAAATTCCATTTAGTCAGTTGGGAAGAAAGATAAATAAATAAATAGACCTCAGGAAAATTCAAAGTAAAGTATGAGCACAGATTTCTCAAATGATAGGAAACAAAACATCTGGCACCTCAATATAGGACCTGGTTGGAATTAGCATGTTTTAACCACCTACCATCTGCCTCTTTAAAAACTACAGGAGCCCTCTCAAGTTTTCAGTCTGGCAACCCTATGATAGCACATCCTTCATTAATTCTTCTAACCTCTTTTGAAAGCCAAGTATGGGCCTTTACAGATTGCCAGAAATAATGCAGCTGAGACCACTTTAACTGCCCCGGCTCAGTGCTAGGGAATCATGGGAACTGTAGTTTCTTGTGGAACCAGAGCTCTCTGACAGAGAAGGCTCAATGTCTCAGAAAAAACTACAGTTCCCATGATTCCCTAGCACTGAGCCAGGGCAGTTAAAGTGGACTCAAGACTCCCGAGAAATGTTGCACTACGTGGAGGTAATTGGTACAGTTTAATTGTCAGGAATCCCTCTTCTAATTATTAGCTCTCTTTGATGAAAAATCAGTTGGCTACTCTGGACTTTCAACCAGTTATTCCCTTAACAAAGGACTAATCAGCCACAAGTATAGTGGGCCCTTGATATCTGCTAGGGTTTGATTCCAGGAGCCCCCCGTAGATACCAAAATCAGTGGATGCTCAAGTTCCGTTAAATACAATGGCATAGGAATATGATGTCCCTTATATAAAATGGCTTTGGAATGTGTGTGTGTGTTTATTGAAGCCATGGATGGTTGAAGCCATGGATAAAGAATCTGTGGACAGGGAGGGCAGACTGTATAGGCTACATTTTTATGCAAGTTGTTAGCCAAAGTGTATTTTTCTGAATTTTGGTCTGTGTGATATTCCACATAACCCCAGATGTACCCTACAGTGGACCCCAAGTGCTACCTGGGTGATGACAAGCAGGTCATACCAAGGTCACTTGGAAGACTGGAGAAAAATCCATCCCAAAGCCAGTCAGATACTGTGGGAGTTGCAAATGGTCCATCATCATCTCCATAATCAGAAGACTGGGCAATAATTGCCCAGATGTCTCACCTGATGGGCTAGCTAATGACTTAATTCTTTCCCACTCACCTTGAATATTGCCACACTGAATTATCCCACCTATACAATCTAACACTGTTGCCCTGCAGCTAGTTTTAGCCCTTAAAAACCCCTGGATTTTCCCCCTCAGTGTCACTAGTTTGGAGTTCATGGGGACACTATGTCACTATGCTCTCTAGTCTAGTTACTGGCACTTCCGTTCAAACTAACACTCTCGGAATGGTTGTGTCCAATGCCACATCACCCTATTGGATCCCAGAGAAAGCTGCATCTGTAGTAAGTATCACCCGTAGTTTTGCCTCAACATCTTTTCCAAGCTAACCCCTGATTTCCTGAGCCTTGAATGAGTAAGTGTATGCAAGTGAATTGCTGTGTGATTTTCTCCTTTAATAAATAATACTTTAATTGGAGAATTCTGTCTCTGCATCAGTTCTTAGATCTGTCAGCCTCATGGTATACATGTGGGAGATGGTCTCGCAGGATCCTTGTAGCTGACCTCCTATCAGTTTGAGCTAAATAAAATTCCCCATACTAGACTTTTGGCTACAAAGTCACTATCAAAGCTTTTTTATGTGCACTGAGTCGAGACCAATTGATGAGATAACAGAAATGTATAGAACACTGACAAATTGTGAGGAATGCACAGAATACCCACAAATATGCACAGATGCCCTATCCAAAATAAATAAATAAATAAATAAAAATGGTCAAGTGCCATGAGGTTTTTGGTTGGTTTGTTTGTTTCTTTTTTGCATTTTAGGGTTTTGTTGTAAAATTTTGCTAGCAAAAAAGAAAGTTATCTGCAAGTGGGGGGAGTGCAATTGTCACAGAATACATTGCTCAAAACATATTTTTGGCCTCCCCCGCAAAAATTCAAAAAATCATGAAATGGGAAAAGCCTTTAAAATGCATAACTTTTGTCATAATATCACCCCATCAAAGAGAAATGGCTTTAAAATTCTTTGTTTTTGCAAGCGAGACTGAAGTATCTAAAACTGACATTCTCATGAAATCACAGCTGAGATGGAACTGGAAATTATGGCCGAAATTTGTTGGCATAACACCTGATACTTTTCTTGGTATTGCACAAGGAGGCATCTCCTACTTCCTTATGCAACATTTTACCCTCAACTGTGCTGGGCAGCTGGATTTCAAAAGAACGTAAGTCCACATTCTGCCCAAAGAGCCAGATTTCAAGGGTGCACCCTACCACAGTCCAGCAGCCACTGTCAGAGAGAAAAGGAGAAGACTAAGGACTTTACAGACTGCCATGAATAATGCAGCTTGAGGCCACTTTAACTGTCTTAGGGCCTTTGCAGACTGCTAGAAATAGTGCAAATTGAGTCCACTTTAACTGCCCTGGCTAGTGCTAGGGAATCATGGGAATTGTATTTTTTTCTGAGACATTGAGCCTTCTCTGTCAGAGAGCTCTGGTGCCACAATAAACTACAGTTCCCATGATTCCCTAGCACTGAGTCAGGGCAGTTAAAGTGGACTCAATTTGCACTATTTCTGGCAGTCTGCAAAGGCCTTTTGCTATTCAAATCTTCAGAGCAAGTCCTCTAGTGGAGCATTATGCTCTACTAGTGTCCAATAGGATCTCAATCCATATCTCCGGCCAACATTGCTTTCCTCTGAAACATTCTAGTCTTCACCCAGCTTAATGTCACCAAAGAGCCTGTAAATCCTTCCTGTTTCTATTTCAGGTATAGTTTGCATTCTTCCTCACCAAAATTGGTTTCCAAGGCTACTGACTGTTACCTGAAAAACCCATGCTTGGTTTAAATATACATTTTGTTAAGCCATTTGCAATTCAAATGCAAAAGTTTTGCCGTAAACACTGCAGCACATCAATCCCGAACAAACAACTCATCAAGCCCTATAAACATGGCATGATCCCAGAAATGTGAAACGAGCTCTTGCAGCAGAAGCCTATAATTATCACAGGACTGACAGGCACATTGAAACCTTTTGGAGCATATGGGTAATTAATGAAGAACAATGACAGCACTGCAACAGCAAGCATCTCCAAGCAACTATGGTTCTTCTAAGACTGGGCTGCTTCTTGCTGCATTCTGGTACTCCCCTTAACAACAACCATGGTAACATTACTTTAATGAGTACATAGAGAGATCTTGTAGCCCTTTGAGACTAACTGAAAGAAAGAAGTTGGCAGCATGAGCTTTCATAGACTTCAGTCTACTTCCTCAGATGCATTTGGTGGAGTGGCATCTGAGGAAGTAGACTGAAGTCTATGAAAGTTCATGCTGCCAATTTCTTTCACTTAGACTCAAAGGTGCTACAAGGTCTCTCTACATACTGATTCTACAGACTAACATGGCTATATCTCTGAATTCTATTAATTTAATGGCACTCTGGTGATAGAAGGAAGCTTGGGGCAGTGGCAGGGGAATGGAAAATAAAGAAAGAATCATCCAGCAAAAGATTTGGACAGGAATCTGGTAGTGTCTCAGTTCCTACAGAAATTGGTGGCAACTTTCCCACAAGTTTCTAGAGTAAAGAGATTCATTTGTAGGATGTCTTTGAAGTGTCCTCCAAACTTCTTGGAGTAATTGAGCTGTGCACTCTCCAGGAGTCCTAGCTGTTTAGAAAAGATTTCCAATATTATTCATGGGAATCAGGTTAAATTTGGGGTTCAACGGGGTCCTAATATGATTTCCCGTGTCTACATTATGTACCTTCAAGTTAACTGCAGCTTATGGAAACCCTATCACAAAGGTTTGTGATAAGAGGAAGTTTGCTATTGCCTTCCTCTTAGGCTGAGTGGGAATTTCAAATCCTGGACTCCTGGAATCTAAGTCTGACACTCAAACAAGCATATCACAATGGCTGTTATCACCAAAACCTCAGTAACATCCATAAAATATTACCATAATTTTATATGCCACAAGTATAATGGACTGGATTTAAATCTTCAATCTTAGTGATAGGTATATTTGAAGGCAGCAAGTTAAGTTGCGGAGTAGATGGCAGACCACTTACCTCGCAACTCTCTCTTCCAAAACCCAGTTTCCACCTCCTAACATCTGCTGTCTCAGGGTGCAATCTCTTCCTGTCTAATAGTAGGGCAAGCCATAGAGGCACTTTCATACTCCCAAGATTCTTGCAATAAAGATAATATATTTAGAAACAGACATTTGAAGAGAAAATAAATTCAAAAGGACATATTTGAGTATGCATTTAACTATACATTTTCTTTTATGAGGTAAGGTCAATAAATATGGATATTAGGGCCTCGGCAGACGACTAATTGAGTCATCTTCGAGGCAAGGAAGAGGAGGGGTAGCCGCACGCGCGGCGCCCCTTCCTCTTCCTGAGGTCGTCCTCGGTGCTGCCGGCCCTCCGCACGGCCAGCACTCCGGGGCTAACCTCCCACTGCAGTGTCCACACGCGCTGCAGTGGAAAAGGCAGGGAAAGTGCGCCCTACGCTTTTAGGGCGCACTTTCCCTGTCTTGTGGAAGGAGCGCTGATTTAGCACTCCTTCCAGGGACGCTGCCGGAGCGCCGCGGTGCGGAGGCTGCACTCCCGCGGTGCTCTGTCCAGCGGCATCTCCGGTGCCTCCGTCTGCTTCCCCCCTTAGACTTTTGATGCATAAGGCAGGAAAGCCATCTCTTTCCTGAAGTTTACACAAATTATTAAGAATTCATACAGGACAGATAAGGATGGTGGTCTGGACCCTGTTCATCTTGGGAACAAAGCCAAGTTTTATTCTAATGTGCAAACTGGAAATACCCTCCAACTCCCCTGCTTTTGATGAGAAAATGGTTCCACTGATGACAACTATCAAGTCTTAACTGTCTTGTCTGCCTCCACTGAATGGAGACCTACCAAACTAGATCATATTGGTACACTCCCCACTGTAAGGTATTGTGCAACTCCCAGAGAAGCTGAATTTTAAAAGGGGTACATATCTATGGGATTGCAGTGGCTCAAGTGGTTAAGACGCTTACTCTGTTAATTGCAAGATCAGCAGGTTGGCAGTTTGAAGCCCAGGTGTTGTGTGATGGGGTAAATTCCCATCACTAGTCCCAACTTCTGTCAAGCTAGCAGTTCGAAAGCATGCAAATGCAAGTAGATAAATAGGCACCACTTTGGTGCGAAGATAAACAGCATTCTGTGCAATCATGCTGGCCACATGATCACAAAGTAGTCTCTGACAACACTGGCTCTTAGGTTTAGCAACAGAGATGAAAACCACCCCTATGGTTGGACACAAATTAACAACTCTGTCAACGGGGAATACCTTTACCTTTAAATATCTATACTTCATTAGCTTTAGTCTTATGTAAAAGCCCAATATTTTCAACTGCCCAGATCACTTAAGAGTCATTATCAATACCTAAGGGCACATTCACCTCTGCCCATTGCAAGCACATATTTTTGTTTGTTTGTTTTTAACTCTCTATAGAACAACATTAGATCATGCTTTGTCCCACCCAGAGTCACTTTTAGGAGATAGTCCACAAGTTAGAAAAAGGTTAAAGACAGAGACAGAGACAGAGACCTGCCTCCTGCTGCTCCAATCTCCAGACATCTTTCTCACATCAGAGGGTGTTATACTCTATAGTCCCTTAAGCTTAGCTACACCCACTTACATTGGTCAGGAGTAGAGTTTTAGGTCTGATGCCAGTCTTCCTATTATTATTATTATTATTATTATCATCCATCTCTTAAAATACATATAACACTTTATACACACATCTACAACAAGACATAATACAAATTACAACAAAACAATCCAATAATAACAAACATACATAAAATATGA
>JAIPUX010001232.1:169243925-169255861 GCA_020142125.1 Phrynosoma platyrhinos | reverse complement strand
CCAACCATACATGGAGAGAGAAATCCCAGAGGTTTAAGTGGGGTTCAGAAAAGGAAAAGGCACTAGGGACCATATGATGGCTAATGGAGCATAGCAGGGAGTTCCAAAAGAAAATCAGCATGTGCTTAATAATAATAATAATAATAATAATAATAATAATAATAATAATAATAATTTATTTTTATACCCCACCTTTTGCCATGGCAATCAAAGTGGCTTACATCTAAAACTAGATTAAATAAAACTACCCCAAAATAAACAATAAAACAATATTGACAAATAACAATACCCCCCTATTAAAAATATATTAAATACAGATATCAATTAAAAACATAAGATTAAAACAAGAGGCACTCTGAGGCACAGTGAAGATGTAAGAGGCTATCTGATGGGAGGGAGACTAGGCAAATTGAGTGATCTATTCCAGGTACTCCTACTTGCCCTTTGGAAACTTTTAAAGACATACAGATATTTCATCTTTATTTGTTAAGTTCTGTTTCATTGTTCCCATGATGCTAACCTTGCATTTCTTTGCCTTAGAGGATCAGTTTCATTGAACTTTACTTTACTTCAACATCTGGATATACCATGCAATGAAGAGCGAAGAAATTTACTTGGGCTCTTCCACCTCTCCTTGCTGTGATTACCAGTCTTCAGACTCCCTTTGGAAATAGGATCACTGACTGCTGCTTAATATTTGACATTTGCTGTTTGACATTTGGTAAACCTGGTAAAGGTAAAAATGTCTAGTAGAAATGAAATGTTTGTCAATTAGGAAAGTTAGGAGGATAACTATGCCAAAGGTAAGCATGCAGAACCTGCACTCCTTTCAGTGGGACCAAATTCAGTGGGACATTTGAGCAGACATACAAGAGTATCATTGTTTTGGTGTGCCTTCAAGTCATCTCAGCTTATGACAATCTTAAGGCAAACCTATCATGAAGTTTTCCTGGCAAGATTTGGTCAGAGGAGGTTGCCATTGCCTTCCCTTGAGGCTGAAAGAATGGGGTTCTCTCTAGTCAATCCTACTGTAGTGGTGTGTCCTTACCTACAACAGAGAAGGCAAACAGCAATGGCCTTCAGAATCCTTTGCTGAGGGACTGTACACATGGCCCTTGTTTCCCCTGGCCTGATGTCATCCTTTATGGATGACACAGGCCAATAACCTTGGGCTGGGATCAGCCAGACCAGATGTCAAACAAGTAGTTCTGGCCCAACCTCAGCCCAAGGGGCCCTTAGAGTCATCTTTTTTAACTGGATGTTTGTGGCAGAATTTCCTGGAAACTCTATTATAACAGCCATCAGACCACATGGCAGCATGCCCCTTAGATGCCATGGCCCTCACATTCCCTGTGAAGCCGCCAGTCATGGTGGGTACCTGGCCATATGGGTGAATCCAGGTGCCCTGTTCTTGTCCTTACATGTTGCACCAGATGACCTTGGATGGAATGTGGAGGTGGTGGGTCCAAAGAGCAGCAGTGGGTGGGCATGTGAACACCCCCCCCCAATTGCCATGATGGCTCAAGAGTGGGAAAGGGCCAGAACCACAGGCAGGATACCATGGGATTGGCCTGTGGTATCCTGCCTGAGCATTCATGTAGGCCCTAAGTTGAACAGCAAAAGAGAAAGGGGAAAAGAGAATTAGCTTGCCTCACTATCTACCACCAGCATGTTACAGAACAATAGATAATATGTGGATGAGTGTTTGGCAGAGGTTTCATGTAGTCTCTTTAAGACCACTTTTTACTTTACAATCCTTCACTCAATGTGGCTGCTGGCTGTTAAGACTGGGAGGGTCTTTGAGGAGGGCATTTATGATTGTGGCAATAGTACCATGATCATGTCTATCTAGTCTTACTGAATACAGAGTAGTTTCAGGTCAACAACTCTGAGTTACAAATCTGAGGTCTCATTCCCACTTACATTTAACCTAGTTTGAGATTTGCTTTTGCTCCAGGTTGGTGAATCGATTCCGGTCCATGCATCGTTCCCAATATGGAAGTGGGTCTTTTCTTTATTTGCTTCTTTTTTGATGAGATTGTTATTCCCACTAGTGTGTGCCCCTTCAAAATGCCTGTCAATCATCTATGTGTCATTGGTGACACAACCAGCAACACATTCAAGAAAACACAGGAGGGAGTCATGGGTGCCATGGCCAGAATCCCATCCCTCACTAGTACCCCATCCCTAACTAGTTTATGGGAAATCCACCATTTCCCCCATCTCCTTTCCCAAGACATTCCAACCTTCTGTCTAGGAGATTCCAAAATGCCCTCCATTTTGAGCTTTACTAGGAAGCATGTCCTCCAAGTCCTGCAAGGCTGGGAGGGCACCACTTCAACTCCCCATGTCCTCAGCCATGGGTGTCAATGGAGGACTCTCCACTGGGATGCCTTGGCCATAGGTGTCATATAGAGGACTCTCCCCTGGGATACCTCAGCCATGGGTGTCATATGGAGGACTCTCCCTTGGGATGCCTCAGCCATGAATGTCATATGGAGGACTCTCCCCAGGTGAGGTGCTGCCCTCCCAGCATTGCAGACTTTGAAGACATGCTTCCTAGTCAAGTTCAGAATGGAGGGCATTTTCGGAATTCCTCCTGGACAGAATGTTGGAATGTAGGATGGGAAAGGGGGGGATGGTGGATTTCTCCAAAAACTGGTGAGGGATGGGCCAACTCTTTGCCACAGTAATCCCTCCCCTTCAGTTTGATGCAATTCATGTCCTTCGTTTCCACTTGCTGAACACACTTGCTAATAGTTTCATTTCAAAAGAATCGCCCAGAAGTTTAGTATCAGGAAATAGCAGTTCTTTTGCATTTGCCTTGCTTCATCATGATTGAAACCAAGTGCAGTCAGTTCAGAACTGGTTTCAAGTAGGAACAACAGACATATAACCCCATCAGCAATTCATTTTAAATCACAGTAAGAACGAGGCCTCAAACTGCAATACAGAACAGCTGCCCCAGTTTATTTATTTTATTCATTTATACATCAGCTTTCTCCAGTTAATGGTACTCTCTGTGGTATACAGCTGCAGGTTGAGTTTGCATTGTCTGAAATGCTTGGAACCAGAAGTGTGCTTTGCATTTCAAATAGTTTTGGATTTTGGAATACCAGTGTTTGCATATACAAACATAATGAGGTATCTTGGAGATCGGTTCCAAGTCTAAACATGAAATTCACTTATGCTTCGAATACACTTTATACACATAGCCTGTGGTAACTGTATGCTATATTTTTTAATAATTTTGCAAAGGGATACTTGAGACTTGTTGAAAGAAAGAAGCTGGTAGTATGAGCTTTCTTAGTTTTGAGTTTACTCAACTCAGATCCATCTGAGAAAGTAGACTAAAGTCTATGAAAGCTCATGCTACTAGCTTCCTTCTTTCACTTAAGTCTCAAATGTGGTTATGTCTTTGAATTTTAATAATTTTGTGCATGAAACAAAGTTTGTATACACTGAACTATCAGAAAGCAAAGGTGTCACTATTTCAGTAACCCATGGGGGAAAAAAGTTTTGATTTTTGGAATATTTTGGATTTTGAAATTCTGTATACGAGAGATTCAACCTGTATTTAAAACAATAAAGACTAAAACTATACAAAAACATCAGTAAAATATATAAATATAAAAGTAATTTCAAAGTGATTGAACAATTTGTAGAGTTAAAACCATTTAAAATTTCTTTAAAAGACCATATAAAAATCAACAGGCACCACACCACTGAAAGTCCATCACAGTCAGTTTCTAAAAGCTTGATAGCATAAGAATGATTTTACTCAGTGAAGGAAGGAGATCAAGGAGAGAAACACTGTCATTTCCCCAGGGAGAGAGTTCCAAAGTCTGGTAGCAGCCACCAAGAAGACCCTCTCCCTTGTTGTCACTAAACAAACCTGAAATGATAAATAGGGTAGAGAGAAGAGCATCCCTCAAGGATTTTAGCACTCTATCAGACACTAAGATGTCAGTGTGTGAATGATGGGTGTTGCAGTAATGCTGATGTTGATACACTGACTATCTTTTTCCGAGCTAAAACTATAATTGTTATGACTTCTTGGCCATCTGGGCCGAGTTCACTTTGTTTCTCTAAATGCTGCTCCCATGAGGAAATTTCCACACATACATCTCTACATTTCACCTTTGACTGTATAACCCATCCATATTCCAACAATCCCCTCCAACATCTGAGATCATGAGAAAATAGTCACGTGGTGGATGATGGACAGCAAGGGGCTGGGTTAATACATATCATACAGGCATTATCCAATCAGCATAAGGTTAACACCCAGAAGGTGGAATATGGGAAGGGCCTAGAGAGTCCTTTGTCTAGTTTTGTTTATATGTAAAAGCATTGTGTGTGTGTGTGTGTGTATGCTTGTGCAGTGGTTTTAACCATGGAGCTTTTGGATTTTAGTTTTTAGTATGTTTATACTATTTTATAATATAACTCCTGGATCTGGAAACATGGATCTGTAACTTCTTTTTAACTTTCAACTACAACAAGTTAAAATCCTGTGCTTTTGGGATTGTTAAATATGTAATCTCTCATGGCTGAACTGGATAAGTTCATCACAATGGATTTTACTTAGGGGGGTTGCAGACTGCCAGAAATAGTGCAAATTGAGTCCACTTTTAGGGTTAGGGTTAGGGTTAGGGAATCATGAGAACTGTATTTTATTGTGGCACCAGAGCTCTCTGACAGAGTAGGCTCAATGTCTCAGGAAAAAAAAAAAACAATTCCCATGATTCCCTAGCAGTAACCCTAACCCTGAAAGTGAACTCAATTTGCACTATTTCTGGCTGTCTGCAACCCCCCTTAGTTATCTTATTTTGGTTTACATAAATTAATAAACTATACTTTTAGACTTTACAATGTGTCTTCTTGACTGAGGAAGACAGGATCCTGAATAAGAGAAGCTGAGCTAGATGATGATAAGAGATACAAAGTGGCTGTGGATCACAGCAGCCAGCTTGTCCTGCAGATTCTGCTGGGTGTCAAAGAACATCACTGCAACACCCATCATCCACACACTGACATAAGGGCCTCTACAGACAGGCCCTTTGGGTCGTCCTGGAGGCAGGGATGGGGAGGGGCAGCTGCACACCGGGTGCCTCAATCCCTGCCTGAAGACATCCTGATGCTGCACGCCGATAGACATGGCGCACGGCGTCAGGACATCCTTCTGGCACAGCCTTTTGATGCACTGCACCGGAAGGGGTGCCAAAGAGCCACACGGTGGCTCTTAGAGTGGCTTTTTTGCTGGCTCTGAAAGGAGCAGCATTTTGCTGCTCCTTTCTGGGCTGGCAAAAGGGAGGATTGAGGCCGCTCTGTCTGGCAGCCTCGGCCTCGATCCTCCACTTCCCAGGGCAGCCCAGGGCTGCCCCTCTGCATCCCCCTAAAACAAAGAACAGATATGAATTATTTTAGAGATGAAATTTTCCAAATTCTGTGGTAAAACTCTGTGATAGGTTTGTCCATACCTACTGAGAAGTCAATAGAGCTTGAAACAGTTATCTTTTGAACAGCAACTCCCAGAATTATCCAGGTACAATGCTGGGTGTTGTATCCTCCCCCCCCCCCAAAAAAGGGGGGGAGAGTAGAATCATAGAATCATAGTTGGAAGAGACCATAAGGGCCATCCAGTCCAACCCCCTGCCATGCAGGAACACAGAATCAAAGCACTTCTGACAGATGGCCATCCAGCCTCTGTTTAAAAACCTCCAAAGAAGGAGAGTCCATCACTCTCAAAGGGAGAGTTCCACTATCAAAGAGCTTTTATTGTCAGGACATTCTTTCCAGTGTTGAGGTGGAATCTCTTTTCCTGTAGCTTTCAGTCATTGTTCTGTTTTCTAGTTTCTGGAGCAGCAGAAAACAAGCTTACTTCATCCTCAATATGACACCCCTTCAAATACTTAAACAGGGCTGTCAGATCATCTCTTAACCATCTTTTCTCCAGGCTAAACATGGTATGTTTAGCCTGGAGAAAAGTTGATTAAGAGGTGATATGATAGCCCTATATAAGTATTTGAAGGACTCTCATATTGAAGATGGAGCAAGCTTGTTTTCCCTAAGCTCCCTAAGGACGTTATCACACGTGGGCCAGAAAGCGATAATAAAATGGAAATGAGACATTCCGAAAATAAATGGAAAATAAACCTTGATTCCACAAATGGCTTTCACACATAATTACCTTAATTGTGAATTTACAGTAAGCGCATTTAACGTTCACACACAAGTGAGAAAAGCCCAAAAATGTACTAGAAATGTTCTTCTTGCACATGCGCAGATAGAGGAATGCTTGCTGGAACCATGGGAAAAGCAGGGCAATGCTCCGAAATGCTCATTTGCTTTTCACATTACTGTAAATGTGAAATTACCTTAATTTTGCATTTTCATTTCCTCCAAACAACCAAATTTCAAAAGATCTCAGTTAACACCAGTTTCTGTCCAGTTTCTGTGCGACGTCATGTGAAAACGCGAGGCACAAATCCAGTTTCTGTTTGGGATTTGTGTGGATTAACCAGCAGATTTGCCCCCATGTGATAACGTCCTCAGTCTCTCCTCATGAGGCATAGTTTCCAGATCCTTCACCATTTTGGTCGTCCTCTTCTGGACATACTCCAGCTTCTCAACATTCTTTTTGAATTGTGGTGCCCAGAATTAGACACAGTATTCCAGGTGAGGCCTGATTACCTAAACACTATATTTCTATTGATAAATCCTTGAATTGCATTGGCTTTTTTAGCTTCTGCATTACACTGCTGACTCATGCTCAACTAGAACTCCAAGATTCCTTTCACACGTAGTCTTGGTAAGCCAGGTGTCTCCCATCCTATATCTATACATTTCATTTTTTTCTAAGTGCTTTCATTGTTCTAAGATCTGCAATGTGATCAGACTTTTGAATTAGAGCTGAAGTCATGTACCCTTTTAGATTTAAGATGTTGGTAGGAGGAGAATTTAAACTCTCCAAACCAAATCAGAGAGAAATTGGTTTCAGCTTCTCCCCATGCCATTGCCACTCTGCAGCTGTGCAGGGGAAATTCCACTGTGATCTAGTATTTGTAACAGCCATCTGTTTCAGGCTCCTCTTCCACCCACACAAAACAAAAGTGAGCATAAAGGAAGCTGTAGAAAAAAATCTAATACTACAGGATGAGAGTTCAAATCATAAGGCTTGATTTTTTTTAAAAAAAATGTTCCAGTAAGGTAAACATGCTGATTGTTCATGCTACAGAACCAATGCAAACAATCTGAGAAGTTTTTCCCCCAATCTGGTTTTGCCAACTGTTGTGATTGTCTTTGTAAGATTATTTCAGAGTCATGGTATGGAAAGGAAAGCAGTGAGGAGAGAGTAATGCAAAAGTCTCCCAGTGAAAGTAAATAAAAACCATCTGAATTCCTTATGTACAACACAGGAAGAAAGATGGCTTTCTATGGATATATCAAGAAATAATCTACATGATGTGCATCTACAATGTTGGAATAATGCAGTCTGACACCACTTTAACTGCTGTAGCTCCATCCTATAGAATACTTGGATTTGTAGTTTTACAAGGTCTTTAGCCTTCTCTGCCAAAAATGCTGGTGCCTAACAAAAGTACCAATCCCACAATTCTGTAGGATGAAGCCATGGCAATTAAAACGGTGACAAACTGCATTCTTTCTACAGTGTAGTTGTACCTGTGGTAAGAGATATGTACATGGTACAGTGCCCAGTATCCAACACTGGCATTTCACCCCTGAAATAGCAAGATCCAGTGGTACTCAGAGAAAAAAGTTCTTCTATCCCAAAGCTGCCCCATATGCAGTCCACCCCAAATGATGCTGGAGGGGTCAGAAAATCCCTGAAGATGGTTTTCAAGTTACATAGAGAACTGAGTTGTTGTTCATAGAATCATAGAGTTGGAAGAGACCACAAGGGCCATCCAGTCAAAAACCCCTGTCATGCAGGAACACACAATCAAAGCACTCCCAACAGATGTTCATCCAGCCTCTGTTTAAACACCTACAAAGAAAGAAACTCCACCACCCTTCAAGGGAGCATATTCCACTGTCAAAAAAAGCTCTTAGCATCAGGAAGCCTTACTAATGTTAAAGTGGAAACTCTTTTCCTGCTTCATGTTCTAGTCTCTGGAGCTGCAAAAAACAAGCTCACTCCATCCTCAGGTTGGCACCCCTTCACATATTTAAACAGGGCCATCATATCACCTCTTAACCTCCTCTTCTCCAGGCTAAACATACCCAGCTCTCTAAGGACATTATCACACGTGGGCCAGAAAGCGATAATAAAGTGAAAATGAGGAATACTGAAAATAAACCTTGATTCCGCAAATGACTTTCACACGTAATTACCTTAATTGCAAAATTACAGCAAGTGCATTTAATTTTCACACACAAGTGAAAAAAGCCCATAAATGTACTAGAAATGATCTTCTTGCACATGCGCAGATAGAGGAATGCTCGCTGGAACAATGGTAAAAGCAGGAAAATGCTCCCAAATGTGAATTTGCTTTTCACATTACGGTAAATGCGAAATTACTGTAATTTCACAAATGCATATCCTCAAAACTACCGAATTTCAAAAAATCTCGGATAACACCAGTTTCTGTCCAGTTTCTGTGTGTCATCGTGTGAAATCGTGAGGCACAAATCCAGTTTCTGTTTGGGATTTGTGTGGATTAACCAACAGATTTCCCCCGTGTGATAATGTCCTAAGTCATTCCTTATAAGGCATGGTTTCCAGACCTTCTTGTGTGCCTTCTGGTCATTTATGACATATGATGACCCTAAAGCCATGAAGGTGAACATGAAGCCATTTTCCCTGGCATGAAGAGGATGGGGAGGAGGAAGAAGAGGTGCACACCTGTTCCTCATTTTTCCAGACCCTTCCTGGCCTTCAGCTGCCTCTCCAGGGACAGCACGGGAGGAGGAAGAAGAGGTACATGCCTGTTCTTCTTCTTCTCTGCTTGCTTCCCCCCAGGCTGGAGAGTCATCTGAAGGCCTGAGAGAGTGGGGAGGGGGAAGAAGTCCCATCCCAGAAGTCCCACCCCTGGAGGGCAGAATTCCCACCCCACAGGGTAGAATTCCCGCTGGGTAACACCCAGTGCCAGAAAGCCCTTTTAGTTCAGGCACTTGGCCCCTAAAAGGTTCACCATCACTGCCCTAAGGCATGAGATTTCTTGGCAAGAATTGTCCAAAAGTGAGTCACCTTTGCTTTCCTTTAAGGCTGGCAGAATGTGACTTGCCCCAAGTCACCCAATGCATTTCCAAGTCACCCAATGTCATCCAAAGTCACCCAAGTCACCCAAGTCACCCAAGTCACCCAATGCATTTCCATAGGTGTGTAGGAATTCAAACCCTATTATTCTAAGGTCCCAATCCAGCACTCAAACCACTACACCAAACTGAGGAGTTAGAGGGTTTTTTTCTCTCCACCAGAGGTAGAGAACTGAAGTGAGGGACAAGACCAATTTCCTTCCCCAGACTTCCCCAGAAGCTGACCATCCCTCCCACACAGCAACCACAAATATCTCCATTTTAGTCTTACTTTCTGTTGCCATTTTTAGAAGGACTACAGCAGCAACTGGAAGTATTTGGGAGCAGTACAGATTTCCGGGGTTCTTGTTGGGGACGGTGGAGTATTTTTTCATACTTTCACATGCTTGGGTGGTTTTTCAATTTGGTTTTTGAACATAAAATGCTGGAAAAAAATGTGCTTTTTAAAATAAAAATGAGGACTTAGGAAGCTTTGGGGAATGGATTGTGTATTTCAGGGCCATTAAAGTAAGGTCCAGTTTTTGCATGTGGTCCATGGGTCACAATTTGCCCACCCCTAGGGATGGGAATCTTTGTAAATTTCATTCTCAGGGGCAAGAATAAATACTTTAACCATTTTCTCCCCACTGAAAGAAAATCCTAAAAAATAGCAGTTGTTTGAGTTTCTCCCCACTGAAAGAAAATCCTAAAAAATAACAGTTGTTTGAGTATTATTGGCAGTTCATGATTTATTGTCAGGTGCTGCATTTTATTGGAGGGGCAGGCTGATGTATAGAGGCAGGATATGCGGTGAAGCAATTACAATAAGTCAATGGTTATTGCACAAATGATCTGATACAAAGTATAGGAGACAGACACGGACTGAAACACCCAAGGTCATTCAGATGGGAAGAGACTGGATGAAACAACAAGGAGGGGGCAGTATAAGAAAAGGACAGAAGCACAGTTTTTTTTTGAGTAACACATTACTAACATTACACTACTAACGCATGCTGTTCAGTTCTAACAATGAATGTCTCTAGTATGGACCCATAGTTACTGAATAAATGTTTACAGAGTTTTAACTACTGGAGTCTGACTTTCTGAACATAGTCAACTGCGAAATTTGACATTTGTTCTCCAAAAAATCCACATTTTGTGAGGGGAGGAATTTTCACAAAACAGCATTTTCTGTGCAGGAATGTAGAATGTTTTTTCTGCGCAAAATTTTAATGTTGGAGGGGTTGCACAGGAAGCTTGCTTTCTGAGTAGAAAATAATATTACTGTGCATAAAATGCAATTTTCTGTGTTGAAAAACTAAACATAATTTTTTTGTGTGTGCAGAATTTCACTGAATTGTTGGTCTAGAATTCTCCTTTTCATGTTTTTCCAGTATTCAGAAACCAACTTTTTTATCTGGTACTGAAATAATTATGAATATTCTTTCCATCTTTCCAACACACATGGAAAATTAGATGCAGTGTAGTGGGTTCTACCAGCTGACAATAGCTAAAGAGTCTTGTGTCCCAATGTTCTCCCAAATTACAAACAGGAAAACAAAGATTAGAGAGAAGTGCTATAGCCTTTGTCTTTTCCTGATGTTTTTATTCAGAAAGGCCATGGAGTATGGCAGACTAATGTTATATAATCTAGTAAAAAAAAATGCACCATGTGGTTTAAAAGGAAAGTCTCAGAACAGAGAAGATGGATTTGCCCAGTCACCAGGGAGTACAATGACACTAAGGGCCTTTGCAGACTGCCAGAAATAGTGCAAATTGAGTCCACTTTAAGGGTTAGGGTTAGGGAATCATGGGAACTGTAGTTTATTGTGGCACCAGAGCTCTCTGACAGAGAAATCTCAATGTCTCAGAAAAAAATACAATTCCCATGACTCCCTAGCACTGAGCCAGGGCAGTGTCTCAATTTAATGTGCACTATTTCTGGCAGTCTGCAAAGGCCCAAAGACTGTTATAAGTAAGAGCAACCCTGTAAAACGATTAGGATCTAAACTTATCTGTGAATACATTCTGGGTGTGTTCAGTCAGAATGTGTGGATTTGAGATCCTTAACACAGATCCATACAAAAGATACTCTTGGCCCAGTGAGGTGCATTCAGACCTTGAGAACTGAAGAAGGCTTTTTAATTGCAGAAATCTCAAGATGTTCCATCTCTAACTGTTAAAAAGCCCATGTTAATTAGGGGATGGGCAAAATGGGAACCTCTACCAAGCCTCTTCTGGCTTTCTTCACTGTCCACTTCCCACCAAATAATTGCCCTCCGAATGGTCAGTGTGTCCTCTAAGACAGAACTATTGAAAGTGGTGTTCTTTGGAGTGATTTTGGTTGCAATCTGCTGGTCTATGGTGAGTTTATAGAAAAGAAACAGTTGTAGTCAATGGGCAAAAATATAGTGCTAGTCACCCACATCAGATAGCTGAAGAAGCATGGCTCTAAGGAATTGACTGGTTATTTCACACCATGTTCCTCAGTTCTCATCATCATCATCATCATCATCATCATCATCATCATCATCATCATCATCATAATAATAATAATAATAATTTGTATTTATTTATATACCGCCCTTTGGTAACCCAATCAGGGTGGTTAACATAGAATCATAGAATCATAGAGTCATAGAGTTGGAAGAGACCGCACGGGCCATCCAGTCCAA
>JAIPUX010001232.1:169227191-169243825 GCA_020142125.1 Phrynosoma platyrhinos | reverse complement strand
AACATTAAAACATCATACCAAGTAAAACAGTATATTCCTCTCCCCCTTTAAAAAAATTATGAAATCACATTACAGATTAAAACAACAATTGGACAATGAATAACACAATAAAAACTTGCATAAAACATCAGATCTCCACAGACAAAAATCAACATCCTAACCAGGGCAGTTAAAGTGGGGTCAAACTGGATTATTTCTGAAGTATGAATGCATCCTCTGAGGATTCCTTACCTATGAAATCCATTAAGTCAACAGGTGACATGAAGGCAGACACACAGAGTTGTATATAAAAATGCAGCTTGAACTTTCCCATCCCCCCCCCCCATAGATATTTGGATTTTCCTATGCTATTAATAAGCTGGAGAGCCACCCAAAGTTTTGTTTTTTTACTCAAAACTGAAAGTGGTAGCAAGTTACTTCTCATTCTGACAACTTAACATTCCCCAGGGAGCAGAAATGAAGCAAAATGACAAACTGTGCTCCGTAGAGGGCGTTATGAGATATTTGGGGCCAACCCTACCCCCCCCCCCCCCCCCCCCCCCCCCCCGCATTTGGTAGAATTGCAGGACAGCTGGAAAAATTCTGGAGGCCCATTCTCACTAGACAATTAGTGAGAAGGACAATTAGTGTCACATTCTATTGTCACTGCCATGGAAACAACCCATTGAATCCTGGAATTTACAGTGTAGGGAAGAGCATATAGATTGGCTCACAAAACAATAAGCCTTGGGATTCCATTGGATGGAACCATGGAAGTTAAAGTGAAATTCAAATGCTATAATTGTATAGCATGAATGGGCCTTGGGTGTGTGGTTTACCAAAAAGGTTCAGATATGATCTCTCAACTCCTAGAAGCTCATTTGTCATCTGGTGAAGTACTTAGAATTCTGCACTAGAGAGTGCTACCAAATTTTCTTGAACTACAGTAGGGAATTCTAAGTCACCAGCAAGCTATAAATCTTGAGATTCTGAAGGAGGAAGACATGGTGGTAAAAGTGATATCAGACTGCTATAATTGTGGCTTGGGTGTTGGAGTAGGACTCTGGAGACCAGGGTTCAAATCCCTGCTCAGCTGTGGAAATACAGCCTCAGAGAAAGGTGTGGTGAATAGAATGTCCAGCTGGCCAATCAGGAGGCAGCTGAGAGCCAGCCAATGGGATTCCAGCTGGGAACATTTAAAAAGCCCAGGCTAACAGTTGGTGGACAGTTAGAGTTAGGGGGGAAGCAGACGAGGGCGTCCAGGACGCCCTGGGGCGGCGCGCCGCAGGGCCGCAGCCTCCGCACCTCGGCGCACCGGCGGCGTCCCTGGAAGGAGCGCTAAATCAGCGCTCCTTCCTCAAGACAGTAAAAGTGCGCCCTAAATGCGTAGGGTGCACTTTTGCTGTCTTTTCCGCCGCAGCGCATGCGGTCGCTGCGGCGGGAGGTTGCCCTGGGAGCGCCGGCCGTGCGGAGGGCCGGCAGCTCCCAAGGCGACCTCAGGAAGAGGAAGGAGCGCCGCGCATGCGGCTGCTCCTCCTCTTCCTGGGCTCGGAGACGACTCTATTAGTCATCTGCCGAGGCCCTTAGTGATGAGATAGTTAAGCCAGTGAGGGGGCTGTGTTTTAGGGTGTTCCTGAGGGAACTATTTTGGGGAGGTAGAGTCTAGAAAGGAGAGACTCTGAACACTCAAAGAGCTCTAAAGAAGAGAGTTGCTGTGGTGTTCTCTCCAGTTAGATGTTGTCAGCCAGTGTGGCTGAGGTACTGTGTGTGAATTAGAAACAAACATAAATTTGTAACCAAGACTATAGTAGCAAATTATGAAGCAAGTTACATTTATTACATGCTGATTTAAAATAAACTTTTCTTCTTGTTCCAACATCACTTGGTCTATGTTTTAGTCACAAAACATGCTACTGATATTTGGAAGATTTGTAGGGGGACATCATACAAAAGACAGTGTGGGTCCTTTACACTTCATTAGGTGGCAAGGGTGGGGATAAAAAGTTCTCACAGGACTGCCAGCTAGAACTGAAGTGTAAAAGGAGAAAGGTGGCAATAGTGTGCATCACACAAGGCAAAGAGAACTCCCTCTGAACAAATCTTGCCAAGAAAAGCCTGTGATATGTTTACCTTAGGTATTTCATGGATAAAACTTAGGGGGGTTGCAGACTGCCAGAAATAGTGCAAATTGAGTCCACTTTTAGGGTTAGGGTTAGTGCTAGGGAATCATGGGAATTGTTTTTTTTTCTGGGACATTGAGCCTTCTCTGTCAGAGAGCTCTGGTGCCACAACAAACTACAGTCCCCATGATTCCCTAACCCTAACCCTAACCCTAAAAGTGGACTCAATTTGCACTATTTCTGGCAGTCTGCAACCCCTGTTAGACCCTAAAAAAGTCAGTGGTCTTTATTCCCCTGTTTGATGGAAGAACCCCTTCATCTCTGCAGTTCCATACCAACTGCTATTTGGAATTCTTGCTAGCTGAGAGTGGTCAGGGGACATAGGTTCCCATAAGTCAGAATCAACTTGAAGACACAGAATAACAATAACAGAGTTAGCTACTACAGTTCTCTGATACTACTTTTGAAAAAATTTGCCCAATTTTAGCACTTTTCTGAGTACACACAAACAAACATATTTTCACCAGGAACTCTGATGTAAGCACAGATGTTTAGTATTGTTTTTTTGGCAAGATTGTTCAGAGAAGGGTTTGTTCTGTCTTTCCTTTGAGGTTGAAAGAGTATGAATTGCCCAAGATCATCCAGTGGGTTTCCATGGCTGAATGGGGATTTGAGCCCTGATCTCCAGATTCATAGTTCATTGCTCAAACCGCTACATCTCTCCCTCATTTTTTATCTCTAGAGAGAAAGAAAGAATAGTAACCCTAAGGTAAAGGTTTTCTGAATTAATGATGCAGAAAACAGAGGGTTCCCTCTATATATGACCCAGACTTAGGGCAGACAGAAGGAAAAATCAACAAACCTGCAGAAATAATCTGTTCTCAGTGCTGAAAGTCTCCAGGGTTTGAGCAAGGCAATTATTTTTTATGGCCTTACAGCTTCATCCCAGAGTCTGATGTAGAGCATGGGAATAAAGAAAACAGAAACCTTTTCACATTCGCAAATTCACCCTGATTGAGCAAGGGAGATACCTGTGCTGAAGTAGCTGATGTGGAGGCAGATGAACATCTGTATCACATGAAAAGAAGTGTATCGCATGAAAAGAAGCCATTTTGGATGCTGGTGAGTTTGCCTCTACTTTCCAAGTTAGTAGCCATTATGCTCAAGTTCTTTGGAGACAGGGTTGCTTCTTGTTCAGAAGAGGACTGTGGATCTAATGCCAGTAGGCTGGTGAATCCATTCTAGGTTTTAAGTTTATACTTTAAAGGAGCATTTTTGCATATAGAATTCAGTACTTTTGGACTGCTGTCCAAGGTGCTGAATTCTATATGCAAAACTCTTTTCAGGACCTTGAATAGTTCTTTCAAAGTTCAGTCCTTGCTGAGGTTGGAACCATCCTCCCACACTGCAGTTTGTTCTTTCTTTTGTCTTTGCCCTGTGATACTGCCTTTAACATCTGGTGTTATGATTTCCGCCTTTGGACAAAATCTCTCATCTCAAAGAGAGAAGGATATTTAAAATAGTGTTTGTTCTTTGCTTCTGTATACTACACCAACAGATAAGCTGTTTTATTTTCTCCTCCTTATCTTATAAGTAGAAATATTACTTTGAAAATCTATGATTTCATCAATATGGGTCTTTTTTCATGTAATGGAGATTGCAGTTATTCTGTGATGGCTATCCTTTGGGCAATGAATCTCTCCATCTTTATGTAGACTGTTAAGAGCCAATGGGGGGTTTGCAGACTGTCAGAAATAGTGCAAATTGAGTCCACTTTTAGGGTTAGGGTTAGTGCTAGGGAATCATGGGAATTGTTTTTTTTCCTGAGACATTGAGCCTTCTCTGTCAGAGAGCTCTGGTGCCACAATAAACTACAGTTCCCATGATTCCCTAACCCTAAAAGTGGACTCAATTTGCACTATTTCTGGCAGTCTGCAACCCCCCCAGTATTAACCTCCATGCTATGAAGTAGCAGCAAAGTAAGACTTTGGGGGGGAGAGAGAGAGTAGAAACACACTGAGGCAAATGGCCATAGTGTCCATTACTTCCTATGTATACCTTTTCTTTCTTTCTTTTTTGAATTAAAGCAACTATATGTATACATTACAATTCTTATGTACTTATGTACAATAATATTTATCACCTTGCTTTTTACAATTTTAAACAAAAAAAAAAACAGAAACAATAACAAGTGAATAAACTTTATATTTCTTAACCATTACTGTTATCTTCTTCATTTTTATTTTTTCTATATATACTTCCATTGATAACATTTATATTGTGTGATTTTTCTTATAAATTAATTCCACTTCCACTTAGTTATAATCACAGTTAATTTCAGTATTTCTATTGTTTTCTTAATTTCTCTGATCCTATTATCCTTATTGTATCAATTCTATTCATTATTCTATTTCCAACTGTTTTTGCAATATTTAATCACTGTTTCCCAGTCCTTCTCAATCTCTTCTTCAGATTTTCCATGTATCATATTTGTTAACTGATCCATTTCTATCATGTCTTGCAGTTTGAGTAGCCATTTGTCTGTGGTAGGTGTAATACTTGTTTTCCAGTTCTGAGCCAAGAGTAGTCTTCCTGGAGTGATCATGTATACCTTATGGTGAATTATCATGAGAAGGACAGTCAATTGCACAGCTGACACTATCAAGAAGTTTAGATCTACATGTAGGTTAGGGAATTCATGTTTTTCATTAGGATTGTTGTTTTATTCTTACGTATTTCTAACCCAGATAGTATTTCAAATTTTTCCAATTCTATTTTTGTTTGTTATGTCTTTGTGCAGGTTGCTTAAAAATATAACTATACCATCTGCAAACCACCTGCATTTAAAATTCTTCCCCTTTAATTTTGGCCCCTTTTATTTCTTTATTTCTTCCTATGTTACCAAACAATATTTCCATTGTTGTTATAAACAGTAATGGAGACAGGGGACAGTCCTGTCTCATTCCTTTTTTTAATTTGGTTTTGTTTTCCCCCATTTATTACAATCTGTGTTTTCTAATTTGAATATATGGCCTTAATCCATTCTAGAAATCTATCTCCAACATTAATTGTATGTAAAGTTTCCCACATCATTTCCCAGTTCACATTGTCAAAAGCCTTTTCAATATCAATATGCTAGTTTCTTTTCATTATGCACCTCATGATGTTCAATTAGGTTTAGTATAGGTAAAGGTAAAGGTGTTCCCCATTGACAAGGTTGTCAAGCCATATCTGACCATATGAGGCAATGCTTATCTCTGTTACTAAGGTTCTGCATTCTTATCAATGTCTGGAGGCCCATAAGTTGTCCATCTGTGACATAGATAATGAAAACAGCCCATATCTTTAGAAAGATTCATCCATGGTACTGAGACTACAATATGACCTATATGTCAATATGTTTGAGCCAATTCTCTCCAGTTAATCTTTTCAGGGTCAAGAAGAAGTATAAAATGAGGTCTTTGTATTATAGTTGCCAAGTTGGTTTGAACTAATTTGCTCAGCTTCAAAATTTGGAACTGCCAACTGTCTAATCAGCAACTTAAGACAATTATGGATTCCTGATTGTTTTTATAAAAGGTCATCAAGTTTTGTGAGCCTCATAAATCTGTTCCTTCTTCAAATTTGCCTGCAGACTGCCAGAAATAGTGCAAATTGACTCCACTTTAAGGGTTAGGGTTAGTGCTAGGAAGTCATGGGAATTTTTTTTTTTTTTTATTCCCTAGCACTGAGCCAGGGCAGTGCCTCAATTTAATGTGCACTATTTCTGGCAGTCTGCAAAGGCCTTTTCTCTTTTCCTTCTTTCCCTCACCTTCTCAAACCTAGACAGCTGTGGAACCATCCTTCTTTTAGACCAGCCCCCTTCTTTTGCAATTGCTTTCTCTGAATCCTGCTAGAAAGACCTCCACAAAGCTTATAAAACTAAACTCTTCTCCCTCTAAGGCAGGAGTAGGCAACCTTTCCCCTTTAAGGGCCAAGGGACCTCAGCTCCCAGAATCCCAGGAGCTATTGGCTAACATGGGACTATTGGCCAACCTGGCTGAGGCTTTTGGGAGCTGAAGTCCCTCAGCCCTTAAAGGGGAAAGGTTGCCTACCCCTACTCTAAGGACTTCTCCTTTTCCTTCTGACTTACACTGTTGTGCTTCCTGCTCCATGCTTCTTCATTTTTCTTTCCTGCCATGCCTTCCTATTTTGAGATGGGCTTGATATTCAGAAGTTTCCTCAGTATGGGAAAAGAACTCAACTGTTCCTGATAGATATCTCCCAGATCTTGGTGCATGCAGAATTATGCATCTTATTATATTCTCTTTGCTGTTTCCTCAGAGGAGCTTTGGCACAGCCCAGCTGGAGCTGCTCACAGAGTTCAGGACTTAGACAAAAATATATAGGAATAAATGGAGAGAAACACTTTCAACTGATGTGTGGCTCATTTTGCTGGGCAGTTAAAAGGATTCTTCCTCATTGAACATTCTTTTCCATATGCAGGGATCAAGTAGCCTGGTCAAGTTGACTACTACTTGTCCATGTGCAGAATCACATTTCCCTGTTTCATTTTGAACTTTGCAAGAAAATGAGGCTCAGTGTGTAATGCATGTAGACATGATGACCTCACTTTAACCAAATTCCTCACCAGATAGTTGTGAACCTCAGTGACATCATTGCTCAGTCTTTTATCCCATCCTTTCTCCTTAGGACAGAGCTAAGCTTTAAGAGCAGGAATAAAAGGGACCAGTCAATAAATGTTCCAGTAATGGTGTTAGTACACCCTATACTCCTCTTGTGCTGAATATGGGATTTAATGTTTTCATATTTTGATATCTAAAGTCACATATGTTTTTAAGATGTCATAATGACCTTTGAAACACTAGCAGGTTTCACATGGGAAAGGCACATTGGCCCAAAACATGTGGAAAACCTAGATAACACCAAATAAAGTTTAAATGGGTTTGCTGATCATACCAACCTCCCCAGGCTCTATGGATGTCTTCTCACAATGAGGACTGAGTAGGTATTGTCACAAAGTAGTTAAAGATCATATCTTTTCCCCACTCCCAGCTGCATCCCTATTCATTCCTTCCTATCCAACTAACCAGGGGTTGTCTCAAATCCAATTAATGTTTTGTCATTCCAATGCTAAAGCTATCAGTCATTCTGGAATTCTATTATCAGTTCCATGGCAAGACTATCAGACTTTTGTTACACTATGTGGGAATGAAATACCACTGGAGGCACAGAATAGGATATAAATATCTACCCCACACATGGTCAATTCACTGCTACTGAACAAGGCTCTATCACATAGTCCAAAGTTCTGCTATTTCTATAGCCTTCAGACTATGTCTGAGCCACTCTCCGTCTTCAATGGAACTCTCTTTTCAGGACTGATAATTATCACCCCCACTAATTCCCAAATTCTTGCTTTCCAACCTTTCAAAACTATTCTTTCTGTTAGCCTTGTGTGAGTATGAAGATTGCAATGGTTTAGAACAAGCCCTTTCCTTAAAAAACTTCAGTTCAAAAAGCGTATGAGAATAAAATATCTATTTTGGGCCCTTTTTGAGGGGAAAAAAACTTTGTACAAAAAACACACCTTTTGTTTTTTGTTTTTGTTTTTTAAAAAATGGTTTTTCTACAAGAGTTAATGCCTTAGCAAGAACATTCTTCTCGCCATGAAATAATAAAAGTTATTTTATGCAAATTGATTTACGTTGGGGCAAAAGTAACAGAATGCGAATAAGGTAAAAATGTGCTGAAAATAATCTCATAATCATGTCTAGAAAGAAGAAAACTTTTGAAATTATTTTTTCTTGCATATGACAAAGAAACATGTGCCAATTTGCATCTCTGACATCAGCTTCCAGTGATCTAGAATGGGTGGATCCAGACATGTCATTTCTAGAATGTAAATCCTAGCTGGAATTTTGTTGGGAGTTTTATGCACATGTAAGGAACTATGGTCTGAAGCCAGGAATATAATAAAATAAGAATGCAGACAGACACTTTCAGTAAACAAAAAGAAAGAGAAAAAACCATGGATGACAGAAAAAATACTACAAGCAATAAAGAAAAGAAGAGGGGGAAAACAAAAGGGTGATAGGAACAAATTAAGAATTATAAAAGCAACAGTACAATGGCTTGTGTGGAAAGATAAAGATAATTACTACAACAACCAATGCAGAGAAACAGAAGACAACAACAAAAAGGGAAGAACAAGAGATCTATTTCACAAAATCTAGGAAATCAAAGGAAAATTCAAACCAAGGACTGGGATGATCTATGACAATAAGAATAACATAATTCAAGATCAGGAAAGAATTAAAAGATGTTGTATGCAATACACAGGAGATGTATACAAAAGAGATGGCAAAATGAAAGACACATGGAATGAAGAGCCATATGAAGATGAACCCCAAATTGTAAAAAGTGAGGTGGAAACTGCAATAAGAGAAATGGCAAAAAAACAAATCACCAGGAACAGATGATATTCCAATTGAACTGCTGAAGTCCACATTGACAGAGTCACCTCTAGTGCTAACCAACATATGCCAACAGATATAGAAAAGAAAATGATGGCCAACAGATTGGAAGCAGTCAATATACAGCCCCATCCGCAAAAAGGGAGATACAAGAGACTATAGCACTGATCTCCCATGCAAGCAAAATCATGCTAAAAATGTGGCAACATAGACTTGAACCATGCATGGGAAGAGAAGCTCCAAAGGTTCAAGTGGGGTTCAGGAAAGGAAGAGGCACTAGGGACCACATTACAAACATATGATGGCTAATGGAGTGCACCAAGGAATTCCAAAAGAAAATCAGCATGTGTGTTTGCTAGACTATAGCAAAGCCTTTGACTGCATAGATCATGAAAGGCTATGGAATGCCCTTAAAGACACAGGCGTGCCAACAGATCTAATAGTCCTGATGAGGAATCTGTACTCAGGACAAGAGGCTACTGTCAGAACATAACACAGAGAAGCAGAATGATTTCCAATTGGCAAAGGGGTCAGATCCTGTTTCCTTTCACCCTATATGTTCAACTTGTATGCAGAACATATTATAAGAAAAGCAGGCTTGGACACAGAAGGAGGAGGAGTGAAAATAGAAAGAAGTAATATCAACAATCTAAAATACACAGATGACACCATAATACTAGCAGAAAACCTCACAGATCTGGAATACCTACCAAGTAAGATTAAAGAAGAAAGTGCAAAGGTTTAATGTTGAACATAAAGAAAACAAAAATAATTACCACTGAGGACCTTCACAAGTTCAACTGAGACAATGAAGAAACAGAAATAGTAAAAGAATTCCCGTACCTGGGATCAAACATTGATAGAAATGGGGACTGCAGCCAGGAAATCAGAAGAAGACTAAGAATGAGGAGGGTGGCTATGAAAGTACTAGAAAAGATTCTAAAATGTAAAGATATACAACTGAGCACAAATGTTAGAATCATAAAAATTATCATAATCCCTATTACCATGTACAGATGTGAGAGCTGGACAGTTAAGAAAGATGATAGGGGGAAAATCAATTCATTTGATTTGCTGGAGAAGAGGGCTGGACAGCCAAAAGGTCCTAGAGTAGATCAAGCTGAAAACCACTCTGGAAGCCAAGATGACCAAACTGACGCTGTCGTACTTTGGACACATCATGAGAAGGAAGGACTCATTGGAAAAGGCAATAATGCTGGGAAAGGTGGAGGGAAGTAGGAAGAGAACAAGGCCACATGCCAGATGTATGGACTCTATTAAGGAGGCCACAGGTATCGGGTTGCAGGAATTAAGCAGAGCAGTGGAGGACAGACGGCTTGGAGATGTCTCATCCATAGGGTCACCATGAGTCAAGATCAACTCAAGGGCAGTTAACAACAACAAAAAGTTCCCTTGAGACCCAGCAAGGTATAGTGGTTTGAATGTTGGATTATGACTCCAAAAACCAGGATTGAAATCCCTGCTCATCCATGGAAACCCACTGGTGACCTTGGGCAAGCTGCACTCTCTCAGTCTCAGAAATCTTGCTAAGAAAACTCCATGATAGGTTCTCCTCAGGGTCAACATAAGTTGTAAATTAATTGAAGGCACACAATGACAGCAACAAGAAAGTTACTTCAGGCCTATGGCCTGAGCATTTGTGAGCACTGCGTAATTTCATTATTCAGCTCACAGTTATGTAAATAGAGTTCTGCAAGTGTAACTGTTGCATACTTGTTTGCATATATTTGAATGGTGAATAACCATTCATCAGTGACTTCAAGGTACAACTTTTAAAATGGGATTACAAACACCTCATTTCACAAGAGGGCAATAAGCAACAATATTTACACATACACATTTGGTTGCACAATTTCAGTATTCAACATAAAGGTAGCATAGCACATCTTAACTACACAAGTTTAGATTTACACTACACAAGCACAAGGCAAGATTTTGGACTAAATGAAAATTTTCAAAACCTGTTTTAAATTGTTAAATATGTTTTTAGTGTGGTTAAATTGTTTTTATTGTTTAGTGTGGTTAAGTTATTTTCATTGTTTTAAATTGCTTTAATTGGTTTCATTCACGTATGCCACTTTAAAACTAATGAATGAGTGGTATTTTCATAAATAAATAATATTCATGGTTATTAATGTTAATATGTATCAATAATATTTGGTGTACAGTTGATCATGCAGTGTACATATTCAGCAAAAGGATGCTACAACCAGTACAGAATTGCAAAAGTGTAGGATCTTAGCAATAATCTTCTATGGAAACAGGCCTTTCACATTTTTGGAAGAACACAAAAATGAATGCATACTTTCCCCTATTTTTATAGTTTTACTTCCAAGAAATAACTGGAATGTGTCCAGAGGAGAGTAACCAAAATGGAGACAGTCTGGAAACCATGGGTTATGAGGGGCAGTTTATGGAGTTCTGTATATTTAGCCTGGAGAAGAGAAGGTTAAGGGGTGTTATGTTAGCCATGTTTAAATATTTGAAGAGATGTCATACTGAGGATAAGACAAGCTTGCTTTCTTCTGCTCTAGAGGCTAGGGCACAAAGCATTGGATTCAAACTAAAGGAAAAGAGATTACACTAAACATTATGAAGAACTTCCTGATGATGAGCTGTTTGACAATGGAAAACACTGCCTCAGAATGTGATGGAGTCTCCTTCTTTGGAGGTTTTTAAACAAACAGACTTGATGACCATCTGTCAGGGTGCTTTGACTGTGTATTCCTGCATGACAGGGAGTTAAACAGGATGGTCCTTGTAGTCTCATCCAACTCTATAATTAGTTTCCAGAAATTCTGTTCAGCCATTTTACCCAGGAGATCTGTCAATGCAACCACATCTTTGTTTAGGTGCCATCTGTCAGTTTCATCTACAGTCTCAGAAATGAACCTGCTTAGCAACTTCTGTTGAATTGTTCTGAACACCTATGGTTTTATTGGAATTTGAAAATGTTCCAGTTGGAATTATTTCCAAATAACTGTTCTGTTTCAGCCTGGCAAAGTATTAGATTTTTGAATTTCATTATACCAGCAACATCTTTAACCACACAACACACAAAGATTTGTGGAAGGCATTCTCATGAGCTACTAGAAAGGGCAATACAGTTCATTCAGAGCTATTCAGTTAAACTGCATAACCTATAATATGTTTGCCTGATTTTTATACTAAACAAGTCCACATACTTGACCCCAGAGGCATCAAACTTGAGCCAGCATCCTATAGTGTTAAACCATGTGCTGCTCATTCAAGGAGATATCTAAGACCTTCATGGACAAGTAGAAGATTGATGGTAGGTGTCACCACCCACCCAGCACCCAGCTAAATTGGCGCTCCTTTCAGAAGTCAGGGAAAGTGTGCTCTAAATGTGTAGGGCGCACTTTCCCTGACTTTTCCGCCACAGCGTGTGTGGACGCTGCGGCGGGAGGTTGCCCTGGGAGCGCCGGCTGTGCGGAGGGCCGGCAGCTCCGAGGGCAACCTCGGGAGGAGGAAGGGGCGCCGCTCGTGTGGCTGCCCCTCCTCTTCCCTGCCTCCAAGACGACTTTATTAGTCGTCTGCCGAGGCTGTTAATATGAACTAAATTAAGAGTGTGGCTTCATTTTGCTTCCCAGCCACTTTGGCCTTGTGCATTGTCTAAATACCCAGCCTTCAAAACGGCTGGAAGCCACTTTATTTAGCCCATGTGTTTCACCCTATAGGTCAGAAACAACTTGAAGCCACACATCAATAACAATGGTATCTGGGTTCTATCCTGCACTTTTGCCATCCCAAGGATCTTCCCCATGTGTCCCAGATGGCTCTTTCATACTGCAACTTCCTTTAAGTGGAAGCAAGGACAAATCCTTTACTCTTGCTCACCAGTGACTCAGGGATTGCTTCCTCCCAGACAGAAAAAAAATAACCAATCACTCTTGGAGTTCTTCTTGCTTAGAAGACAGTATGAACCGAAAGGTGGGAGGTACCTTATCCAGACTACCTTACCCAGCTGAGTCCCTACCTTACCTTACCCAGCTGAGCAGCTAAACATTTCTGCAGAGTTTTCAGTTGATGTTCAAGATTAAGAGGGAAGGAAAACGCTTTAATTATTCTTACTCCACTGGCCAGTTAGAATAGCAAAGATGATGAGAATGTGAAAAAGAAAACCCGCTGCTAACAGTTGTGGATATTTTCCACTCCCTACAGCATAACAACAAAATCCAAAATGAAACAAAACATTGCAAAGAAAAGGGAAACTGGAGAGCAGCAAGCAAGAGAACTCTAAACTTAATCCAACATTGCTATAAAAAGATCTGCCATCTGGAGGCTAATTCTTTGCTGCTGGTATGTACCACATTGTTCTTTTCTCTAAAAAAAGAAAAGAAAAGAAACCCCTTTTTTATAGCAATCATTTATTAAATGATGGGTATCCAAGTGCCAATATTCATTATTTTGAATCCTAGGCTATTTTGGGGAAATCATAAGCAGGCTAAAAATAGAGGGCTGAATGGTGCATCTGTTTGTGTCTTGCTATACCTTTCCCCTTATTTTTTTTTTCTTTTGACATTAAAGGTTTATGGAGCATACAACTGTTGATAGAGTGGGCTTGTCAACCTGGCACCTGTTCCAGGTAAATGGGTGGGAAGCATGTCTCAAGATAAAATTATTGAGCATACAGAAGAACAAGTCTTCCCAAGGAAGAATCAGCATAGTTTCCTCAAAGGAAACTCCTGTCTTGCCATCCTTCCAGTATTTTAACAAATATAGAGCAGGGTATGAACTGACTGATGTTATATTCTTGGATTTCTGCATTTCTGATGAAGTCCACCAACATAAGCAACACAAAAGCATATTGAGTAATTGTTATAGTCACAAGAGAAGTGGACAGGCCTCGCTATGAATACTATATATCTCCTATATAAGTCTAGAAATTTTAGTCAAAAAATCAACCTGTAAAACCTGGGTTGACTTATCTTTGGGCCAATTATCCCTTCTCTGAGTAGAGTGGTAAAAGGTGAGAATTTAGGGCTGATGCAGATGGTCCATTTGGGGCATTAGAGAGCCACCCCAGGTAGTAGCAGATCGGGACCGCAGCAATCACACACCACAGCTCCGATCCTTCCTTTTGCCACCCCTAAAAGAGAGGCAAAATGCTGCTCCTTTTAGGAGTGGCAAAAGGCTGCCCTAAGAGCCGGCACTGCGAGTCTTCCATGCCCTTTTGGTGCAGAGTGTCTGCACACTGCGCCGGAAAGGCGTCCTGATGCCGTGCACCATACATACAGCCATGCCGCGTACGGCTGCCCTGCCCCAACTCTACCTCCAAACTGGCCCTTTGGGCCAGTCTGCAATGGCCCTTAGTCCTTCCCAGAAGAATCCAAAAGAAGCACTGATTCCTTCTATTCTCTATGCCACAGTGTCACTTCTGGCCTTTTTGAATGTCTGAGTGGCAATGGCAACAGCTCTTTGCTGCTTTATCACAAGCATGCATGACAGCATCAATCTAGTTAGATGAGGGTCAGCAGGAGGCAATTTTTGTATTTTAGGTAACAGAACACACAAAAAATATATGATGTCTCTCATGTTGTTTTCATTTACTTAAATTTATATTCCACTCTTCTGTATTATGCAACCAAGGTATCTAGCAACAATATAAAATAAATTGCAAATAGATATCATGTCAACATTAAAATATATAAAAACAAAGTCACAGATCAGCAACAACATGAAGAAAGAATTCTGGGGCCCTTTCACACTATCCAATTATAGAAGTATGAATCCACTAACTGACATGACAATATCCTATGAGATCCTGGGATTTGTAGTTTAGTGATCCATTAGAGCTCCCTGGCTGAGAATTCTAAATTCTCCCTAAACTCCAAATCCCACGATTCAATAAGAGATTGTCATGGCTGCCACTGTGGAATTATAGTGCTATAACTGAGCAGAGTGAAAGAGGCCCTGGAGATATATCTTTTATTTTTTTAAAAGGGGGACAATAGATGTAGGTGTTGCATATCCTCTGATATCTAACTGATATTTAACTAACTTTCTGGCAAGCTTTCAGGGGAAGCAATTTACTTTTTCAATGGGTATACTCCCTTCAACGTTAATGGATGAAAACTGGGAGATGTATGGCCAAACATCAGAGTGTAATGAATGAACAATAATCAGAGTTATTAATGAAAAAGAATACACAAGCTACTAAAAGCCCCAGGAGTTTGCTTTTGCTTGAGCCTTCTGGAAAGGACAAGATTCTACCCTTTCCTGTCCCTGCTGCTGAGTTAAAAGAGTGCAAACTACTTTTGTACTTTGAACTCAGTTTGCAGCAAGTGATGTAAGCTGAGGACAAAGGGGAAAATTGAGAGGAGGAGAGAGTAACTGGGACATTTTAAAAGCAGCTAGAAAAGTGGGTGGCAGAGGAGTAAATGGGACTGTACCTGCCAAGTTGGGACTGTTGGAAGGTATGCAATTGCCACACTCTTTAATAGAATCAGTCCTAAATATGACAGCAGTCTCCCCAAACAGCAGTACTCCCCAGCCCTTTTCATGCAGTGTGAAGTCATGCCACTGAATAGTGGAGTATAACAGTAAATTTAAGAAACTTTGTGGCACACATAACTAATTGTGGGGATATCCAAGCAAAACCTCAAAAGAATTGTGGGATACCCAGGCAAAAATTAACTGCAGGGGGAAATCGACCAACATAAAGCAGGTTCACTAGAATGAACGGCACTATTTCAGCATCAGTGATGGCTGGAAAGATGAAGCAATAGCTCTAATCCACTCAAAACACACTGCATAAGATGCCTTTGATTGACTAATCCAGATGACTTACTAGTAGGGTTTTCATGCAAACCAACTTCAGCCCTGCACTGACTTTCAACAGGTAACCTATGTATGCTTTGCAAACCATAAATCAAAGAAAGAGACCAACTAATTATATACCCATTGCTTCCCTCTGCATGGCAATCCTACACACACACACACACACACACACACACACACACACAAACACAATTTACAAAATTCAACAGCCACAGTCCAACAAACTTTGATTCACCTTTGTCCATTGAAATGAATAGCTTAAGTGGATTCCTAGGTGCATTGAATGTTTTCCATTAGTTGTAAGGCTGAATTAATGTAAGCAACTCTAAGACCGCTTAATATCGTCAGCAGAATCATGTGACCATGAAGTTGATGATTCCTTAATTTGGGGCAGAACCTTGTCTAAGATCATACCCTTCCAGGTTGCAATTACAAAGTAATGTGTCTCCTTTAACCTTCATGCATGCTCTTTTGCTTTGTGCAAGGAATTTGTTTTGTATGAGGAGGTTTTGCCCAACCTGCAGCCTGAGGAGGTACAGTCCAGAAAAAAAAACTGACCTCTGATTGTGCTGATCATATAAATCTGTTCTTAGTTTAACAATGCCTTATTGAACTCATTGGGATCTACTTCTGAAAACACACGCACAAGGTCAGGTTGCAAGGGGGTAATTCCATGGTGTTCATCGACAAGGTTGTCAAGTCGTGTCCAACCATAGGGGGTGGTGCTCATCTCCGTTACTAAGCTGAAGAGCCAGTGATCTGTGATCATAGGGCCATAGGGCCAGCATGATTGCACAGAATGCCATTTACCTTTCCACCAAAGTGGTACATATTTATCTACTTGCATTTGCATGCTTTTGAACTGCTAGGTTGGCAGAAGCTGGGACTAGTGACAGGAGCTCAACCCATCATGCAGCACCCAGGCCTCAACCTGCCAATCTGCTGATCTTGCAATCAATAGAGTCAGCATCTTAACCACTTGAGCCACTGCACATGTGTAGCATGTATGATTTCAGTAGGACCACAATGGCACTTTGTTTCGGCATGAACCATTTCAGCATGGGTGACAAAATTTGCACACAGGAGAGTGAGCATTCTGGTGGATAAAGCACAGAATACCTTTATTACCAATACAGAAACCAGTGCCCCCACCCTCTGCACCCAGCTGGCAAATGCGGCAGTTGGAGACCTTGATCATTCCTTGGACTTGGAGGCTGGCCAGCTCCTCCAATTTCTG
>JAIPUX010001232.1:169215484-169227091 GCA_020142125.1 Phrynosoma platyrhinos | reverse complement strand
TATTTCCACTTTCTCCCCGCAACTCCCCGTGTGATAACGTCCAATGTTATCTCATGCCCTGGTGAAGTCGCCTAAGATTTCCAGTGTGAAAACTGGAGATAGCTTCTCTACCTTTAATGGTTGGGATGAAGAGGGCAAGTCAGTAGATGTTACTTTTTCCCTGGTTGAATGACAAGCAACACTTGCTGAAATTTGCTCTTCTGCATAACAGAAGCTATTGTCAGTTTTAAGGGTATAAAAGCCATTGCTAGTTTTCACTCTGGAACCCCTAAGCAACATCTAGTCTCCCCCTAAAGCAGATTTTGTTTTAAAGAGCCATAAAAAAATACCAATGAGTAACTTCACCAGTTTGAGTATTGCAATGCTCAATTGGTCTTCTACCAACCATAGCCTTCCAGGATGCCTCATGAAAACAAAACCTTTCCTAACTTTTCCAGAAATCTATTCTTCCAAAGGTTTACACTTTGCCTAAACTTTTTCCAACTTGATTTACATTATCTAGAGGGAAACAGTAGCCTGAAAGAGGGTGAATTGAGCTCCTCCCTCTCCCATCCCTCTTAGAAACACCAATGTGTGTTGCAAGTTCTTAATACAATGAAAGTTAATTGAAAAGTCCACTAAGAACTTTGAAACATCCCTGAAAGCTACACCTCCTTTTGGCATACATGGAAAAGGGTTTTAAATAAACACACTGATTAATAAAGTCTACATAGCGGTACACACATGGCTAAGTGTAAAATGTCAATGTGGAAATCTTTTGCTTTTGAATGATACAGTTTCAATGCTTTAATCAGTGTGATCCCAAGCTAACCAGCAGACCAAATGATTATGTTATGCTGCACATCTTTAAGCTCAGCCCAGTCATGATCTCTGTCTCATGACTCAAAGACAGACATTCATTTCTATTACCATGATTTGCTAAATCCATACCTGCCATCCAACAGCCCGAAAAGGAGAGATGCACATTGCAGCAGCTTCGCGCCACAAGTGAGAAATAAGCAGCTACAGACATTTGACAAGAGAAGGGGAGAGAAAATGGGATCATGCACATACCTTGAGCTGTGAACTCTTCCACCTTCAGAGACAGTCAGTATTCTACATCGATGTACAGCCTTCATGTGCCTTGAATAATAGGACTGCTGGAAGGTGTGTGGCACAAGTGGATTTACAGTGGCCACCACGAAGTGCAATCAAGTCCTTCTGAAACTTGTCTTTGGAGCTGTCTTCCTAGTTCCTGCTAACAGACAGTGGTCACTGCAGGTCCCCCAGCCAGGGAAGCAAACATGCTTTTTATTTCTTTTTTTAAGCTGCAGTTGCTAATGCTCCACACTCAGGGAAAGCGCAGAAGTATGTGTGTGTCGGCAGGAGCAGCACACGCTCATCAGCCAGCTGGGAGCCAGGAGATGTGAGATGCATTCAGAAGAAGCCAGCACAAGGTGGAGTGGGCTTGTGGAGCAGAGCATCTTTTTAATCCCACTGCTAATTACACCCTATTGACCTTGCTGAGATAGATCACCAAGGACTAGATCAGTCAATAAGAAGGAGCTGTGTGAGAGAGACTAAGAAAAGAGTGAGCTAGCAGATTCCGCCTTCTTTATTGTCACAGGCATCTGTCAGTGAAGAAAAACTTTTTTATAATAGGATTCTCTCACCACCTCCTCTAGTTGCATTTTTAATTCATCAAGGCTTTCCTTTCAAGCACGGATATCCACAGTATTCAAAGTGGCCTGGCTGTCATCTGAACATTGGCAGGGAGGAAACAGAGTCTTAATCTCATTGAGGAGATTGCTTTAACATCTATGATGGAATGTATAGTGGGCCCTTGGCATCCCCTAAGCTGGCTCCAGGACCCTCCAGGATACCAAAATCTGAGGATGCTCAAGTGCCATTATATACAATGGTGTAGTAAAATGGCATCCTTTATATAAAATGGCAAAATCAATGTGTGCATTTGGGAATTATTTTTATTATTATTTTCAAGCTATAGATGGTTGAATCTGTGGATAAAGAATCCATGAATACAGAGGGCTGACTTACTTAGAAGAGAGACATGTCCTATAACAAACAAACAAAAATACAACCACTCAACATTCTCAAGGGGAATGGGTTGGCTTGTTTCTGTGCAAGAGTAACTAAGGGCCTTTGCAGACTGCCAGAAATAATTCAGCTTGAGGCCACTTTTACTATTCTGGTTCAGTGCTAGTGAATCGTGGGAATTGTATTTTTTTCTGAGACATTGAACCTTCTCTGTCAGAGAGCTCTGGTGGCACAATAAACTACAGTTCCCATGATTCCCTAGCACTGAACCAGGGCAGTTAAACTGGCCTCAAGCTGCATTATTTCTATCAGTCTGCAAAGGCCCTATCTTTTTAGTCAGGAAGGGAAGCACCATGAGTGACAGTGCATGAAAGCAAAACTCTTTCTCATTTGTTTGTCTTCAGTAGCAGATCCTCACAGATGAACTCTCTCTGAACATGGAGGCTCCAGTTACATATTGTTACCCCAAGGTCTGGCCCTCTACACCTCTCCTCCATGCCAATGTCAAAAGGGATGTAGCCGCAAGAGCAACCTAATGCAGAAAAAGAGCCTTGCCATATAGGGAGATCCAAGAGGTTCAGCACAGGGAAGCTCAAGAACACATAGCCAAGATAGATCAATCAAGATCAGAATCTGCATAATCCCTTCACTGATAAGAATGTTCGTGGGCAATAGACCTTGGGTCTGCAAGTGAAGAGAAATCTAAATACACTTCCCTCTGGGAGCAATACTCCTTTGTCCAAGGACATTTGCACTCATTGTCCAGCCATTTACAGCTTTCATTGTCATTCATCCTTCCTGAAAGCTACCCCTTAATTCTGTCCCAGAACAGGTTTTGTCCTATAAGTATGTCTGCTTAGATACCCACAATTCAGTCTCGCTTGAGGCCAGACAGTCACTATATCCATATCACACTTGACTCTTCAGCATTGCTGGCCATGCCATGGTCATAAGGCAGCTTGCTGAGCCATTTCCACTTCACAGTGTTCCATGACCAGATCTACGCATTTCGAATTGTACAGTATTGCCTGCTACAACTACTTAAGTTGCTATCTGCTACTACCTTTTATATTGTTAGTTTTTCATTGTGTGCATGAGTGAATGTCTTTGCATGAATGGTGATTCCCTTTTTATTCATAAATAAAGCTATTCATATTAACACTCCGGAGTTCTATTTCTTGGAACTGTTATACACAGGCTCAACTCCAACTTTAGTTGTCTTGAGCCCTCTTTGTTTCTGTCATTTGAACTAATAAAATGTCCTTATTTGAATCATTAATATTCAATGGGTGCCCCCATGGGCATTTTGGTTAACAGTATCACAGGTAGGCCTCCTGGGCAACGAATTACATACAGTGAAGGTGAGCAACACATGACCCATAGTTCCTTGTAGCCCTTAGCCCTTTCTGAATCCACCAGTCCTCTCTGTGCCCGCCACTGAAATTGTTAACTGGTTTCATGGCAACAGCCCCAAAGCCTTCTTTCAAAACAAGGCGTATGGGATGGCTATACATTGTCATAAAGCAGAATCACACAGCTGGAAGCCTCCCAGAACTCAATTAAGGTGTATGTTCCTCATGCCTTGTTTTTGAAAAAATCATGTTGGAAGGTATTGTTTGGTTTAGTTTTTTGCTGTTGTACCACTACCATTCAACAGGACATCAACAAATATATTGGAATGGTGGCAGTGATAAGATGTAGTGCCCAGATTGTTGGCACAGTCCCATTAGTCCTTCTACCCCTGAGAGGTTGCACATTCCTAACATATACAAACTTTTAAAAGTGGATTTCTTCCTGAAAATCTGTGACCTCAGACTTAAGGCAGCCCATAATGGTAATTTGGGAAAATAAGCCCTGTCAACTAAGGGGGGTTGCAGACTGCCAGAAATAGTGCAAATTGAGTCCACTTTTAGAATTAGGGTTAGTGCTAGGGAATCATGGGAATTGTTTTGTTTTTTTTCTGAGACATTGAGCCTTCTCTGTCAGAGAGTTCTGGTGTAACAATAAAATACAGTTCCCATGATTCCCTAACCCTAACCCTAACTCTAACCCTAAAAGTGGACTCAATTTGCACTATTTCTGGCAGTGTGCAACTCACCTATGCTCCCAGACTTCACCAAAGGCAGCTTGACCTTTATCTTCTTTGCATCAAGACATATAGGCTGGAATCCTGTTGGTTAGTCCCAGTTAGAGTAGACCCACTGAATCAACTATTGACTAATGAGTCAGGTAAATTTACACATAAGTAAATCTAGTTGATTCAATGGCTCTACTGCACAGTTGTCCCTCCCCATTCATGGACTTTGAGTCCACTGTCCCGCTCTTCATGGGAGGCATAAGAGGGGAGGGATGTAATGGTGGCATGCGCCTGGGGGCAAGTGCCATTATTTTCAATGGGGCTCAAATATTTGTGAGCAGCCATTGTGCAGAGGGGAGGGTCTGGAACTGATCCCCCATGAATTGGGAGGGGCTACTGTACAAGAATGAAACCATGGTTTGGAGCAACCTAGACAATCTACAATGCATTCATCATGTGTTCTTTCAACTGAAATATTTAACTGAACCTAATAGTCCAACTGGAAAAGAAAAGAAAGTATTCCATTTGCAAGAAATTAGAAGGAAATGAAGCAAAGAACACACATGAAGAAAATAAATAAGCCCCATGTAGTTTATATTATGCAACTGTAAAATTGGGTTCCCAAACTTCCATGATACGACAATGGGTCTTCCATTGATCACCAAGAGATGATGAAGACATATTATAACTCACTTTGGTATCACTTTAACTGCCAAGGGTCCATTCTACAGAATTTTTCTCCACTAGTCAAAGGAGTGTAATGTTTCCTCCTGTTAAACTGGATCCTGGTGGGCTGGTTAGATTTGAGTTATATGCACAGTGATTAGCAATTAGCATGTTTCCTTCCAGGGGACTTGAAGGAAACCATTAAGTAGAAAGGGTGATTTTCTTGCATTACTTCCAGGAAGATTGTTCTTGTTTTTCCAAGCAGACACTCAGCTTGTTGATTTGGTGAAAGCAAGTACACTGTTTGGTAGGATTACCTTGGGGAAATGCATAGTAGTTGATGATAGTCTGAGTGCATGTACACTGTAAGAATAATGCAGTTTGACAGCACTTTAAGTGCTGTATCTCCATTCTACGGAATCCTGGGATTTGTAGTTTTACAAAGTCTTTAGCCTTCTCCACCAAAAAGTGCTGCTGCTTTACAAAAGGTCAAATCCCAGGATTCTGTAGAATGGAGCCTTAGCAGTTAAAGTGGTATCAAACGTAATCATTTCTATAGTGTAGATGTATCCTGAGAGGCTTCCAGGGGTGTGATTCTGCTTTAAAACCAGGTGCACCTTTTTTTCCCAAAGAAAATGAAGATGCAGCTTTAATCAGCAGGAAGAATTGTGTGGCTCTTTGGATGTTGTTGAACTGCTGCTTCTAGCATGCCTCACCATTAGTTATTCTGGCTACAGCTTATGGGAACTGTTATTGGGGAATGTGCAAGATGGTAGTATCTCTCAAAAGCAAAGTACGAGTATTTAGCATTTTCCATCAGAAATTACTAGAATACAGAACAATGGATGCAAGCCACAGGAAAAGAGATTCCACCTCACCATTAGGGGGAACTTCTTGACAATAAGAGCTGTTCGACAATGGAACACACTCCCTCGGAGTGTGGTGGAGTCTCCTTCCTTGGAGGTCTTTAAACAGAGGCTAGATGGCCATCTGTCAGGGATGTTTTGATGTGATTTCCTGCATGGCAGGGGGTTGGACTTGCTGGCCCTTGTGGTCTCTTCCAACTCTATGATTCTATGACCTTGGAAGGATGCAAGCCTGAGTCGATCCGGAGCCCCTGGCTGGTACTGAACTCACAACCTTGTGGTTTGTGAGTAAGTAGCTGCAGTACAAGATTTAACCACTGAACCACCAGGGTTCCTGTAGCTTGTGTGTTCTTCCTCATTAAGATGTTTTGCCATCTTCACCACACTTGAATGTTGCTGTTTTCATCTGTCCATGTTAAGGAGTATGTGACAGTGTCTTGAAGTGTCAACAATTACTTGCAACGATCCATGTGTGGAATTATTCTGTTGCAGTTTCTAACTTCTTTCTGAAAAATCTTCCAGAGTCAGACTGACTCCATTCATTATGGTCATCGGTTCTCCCTGGTAGTGGAGCTTTGCTTACATCTTCTTAAACTCTGTTCCTATAACATTGGTGCTGATTTCTAATTGCCATTGAGTTCTGATTTTCTCCTTAGTTATGAAGTTGCCTGCAGCCCAATCCTGATAGCTTGATGTGAAGCATTAATATATCTGCCTTCTATGGAATGGATTACACTGATGACTGGGGTTCCCCCTCCCCCTTTAATAGAAAGGAAGATGGATTTTTTTAATTTAGCAGACTGTGGGATTAGAAGAATATTATTAAAGAAGATAGAAAGGTGGGTTTTAATGATGCCTTTAATATTTGATTCCACTTCAGTACTTTTTGTCTGGTTCCACTCTGAATGAAGACTTGGATTGAAGTGAACCTTCTAGATAATCTCATTCAATGTATGTTTTAAAATGCTCATCCCACTTTTAAAAATAATAACCAACTGAAGACCAGTTCCACCATTAAGAATGCTGGAAGCTTTTAAGTCTGAACTGGGAAACTCTAGTTCCAGCCTAGAGCATAACAACATACATTCCAGCTACCCTGATTTAGCAGAAACAGTCAGGTTATTCTGCTGATATGTCACTTTTTCAGCTGCCTTTAAAAAGTCCCAGTTTTTCTCTTCTCCTCCCTCTTTTCCCCTTTGTCTTCACCTTACCTCAATTGCTGCAAATTGAGTTCAAACTGAAAAAATAGTTTGCAATCAATCAACTCAGCATGAGAGGAGGGAGCAGTAGACTCAGACAAAAACAAACTATTATTGCAAACTACTATTCTTCATAAGGTCGCTTGTGGTTCCTAAAGGGCTACATCTGGTTTTAAGAAGAACATGTCTCCTTTTAAAAAATGTTTTTATTTGTTGTTGTTTTTAGAAAACAATGTGTAGAGTGACTTATTTTAAAGGTGAATCATACTCCTTAAAGGCATCAAAAGGTATGGTTCTCTTAGGTCCAGTTTAAGACTGCTTTAAATGCCCTGGATCAGTGCTAGGGAATCCTGGGAATTGTAGTTTACGTGACACCATAGCTCTCTGACAGTGAAGGCTAAATGTCTCACAAAACTACAGTTCCCAGAATTTAACTGAGCCAGGGCAGTTAAAGCGGTCTCAAACTGGATTGTTTCAATTGTTTCTGCAGTGTGTTTTGGATCTAAGAGAACCATGCCTCCTGAGGCCTTTAAAACAATGTACTCTACACATTGTTTTCTAAAAAAAAAAAAGAACCCAAGTGCTTGTAATGTGTTTTGGACCTTAGTGTTGTTGTTTTTCTGCCCCAGATTTAGGATATGTAGGAAGCCACAGGGTTGCAAAACTGTCTATCAGGGATACATATGACCCACATGATTCAACACTTTTTTTGGAACAGCTCTACTGTTAACTTCACCTGGTCCATTTCCAGGCAGAATTCAAGTACTGGTTATATCTTTTAAAGCATATCTCCCTAGACAAGTCTGCCTAAATTTTAAGATCTTTGAGATGGGCTTTCTCTGTCCCACCACCATCACAGGCAGAGGCAATAAGAAGAAAATTGCTAAAATTACTTGTTGCTTCTTTTGTAAAGAAAATTAGTGAAAAATTACATTCCTACTGGCTACAAGACTATGCAGCCACACATAAAATGAGGTGGGCTTTCTCTGTCCCACCACCATCACAGGCAGAGGCAGTAAGAAGAAAATTGCTAAAATTACGTGTTGCTTCTTTTGTGAAGAAAATTAGTGAAGAATTACATTCCTACTGGCTACAAGACTATGCAGCCACACTTAAAATGAAAGAGAATATTACTCATTGATTGCAGTTATCCTTCTCATGTTTTGGAATGGTATTCTCCACTCCATTTGCTCAATTTTCCTACTATTTACATAGAAATGTTTTCCTGGGTTAATGGATGATGGAAAAGAAAAGGGAGAGAAACAGCTGCCTAGATAAACCTCTGGGATTTTTCTCCAATATTACCTTTGGATCACCTCCAGCCAAGGATTGAGTGGATCTTGGTTTACTTATGAAATGTGACAAGACTATGGCTCTGGCTACTTTGGCTTATAGCTGCAGTGACAAACAGTGAAAAGTAAAACATTCTTGGCATTGCGTTTTCTGTGAAACATTCTGGGGGAATAGATTTCTGAGCAAAAGAGGGCCATATCTCTTCAGATCTAATCAGTTATTGGATAGCTTTATGGTACAGGTGTACCAGAAATGGCTGCACAGTTTCCTTACTCACTGCATTTCCCTGATAATATCAGGCTGTTTGGGGCTGTTTTTGTGGAGGCTGGGGAAATTTTAGAGAAATTATTGCTAGGGATTATTACTTACCTAATAGCTACATGAGGTGACTGAGAGTTTTTCATCCTGACTTTCTCACACTTGATTCCCCACCACCACCACCACCAACTGAGCGGAGTCCAGCTGCAACTTCATGGTCTTAAATCACATCTGTCCTCTCCTCACCAGCAAATAACATTACCTATCAGAGCTTGATAGATACCATGGGGGAGGAGATGGAAGGGTGTGGGCAGAACTGTGCTTCAGCGTAGAATCCCAGCCAAAATCTAGCAGCTCTAAGAAGCCTATTCCTCGAATGTCCTTACCCCCCATGAGTCCTTTCCCTCCTTACCTCCATTGTCTACACCACGGGTAGGCAACCTTTCCCCTTTAAGGGCCGAGGGACTTCAGCTCCCAGAAGCCTCAGCCATGTTGGCCAATAGTCCCATGTTGGCCAACAGCTCCTGGGATTCTGGGAGCTGAAGTCCCTTGGCCCTTAAAGGGGAAAGGTTGCCTACCCCTGGTCTACACCATCATAACTCCAGTTAACACTGCCCAGGTGGTACAGTGGTTAAATGCCTGTACTGCAGCCACTCACTCATAGACCACAAGGTTACGAGTTCAATACTAGCCAGGACTCAGGCTTGACTCAGGCCTTCATCCTTCTAAGGGGGGTTGCAGACTGCCAGAAATAGTGCAAATTGAGTCCACTTTTAGGGTTAGGGTTAGGGAATCATGGGAACTGTATTTTATTGTGGCACCAGAGCTCTCTGACAGAGAAGGCTCAATGTCTCAGAAAAAAACCAATTCCCATGATTCCCTAGCACTAACCCTAACCCTAAAAGTGGACTCAATTTGCACTATTTCTGGCAGTCTGCAACCCCCCTAAGGTCACTAAAATGAGTACCCAGCTGTTGGAGGGCAATGAGCTTACAGTTGTAACCGCTTAGACACCCCATAGCATGGTATGAAGCAGTATATAAATGAAGCTGCTTTTTGCTTTTTTGCTTTGCTTTTATCCATCCATCCATCCATCCATCCATATTTTACTTTGTCCCCAAGAACTGGACTCAAGGTAGCTCATGGAATAAAAAGGGATATAAGCAAAACCATATGTAACTAAAACATACGAAAAGTTAAAATTGAAATAAAATTATTTTCTCCATAAAATTAAAACCACACATACATCAATTTAAAAGCATAGATGAAAAAGAGTATAGCACTGAAACAGAAAAACCATTATAGAAAATAATCCATTCCCCAAAATCTGCTGGAATAGGGAGGTTTTTATTTGCCAGAAGAAGGAGAACAAGGAGGCATCCCTCCTTCCCTCTGTACAGTAGATAGTGACATGTAGAAACAGCCACCCAGAAGGCACTCTCCTTTGTTCCCACCAAATGTGCTTGGAAGATAGTCAAGATGAGGTCATAAGAAGAGCATCCCTGAGGAGCTCAGAGCTTAGACAGGCTCATATTGGGAAATATAGTCCTCCAAATATTCTGGACCTGAACCATATAGGGCTTTATAGGTAATAGCCAGCACTTTGATTTGTACCTGTGGATTCTTGAATCTGTGGATAAAAAATTCATGGATATGGAGGACCAAAGAAGAGATATGGAGCAGAGGAGTCCTAGTCCACCTTTCAAACAACTACATCCAGGATCTGCTTGTAACTTATAACATCTTATAACTTCTGAAAGGAAAAACAAATCTAACAACAAACAAACAAAAAAACTATTATATTAAAATATATATGTATAATACACACACACAAAATCGGGGGGGGAGGGGGAAGGATTCCAGCATACCTGACTATATGGCTCTTTTATACAACTTATCTAACTCCCTTAAATTTATTCAAAGGTTAATATGGTATTTTAAAAAAATCGTTATATCTATCATACTACAAATGAAGGTCCTTACTGAGGACCTGATAAAAATATACAGCATTTGATATAGGATGACATAGGATTAGGTCTGCATGCAATAGACTGGCAAATTTCTATCTTATTGTAGCTACATGAGGACTTGCATATGTATTTTTAAAATAAATTTAATGCTTGTCTCTAGTTATGAAATAATTGTAAAATCATAGAAACTTAGAGTTCGAAGGCATTGCAAGGACCATCAAGTCCAATTCCCTGCCATGTTGAAATGTACAACTAGATAATTCCTAAAAAATGCCCATCCAACATCAGTTCAAAGACTAACAAAGTAGAAGAGTCCACCAGCCTTGGAGGAAGTCTATTCCACTGTCAAATAGGTCTTACAGTATAAAAGTTCCTTAAAGCTTATCTGAAAACCTTTTTCTTGTAATTTGAATCCATTGGTTCATGTTCTATCTCTGGAGAAGCAGAACATAAGCTTGCTCCATCTTCAACATGAATCCTACAATCACAGATGACATAGAATCATAGAATCTACATGACATCCCTTCAGATATTAGAACAACAGCTATCATGTCATCTCTCTCTGTCTTCTCCAAGCTAAACATACCCAGCTCCCTAGGTCATTCTTCATCAGGTCTTCCAGACCTTTGATCATCTTGGTTGACCTTCTCTGGACACATTTTATCCTATCAATATCCTTCTTGAACTTTGGTGCCAAGAACTGGGTACAGTATTCCAGGTACAGTCTATCAAAAGCAGAGTAGAGTGGCACTACTTATTCCCTTGATGATCACTACTAATGACCACTACCAATGATGTCTCAATCAGAAATGCTCCACCAAGGTTTTTGTTTTGCTTTGTTTTAATAATGGTGACATGGATCAATTTGTCTTCTAGTATAACTGCTTTCTTTAAATAAAGTGAAGCAAATCCACAGACAAAAACATCTTCTACACAGCTTTTTCCTTTTTTGGATTAGGTACCATGGGCATAAACTGGACAAAAATGTTAAGTACATGTGAATACTGTGGTAAAAAAATATTGTTATCTTTTTGATTTTGTTAGCCTGAATCCTCTTCATAGTCTCATCTAGAGTAAATCCATTGATTCAGTGGAACTTATATAAAAGTTGTGAATGGATTGAACAGGATATGGGGCATTCAGTTTGATGGGTAAGAAATATAGATTGTGAGCCAGAAAGCCTTATATGGCTTAGGCCCAAGGTCTCTGAAAGACCATAGTTCCCTATATGAGATTGCTGG
>JAIPUX010001232.1:169197666-169210351 GCA_020142125.1 Phrynosoma platyrhinos | reverse complement strand
GCCCTTGTGGTCTCTATGATTCTATGATTCTATATCTAACAGACTGATTCTCCCTGTGTGAGCTTATCTCTTGAGATCTTCATGAGATGTCATTTTTTCAGTCTCACCACCTTCACAGATATAGTTGGCAAGTACATGAAACAGGGCCTTGCCAGTGGCTGCCCTAGGCTCTTGAACTCCCTTGTTAGGGAGGCTAGAATGGCTCCCTCTTTCCTGTCCTTCCATCAGCAAAGTGAAGGCTTTTTCTCTTCTGGCACACTTTCAGAGAAAAGCGCTTTTAAGAGCATGTTGTACTGTTTTAGATTATATATTTTTTAAATTTGCTTAATTATTTTTAAGTGTATGTTTTAACTTGTTTTGATATTTTGAATAGTTTAATTCTGCTTTAATGTTACCTTTTTGTATGTTTTAAACTGTATTGTTATCATGCTAATTTGTAAACTGCCTTGAGTACCAATCTGGAAAAAAGGTGGGGTATAAATAAAGTTATTGTATATACTCATGTATAAGTCTAGAATTTTTAGTCAAAAATTTGACCCAAAAAACCTGAATCAACTTATCAATAGGTCAATGTAAGTACTGTATTTTAACTGTTATCAAAAAAGAAGCAACCATTCCCTGGTGAAAGGCAAAAGTGTAATCTGTCCTGGAAGCACTGACACACACACACACCTACTCTCTCCTCCATCCAGCTGTTAGTATGTGCCTGCTGGAATTTTGTAAGCCCTTTGGCATGATTTTTCTTTGCTTCTGCCTTTCCATCCTTTGTTACATGTCCCTAAGTTGTACTCTTGACTTATCATGAGTCATATCAAAATCCACAATTTTGGCCCCAAAACCTGCCCTTGACTTATACATGAGGTTGACTTATAGTTGAGTATATATGGTAATAATCATAAACTGTTATCTGCAGATACAGTTCTTGGAAACTTCTGCCCACCTTCCCTTAGGAGGTGGATCACCATAAAACAGGGTGTATTGCTTTTTTCACTATGAAACTAGAACTCCCATAAAAACATTGCATTTCTCCTATGACTTTTGGAGCTATTTTCAAATATTTCAGGCTACACATCACCACTGTATGGTTTGTGTGTCAAGTTGCTTTTGCCTTCAGTAGCTCACAATAGCCATATTAGGCTTTTCTCTGTGTTATTAAATGTGGAACAATGGCTACAGATTGACATCATATACTCTAACTATTCCGATTTGTCAAGGACAGTCCCAGTTAATCCTCTTCCATCCTGTTTTATCACATGCTTTTAAAATGTTCCAATTTCTCTCTTCTCTTTCCATCTCCCCCCTTTCTCCTTGGCTTGCTTCAATTGCTGGAAATTCAAAATAGTTTTTACACAATTAACTGATGATAAGGATAGGAGAAGGGAGTGGAATCTTGCACTTCCCAGTATGCTCAGACAAAAACAAAGTCCTCTAGCTTGTGTATTTTCCCTCATTAATAACATTTGCCATTTTGACCACCCTCTGAGGTTGCTTTGCCACACCTGCCCTGGTTTTTATCTGTGAAAGGTTGGAGAGTATGTGACTCTGTAGGTAGTTTGTGGTAGGGTTAGTCTTGGGCTGTAGGCTGATGCCAGGTGGAGCCTCAAGAGGAATCAGGAACTACAGGGGGAAATTCAGAAATTAGGAAACCTGAACAAAGATTTGCAGGGAAGTCTGTTATTGTCTAGGCATGAATGGGCAAATGCAGTCCAGGAATGACAGGCAATCCTCAAAACCGTTTGTGGGTGCCTGGAACTTTACATCAACCACTAACTGACCAAGAAGAGGGTGAATGGTCTCCCCTGAAAACCTAGGGCCCCTTCAAACTCCACAATTGTAGAACTATTTTTCCACTTTAATTGCCCTGGCATCAACCTATGGAATTCTGTTGTTTTTAAAAAAGCCAGGATGGAGTGGGTTGAGGTGGTATAATAAGAAATAAATCAGAAATGAATGCACAAAATGACAAGGAACAGCGGAAGCCTGCCACATTCAACCAGGGCTGTTGATAACTGAGTGACATGGAGGTCTCTCATTTATTATGTTGTTTCTATCTACCCTCCAATTTTGTCAGTTTTGACCCATGGCAACCCTTTGCATGAGACGTCTCCAAGACTCCCTATCCTCCACTGCTCTACTTAGTTCCTGCAAACTCATATCTGTGACCTCCTTAATAGAGTCCATCCATATAGCATGAGGCCTTCCTCTCTTTTGTTTCCCTCCACTTTCCTAGCATTCTTGTTTTTTTTCCCCAATGAGTTGTGCCTTCTCATTATGTGTCTGAAGTACAACAGCCGCAGTTTTGTCATCTTGACTTCCATGAGATTTCTGGCTTGATCTGCTGTGGGACCCATTTGTTTGTCTTTTTGGCTATTCATGCAGCACTCTTCTCCAGCACCACATCTCAAATGAATTTATTTTCTTCCAATATTTTTTCTTAACTGTCCAACTCTCACATCAATACATGGTGATAGGGAAAACAATGGCTTGTATGATTCTAACTTTTGTGCTCAATTGTATATTTTAGCATTTTTGAATCTTTTCTAGTTCTTTCATAGCCACCCTCCCCATTCTGTGCATGCTCCAGAGGCACTCTCTTTTTGCACTCCCTTTTGCAAAGGACGAATAGAAAGCACATTATTTGGAGGAGGGGAGGAAGGAAAGATAGAAAGAAGGAGGGACAGTGGTCTTAATCTTTTTCTGATTTTCTGATGGCAGTCCTCTCACTCTTAGGGTCACCATAAGTCGAAGTTGGCTTGATGGCAGTTAACAACAACAAACACATTTCTGTATGCAGTCTGCCTCAATAGATTTATTTTGTGTAAAGATATTCCCCAGTGCATGTATTTTGCATGCAGATTTTGACCTGAGGTCAAATGCATACATTTTTCATGCAGCTTTTGCAAAATGTATGCATATTATGTGCAGTTTGAGCCCAGCATGCTCACTTTTGCATGCACATTTTGCACAGACAACTATATTACAAAATATGGAGAAGTGGAAAACTGACAGATAATTGCACTCATTTCACATACTCATTTGAAATATCCAAATTAAGCTGATTCTTATTAAAGTGCAAACAAAATAAACACTGACATTTAAAAAACTGTCACATAAATGTATTTGTTTTCATTCTCCCTCCACATTTCTTTTTTCCTCTTCTAAAATTAGGGGCTGTGTTATCTCTTTGCTAAAAATGTTTGCTATTTGTTAACAGCTTCCCTGTAAGGCATCCCTTTCTAGACACGCAGCACCAGATTAAGATCTTTAGAGGCCCTACACATTTCCAAGATTTTGGTACCCCCGTATATATCTAATTCAAAATATAAATAACAATAAACCATAAAATAAATTTTAAAATTTCAGATAGAAATGAAACCTACAGTAAGATGGAAAATAATATTTATTTTTGAATGGTTCTACTTTATTTAACCTCTATTATTGCTATTTTATTTTTTAATTATTGCATATAATATGCACATACACAATGGAATAGACTGCAACAACAACAGCACCATAGCATTAATCTCCTATGCAAGCAAAATTATGCTCAAAATTCTGTAGCATAGATTCCAATCATAGAGTGAAAAAGAAATTCTAGAGCTGCAAGCAGGGTGTAGGAAATGAAGAGCCACTGGGGATCACATGGGGGGGTGAATCACCATAAGCATTTGACAGCATAGATCAGGGGTAGGCAACCTTTTTGAGCCGGGGGCTGGGTTGCTGTCCCTCAGACAATTGGGGGGCTGAAGCACCATAAATAAATAAATAAATAAATTTTAAAAAATTAAAAAATATGCATGCACACTCTCTCAGCCCCAGAAAAGCCATGACAAACCCCCTGTGGAGATTTTGCCAAGAAAACCCCAAGAACAAGTAATAACAACAATAATCAATATCATCATGGTGGGCAGCAGCAGTCACGGTGGGGGGAGGCAGCGGTGGCAGCGGCGGTGGCAGGACCGGCCTGAGGCTGGTCCAAAGGCCTCGGGGGGGCCACATCCAGTCCCCGGGCCTTAGGTTGCCTACCCCTGGCATAGATCATGAAAAGCTATTGATAAAGACATGGGAGTTCCACCACATATGGTACTTCTGAAGATAAATCTGTACTTATGACAAGAGGCTACTGTTAGAATTTGGAGAAACAGAGTGGTTCCAAATTGGCAAAGGGGTCAGGCAAAACTGCATTCTGTTACCCTATTTGGTCAGCCTGTATGCTGAAAATATCATAAGAAGAGCTGGTTTAGACTCAGAAGAAAGAGAAGTGAAGATAAGAGGAAGGAACACCAACACCAGCCATCTAAGAAGATATGCAGATGACACCATACTACTAGTGGAAACTTTCACAAACTTGGAACAATTACTAAGGAAAATCAAAGATGGTAGTGCAAACACTGAACATAACACTGAACATAAAGAAAACTAAAACAATGACCATAGAAGAAATACATAAATTCTACCTAGACAGTTAAAAAATAAAAATAGTAAAAGAGTTCCCATTTACCACATGAGGGCTTAACAACAAAGAAAGTGGACAAAAAGAAAATTAACTTATTAGAGATTTGGTGCTGGAGAAGAGTCTATAGGATGCATTGGATGGCCAAAAAGTAAACAAATTACCCAAAATGCTGGGGTCCCAGGAGGGCATCCACAAATTAATATGTTTAAGAGGAAATTTATTAGCTCAAATTATGTTTTGGCCAAGATAACGAACAGCCTTGGGATTGCAACCCTATGTTCCAAATCATATAGAACTCCAGAGGCAATTCCAAATAGATTTTTTTAGTTTTATTACGAAATTAATCAACACATACGCACGCATACACACACACAAGAACTAACAAAGCAAAGATGTGAAAACATGAATATTGGAGGCCTTGCTAATGGTGATACATTACCGATCTTGAAGCGTGCTTCCAATCAATGGGAATGCAGAACAGAAAAAGCTCAATAGCTGCTGAGGCAAGTGGGGTGGCTAGATATTGAGGTGCCTGGTAGACAGACTGTCTTCCTGGTTACAAACTAAACCAAATTTTTGGTGTGTAGGCACTGGTATAAATACCTAAAAATAATATCCTGGGGCAGTATTCTTCAGGATGAATGGATTAAATTTCTGCTAAATGGTTTTCCAGGTGGGTAAGAATGGTTGGAAGCTGTATTAAATGTTTGGATGATTGGTGTGAATATCTCAGACAAAGCAACCCCCTTGATGCTGGAGAAGTGTCCTTTGTCCTTTGTCTATGTATGCACAGCCATCTCCTTCATCCAAGGCCCCATCATTGCCCTCCATAGACAAATGTGATTAGGTTGATGTCTTGTGTGATCCCATTGTGGTGTCTGCCTTGTTTCCTCCCAACTGGATTATGGTCAGATTTTTATTTGGGGTTGCTTTTACACATCACCCATTGGTCACTTGCTTCAGTTTCCCTTTTAATATTAGATTGATATCAAATACAAGATGGGTGATTAGGGGCTTGGTCCCAGAGTAACATGGGTCTTAGAACAGATCAAGCCTGATCTCTCACTGGAAGCCAAGATGACTAAATTAAGGCTGTCATATTTTGGCCACATCATGAGAAGGCACAACTCATTACAAAAGACAATAATGGTAGGAAAAGTGGAAGGAACAGAAAGAGAGAAAGATTGCATGTCAGATGGATTGACTCAATCAGAAAGGTCACCAGCATGGATTTGCAGGAACTAAGCAGAGCAGTGAAGGATAAAGTGAGTTGGAGACATCTCATCCACAGGGTCTCCATGTGTCGAAGTCAACTCAAGGGCAGTTAATAACAACAACATTACACACACACATACACACAGACATACAATATGCAGTGTGTGTGTGTGTGTAACTTTTTTTCATTTATTGTGGGAGCCTTTTTTGCTGTTGTTAAACCTGGTTCACTGAACCATTTGCAGTTTTGCATGGCATGGTCCATGGTAAATCTGGCAATGAAAAATCCAGCCCTGGACACAGTCACTAGGAGTGAATTGACTGAAGAATGGAAAATAGGAAACATCTTGCTAGATCAAAAATATCACACATAGGGAGTGCCAGTTATGGTTTCTGTGTACTGTTATCAGCCTAAAGGCCAGATTGCAAGGACACTTTTCTCCAATTTGGGCTTACTCATAAGAGGGGAAAAAACTTATTTAGGCTACAGCAAGAATCTCACAGACTGAATGTATATGCTAGCTATAGAGATTTTTTCTCAAGTTTATTTGGTCACTACTAATAACCAAGAGTCTTGGTTGCTATGGCTTCACCTCCAGACAACCTCTTTCACTCTGTGAACCTAGTATGTATTGGTTTTGCTAAATTTCTCATTCAATTTTTTTAAACCCATTTTCAATCAGTTTCCAAATGCAACAAAATTTATTTTCAAAATGTAGGCTGGCATCCTGCTGAGCAGTTAGGAATGCATGCATTAGATGTACGCCTTTGCAACTGTTTGGCATTGATGTTTAAAATCATGGCATTATCACCACTATTGCAAATTCCTGCTTTAACAGTCAGTAGCCACACCAAGCAATGGAAATCTGTTCTGCTGGAGAAGAAGGCACTTCAGATTGATGTTTCTTGCCCTCTTCTGCCAGCAAACTGAGGTATGGCAATCAGAAGCAGGAACCTTGTCATAACTTCTCATTGAACTGTGGATACCTGGTAGGAGGTGACTAGCAACATCACCCTATAGGGCTCAGATTACCAGCAAAACAGATCTTTGTTGTGGCTGTTGCTGCTGCTGCAGTTGTTGTTATTGTTATTTCTTACCCACCTCTTCCCAGGAGTCAAGGTGGGAAACAACAACAATTAACAGACCCACCACATTAGTTAAAACAATAGCAATAACATGTACATTTCTGTACTGCTTATCAGTAAACTCAGCACTCTCTAAGCAGTTCACAATCTGTAAGCCAATTGCCCCCAACAAGCTGGGTATTCATTTTACCAACCTATGAAAGGATGGAAGGCTGAGTCAACCTTGGAGCCCCTGGGATCAAACTCTCAACCTTGTGGCTGCAGTATCGGCATTTAACCACTGTGCTACCATAAATTAAAAAATTAAATTAAATTAAATTAAATTAAAAATGAAATAATTAAAATATGACTAAATTAAATTAAATTAAAATACACATCAATTTAAAAGGACATTCATATAATTTAAAAGGACAAGATATACACATATTAAAACAATCCACATTTAAAATTCATCATTTAAAATGCCTCAAAAGAATCCTGAACCAGGTTCCACAAAAAGACTCCCATAATAAATGAAAAAAAAATGTTGTTGTTGCTGTTGTTGTTAGCTGCCCCAAAATCAACTTTGACTCATGGCAACCCTGTGAATGAGACACCTCTGAGTCTCCCTGTCCTCTGCTGCTCTGCTCATTTCCTGTAGACCCATGCCTGTGTCCTCCCTAATTGAGTTTAGTCATCTGGTGTGTGGTCTCCCTCCTCCTCTTCTACCCTCTACTTTTCCCAGCATTATTGTTTTTTCCAATGAGTCATGCCTTCTCATGATGTGGCCAAAGAATGACAGCCTTAATTTAATCATCTTGGCCTCCAGGGGTATTTCTGGCCTGATTTGCTCATGGACAATTTCTTTGTCTTTTTGGCTGTCCATGGGATCCTCAGCATTCTTCTCCAGCACCACATCTCAAATGAGTTGATTTTGTTTCTATCTGCTTTTTTCACAGTCCAGCTTTCACACCCATACATAGCGAATGGGCATACTATGGCTTCAACAATTCTAACTTTGGTGCTCAGTTATATCTCTTTACTCTTTAGGATACAATGCAGTTTAGTCATCTTGTTTTCTAGGGAGAGTTCAGGCTTGATTTGCCATTTATTTATATTTTTGGCAGTTGCAGGTATTTGCAGTGCCACAATACAGTGCTACAGCAAATACAATACAATGAGCCACCAGCTGCTACTGTGCTCATGAAGTGAGAAATCCTGTAAGAAACTGGTAAGAATCCTATTGTATTTTACATAATATGTGTAAGTGCTCCCTACAGAACCAACTGGACATTTTGGTCCCATGCATAATGTCTTCATTCAGCTCAAGGTTGATAAAGCAAAGTTGTGCAAGCGGTGCCATTACCCATGCAGATTACATGGCTATGCATTTAGTTGTGCAGTCAGTTGCACATTTTGGTGTGCGTTCAGTTGTACAACACTGCCATTCAAGACAAAGGTGACATAGCACACTCAATGTGTAACTCCCATTTGGAAATTTACATTACCCTCTCCAGCACAGGATATCAGTGAATCTTGTCCTGTCAAGAACAAATAATTTTGCAAGTATGCTTGCCCTGTAGATTACAGGGCTGATCTGTAATTCTGAAAAGTGCCGATTTCAGTATCCCAGTTTTAATAGATTCAAAACTGAAAAGTCCAGAGCTGAAGATTCCTTCCATATCCCACATCTTTTGTCCTATGCCACAGAAGCATCCAGATCTCTATCGGTACATCGATTTAATTGGGAGGGTTCTATTTAGGAACCAGCAATTGTTTGCCTTTATGCATCACAGACTGTGACAGAACTTACTTTTTATCATAAAGATGTGGGTTGCAGGTCGGTTGCTCTTGAAAAGTCGTGTGGCGTTATTAATGTCCTTGATCTTTTCATCCTTCCAGCCTGGGGTGTAAACCCAAAGAACATCTCATTAAATGGAAACTTTTTCAGGGGAACATCAGGGAATACAATGGAATCAGAATCCCTAGCAGCCACTCCGACACCATCAACATCATTATGAGGGGAAAAACAGCATCTGTTGTAAGATTTAACAAGGCCATTTTGGAGCACTAATAGGCATCTTGACAGGAAGGAAACTATGTTTCTTTCCCCACCTGAGAATGGGTCACAGTTACCATCATTCTTGATGAAACTCAAATATTCCCCCCAGCACTAGAGAAAAGTGTTGTCTTGAAAAGGTCCACAGGTGCCAGGGAAAAATCTTTTATTTTTAAGTGGGTTTGGAACAGAGAGGCCTCCTTCCAGACACCTGAGAGATACATAGGCAGGATGGAAACTATCTTTATGGACTCAGCCAGACTAAATCCTGAAGTGAACTCAAAGGGCTAAGTCCTTTCTCTCAATCATCTGACAGCAGAAGATATGAAAAAGTAAAGGAGAAAAGAGTTACCAGTAAACCTCTCACATCAAAAAAAGATCACTTGTCTGTTTTCTTATACTGACTAGAAACTTGCACTCAGATATTCAGCTTATGTTTAACTCCACTATGCCATCTCTTTAGCTTTTCTGCCTATGGCATGTAGAGAATATCTAGCAGCATGGGAGAACAACTGATAGCCCTGACTAGAGACTAAATAGCTAGCTAGCAATAGATTCAAGAAGTCTTGCTGGAAATTGCAACAGGATTTAGATCTGGGCATTGTAGTCCAAGAAAATAACTTTCCCATGCTTTAATCCAGAACAAGTACTTAGGGAGATTAAAAAATTTCATTAGGAACACAGACAAAATGTGTGTGTGTGTGTATCCAGGAGTAGTATAGCAAAGTACAATAACATCCAAAATCCAGTAAACAGTGATATCAGTATTGGGCCAACCAAAATGTACAAAATATGTGTCACAAGCTCCACTGGCTTCTTCATCAGGCAAAGGTGTTAAAATCATACAGGGGGGGGGAATGTTGGCAATGTCAGGCCTGCATTTTGTCAAGACATTGTTGGTGTTGTTCTCAGTATTGAGATATATTTATTATTTATATTTATTTATATTTATATTTTCAGGAATTTATATCCCCCTTTCTCCCACAATGGGATTCAAGGCAGGTTACAATAATTTAAAAAGACAGAACTAAAACATTGATTATAAAAGTTAAAAGATAAATAAATATTACCAACATTAAAACACAAGTTGAAAGCAGCATAGTTAAAACCAGTAAAAACCATTAAAACAGCATACCACATTACACAAGTAAAATTCACCCACCAAATGCCTGCCTAAATAAAAATGTCTTCAGCTGCCGATTAAAAGAGAGCATAGAGGGGGCCAACCTAACTTCCCATGGCAGGGAGTTCCACAGTCTGAGAGCAGCCACAGAGAAGGCTCTTTCCCAAGTCTTCACCAAACACACTTGCAAAGGTGGTGGGACTGAGAGAAAGCCATCTCCTGCCTATCAGTGCCTGGGCTGGCTTGCATAGGGAGATACAGTCCTTCAGATAGTCTGGAGATATCAATGCAAGCAGGCCACTCTTCCTGGCCATGTGGTACTGGGAGCATTTTAAAACCCAGAAAATAAAATTTAAAATCCATTAGCAACATTAGCATTTGGCATGTTTAATCTAATAATGCCTGAAATGTTCCTATTGCAAAAGCATGGAGGCTACTTGAGAAATTCAATGTTTTTGCCTAACAAAACATGGGGACTGTAGCCCCAGAAAGGACTGAGACATCCTGGACCTCAAAGGAAGTACCTTTTGGTGCATGATTGTTACTTGACTGAACTGAGTCTAATAGTATTGACACAAATAACATTTTTCCCTAAAGTCCCCAAAGACGCCTCTTAAAAAGTCTTGCAGCAGTTGAGCACCTTTTCTATGGTGGTCAGAAAATCCATAGCAAAAGCACCCAAGACAGGTGATTAACCAATATCTTTTTAAAAACTTCCCATGAAGGAGAGTCCACTACTACCTTCCAAGGTGATCCATTCCCACCTGTTGAGCAGCTCATACTGTTTTCCCAACAACTAGCAGAAATCTCTCTCCTTGTAATTCAAATCCACCAATTTGGGTATTATCTTCTGAGAAGTAGAGATGCTCACTCTGTCTCCCATGTGACATCCTTTCAGATATTTGAAGATGGTGATTATATCACCTTTCAGGCTCCTCTTTCCCAGATGAAAGATATCAAATTGCCTCAACTATTCTTTATGAAGTTTGGTTTCTCTCCTCTTCTTTCCCCTTCTGAGATTGCCTGAAGATCTCTAGAGATGGATTGAGTAGACCTCGGAAATGGAAACCAAGAAAATAATTGCATGTATGACAATAAGCCCATTGTCTTCTAGGCTAGGTCTATTGTTTCTTTCCAACTGAATTGTCATTGTGGAGATTTTGAGACATGTGATTCAGCTCTCTAGGCAGAAAGGTCACTATATACTTCTTTTAGAGCTTTCTCTGGTTTTCTTTATATTTGGCTTAATGAGGGTGGGAGGAAGCTGACATTTAGATACTGACAGTGTGTACCAATTGGAAATGTCTGTGGTAGTCAAAGAAACAGGATATGAATTGACTGACAGTCAAAATTGTATACAAAAAGGGCAGGTTCTGTCTATTACTCACAATGGTTGGAATTGTCAGTCTTAGGTGTGCCTCATGTAGGAAAGGAAAAGACATTCATTGGATTTACATTTCTCTATGAAAATATTCAAGAAAGTCAAGAAAGAAAGTGCAAAAAGTAGGGCTACAGATGAACATCAAGAAAACAACAATAAGCATAATAGATGTTTTACATAACTTTAAAGTAGATGATGGAGATATTGAAATAAAGATTGTCCATACCTGGGCTCAGTCACAAATCAGAATGGAGACTGTAGTCAAGAAATCAGAAAATCAGGGCTTGGAAGGGCAGCTATGAAGGAACTAGATAAGATTCTCAAATGTAAAAATATATCATTGAACACCAAAATCCGGATTATCTGTGCCATGATATTTCTGATATCTAGGCATGGTTATGAAAGCTGTATAGTCAAGAAAGCTGACAGGATGATAAGAGAGTTCTATGGGTAGTATGGTCTGTCAAAAAGGCAAAATAATTGGATCAAAGATCAAATCAAGCCTTAACTGTCCCTAGAAGCCAAAATGACTTAATTGAGGCTATTGTAATTTGGACATACCATGAGATGATGTTGTTGTTTGTCATCAAGTCAATTTCAGCTTATGGTGACCTTATGAATAAGAGATCCCCAAGATCCTTGGTCATCAACTACCTTTCCCAAAATCTGGAAAATTAGGGTTGTGGTTTCCTTGACTGAATCAATCTACCTGTACTCCAGCCTCCATCTTTTCCTACTGCCTTCCACTTTTCCAAGCATTAGCATCTTTTCCAATGAGACATATTGTCTCATGATATGTTCAAAGTACAACAGCCTAAGTTTATTCATCTTTGCTTCTCAGGAATGTTCGGGCTTGATTTGCTCTAAGACCCATTCATTTGTCTTTTTAACAGTCCATGATATCCATAGAACAATTCTCCAGCATCATATTTCAAATTGGATCATTTTCTTCCTGTCAGCTTTCTTCACTTTCCATGTCCACTGTCCACAACCATACTTAGAATTTGGAAATGCATGATTTATTAGAAAAAAATGATACTACTTGCTAAATTGGAAGACAGTGGGAATAGAGAAAGACCACATTACAGATGGATAGGCTCAATAAAAATAGACACAGCCTGAGTTTTCTAGACCTTAGCAACCAATGGGGTATCTTGGAGATCTTTCATTCATAAGGTCACTGTGAGTCAATGATGACTTGACTGCAATTAAACAACAGCAGTAATGAAAATAACCTATCACATGTAACTTGAAATTAGCTTGGGATGGACTGTATATTCCTCAGAGGTCCAAATCTTTCCTAGCTTTGCAGTGTGTATCAGCAAAGAAAAAAAATCCAAAACCATCCATTAATTTCATAAATCTCCATAGTCTAATATGTGTCTT
>JAIPUX010001232.1:169167842-169182371 GCA_020142125.1 Phrynosoma platyrhinos | reverse complement strand
TTAAACTAGTCCATAGAGTTGTTTCTCATTCATTTTATGTCATAGTGACTCATAATTACTTCTGCTTTCACTTTCTACTTTCCCACGTGTGCTGAGCTTTTTTTATTATTGACTCAGCCAGACTGCTTTCAGTTAAAAGTTATCACAAATGGATTTAAAGAAGAAGGTAAACTTTCCAGAATTTGGCAAGTAGATAAATATATTTCTGACAGCTTGAACAAATAAAAATTTGGTGGCAGCGGCACTTATGTCACATAAACGGCTATTTAAACGCAGATGTGGCTTGCTTGGACCTTTCTGTTCTCCTCCACATCTCTCTTATTGGCACTGATCTTTCTCATTCTTTTTTTCCTTTGGATCGGAATGCCCAGGAACAAGCCAAGGTCAACAATGAGCCTCTCTGCTTCCCCCTTAACTGGGGGGACATCTCCTATCAATTGGTATATCCCACTGATCAATCTTATCCCCACGGTAAGCAATCACCTCATGGAGCTAAACCTCTTTGAGGTGATTCTCACACCGCCATGCCACCAGAAGTCTGGAATGTATTCCACTTTTTAACAGCTCTTACTGTCAGGATGTTATTCCCAATGTTGAAGTGGAATCTCTTCTCCTGTAGTTTGTATCCATTGCTCCAGGTCCTAGTTTCTGGAGCTGAGGAAAACAAGCTTGCTCCATCCTTAATATGACACCCCTTCAAATACTTAAACAGGGCTATCATATAACTTCATCTCATCATCCAACCTCTGTTTAAAACCATCCAAAGAAGGAGACTCCACCACTCTCTGAAGCAGCATGTTCCACTATCAAACAGCTCTGACTGTCAGGAAGTTCTTCCTACTGTTTAGGTGGAATTTCTTTTCCTGTAATTTGCATCCATTGTTCTGGGTCCTATTCTCTGGAGCAGAAGAAAACAAGCTTGCTCAATCCTCACTATGACACCCCTTGAAATACTTAAACAAGGCTATCATATTACTCCTTAACCTTCTCTTCTCCAGCCTAAACATACCCAGCTCCCTAAATCACTCCTCATAGGATATGGTTTGAAGACCTTGCACCATTTTGGTTGCCCTCTAGACATGCTCCTGTGACCTGCTAAGTAGTGACACTGTACTTACATAGAGATAGGGCGATTTTTTTAATAATAATAATAATAATAATAATAATAATAATAATGTATATTCCACCCCTTTGCGGGGCAATAGGGGCAGCATACAACATTAAGATTACCATAAAAATGCAGTACAAATCACAACCCAATAATCTCAAAACCCACTTACCCCTTAAAAAAGTATTAAACAATAACATAATTAAAACATACTTAAAATAGTCTCAATGACAACAAACAATAACCAACAACTGCAGCAGATAGTTGGAGAAGGAAGGATAGGCTAACTCTCAAAACCGGAATATGTAGTCAGGAAAGCCCTGCTGGAAGAGATCCATCCTAACAGCCTTTTTAAAGCTGGTTAGGTTGGTAATATGATGGATCCCATCCGGCAGGTCATTCCATAATCTGATAGTGGTTGCTGAAAAGGTCCTCTGGGCAGTTGCAGTCAGCCTGGTTTTTATAGGCTGCAGCAGGTTCCTCCCAGAGGACCAGAGTGTGCAGGATAGATAATATGGGATGAGGCGGTCCCAAAGATAGGTTGGACACAAGCCATTTACGGTTTTAAAGGTGATAACCAACACCTTGTACTGTGCCCAGAAGCTAATAGGCAGCCAGTGAAGTGACTTAAAGACTGATGTTATATGGTCTCTTCTTGATGTTCCTGAGGCCAGCCTGGCTGCCATGTTCTGTATTAATTGGAGTTTCCGGACCAAGTATGAGAGTAGCCCCATGTAGAGCACATTACAGAAGTCAAGATGGGAGGCTACCAGCCATGCACCACAGTTTAAAGGTCCCTAGCTTCCAGGAAATGGCGCAGCTGGAGTATCAGCCGAAGCTGATAACAGGTGCTTCTGACCGTCACATTTACCTGATTTCATCATCTGGAGTGATGGATCCAGGAGCACCCCCCAGACTGTGAACACACTCCTTGGAGAAGAGTGTGACCCCATCCAGGACTGGAGGTTGTATCCCATTACCTAGTTTTGGGGCTGCTACTGTAAGTACCTCTGTTTTATCTGTCTCAATCTGTTTTCCTCATCCAGTCCATTACTGCCTTAAGACAGTCATTGAGGGGAGAGACACCATCGGAAGTCGAAGCTGACAACCGAGACATGGAGAAATATATCTGGGTGTTATCAGTGTCATCACCATACTGATAACACCCCGCCCGATCACTCCCAGCGGCTTCATATATATATATTAAATAGCATTGGGGACAGGATGGCACCTTGAGGGATGCCACAGTTAAGCTCATTCCTAGTAGAGCAACTGTCCCCAAGCAATGCCCTCTAGAATCTGCCCAAGAGGAAGGAACGGAACCACTGCAATGCAGTGTCTCCAATTCCTAAGCTACTCAGGCGATCCAGGAAGATGTTATGATCTATTCTATCAAAAGCCACTGAGAGGTCTAGGAGCACCAACAGAGTCACACTACCCCTGTCAATGCCCAGATGAAGGTCATCAGCCAAGGCAACCACAGCCATCTCAACTCCAAGTCCTGTCCTAAAGCCGGTTTGAAATGGATCTAGATAATCGGTTTCCTCCAAGACAGCTTGGAGTTGAAGAGCAACCACCCTCTCGATCACTTTGCTCAAAAAAGGTAATAAAGAGACCAGCCTATTGTTCATATCCAGGTGGTCCAGGGAAGGTTTTTTCAGAAGCTGCCTAACCGCCACTTCCTTCAAACAAGATCGAACATGACCTTCCCTGAGGGATGCATTGATGATGTCCCTATGGAGCATCCTCAAGGCATCCCCCTCTTGAACAGCCAGCCACTATGGCCAAGGATCGAGAGGGCAGGTTGTTTTCCTCACTCTACCAAGGAGCTTGTCTATGTCATCAGTACTCACAGATTGAAACCGAGCCAGTATAATTTAATTAATGGAGTTGCTGGCCACCTCGTCAATTGATTCTGTTACAACATTGGCATCTAAGTCGGCTCTTATCTGAGAGATTTTTATCTGCAAAGGAGTTGTTAAATGCATCACAGCAGGCTGTTTTCAGGTTAAGTACTGGGTTCTGCACAGGTAGAACCGGTGTCAGTTCACCTACCACCCTTATCATATGCAAATCTATTTATACCTAGATGTCTGTTATTTTCCTTTGTGTCAGTCTGTGGGTCATTACACCACTAGCACTATTTGCTACAGCAAATCAAATTGTAAATTCTTCTCTCTCTTGTGTGGACATTGGCTTTCAGCTCACTGGGGCAATGAACCCCCTTATTTAGTTAGAACTTAGACATAGTGCTGCTGGCATAGTGTACTTACAGGATTGTAGTTTTTGTCTAACCCTTTAGTACCTCATTCTGTATAATATGTAAATCAACACTGAGATTAGAGGAAGCAGATCAATATTTGTATATTGGACAAGATTCCTATTGTTGAAACAGAATACAGAGAAACAGAATGGTTCCCAATTGGCAAAGGAATCAGGCAAAGCTCCATTTTATTACCCTGATTGTTCAACTTGTATGCAGAAAATATCATAGGAAGAGCTGGTTTAGACTCAGAAGAAGAAGGAGAAAAGCTAGGAGGAAGGAGCATCAAGAATCTAACATATGCAGATGACGCCATAATAGTAGTAAAAAATATCATGGACTTGAAACAATTACTAAAGAAAGTTAAAGAAGAAAATGCAAAAGCAGGCTTAATGCCGAACATAAAGAAAACAAAAATAATGACCACAGAGGATCTATGTACATTCAAACAAGACAATGAAGAAATAGAAATGTTAAAGATTTTCTATACCTGGGGTCAAATTTTGACCAGAACAGAGATTGTAGACAAGAAATCAGATGAAGACTAGGAATGGTAAGGGTAGCTATGAAAAAACTTGATAAGATCCTAAAATGTAAAAATATACAACTGAACACTAAATTAGAATCATTCAAGCCATTGTATCCCCCATCACCATGTATGGATGTGAGAGCAAGACAGTGAAGAATGTGAATAGGAAGAAAATCAATTTATTTGAGAAGTGGTGCTGGAGAAGAGTGCTGAGGATACCATGGACAGCAAAAAAGATAAACGAGTCCTAGAGCAAATCAAGCCTGAACACTTACTAGAGCCCAAGATGATGAAGCTGAGACTCCCTACTTTGGCCACATCAGAAGGCATGACTGTTTAGAAAGGACAAAAATGCTAGGAAAGGTACAAGATAGTAGAAAGAAAGGAAAACTGCATGCCAGATGGCTAGGCTCAATCAGGGAAGTCAAAGGCCTGAGTGTGCAGGACCTCGGCAGAACAGTGGAGGATAGAGAGTCTTGCTGATTTCTCATTCATGGGGTCACCATGAGTTGGATCTGACTGGAAGGCAGTTAACAACAACAACAAATGATTATTTTAAAGAAGCTTTATTGCATATTTATTTTTTTTATCCCACTTTTTTCCCAATATAGGGTACAAGGCAGCTCTCAATAGGACAGGGGTAGGCAACCTTTCCCCTTTAAGGGCCGAGGGACTTCAGCTCCCAGAATCCCAGGAGTTATTGGCCAACATGGGACTTTTGGCCAACATGGGTGAGGCTTCTGGGAGCTGAAGTCCCTCGGCCCTTAAAGGGGAAAGGTTGCCTACCCCTGCAATAGGAGATCAAACAAAATATAGTAAAAACAATGGGTAATGCATTTTAAAAATCAAAAAGAGAATCATATTAATTTAAATCAGTTTTAAAAAGCTGTGAAAATGATAAAAATGCAACAAACACCTTCTATATCAGTGTGTTAATATTCAAAGGATTAGATAAACAGAAAAGTCTTTGCCTGCTAGTGGAAAGAGATCAGAGAGAAGACAGACCTCATGGTAGGCAGTTCAACAGTTCCAGAGCAGCCACCATGAAAGCTCTCTTCCATGTCCTCATCCTGTGATGAGACTGATAGAAAGTCCTGCAGTGGGGATCTTCAAACTCAAGGCAGGCTCATATTGGTTAACTTCAGAAATTACTGGCACACACACACACACACACACACACACCAGAGACAGTCCTTAAGCCAACTGTCTGCAAAGTGGCATGAGTCATACATTAATTTCTTCTCTGTCAAAATAAAAGGGGAAAGAGCAATTCACACCAGGAAAAATGGCATAGAAGAAATGGATGGCTACTGCTCCAATCAAATTTTGATTCCTCCAGACATGATTCTTTTGAAAAAAAAATGTTGTTACATCTAATTGTGGGTCTCATGGGTTACAAGAGGGTATCATTCTCCAAAGACAGCTTTCCCTGCTAACTTTTAATATGTTTGTGTTTTTACCCAGCTGAATTAGTTGTCCTACCTAGTCAGAGTAAATATTCTTTTCTTCCCAAGGTTACTCCTAGAAGAGCAGTTCTCATCAACTAAGAGCCTGTACAGACTGTCAGAAATAATCCAGCTTGAGACCACTTTAATTATCCTGGCTCAATGCTAGGGAATCATGGAAATTGTAGTTTTTTATGAGACACTGAGCCTTCTTTGTCAGAGAGCTCTAGTGCCACAATACACTACAGTCCCTTTCAAAATGATGTGCTTATAGGCAGGGGTATTTTTGTGTGTTCTTACATATTTATGGGGCTTTCTCCATGGTGTCATCAGAGGCCACAAAAGTAGGTGTCCAGTTAAAAGTTGGCAAGTGCCCCAATGAGCACAACTATAGTCCACAAGAACTGTTAGGGAAAGCCAGTCCAGTCCCAAGGATTAGATGGATTGACAAACAGACGCACAGTCCAGACAGTCAAAGGTTCAATGGGAGAAAGAATAATTCAAAGCCAAGAAGGGAGTTGCTGGAAAGCATGGTCCAAAAATTAATACTGAAGGTCCAAGAGCCAGGAAGCCAGACATGTCAGACAGGGTTGCATGGAAGTTTGGGAACTATTGTTGTTGTCATTACCACCACCACCACCATATATTTATATATTGCCATCACAATTATTAATTTGATAATTCCTTGCCCTCAGGCTTGCAATCTAAAAAGACAGGACAGGCAAGGAAAGAGGAGGGCAGGGGATTAAATCCAGCAGATGCTGGCTGCTCTTTTCTCCTTTTTAGGGGATGGGAAAATCCTAAAAAAGAAGCAGTTCAAAAAAGAGAAGGAGAGCTGGAAAGGAGCTGAAAGTGCTAGGGCTAAGGATTAGGCCCTATTCATATTGAATATATAGGATTTACATATGGTTATCTACTCACCTTGGCTTTGGGCAACATCCTTCTTCCTGCCTTTGTTCCCCAAAGGCCCCTGTTAAAACTGAACTTGCCACCTCATTTCCATTGCCACAGGTTTTGCATTTCTATTGCTAGTCTCATACACAGCCTGCTTATATAAGTCTGTCCCTGGACCCTCCACTCCAAGCATCTGAAGAAGTATACTCAAGCCTATGAAAGCTCATACTACTAGCTTCTTTCAGTTAGTCTCAAAGGTGCAACAAGATCCTTTTGTAGTATATATTTGTGAATGGATAAAAAGGTCAGTGTGGTGTAGTGATTTGAGTGTTGGACTTGGACTCTAGGAGGTCATGGTTCCAAACCACATTCATCCATGAAAACCCATTGGGTGACCTGGGGAAAGTCACACTCTCAGGGGAAGGCAATGGCAACCACCCTTTGAATAAAATTAGCTAGGAAGATGGGATGGAGAGAGGGAGGCCTGGGCTGAGCTAATTTATTTGTGTGTGTAGGTGCATTCAATTTTCCTGTCGACTTATGGTGACCCCATGAATTTCATAGACAAGGAATACTGAGGTGGTTATGCAACTTCCTTCCAATGAAATATAGCCTACAGAATCTGGTATTCATTGGCAGTCTCCCATCCAAGGGCTAACCTTGCTTAGCTTCTAAGAGCAAACAGGATCTGATGCCTTTAGATATTTAGGCCCTAATTTATAGCCAGCAGTTAATCAGCCCAGCTAGCCTCATTCATTAATTTCCTATATCTAAACTGGAGCAGGGCATTGTCTAATCTGTACTTTAATTTTTGTCTTTTGAGAGGGTGACTTTTTTTTTTTGCCTCCATCTCCTGATCTGCAGCTGATGCCTGGGATGGACCAGACTCAGCCCCTATCAGTGTCACAGCAGGAGAAAAAGCTTCCTCAGCTTCCCATTGAAGTCCATCTCCCTGGTTCTTCTCATACTATTCTTCCTCTGAGAAGGCCTCCTCCATGTAGGACACAACAGGAGAGTCCAGGGGCAGCATGTGGCCAATGGCCCAAGCTTTGCATACTTGTGTACCAAATGAGCCATCAACCCAGTGAATTATCAGGAAACAGGGATATTCTATGGCAGGTAGAGAGAAACCCTTAAACTGGTTCTGATCTGAATTCAAGGGGCAAGAGATGACATTCAAAGCACTAAACAGCAACAGACCTCAGTATCTGAAAGTGTGCCTCTCCCTAAATATGCCTACCTGAGGACTGAGTTCTACTGGAGAGGCCCTCTTTTGGGCAATACACTGTGGGGAAACATGAAAGAGGGCCTTCTTTGCTGTGGCACCCTATTTATGGAATGCCCTCTCACTGGAAGTGTAGTTGATGCCAACCTTAGTTTCTTTCCACCACCAAATCAATACCCAGCTTTTTACTGAAAACTTTGGGACCAAGGGGCTGAGCAGATGAGCCAGGATAGCACAGACTCACCCATGTTATTCTGACCCCAGTGCTCACCTAACTCAGTCACCAGGTTAGTGCAGGGATGGGGAGATGTTTATACACTCATCCCCACACTGATCCAGGACTCAACACACATTCCTTTCTTTGCTGCACTTTCGCTTGTACTGAGAAGTCCTCCATGGTCACATCTGATGTAAAAAAAAAAGGGGGGGGCTTCTGACATCACATACATGGCCAAATGCCCCATTTCAACATCAAACATAGTGATGGGGGTGCTTCTCAATGCCAGTGATAGTGTGGCAATGTAAGGAGCATAGAGGTCTGTGTAAACAGGCAGAGTTTGATGTACAGTTTCTAGGAAACTCCATGGGAAACCAGGGGTCATATTGACCCAGATTAAAGACTGTTTACCCTGGGATCAGTCCAGATACAACAATCCATGCCCATTCTGGCAAGATCAGGCTTGTTTCTGCCCCCAGGATTTTGCCCTGTGTCTTCTGAACTGGATGATGCGAGGTCAGGGGTAACATGGGCTTTTTGGCCCATACAAACAACCCTCCCCCCAGTGTACTTTTTCCTTTTTCCAGTGTACTTTTAACTCTTTTAAAGTATGTTTAAACCTCTTATGGTTCTCTCTCTCTCTCTCTCTCTCTCTCTCTCTCTCTCTCTATATATATATATATATATATATACTTTCTGTTCAAATTGCTTTCATTGCTTTGAATTTGTTTTAAGCCATTGATTTATTTTCTTTGCTATTCTTCCCACAATATAGTGTGAAATATAAATATTTTAATTAATGAAAAACCAATCATTAAGGATGAATCAAAGAGAATGCCGGGAAAGATGCTTTATCTGAAAGGAGACACTTGATCATATTGCAGCTTTTAATAGAGAAAACCACTGCTATTTTCGAAGGCCTCTAAACACATATTATCTTTAAATTTGTGGAGGCTGATGGTACATCCGAGAAGCTAAGATGAATGTCTGGTTTCTGCTTTATGACGAGGGTGGCTTTTAAGCCTACTATATGCTGATAAACCATTAGTTCTTACAAAAAGATTCTATTTTTAAAACTCAGAGAGCAAAATGAGAATGTGCAGAACCTAATGGAAAATGAATGTTATGAAGGCAAGACTTGGTAGATGAGGAACCAGGGATGAAGAGAGGAGTCTATTTCTGGTCTGTATGAGTTTTACATATGTCTTGTTATTATTTGATTGCATCCTGATTCCTGATGTCTCTTTTTAACAAAGTATCAAGCATTTGCTTTTAAATTGCACTCCCATAAAATAGGCATGTTACATATATTCCTCAATAGATTTTTTTTTTTTGCATTTCTCCTGAAATATCCATTTTTTCAGGGATTTTCCTTGAAATATGAATTTTGCATGTAATCCCCTCCCAAAAATGTTTTACACTGTAATGCCTTTTCCAGGCAACAAAGACATTGCAAAGATCTTCTTTAAAAGTGTACAGCCCAGAGACAGCAGCATACCAGTTAGATAACCAAGCATATTTTCAATTCTCTGACATCCAAGTCCCACCATTATGGCACTTCATGTGGCTGGGGTGGACAGTGGCATAGACAACACTCTCTTCCACATGCAGGTGAAGTGTTTCAGAGTGCTAGCACCAGAGGCAGCAGGTAAGAGGAACTGATACCAATAGACCTTTGGATGCTTGGAAGGATGAGATAGTGAGGGTACTCAGTTTGTCCATAGCTCCAAGCACCAAAATGGTAAGGGAATGTGTGGATTTTCTTTTATTTGAGAAACAAAGGTATGTTCTGCCACTGCTAGTAGCACATTTATTACAATATTGTGTCTTCCCCCATGACAAGGGACTATCTTCACAGTGCATTAGAGCTAAGCTTTCAGTTCTTGCCTTTTGGTTGAAAGTACAGGGCACCACAAATATCATGAGGAATTTCCAGATTCAGAAGTTCCTGGAAGATTGGACTAGAGAAGGAGGCATGGTGGTTGATGCATATTAACCCCATCCCCTGATATCTTAAAAGGTTTGGATGAAATATGATCTGGAATGTGTACCTCACCATATAACACCTTAATGTTTTATGCCACTGCATTGGTCACCTTTTAAGGAGCACTCAGAGCCAGTGCATGCCAGCTGGTGGTGGCATCTAAAGATTATAAGTCAGGTAAGGCATTGCTATTTCGAGACCTCCAAATAAAGGGTCAACAAATTATGTTAACTATTCATTCCTTGATTCTTCCAGATGGATCACCAGAGAAGCAGTTCTCATTTGCAGTTCTAGACCCATAACAATCAAGTTCTTTGACCAGTTATGTCAGTATGTGCAGTATGTGCAGCCTAGGGAACCTAGGTCTAACCCCTTATTTTATCATGCAGATATTTCACACTTGATGAAATACCAGTTTTGGCCTATCATCACTAGAGCTCTATCTGTTATTGACCTTAAGGGTATCAAATTTGATAGACAATCATTTAGAATCAGAGCAGCTCCGACCATAGTGGTATTGGGCATGGATGCCTTGGGTATTCTAGCATTAGAGCATTGGTGGTCCTTGGCATATCATAAGTACATGCAGCCATTACAATTTTAATGTTCTTTTGTTTTTGTTTTCATATTCTAGGTTATGGTTGGAAAGATATTACATGCTAATCTGTGACCACAGCATAATTTATCAAGTGGCTTACCAGGCCAGTGCTAGCCATTTTGGGACCCACTTGGGCTGGGTGACATGGCTCTTGTTGAGTGGCACAACCTGATGACAATGCTGTTTTGGGAGTGCCATGGGCCTCCACCTCATGTTTTTGTCATCCAACTGGGTGGTAATAATTTGGGATTCTTGAAGGGCAAAGCCCTTATTTTGCAGGCACTTCATGATATGCAGGTGATTCAGAGAAACTGCCATAAAATAAAGATTATGTGGTTCATCATGCTGTCCTGGCAGGTTTGGAAGTGGGGGTGGAGGATGTGTTTAACTGACAAAGTCCAGTACAGGGCTAATGAAGAAATATTTAGCACACTAGTAAAGGGCTTGGGCCACTATTAACACACACAGAAATTGTATTCCATAAGCCAAAGCTCTGCTGAGTGGGTGGTGTTCATATTTTGAAGGCAGAGAACACACACTTCTTGGACCAGCAACAGGAAGCGAGGGCCCTTTTGGCCAGCCTCGTGGGGGATATGAGCTGAGTACATACTTGCCCCATATCCATGACATGTAGTTGAGGGAGATGTAGAATTTTGGTGAACACCTTTGGCACCCCTTTTGGTGAAGGATACACTTCCAGAACTGTTCATTAGGTTCTGCACCTGGGAGTAGGGTGGGGAAAAGATACTTTTCTTGGGCCTGGCCTGATGGCTAAACCCTCAATTGAAGTCCTGTGGGGAATCTCAGGTTGGCCTTCCAGTTACAGGCTGGCCAGGTAGGAACCTAGCTTTTGGGTTCTTCTTGGGACTCAGATGTTTCACCAGTGGAAGCTGAGGAGAAGGTCTGAGGAAAGACCACCTGCGTCAGCTGCTCCCACACTTGGTTTTTCTCTCCTTTTGCAGCTCTTAAGAAGGGATCAATAAATAAGGTAGAATTAAATAATCTGTCCCATTTTGCAGACCATGGTCTCATATCTGGTCTTATTATTTCTCAGCTTAGTCAGCAAATACAAGTACATCAATTTGGTTGTAACACTTCCTTCCACCAAGTTAATATCACTTATGCTTTACTATAGTGGCACAGGGGAAACCAGTTCAATAATCACTGGGTTTGAGTAACAAATAAATGAATAAATACATGAAATTATGATATGTGCTTTCCTCTGTTTGATCACAGCATGCTTTATTTAAGCTCATGAACCTGATTATTTTATTTCCGCTTGTTAGTTTCTGTTGCTGTGCTTTAATGTTGAAAAACAGAAGCAGTGCACATAGGTTCTCTCTTAATATTCCAGTTTGGCTAAAATATGATCAAGACAGATACTCCTTAGGTCTTCTTTATGTGGAAAGTGTCATTTTTAGTGGACTCAGACCTGGGCAATCAAGACAGCATGGTAGTATTCAAATACTACAGCTTTATTTTGAATTACTGGATAGAAGTTCACCACAAACTTGGCAGTGTCAAATCTGAGTTTTCCCCAAACAGACTATCCTTTAAGAGTTCTGTCTTCCCAACCTCTCTTTCCCAGCTTGTGGTCCCTGGCTTTGAACCAGATCAAAGGGTCCTTTGAAGATTCCTCCTTTTCTCCATTTTCCCATTTTCATTATCATATCATCTGTCCCAGAAGGGAAGGTGTCCTCTGTTCACCATCAGTGTTCTGCCTCAGGAAATAAACAAGCCATAAAACTACATCCCCTGTTATCCATTTAGTTCCCAAGCATTCCCTTCCATTTATTGCCTCCCTCCCTTCGTGCTTCCCTTGAGTTAACCATAGCATGTTATTTCACCATATCAAATTATTTCTCTATCACCACATTCCCTTATATTTTTTATCATGACAGATCCATAGACATATGGATAAGAAATAATATCCAGTGGAATTGTCTATTTGAACAGCCTCAGCTGTCATGTTCATGTGAAGAAATTTGAGGCTTGAACAAGGAAATCCCCTTGTTGCAGTACCTTTATCTTCCACCTCTGGTATTGTTGTTGTTATGTGCCTTCAAACTGAGTTCAATTTATGGTTATTCTATGAAAGGTTTTTTTTATTTATTTGCAAGATATATTCCAAAGAGGGGGTGCTATTGATTTCCTCTAAGGGTGAGAAAATGTGATTTGTTCAAGATCATCCTATGAGATTTCTTGGCTAAGTAGGGATTCAAATCTTGGTCACCTGGAGTACTAGTCCAACAGTAAAACGGCTATACCATGAGGGCCCCTAGTATATCAAGTACAAAGTGCAAGGGGCTTGCTAGGTATGAGACTTTGTTGTTGGCCATATGGCTAGCTTTCATGGGCCTTTCTCTTTTTTTCAGTTGGGGTCCACTGCATTAATCCTTACAGCAATGATTCCTAAAGTCTGGTCCACTAGGTATTTTGGACCTCAACTCCCAGAACATTCAGCCATCTTGGTAAATGGTCTGGGATTCTGGGAACCCAGATCAAAACACCTGAAAGGCCAGCTTTTGGGAATCACTGCCTTACAGGGTGTGCCAATGTTGTCTAAAATGTACAGCTACATATGTACAAAAAAGTGTTAGAAAGAAGGCCATTTGGAGTCCTGGCTATATAAGGCAGAAGCCTCAGGACACAAATTATTATTATTATTATTATTATTATTATTATTATTATTATTATTATTATTATTATTAATTTTACCCCGCCCACTGCAGAGCAATCAGGGCAGCTTACAACATTAAAATTTACATAGATGCAATCCCCATCCCCTGCAAACAACCCCAAAACCCACCTACCCCTAAGAAAGTATTAAACAGTATCACAAATTTAAAAACACATTTAAAAAAACATACATTAAAAGGGACCAACCCTCATTACAACCGAGAGTAGGGAAGGAGAGGAAAACTAACTCTTAGGCTGGGAAATCTAGTCAAGAAAGGCCTGCCAGAAGAGATCCATCTTAACAGCTTTCTTAAAGCTGCTCAAAGTAGTAATTTGATGGATCTTGTCTGGCAGGCCGTTCCATAGTCTGGGAGGGTAGCCAAGAAGGCCCTCTGGGAGGTAGCAGACAACCTAGTTTTTAAAGGCTGTAGCAGATTCCTCCCAGGTGGATTGTATGGAAGAAGGCGGTCCTGAAGATAGGATGGGCCCAAGACATTTAAGGCTTTAAAGGTAATAACCAACAGCTTAGAGTTGAAGAGCAACTGCCCTCTCAATCACTTTGCTTAAAAAAGGTAGAAATGAGACTGACCTATAGCTATTCATATCCAGGGGGTCCAGGTAAGGTTTTTTCAGAAGCGGCATAACTGCCGCTTCCTTCAGACAAGGTGGAATATAGCCTTCCCTGAGAGATGCATTAAGGATGTCCCTAAGGAACATCCTCAATACACCCCCCCCCCCAGACGGCCAGCCATGATGGGCAAAGATCGAGAGGGCAGGTTGTTTTCCTCACTCTACCACGGAGCTTGTCCACGTCATCGATGCTCACAGATTGAAACTGATCCAGTACAATTTCATTAACGCAGTTGCTGGATGCCTTATCACTTGATTCTGTTATAATACTGGCATCCAAGTTGGCTCTTATCTGAGAGATTTTATCTGCAAAGAAGTTGTTAAACGCATCACAGCAGGCCATTGTTGGGTTAAGTAGTGGGTTCTGTGCCAGCGAAACCTGCGACAACTCCCCTATCACCCTAAACAGCTCTGCTGGATGGGACTCTGCAGATGCAATACATGCAGAGCAGAAAGATCTCTGTGCTGCACGTATTGCCTCTCAATAGGAATCAAAGAAATTCCTATGACGAATCTTGTCAGATAAGAATCAAGTTTTCTGCCAAGTGTGCTCCACTCAATGTCCAACCTGCTTCATTTTCCTAAGCTCTTCCGTATACCAAGGCTTATGATTAAAAGTGGGTTGAAAACGACGCTTGGGAGCAATTGTGTTGATAGCCTTGGCCAAACCGATATTCCAAGTATTAACCAAAGCTTCTATAGAATCACTGGCATTACCAACCATTAAACCCTCCAAGGCTTTCTGGAATCCAATTGGTTCCATTAGCCTTCGAGGGTGGACCATTCTAATAGGTCCACCACCCCTGGTGGGGTAGACAGTGGCTCTTAGTTCTGCTTTGATCAGGAAATGATGTGTCCATGATAATTCAGTGGTTTTAATAACCTCCACTCACAGATATTCCTGTTCCATACTGAAGACCGCATTGAGGGTATGACCTCCACAATGAGTGGGCCCGA
>JAIPUX010001232.1:169118632-169140296 GCA_020142125.1 Phrynosoma platyrhinos | reverse complement strand
GTACTATGGAGTCATCTGCATATCTTAGATTGTTGATATTCCTTCCTCTTAGATTCAGATTCTTCTTTGGGATAAGACAAATGTTGAATAATTCTCTATTCACCTGGTGCCTTTTTGGACACCACACTTAGTGGAGAAACTCTTAAATTGAGAACAGAGAGTGAAGGGTAGGGTCCAACTCCCCTCCCCTCAGTAACTTCCTTTCTAATCTTCTCCTTAACAATTTGTTCCAACTCAATCAAGGACTACAGATTCTTAGACATAAAAGTGTGACACTTCCCTTAAAATTAAATCCTAAATCCAAATTAGAATCCCTCCTTCAAATAACATGTCTCAGCTTTAACAAAACTCCAGATAGTCTCAGCTTTAACAAAACTATACAAAGTGCTGAACCTACTATAGGGCTGGGGTGCCTTGCATGATTCTTTTCAAATCGAGAGCTAAAACCCAGATCTACTAATATGGATGTCACCCACTGACACAGCTGGTTTGCCATTATAGGATTAATTTACAGCTGCAATTTTGGATGAGATGGATTAAATTTTTTTCCTGTTTTCATTTTTATAATCCTATTCATCCCACTTGGCCTGTTACTTGTCCAAATATAGCAAAACACCCCAATATCTGAAATAGTAGCTGTTTGAGGGTTGTATTTGGTTCAGGGGAAATAAAAGAAATGGTACAGACATCTGGGTTAAAATTCTCCCCACAGCCCTGTATCCCTGATCTAAGTAGAAAAGTGTCCATAGCACTATTTATATACCCTTTAAAAATTCTGAACATAGATCCCCTGCCATCTTATCTAATCTTCCCTTGTACAGATCAGATGATTTTCAGACTGTGTTATATACACCATACTCTTTCTTTTGCAGTTAATGAAGTGGCTCAGATCATCTTTCTTAGAGGAATAGGCCAGTCATTCTAAAATGATGTGTCAGAGCAGAATGGCTTGTGTGAACTGCAAAATAAATTTATCATATAATCAAAGGCTCAGGGAAAGTGTTTGAAAGATCTACTTGGCACTCACACTCCAACTTATTCCCCTTGGTTATTAGGTGCTTTGTACAGGACATTAGTACATATAGCACCCCCAGTCCTATGTAAAACTCTGCTTTGAATCTTACTGGTTAATCTCAATAAGGGTAGACCCACAGAATTAATTATTGAATGATGATACAATGGACAGTGCTCAAGTAACGCTCAATGAAATTACTGAATTGTGACCTGTGAAAATGCATAATAGAACACCAACAAGACTTTCCCGATGTGCATTGGCACTCCCTAGCCAGTGTATCAATGTGTATTGGCATCTGCTAGCTGGTGTCCAGATGTACAACAGGACTGAAGCACATCAATCCTGATGATTATAGGTCCCATTGTTCATTGGTCCCAGTAGGCCTCAAATGTAAAGGTATATTATTGAATACTAAAGTTAGGACTGTCCATGCATCATATTGCTCATTTCTATGTACGGTTGTGAAAGCTGGATAGTACAGAAAGCTGATAGGAAGAAAATCAATTCATCTAAAATGTGGTATTGAAGAAGAGTTCTACAATTATTGTGGACTGCTAAAAAGATAAATCAGTGTGTCCTACATGAAATCAAGCTTGAATTCTCCCTAAACCCAAAATGATTAAACTGAGATTGTCATACTTTAGCCATATCACAAGAAGACCATAAGTCTTCTAGTAGAATATATCATAATGCTTAGCAAAGTAGAAGGCAGTAGGAAAAGAGGTAGACCACATTCCAGTTGGACACACTCAATCAAAGAAGCTATGTCCCTGATGAGAGGATGACTGTGAGGTCTTTCATTCATAGGTCAAACTCAGTTTGATAGCACTTAACAACAAGGCCTCATAGATCAAGACTAATCCTCTTGTATTGTTTTAAACTTGTTTTAAAATTGTTGTTAGTCTCCTTGAGTCCCTATATTGAGAGAAAGGAATATAAATTAATTAATTAAATTATTATTATTATTATTATCCTTCTGATGAGAATGTATTCCTCGATAAGTGACACCTTTAGAAAAAAAAGTCTGGAGAAATGATCCTCTGTGAAATGTTGGAGAGTATACAATTCTTTATATGATTTGCTTGGATGAGGCATTCATATGGCTTTTTCTTTCTTTCTGGATACATCTATTGCAGTCTTTTCAAAGAATTTGATCTTCATGACCAAAGAACTAAAAAAATCAGTTGTGTTAAACTCAAGGAGATGAAAGGTCACAAGCAAGTGAAGGTTTAATAAACTATGGCTGAGATTTTACATTACATTTATGTAATGTAAATTGGCACTCACTGTCAGCAAGAAGATGGAGCAAGCTTGTCTACTAATGTTTCAGAGATTAGGACATGAACTGACAGATTCAAATTCCACATATAGGTGAAAAAGAACATCCTGATGGTAAGAATGGTTTGAGAATGGATTTAACTGTCTTGAAGGATAAATTATTTTTCTTTGGAGGTCTTTAGACAGATGTTAAATGGCCATCTCTCAGGAGAATTTTAACTTTGTGTTCCTGCATGGTGTGAGGCTGGACTAGGTGGTCTTTGTGGTCCCTTCCAACTCTATGATTCTACAATTCTATTCTGAAATTCTAAGTAGGGGTACAATCAGTACTATTCTTGCCAGTGTACCTGATCCTATTGGGCAATGGGGAACACATAGTACTGTTTCTGCAATCCCAGTGAAGAAAGTGGTACACAGAAGGCACCAATGGATACTTACTCATGATGCAAGAAAAAACACCCCATTGTCATATTTCTTTCCCTTACATGGCTTTTAGCATCCATGCTTGATGAAGATGTTTGCACTAGTAGTGTATTTTCTGCCTTTTGGTTAGTCTACTATAACTATCTCATCAATGGAGAGGAAGGTGTTTTGCAGGGGAAGGAAGGAGTTTGCTATATTTTGTTGCATAAACAACAGCTTCCCCTGGATGTTCATGTGAAATAGTTATACTTGCAGTGCTTGGCTTTTGCAGTGGTGGACAAAAAATGACCCATTCCAGAATGGCCAAAATAGTACAAGAGCACATGCAAAACCAATTAGATTCCAGGGTGTTTTGTTTTGTACATTCTTAAAAATTTAGGGGAAACAAATGACCAGTAGTATTATAACAGATCTGTTGGTGATGGTTTGAAAACCTAATGAAAATCTCTTTTCTTTTCTACTTTTAAGGCCTTCCACTGTCCATAAGAATATGTTATTCTATCAACACCCCCTTCAACAAAGTATGTTTCTTCTTTGTCTAATTCAGTCCAGCAATATTGGGGAACCTCTAAGCACTGACCCACCATTAATCATACCAGTAAAAGTATAAGGTGAAAGTGAGGGAGAGATTTATAGAATCCATCAGAAAGTTCTGGAAATGAAGAGGGAAGGAGAGGGAGAAAGGCCATGCCTGATAGAAATAGAAGTAAACCAAATCTGGCAGGCTGTTGGATTTGGAAAGTCCCCTTTGTCTCCTGTGATGCTTTTAGCCTCCCTCAGAGTAATCGATACAAAAATCAAATGCATTATCTTTGTTTACATCCCAGGCACAGCAGTGTGAAAATCTTCACTCAGCTAAGGAGTCCAACTTCATGTGATAGATGCCCTGTTTAAAATGACGCCTCTGAAAGCTTTCACAAATGGTCTGACAGAGGACTCACTGGAGAATAAATGGCTTCCCCTTAAATTACAAGTGCCTGGTTTTAGCAGACATGCAGTGTGAATGTCGCTGTCTAAATTCAATATATTCCACCACTGCTGGGCCGGCGAAGCCATTCTCGGTGAGGAGAAAGAGATCTGAAATTGTCTTTCAGCATGAGGTGGTGAACAAAAGAGAAGGGGAGAAAAGCACCTAGTATTCTGGTTTGATCTTTGCCCACACCTTACAAAATGCACATATGGAATGCCAAAAGGTACATTTCAAGCTTCTGCTTGTTATGACTGCAAAGACTGCAGTGGTATCTGCAACACACAGTGGCAGGGTAAAACGGTGTCCTTTATATAAAATGGCAAAATCAAGCTTTGCTTTTTGGAATGTATATTTTTCAAGCTGCAGATGTTGGAATCTGTGGATAAAGAATTCATGGATATGGAGGGCCAACTGTATATAAATTAAATCAATTTTCTGCAAAGAAAATTGGGGGAAGGGGGTTGAAAAAACCAATCATTTTCTCCACAGAATAATTCCTGTGCAACACTTTGGGATGTTGAATACCAGAAGAAACTTGTACAATAGTCTCAGTTTAGTCATCCTGGCTTCCAGGGAGAGCTCAGACATGATCTTGTCTAGAACCCATTTGTTTGTCTTTTTGGCCATTCGTGGTATCCTCAGCACTCTTCTCCAGAACCACATCTTAAAGGAAATGATGTTCTTTCTATCAGTTGTCTTCACTGTCCAGCTTTCACATTTGTACATGGTGATGGGGAATCATTGGCTTGGACAATCCACACTTTAGTGTTCAGAATTATATCTTTACACTTTAGGATCTTGTCCAGTTCTTTCATATCTGCCCTTTCCATTCCTAATCTTCTTCTGATTTCTTGACTGCAGTCTCCGTTTTGATCAATATTTGCTCCAAGATATGAGAATTCCTTGACTATTCAGTTTCCTTGTCATCTAGGGTGAATTCTTGTTTAATGTTTACTATTAATCCTACCTTGGTGCTTTCCTCCTTGATCTTATCTATTCTTAAAAGCAAAAGCAGCAGGATGTTTTTTGTTCTGGCTCTTTGAGAGCAGGGGCAAAATGATTGGCCATTGACCCTTATGGCTGAACTGGATGCTCCCACCATGAGGAGCTGAAGAGAATGATTTGTTCCTATGTGAGGCATTGTGCCCATTCTCTTACTCACTGCCTGGGAATTAGAACACTTTTGGAAAGGGCAGCCAATGCTACAGCATGATTTGGAGTCCCCTGACAGCCAGGGGCTATGCTATACAGATGTGTGCTCTCTCTCCCTCTCTCCAACAGCCTGGCAACAGTAGAGTCCTCAACACTTAGGGCCTTACATACCCTCTTCCAGTTGCAGCAACTACACATATGAGATGCCTTGTTCCCTAGTTCTATGACACAGTGCTCATTGACTGCTTTCCTTCCTCTCATCTACTTGCAGTAGTAACCAGCGGCTAACATGCCACAGTGAGACAGTTTTGTTAGATCTTTAGCCTTCACTGCCAGAGAGCTCTGGTGCATAACAAACTACAAATCCCAGGATTCCACAGCACTAAGGGCCTCAGCAGATGGCTTATTAAGCCATCCTCGAGGCAGGGAAGAGGAGGGGCAGCTGCACGCTCGGCGCCCCTTCCTCCTCCCAAGGTTGCCATCGGAGCCGCCGGCCCTCCACACAGCCGGCGCTCCGGGGGCAACCTCCTGCCACAGCATCCTGACACGCTGCGGCGGATAAGTCAGCAAAAGTGCACCTCACGCTTTTGAGGTGCACTTTCATTGACTTGTGAAAGGAGAGCTATTTTAGTGCTCCTTTCAGGGACAGGGAAGGAGTGCCCCAGGATCGAGGCGTGGGGATGCCTCGATCCTGTGGCGCACCTTCCCAGGGTGGCCCCGTGCCGCCAGTCTGCTTCCCACCTAAGACATGGAAGTTAAAGCAGTGTCAAACTGCATTATTTCTGCAGTGCAGATGAAGAAGATTTTGGGGGGTTGCAGACTGCCAGAAATAGTGCAAATTGAGTCCACTTTTAGGGTTAGGGTTAGTGCTAGGGAATCATGGGAATTCTTTTTTTTTTCTGAGACATTGAGCCTTCTCTGTCAGAGAGCTCTGGTGCCACAATAAAATACAATTCTCATGATTCCCTAACCCTAACCCTAAAAGTGGATTCAATTTGCACTATTTCTGGCAGTCTGCAACCCCCCCTTACTTAATATTCACCTAACCTATTAGGTCTTATTGATTTTATCCCACTTATATATGTGTTGTGGTTTGCATTATTCTGACCTTTTAAAACTGGATTTAAATTGTATTTATATTTTCCCTAAAGTCAAGTGTCAAGGCAGCTTAAAAATTAAAGCAAATACAATTGTGGACATCCTGTTGGGATGTCACATCATTAACTGACTTACAATTACATAAGTTGTGTCATTGTGGAATGTTTGTATTTTCAGGGAAGCGAGAGCTACAATATCAGTACCATTGCACAAGAGAACCCAGTAGCATGTCTGTTGCACAAAGGTCCCTATTATTGTTATTGTTATATTTATCTCTATCCTGCCTTTTTCCAAGTTTGGGATTCAAAGCAGCTTAACTTTAAAAACATATTGTTAAAAATCCACAAAATTCAAAATTTTAAATGAGATTAAACAATCAAATTTAAATTTTAAAAAAATCAAACAATATGTTTCAAACTGCAACATGTTCCATTGTACAACCTGCCCCCTTGTGTAATAGGAGCCCCAGCTGAGCAATGGAACATCTTGTGTAATACCGCACTGTGCATTATCACAATTCACTAATATGGCTGTATACTGTGTCAGTGACATAACTCCATCATTGTAAATTTACACATTGTAGCCATTCAGGCACTCAGCCAATATTGTTAAAACATAGAACTGTTTGACATTAAAATGGAATTAAACTATCAAATGTGCTTCTCTGATTACCTTAAATCCTCAAGGTTGTTCTTTTTAAAAAAGTTAATTTTCTATTTCTTCAGCTTAACTTTTAACCTTCTTCTGAACTTTTGACTTTCCTGGATACAGCAGACTCTTAAACAGAAAGCAACCATTTTACCACACCAAAACAAAGTGCAAAGGTAACTAAAATGGTTTCTCTCCTGCACACAACCCTCAAAATAGCTTATTTTATGACCTCTTCAAAATGTAGTTGGACAAAAACGGTGAGCGGCTAAAAGGTAATGGCCTCCAGGATTTGGAGGATATTTGTCATTTATTTATGAACATCACAGGAGTGGAGATTCAGTGCGACATAGATTTTAGTTGTATGAATGTCAATGCATTTATAGATGGTTGCACACTGAAATTTCAACTCATTCTGCTAGTATTATTCCCAAATAAGAGATGGTTGCAAATAAAAAACCCAAACCTATTTCAGAGATCCCATTTTCCTTTCCATACAGATTAGTCATCACATTTTATAGATTTAGAAGCTCAGCTGAAGCATATCTAGAAGTCTAGTCGTATAGAAGGAATACATTTTAAAAATTCATTGAATACATTCAAGTGCGTATGACATATTATTCCTAAAACATAACCCCAACTCCATTCAAGCTGGAAAAGGTACAGAAAAGGATAAGTAACACTGCCATCCTATCATTACTTATCTGGGAGTAAATCCTATTGCATACAATTGGCTTATTTCTCATTAAACAGGGAGAGTGTCATATGATGGCAATTGTTACTGTACTAATAGCACGGGTGCTACTGCTAAATATATATCTCTAAGGGTTTTTAAAAATAATTTTGATATAGTTGTTGGAACAGTGGACAGTAATTTGGAAGATCCTGGGATCAGAGGCCTACTAAACCAGGATATGAACACTGGTCAAGATCTGGTAGCATACTTGTCTGATGTAACTCTGTCCCCCCAATTACATGGTGTTTATGCTACACCAGTTGTGTACTGAATTGCCCAAACAATGGTGTACCTGCTAACTTGCTTGTTATCCTATTGTGCAATGAGGGAAGCTCAGTGGCCTTTTCTGCAGTCCCAGTGAAGATTGTCACAATGACCTAGAGTTATCCACCATCCAAGACTGTACAACCGCATAGCTGGAATCCTGTTGGTTAATGTCAACTAGAGTAGACTCACTGAGGCTGCATCTGCAGTGCAGAAATAATGCTGTTTGCCATGGCTCAATACTATGGAATTCTGGGTAGTTTTGTGAAATATTAAGCCCTCTCTATCAAAGAGCTCTAATGGCTGCAGTGAAAAAACAAAGCAGTTTGACACTACTTTAACTTCCATGGGTCCATGGTGTGGAATTCTGGGATTTACACTTTGGTGGGCCACCAGAGCTCTCTAACAGAGAAGGCTAAATGTTTCACAAAAATACAAATCCTAGAATTCCATAGCATTGAGTCACAGCAATTAAAATACTGTAAATTTGGTTTATTTCTTTTATTGGATGGTCATATATCAAATGGGCATGAGCAAAAGATGCAATGACACAAAAACAACCACTTTCGTTGTTGTCAGCTGCCCTTGAGTCAAGCCTGATGTAAGGCAACCCTGTGGATGAGACAGCTTCAGGATTCCCTATTTTCCACTGCTCTACTCAAGTCCTGCAAACTCAGTCCTGGGTCTTCCATCCATCTGACATACAACCATCCTCTCTTTCTACTACCTTCTACTTTTCCTAGCATTATTGTCTTTCCTAATGAGTTGTGTTCTCATGATATGACCAAAGTACGATAAATACATCTGAGGAAGGAGACTGAAGTCTACGAAAGCTCATGCTGCCAATTTCTTTCTTTCAGTTAGTCTCAGAGGTGCTACAAGATCTCTCTATGTACTGTTTCTACAGACTAACAAGACTATGAGGCTTTGCAGACTGGCCTAAAGGGTTGGCCTGGGGTGGTGTTGAGGCAGGGCAGCTGCACGATGGCTGCCCTGATTCCACCCTGATGCTGTTCTGATGCTGCGTGCCTGTTTGCATGGTGCGTAGCATCAGGACGCCCTCTTGGCACAGTGTGCACACACACTGCACAAAAAGGATGCAAAAAAGCCACCACTACGGCTTAAAGGGTAGCCTTTTGCTGCTCCCAAAAGGAGCGGCATTTAGCCGCTCTTTTGAGGGAGGCAAAAAGGAGGATCAGGGCCAAAGCGTGCGGTTCTTTTCTAGCACCACATATTGAATGAGTTGATTTTCTTCCTCTCTGCTTTATTCACTGTCCAGCTCTCACATCTATACATGGTAACAGGGAATAAAATGGTTTGGACAATTCTAGCTTTCATGCTCAGTTCTATATCTTTACTCTTTGGGATCTTATTTAATTCTTTCATAGCTGCCCTTCCCCAACCAACTGCCAATCACATTATTCATCAGTAAAACATGCCTAAGATTTGGCCATAATAATCCTGTTCAAGTTTACTTACAAGTAAATCTTCCTGCATGCTTATTCCTAGAATAAGTATGGATAGGACCACAGCCAGAACAATCAGCACTAGAATATCTTTGCTGAGGAGAGAAGTAAAAGAAACCTTTCAAAACCTATCAAGTTTTGAAATCAATCAAGTGAATTTCAATAACCATCTCCGATGGAACATGAATGCCCCTCCATCCCCCATGCAAAAAAAAAGCTCACAAAGACCTTCTTCGGTTTATTAAAGTTAATAGGCTGAATTTATTATAAGAGTGTTTTTAAAAGGCTACAATGTCAAGTGTTACATGAAGTGTGAAATGGTGTCAAAGATGCAGTTGCATGAGGCAAAAAGAGAGTTTCATACATAAAGTGGCTTTTATCCAGAAGAGAATGAAAGAGAAGCACCTTCTCTGATGGGTGATGGCGAGTTGGCTAGGAAGGTATGTATTGGGAAACAAGAAAATCATCCTGACCCAAAGAAATGTGGTTTTGATAGCTACCATTATTTGAGCTTGAGTGAGCTCCCAGACTAGATATTCGCTTATGTAATGGATGACTGCCAAAGTACATTAGAGGCTTACTGTCTTTCAACGCTGCTTCCATTGCTGGGAAAATGACCAATCAGCTAAGAGGCAATGAACCATGTGTAAGGAACATGTGATTCTGGATAATAGTGATTCAGTGTCATTATTCAAAAGCCTTGGCTCAGTTTTGTCATGGCAAGGCAGGATCTGCAATGAAAACAAAATGGTTGTGAGGATCTTGTAGGCATCTAAACTGCAAATATAACCATTGTTGTTCCTTTGCCTCTCTCTCTATGAAACTGCATAGGGATGAGAAAGAGAATTAGTTGATTCCTGTTCTTCCCCTCATTATATCTGAAGCATCATGGAGGAGTATGGCCATCAATCTGCATGTTTGTTGTAACTAATGGGCTGAACAGACCAACACTTTAGGCCAGTCTGGGGGTGGAGTGGGGGCATGGCAACTGCACGCCAGCTGCCCCAATTCTGTCCTCACACCAGCTTTACACTGCGTGCTCCACCATATGGCAGGAAGTGTCAGGGCACTCCCTTGGCACAGCATCCACACATGCTGCACCAAAGGAGCACAGAAAAGCCACCACCACTGCTGTGGCAAGGGCAGCTTTTTGCCATTCTAAAAAGGAGCTGCATTTTGCCAGCTATTTTTAGAGTGGCAAAGTGCCAAATTGGAGCCATGGCGTGTGGTTGCTGCAGCCCCGATCCAGCAAGGAAAGGGGCGGTGGGATGCCACCCTAAGGGACTGTTTGTTCAGCCCCTAAGGCTACATCTGCACTGCAGAAATAATGCAGTTTGATACTGCTTTAACTGCCATCCTATTGAATCATGGGGTTTGTAGTTTGTTGTGGAATCAGAGCACTCTGTCAGAGAAGGTTAAAGGTCTCATGAAACCACAAATCCCACCATTCTATGGTGGTTAAAGTGATGTCAAACTTCATTATTTCTGCAGTGTAGATATAGCCTAGGTTTGCCGGCTCAGGGTTATCCCATGCCCTGAAGTTTCTAGGCCAAAACATGAGACCTACAGACACTCCCTGTTAATGTCATTAAGAGTAACACATTAAGCACCAGCTACAATTGCTTACAACAGAGAAAGAAAAAACATGTTTTCCTGTTTGAAAATAAAGACAGAAGTCCTAGTTAAGGGACTGTTCTCAGATCAATGTGAAATGACGAAATTATTCCATCTCATTTACTAAGAGTGGTGTGGTAAGGAACATTAATCTAGTCTACTTCTTTCTAGCCAAAAGCTGGATGCAGAGCAGAGTAGAGAGTGAGCCCTGTTGCCACAGTGACTGGGAAGGAAAGAAGAAGCTGATAACTAAATAAAAATATAAACCTCCTGGAGGGTCTTGACAAGTTGCAGCAACAAATCAATTAAGCCTTGGAAAGTAAAGAAAGCTGGTCCTCAACTGGCTGAGCTGGAGATTTGCACACACCTTTTCCTCTTACTGGAGTTTATCCTACTTAAACTAGAGAATTTGCACCCTTGCTTCCCATCTGAAGATAAGCCAGAAAAACTGGAGACTCAGGACTAGGACCTGAAATCTTGAAACTGTAATTCACAACACATGAAAATGTACCTTTAACAGTGTAAAAACATGATAGGGTTTGTAGTGTTCAAAATGAATTCCTTCCCCCTCCCTTCATTATTAAGCATGCTCTTTCTTACCCAATCTTTCCCTGTCCAACTGGTCAGAATAATGAAATAAGGGGCTCTGCAGATGGCACAAAGAATCATCTTGGAGGCACAGAAGGGCAGGGGCAGCCGCACGGCGACCGCCTCAACCGCTCCCCAAGGACATCATCAGGGCGCGTGCCGTTACTCATGGTGTGCACCCCAAATATGTCCTCCCAGTGCACTGTCATCACACGCTGCATCAGAAGAGGCACAGAAGAGCCGCATGGCGGCTCTTGATGTGCCCCTTCTGCCAGCCCTGGAATGGCCAGCATTTTAGTGCTCCTTCCAGAACTGACAGAAAGGAGGATTAGGGCCAAGGTGTGGAGCAGCCTTGGTCCCAATCCTCCGCTTCCAAGGGTGGCCCACAACTGCCTATCTGCATCCCCCCCCCCCAAGATGAAAAGGCAGGTATTAATAGTCAGAGCCTTTGCAGACTGCTAGAAATAGTATAAATTGAGTCCACTTTAACTGTCCTGGCTCAGTGCTAGGGAATCCTGGGAATTGTATTTTTTTCTGAGACATTGAGCCTTCTCTGTCAGAGAGCTCTGGTGCCACAATAAACTACATTTCCCATGATTCCCTAGTACTGAGTCAGGGCAGTTAAAGTGGACTCAATTTGCACTATTTCTCGCAGTCTGCAAAGGCCCAAAGTCATTGTATGAGCTATTTTTAAAACTTTGTTGCAATTATCTTTGTGCAAAAATGCTGGGGAAGGAAGGAAAAATGCGAAAGACAAATAGAAGTTATTCTGAAGAAAGACAGCTGAATACTACCAAAAATTTAAAATTACACTGGATCTCTTTTTTGCAATATGCAAATAGGGCCACCATATGACCTCAATGTACTTGGGACCCTTTCACGCTACACAGTTATAGCACTATGATTCCAATTTAACTTTCATTGTTCTGCTCTATGGAATTCTGGCATTTTTAGTTTAAAAGGGATCTACTAAGAATTTTCTGCCAGATATTGCCATGGAATTTAAGTAGAATTATAGTGGAATCATCGTGCAATAATTGCCTAGTATGAAAATGCCTCAATCTCAGCAGCTTTTGGAAGCTTGGGCATGGTTAGGATGGAAGAACAGCAAGAAATACCAGGAACTTCCAGGTGGGTCACAGAAAGAATTCTACCTAAAACAATAGACATCTATTGCTGGTAGGTGACAATACTGTGAATTTTGTGCAAAATAAGTCCCAAACTGCAAAGATTCTCATCAGTCTAGGATTCCTCTCACAAGTATTTCTAGATGTTTGAAATACATGACCTGGAATTCACGATCACAGATGCAAATTTTAAATACTTTTTTGTTGTTAGAACCCTTCGAGTCAGCTTTGACTCATGGTGACCCTATGAATGAGACTTCTCCAAGATACCCAGTCCTCAGCTGCTCTGCTCAGGCCCTGCAGGCTCACTGCAATGGTTCCCTTGGCTGAGTCTAACCATACAGCATGCAATCTTTTTCTCTTTCTATTTCCCTCCACTTTTCCTAGCATTATTGTCTTTTCTAGCAAGTCTTGTCTTCCCATGATGTGGCCAAAGTACAACAGCCTCAGTTTCATCATTTTGGCTTCCAGGAAGAGTTCAGGCTTGATCTCTTCAAGGACCCATTTGTTTGTCTTTTAGGCCATCTGGGATATCCTTATCATTCTTCTCCAGCACCACATGTCAATTGAGTTTATTTTCTTTATGTCTGCTTTCTTCACCATCCAGCTCTCATATCCAAACATGGCAATGGGGAATATGGAAGCTTGAAAATCCTGATTTTAGTGTTCAGTTTTATGTCTTTACACTCTAGGATCTTATCTAGTTCTTTCATAGCTGCCCTCCCCAATCCCAGTCTTCTCATTTCTTACTGAAATCTCCATTCTGATCAATGTTTGAGCTAAAGTAGGGGAAAATTTTAACTATTTCAATTTCCTCATCATTTAGGTTGAGCTCATGTAAACTCTGTGGTCATTATTTTTGTTTTCTCAATGCTCAACAGTAAGTCTGCATTTGCACTTTCTTCTTTGACTTTCTCCAGCAGAAATTCCAAGATTTATCTGTAACTTATTCATGTTTACAATCCCTACACATTCAATAGTGTAGAGATTACAAGTTCCTCAGTCCTGACTTACCAAGTATCATCAGCTGAAAGTGATAGGAGTCTGTTCATCTGTCAATCAGGGTGCAGAAGATTGATGTTTCTACCCCTCCCACCAGCTCCCCTTGGTGTGAGGAGGAATTACAACAGGGATTATGCTTCTGACCATTGCAGCGAAGATCACTCATTGGAGAGAGGGTGGAAACATCAGTCTGTTGTATCCTGATCAACAGCAGAACAGACTCCCATTGCTTTCAGCAGCTGAGGCTGGAATATCAGGAGTGGAGGGGGCATCATTTGAGGAAATGCTGCTGAATTGATTATACTTAACTCAGTAGCTGATCTAGACTCTTGACCATGGTTATTGACCAGTTTTTGAACATTGTCACATATTATTTCCATCCCTAATCACCAAAAGTATTCCAGACTGATTTTCTATTACCACATCCAAAGCTAAAAGTTACACTAAATAAGCTATCTTAAAATGGGCCAATTGGTTTTCAAAGTTTGTTTTATATGAAGTCGAAGGCTTTCACAGCTGGAACCCATAGGTTTTTGTGGATTTTTCGGGCTGTGAGGCCATGTTCTAGAAGAATGTATTCCTGATGTTTCACCTGCATTTGTGGCTGGCATCCTCAGAGAGTTTGTTTTGCTTCTGCAAATACTGCTGATAGATTCAGAGAGAAATAAATTAATGACCACACTCTCAATATGACCCCTTTGTCTCTGTAATAAGATTTACATGGCATTGTAATCAATAATTGGATGAAGAGAAGAATCTGTCATCTGAAATGTCTAAAAGAAGATCTTTACGAAGAAAAATGTATTTCACCCAGTACTAATCCCTGAACTATTCTGAGCTACTTATTGTTTTTAAGTGGCCATTGTATAAAAATGTTTTGATAAACATCATCATTAGTTGCTTTTTATTATTATTCTTGATAGCCTTTATTTATTGCTTTTCCCTTTCAAAGGTCTTTTGAACTGATTTTTTTTCTAGCCTTATTTCCCCATCTTTCTTTCCCAAGCTATTTTCACTTTTTATTGCAAATAAAGATATGCTTGGATGAAATACACATAAAATTGTTTATTGGTATTTAAATCTTCAGAAGCCTGAGATGTGGCAGGGGAGGGGGAGAGGATGGATAGCCAAGCTCTTTACCATAATTGTCATTCAAAAATGAACATCCTCCAGCTTTGAGTTCTTTTGTTTTTACTGTTTCATTAGCGAATATTGGTATTGTAAAAACTTGTGGTCCTAGGAGAACATAATCCGAACCAAGGATAGGCAAATGTCATAATCTAAAGCAGGGAACAACTCATTTACATTCTAGCATAATCCTGTTGGTGATTGCAAGGTGCATGAGGATATTTTGTGAAAGGAGGTATTCAATATTTCCTTCTGCAATGTCCCTCCCCCTACCCAAAGACTGTTTCCAAGCACCAGAGGATACTAACATGGCCATTTGCTGTTGGAAGGTTTCATTTGATTTTGTCCTCCTTTATTTGCAGGACATGAATATCCAGTTACTTGTGGGAGATAGGAGCATCACTAGAGGGATGCAGGAGCAGGCCTCACAGATGACACCCTAAGCTGGGGAGGATGACACCATTACTACCCAAATATCTGCCTTTTAGCAGAATTGGGCTGTGGCATTCACTTGTCCTTTGAAAATGCTGGAGCTCAATGGAAGAAATGTTATGAGTGGAGTGAGGCTCTTACCAAATTTTAACGTTAATCACATGAAACTATGTACATGTAAATAGATTTAGGCTGTGATTTGCATGCATAATGTTGTAATTCAAATGTATAATTTTAATTTTGTTACTTATTTATATCACAACTAATGCCTTTGCATTCAATGATATACAGGAATTACGATTTACAAATAAAACTTGTACAAAAACATTATTAAGGATGCTGTATGGTGTAGGATGCAGTGAGTCAGTGGTTAAGATGCTAACTCTGATGGTTACAAGATCAGCAGGTCAGCAATTCAAGACCCAAGTGCCACATGATGGAGTTAGCTCCCATCACTAGTCCCAGCTTCTACCAGCCTAGCAGTTTGAAAGGCTGTAAAAGTGCAAGTAGATAAATAGGTACCACTTCGATGGGAAGGTAACAGTGTTTGGTGTAGTTATGCTGACCACATGATCACAGAGTCATCTTTGACAAGGCTGGCTCTTTGGCTTAGTAATAGAGATGAGCACTGCCCCCTATGGCCAGACATCATGTCAAATCATGTCAAAGGGGAAACCTTTACCTTTACCTTTATGGTGTGGTACCGGAGGAGGTCAATGGGTATGGGAGGATGTCAGTGGTTTAGGATTTTTGTAATTCTATTTCCAACCCAATTCTGAGACCAGAGGATCTAGGCAGCATGATGCTAGAAACTTGTTCTGCTGTTGTCATTTCCCTCTGTCTTCTTCAAATACTGTAAGCTTTGAATAATAGCCTAATTGTTTATGTTTAAAAGCATACATCTAAATACTTAATTTTATCCACTCTGAGACAACATTTTCAGTGTTGTAGATTACTCCAGAAGCCCTTTAGCACAGTTGTGACAAAGAAAGTACCCTAGGATGCTCTCCTTTTATTACAACAAAAGGCCAGATCATGGTGATGATTAATAACAAACAATCCCAAATTCTGTGTTGATCCCAGAGCCAAGACCTGCATTTTCTGGATTTAAAAAGAACAACCTGACCCTTTGTTTGAAGTACCATATCTTTGTGCCATGCCTTGCTACACAATTACAGCTTGCACAAGTTTGAGCCCAGTGCCTGAGCCTTTTGACTTTCAAGAGAGCATCTCAAGGCCATTTGTGTCTTCTAAACTATTTACCCTAAAACCCCCTAAAGAAGCTTACTATGTAACCATAGAACAGATGACGTTTGCTTTAATTTTGCTTATTGGAAGTAACCAAATCTGGCACCAGAAGCATTTGTGTGTGTCTGTCCCATAATCATTCCTATCTGTGAGGATCTATTTCCACCTCCACCAACACATTGTTTGGTCAGGAAGACCATTAAGGTGTTAAGTACAACAGCAACTATTTGATGGAGGTTGGCTCCAGACAGTCTGAAAGGTGGGAAATCATTGTTGCAAATGAGTTACCACATTAGGCTGTTGATTAAACACTAGGTAACCTGGTATGAGAGCACCAACCAGGAACAGGAAAAAGCAATGTGTGGATAAAGGTGAAGAGAATGATTAAAATGAAAGGGCTTATTGTAGAAAATGCAGCTTTCTCTTCCGTAAGCTTTCTCGGTTTGTACTTTAATATTTCTATTGGTGAAATATCATAGCCTTCTTGCTTATTACACTTGTAGGAAAATGAGAACAGGCAACACATATACATTAAAAAAAACTGGTCTTTATCATCATCATATAGTCTTCCACATTTTCGTTTCTTTTGTTTTTAACTTTATCTACAAGGACAATGCAATATCTGACCAAACACACACATATAAATAAGTCTGTCCATTCACAATGAAAAAAGCAGCCCATTAAAATTAAAATTCAACATGGGGAAAAATAGACTGTTATTCGCTACCAGAAACTTAGCTAACAACTTCTCCTGTCCCGACCTTCCAAACTTGACAGAAACATTCATCCATGCTCTGATCTTTGACTGAACAGACCTCCTTCTCCCCATGCAGCTGATACCCAGTAAAGTAGGTTGAAGGGGGAGTTACAGTCATGGTGATAGTTCCACAATTGTGACTAAGTTAGAGGCTGTACAGACTGCCCTAAGGGATGGCAGGACACCACCCCTTTCCCTGCCAGATCAGGGCCACAGCAACCACACACCATGGCCCTGATCTGGCCTTTCTGTGGCACAAAAAGAAGCCACAAAAAGTGTCTCTTTTTTGAGCCGCAGAAAGGACACCCTACTTGTGGTGGTGGCTTTTCTGTGCTCCTTTGGCACAGTGCAAGTAGACGCTGAGCCAAAGGAGCTGCATGATGGGGCACACAGCATAAAGCTGGTGTGGGGACAGAGTTGGGACGGCCAGTGTGCAGCTGCCATGCCCCTACTCTGACCCCATGCTGGCTTTTTATGCTGATTTGTACAGCCCCTAAGTGATCTTTTTGATATACCCTAAAGCAGTAATCCCCAAACTGTGCCCTTTAAGGGATTTTGGACTTCATCTCCCAGAAGCCTCAGCCATGTTTGCCAATAGTCTGGGATTCTGGGAGCTGAAGTCCAAAATCCCTTAAAGGGCATAGTTTGCAGATCACTGCAGGCACCAGATCCCATCTGATCTTGGAAACTAAGGAAGGACACTCTTTTGGTCTACTTGGATGGTAGACCTCCCATGAATATCAGGTGCTATAGACTGCATTTCAGAGAAAGGAACTGGTATTCCTTGCCTAAGTAAACCCTGCGAAATTCATAGGATCACCATAAGTCAATGAGTGACAAGGGCTTTGTCTGCAGAAGCCAGAAGGCCTGTTCTTTCCCCTCATTCAGATGGCATTCTAGTGTGAACAATTGGGATGATGTCTAGCATGTTCAGCACCGGAACTGAGTTATAACACCCTTATGTCACATTTTAAAATCTGACCTCTTACTCTGTATTTACTGGGAAGATTGGGGGGGGGTTTCCTGTTCCAAAGCCAGGGCAGCTGTCTTCATGGATGTTCCACTGAGCCACCCAGAACATCCATCGCCACCACAAGTTACTTGCTCTGAGGTCAGAACAAGGCACCCTAATATGTGATTGTCTCTAGACACCTTGTACTGAATTTAGAAGTGAGTGACCTGCCATCACAGCAGATGCAGTCAATGAGATGCCTATATCCAGATGCCTATATCCAGATACCAATGTGGGAATACAGGGTCAGGTAATGAAGGGAAGTCAGGGCAGCTCCAGGGCCAGGAGAGAGAGATCATGAATATGGAATAGGGCCTTTGCAGACTGCCAGAAATAGTGCAAATTGAGTCCACTTTAATGGTTAGGGTTAGGGAATCATGGGAACTGTATTTTATTGTGGCACCAGAGCTCTCTGACAGAGAAGGCTCAATGTCTCAGAAAAAAAAAAAACACCAATTCCCATGATTCCCTAGCACTAACCCTAACCCTTAAAGTGGACTCAATTTGCACCATTTCTGGCAGTCTGCAAAGGCCCATAGTCACCCATAACTGTTCCATAGACATGGTTGCTACTAGTTATGATTTCCTTAGTAACAAATACAAAGTGCTGGTAAAAAAAAAATTAAAACATTAAAACAATAATTTTAAAAATTATTCTTCAGAGGAGGGTTGCCATCACCTTCCCCTGAGGCTGAAAACATGCAACTTGTTCAAAGTCGCCAGTGGGTTTCATGGTCAAGCATCAATCAATCCCTGGTCTCCAAAGTCATAGTCCAATGCTCAAACCACCATGCTACCCTGGCCATGTTATCCATGTCCAGGTCTACTTTCACTTTAAAATTTTACAGATAGTACACCAAGTGAAACTAGGCAAAATGACATTGTCTAGCTCACATTTTACCGCCTTGCCAGCAAGAGTGTCATGGGTGAAAATGAGGATGATGTTTGCTGCTTCCAGTCTGCAGAAACCTCAACTATTCCCCATAAATCCTCAAAAAACAGGGCATGGCTCTGAGATTACATTTACACAATTGTTAGTCTTCTTGAATTCATTTAAAGTAGCAAAGTGTTTGTTATTTTTTTTTAAAAAAAACCCACATTATAAACCAAAACATTTTTTAATAGAAATGATACATTCATTATCCAAGCACACACCATCTGCTCACTTTCAATGGTGAACGTTCACATGGTGTCTTTGTTTCTCCTCTTCCCCCATCCTCTCCCCAAGGCTGGTTCCTATATTAGCACAAATGTCATGCCAAAAATGAGTAGAAGTTAAATGCCAAAATGTCTAACACTGGAGTCTAACACTGTCTATTACTAATATTGACAGTTTATTTTTTTCCTTTAGTAAAATGAAATAAGTGTTCCTGTCTCTATCTATGGCTGCATCCACATTGCAGAAATAATCCTGTTTCTTTAACTGACATGGCTTAGTCATATGGAGTTCTGGGAATTCTAGTTTGTTGTGACACCAGAGCTCTTTGATAGAGAAGGACAAATGTCTCACAAAACTACAGTTTCCAGAATTTCAGAACATTGAGCCATGACAGTTAAAGCCATGTCAAACTGGATTATTTCTGCAGTGTGGATGCTGCCTGTGTTGGCTCAAGATCCTCCCTGCCTCAGCTATTCTGAGGACTGTTATATTCTTGGGAGAAGAGATAGGCAAAGTAGGAGAAGGTATTATAGTCCAACAATTTGAAAGGTACATGGTTGTGTGCTCATGCACTAGAGGAAACCTCTATGGGTGTACATTTCTGGTTATTTCATTCTTGGAGGCAAGGATGTATATTTTAAAAAGTGTTCTCCCTGTGAGAGTGATTACAAACTTTTTTTTGCATTTTTGCAGACCCAAAAATGTGTAACAAACAATGGGATGAATAATAAAGGGAGACAAACAGCTACTGGACAGCAGCAGTGGTGGTGGATGTCACTGACAGGAGTGAATTGTAGTGACACCATAGCTAACAATGGTTGGCACTGTGCACCAAGTAGGTTGCCCTCCTTGTGTAACCCCACCACCTAGTAAACCCTATGATGAGACACTTCAAGTGAGTCACAGGCAGGATCAGAGCATTACCAGAAAGAAAGGAGGGAGAAATTAAGGAATATCACATTTGCAAGATTAGCCAAGGGCCCAAGAAAGATGCCAAGGCAAATAGCAGACACCCTTAGAAAGGCAAATTGCATTCAAAGCAGCATAACACATAAGATAGGGCATGGAATGTGAATAGCATGAGCTAAAGGAAGCTAGACTTAGGGGGGTTGCAGACAGGCAGCTCTAGGCCAACCCAGGAAGTGGAGGATCGAGGCCGTGGCTACTGCACACCGTTGTCTCAATCCTCCCTTTTGCCACTCCTTTCAAGGACAGCAAAAGGGCACCATAAGAAAATGCAAAGGAAGGTGTAATGCTGAACATAAAGAAAACAAAAATAATGACCAACGAGGACCTTCACATGTTCAACCTAGACAATGAAGAAATAGAAATAGTAAAAGAATTCCCATACCTGGTATCAAACATTGATAGAAATGGGGACTGCACCCAGGAAATCAGGAGAAGATTAAGAATGGGGAGGGTGGCTATGAACGAACTAGAAAAGATTCTAAAATGCAAAGATATACAACTCAGCACAAAAGTTAGAATCATACAAGCCATCATATTCCCTATTACCATAAATGGATGTGAGAGCTGGACAGTTAAGAAAGATGATAGGAAGAAATCAATGCATTTGAGATGTGGTGTTGGAAAAGAGTGCTGAGGATCCCATGGACAGCCAAAAGGACAAACAAATGGGTCCTAGAGCAGATCAAACCAGAAAGCTCCCTGGAAACCAAGATGAACAAACTGAGATTGGCATATTTTGGACACATCATAAGAAGAGAGGACTCTTCAGAAAAAAATAATGCTGGAGAAGGTAGAGGGAAGTAGGAAGAGAAGAAGGTCACATGGATGGACCCTGTTAAGGAGATCACAGGTATGAGTTGGCAGGATTTAAGCAGAGCAGTGGAGGACAGAGGGTCTTGTAGATGTCTCATCCATAGGATTTCCATGAGTCGAGATTGACTTGAGGGTGATTGACAATAACAAAAACTCTAACTTTTGTACATAATGGTATTTTCCAGAAAAACAAGGTGTGTGTTTTACTTTAAAAAGTTTTTGTATGAAGATTTTTCACAAAAAGGCCACAGTATGTGGGGAATAAAATCATATTGGTTGCCTATTTTCTCAACAAGATGGCTCAGTATATCAATACACCCTTTCCTGTTGAGAACAAGAAAAATTGTGAGTATTCTTCACATTCACAGTGATCTCATGTCTTCCTTGGACACAACTCATAATCACCTTCTGGACAACATTTAAGAAGCAGACAAATGCAGATAAATCAAAAATCAAAGCAGAAGTATTTACCTTGGTAGGCCCACAAAACATGAAGGTGACAATATATGGACAGAGGGGATAGATCCCACAGAGATACTGACATACATGTGTAATATTTTGTTTTACAGAAACCTGGCTGGGGGAGGATAGTAGTGTAACCTGGGTAAAGGCTCTCCCAGCTGGGTATACTGTCAAGGAGCTGGTTAGGGAAAATGGGCAGGGGGGAGTGGCCTTGGTCCATAAAAATACTATCACATTGACCAGGAGACCTATTCAGAAAATGATTCACATCGAGTGTATTTACCTGACCTTGAAATCCAGGGA
>JAIPUX010001232.1:169058586-169076807 GCA_020142125.1 Phrynosoma platyrhinos | reverse complement strand
AGAGGACAGGATCAAAATTCAAGAAGACCTTAATAGATTAGAAAGCTGTGCCAAAGCTAACATGGAGGAATGTAAGGTACTGCATTCAGGGAGGAAAAATGAAATGCGTAGATATATGATAGGGGAGCAAAGGACACAATAGGGAAAATGCAGCACAGAATAAATAAAGAGGTAGTACAGGAATACCTGGTTAACCTAAATGAATTTAATTCTCCAGGGCTAGATGAACTACATCCAAGGATATTAAAAGAACTGGCAAATGTAATCTCAGAGACATTGGCAATAATCTTTGAAAACTCCTGGAGAATAGGAGAAGTCCCAGAATACTGGAGGAGGGCAAATGTTGTCTCCGTCTTCAAAAAGGGGAAAAAGAGAATCCCAACAACTATCACCCAGTTAGTCTGACATCAATACGGGGAAATTTTCTAGGGTACATAATTAAACAGGCATTATGAATACAGTAAAGGGGGTTGAAAGCAAAGAACATAATTTTTTAAAAAATAGGCTAGGGCATCTAATTCTCTGCTAGGTCAATGGGAAATATAGAAAGAACTTACAATTAATTCAATAATTAATTCAATCAGAGGAGACCAATTCAATGAATTTTTAAATAGTGAAACAACACATTGCTCACTAGCTAGGACAATAAGAGTGAGACCCATGTTAACTGGCAATAGCTTAAGGTTGATGGAGTTCAGAAGCCTATTGAAAGATGGCATGTTTCTATGAAAAAGTATGAGGCAGTTTTAAAAGAGGTGAGACTGGAGTTTAAAGGAGATGGCTGGAGTTGACAACCTTTCATTAATCTCTGTCTTCAACTTTTCCATCTCTTTTGGTAGCTGTTGCTTAATGGATGTATTCAATTCATGGTTGCATAAGTGGGATCCTATAAGCACAACCATTTCACATGGGCCCAAATTTTATTGTTAGTCTTGAATAGAAAAGAGCCATTGAATCAGTTGAATTAATTGACATGGTAAATTCAATCACTTATTCAATCATTCAGCCTGTGATTCATTGAATCCTATTTCATTAGATGGACAACAGGATCCCAACAATGCAGTTACACACTCTTAAATGTGCATAACTTTTGTCAATGCCTTCATGTACAACTTGATTCCCTGTGATTGCAGAAATAGCCACCATGCTTTCCCCACTGCACAATGGGACAATAAGCAGGCACATCAACAAATATACAGCCAGTCGTACAATTTCAGCAGTCAACATAGAATCATAGAGCTGGAAGAGACGTCAACAGACATCTAGTCCAAATCCCTACCATGAAGGAAGACACAATCACAGCACTCTCGACAGATGGCCATCCAAAGAAGGAGACTCCACCACACCCCAAGACAGCATTTTCCACTGTAAAACAGCTCTTGCCATCAGGAAGGTCTTCCTAATGTTTAGGTGGAATTTCTTTTCCTGTAGTTTGAATCCATTGATCCATGTCACAGCCTCTGGAACAGCAGAAAACAAGTTTGCCCCCTCCTCAAAACCAGAACAATTGTGTAGTATAACTACTGTGTTATAATGTGAGTGCATATTTACCTGATACAAACATGATGTAGACTGCAAGCCAGATGAATTGGAAGAAAGTGAAACTGTGGTCCATTGCCAGATGGAAGCCTAAGTCAAAGCAAACAAGGGACCAGCTGCATTAACCTTGTCTGTAAATATTTCAAGGGTTCAGAAAACCTGACTTAAATTCTGCCTGAATCCCAGTGTTATATAGTTTGATGGGAACCTTTGGAAGACCAAGAGTTACACCATGATGACCCTCTTAGAAATAATATCCTTCTAAAGGAATGAAATCCAGCAGCGGTAATGAATGACACTGAGAACGACTCTAACCCCTTTCTGGATGGTGTGATATTTTATTGGCCTAGACAGTCCCATTCATTTGAAGTCACGGGCTATGAAAATTACTTTTGGCGGAGTTTATTACAGCAGGTAATGAGACTATAAATCTGCAAGCTGTTTGCTTAGCTTTCTGGACAGTGAGAAGTTGAGAAAAAGTCACTGTTTACATTCTGTTGAAAGAACTGAAAATCTGGAGTCAGAAAAAGTGTGCTATTTCACTTGGATGCTTACACAAGTTTGTTGTCCTACCTGTTGTACACTTACTTAATTATAATAAAATATACATGTAGATTAGTAGTCCCATACTCTTTAACATTAGGCTTTCATTACATAGACTTGTCCCTCACTGTTCGCAGTATTTCCATTCACATCCCTTGCTCCTTCATGGATGGCAAGCCGTGAGGGAAAAATGGTGTGTGCATGCCCCCACTGAAATCAATGGGGCTCCATTATTGGCAATTTTCCCAATTCGTGGGGGGGGGTGTTCTGGAATGGATCCCCCGCAAATTGGGAGGGGATGAGTATAAATACATTCTGGGTTTTAGTTTGAAGGAGCTATCCCAGGTGATGAAGCTTTGGAGGCTGGGGTTTAGCCTTTTAAACATCTCCTTTAAAGTCTGGACAGAAAGCCAAACTGAGTGCACTGCCTCATTGATAATGGGAACTACCAACCTCTACTGGATGGGATTTGCATTTTTCTAAACATCTCTCACTTGTGACCATGGGAAAGAACTCATCTGGTCTTCAAAATCCAGAAAACTGAAAGACTTGTGATCTGTTCTGGGGAGGAGGGAAGTAAACAAAATTACATCAAAAGGCAAAAATCAGAAAGTGAACATAAAGCCTAATTAAGGTGGAGCCATATTGGAGAAAACAGTGTGCTTAGACATAGAAATGTTTTCCTACTGATGTGAAGTTCAGTTTTTGTTTTCTATTTCTTGTGTGCCTTCTGATCATTTCTGACTTATGGCAACCCTAAGGCAAAACTATCACAGGGATTTGTTCAGAGGGGAGTTACCATTGCCTTTCTCTTGGGCTGAGAGAGTGTGACTTGCCAAGAACACCCAGTAGGTATCTACAAAATATTCTGAGCCACATGCCAAAACATTTTGACATATTCTGCAAATATGATAACAGCTAGAATTCCAAAATAAGATACAAAGAACAAATGTGTCATATATAGTGTGGAAACAATGCTTGCTCTTTAATAGCGAGTTTGTGTGCATGCCATTATCTAACTGAATTGTTATCATTGCATTTTTTGTAAGAATTCTATATAACATTCATTTCATTACTTCTTTGGGGTGGTCTTGGGCTTCCAAGCAAGAGTCCACTTGGCACTGTCTCCTGTAAATAAACTGTTGAGTACAATATACTATGATATGTTACTGTGGATGATGGGTGTTGCAGTGATGCTCTTTGACACCAAGCAGAATCTGCAGGACAGTTACCGAAAGTGCATTTTTATGAATTTTGGTGTGTATGAATTCCACATGGCCCCAGATGTACTCTGAAGCAGACTCCATGTGCCTCCATAACAGGGCAGATAGGTCATGCCCAGGTCATTTGGATGGCTGGAAAATCCCCAGACCCCAGACCCAGGCAGATAGTGTGGGAGTTGCAAATGGACTATCATCACCTCCATAATCAGAAGGATGGGTGATAATAGCTGAGATGTCTCACCTGATCAGCCAGCCAAACACTTAATCTGCTCCCATCTCCCTTGAATACTGTCAGACCAGATTACCCCATCCAGGCAATCTAACACCTTTGTCTAAGCTATAGCCAAACAATCAAACCTCTTTGTTTATGCTTTAGCTGAGCAATCAAGCACCTCACCAGGGCCTAGTTTGAGCCCTTAAAAAACCCCAGATTTCCCCTCTCAGTGTCACTAGTCTGAGTTCAGGTGGACCCTGCATCACTCTGTTCTCTGAACTGGTTACCGGCACCTCCGTTCAACCCATGCCCTTGGAACAGTTGTGTCTCACACCAGTTCACCCTATTGGATCTCGGAGAAGGCTTCATTGGTAGTAAGTATCACTGTAGTGCTGCCTCACCATTTATCCCTGCACGTATGTGTGTGTGCATCATTGTGTGATTTTCCCATTTTTCAATAAATACTTTAATTTGAGGATACTGTCTCTGCATCAATTCTTATGATCCCCCATCTCTTGGTATACATGTGGGAGACAGTCTCACAGGGTCCTTGTAGCCGGCTTCCTCTCGATTTGAGCTAAATAAAATTCCCCTTCATAGACTTTTGGCTACAGATACACCATTCATGAACTTTAATGGTTTTTTAAAAAAAAATATTTTCAATATATACGTTTAAATAATGTGTATGATTAAAAATGCATACATTTCAAAAATGTGATCAAATGAAATGAATAGGAAAAAGCATCCAGCCATGTATACTGTAGAGAGAGAAAAGACATCCATTTGGAAAACACAAATGTACACACACATTTCTATACAGGAAAAGGAAAATACCTTTTGTGACTTGGTACAGAAATGGCATGAGACAAGTATGCTGAATCTGAACTTATCCTTCACTTTTTATTGTATATATTCTGATATATAGCAAGTAATAGCAAGTACATTTCTATGCCGCTTATCAGTGCACTTAAGCACTCGCTAAGAAAAGGCTCAAGCTTTGAATAGTGCTGTTAAAAGTTTGGCCTGAAAGCTAGAAGAATTATTTTTTGATACTTAAATTCATTTTTAGCTTTGGTGTGCTGTGGATTTTTAACTGTCTTCATTTTAACTGGTGCAATATGTTTTGAGAACTGAACTGGGGAAAGATAGGAATTGTTGTTGTTATGTAGAGAGATCTTGTAGCACCTTTGAGATTAACTAAAGAAAGAAATTGGCAGCATGCTGTAGACTTAAGTCTTCTTCCTCAGGTGCATTATATTGTTGTCATCATCATCATTGTAATCATTATTTATTATTATCATCATTATTATTACTACTCTTTCCCCATCTTTTCCCATTTCAGGATTCAAGCCATCTTACAACAGTTAAAACAAAAAAGATGAAGATGATTCATTACTCCACAAACACAGAAACCCCCAGTTGCCATTCATCCCATGAAGTGACCTCTCCTCCTTGAAAAGAGATGGTATAATAATGCATTTGTTATATGCATCATTTTTTAAATCACAAAAGAACCCAATATTAAATCAATAGAACTAACGGAGAAGATAAAGTGGGCTACATTCTTAATAAAAAGCATTCATTACTTGATGTGAATCAACCAAACATCACAACTCAGGGAACCACTATTATGAGAGTCTAGTGGGTGTTTTCAGCTCCCTTCCCTGAGGAATAAAATGTCTTTTACTTTGTGTCCTAGTCAATTTTAAAGGGTATTGAATCAAGATATAATCCAGAAATCTTGTCACCCCCATGGCAATAAACATCCTTCTTTTTGTATCATAGAATCAGCTAAGCATTGTTACGTTTTTATAGCTGTTTTGTGTTTCTTTCTTTCAACCCAGCATCATTATTTTTCATTAACAATATTATTCACTTTATCTTTTTCCCTAGCAGGTCCCATTGATTTTGCTCTTGTTTTCTACATAATAAATGTTAGTATGGATGGGGAATTTTTTCTTCTATTTCATTATTTTAAGCAAAATAACACTATTTGAAGGTGCAAGACTAAATTAGATACCTTCTAGAACACAGAAACCATCTAGGCTAAGCACTTTCCTCCATTTTGCAATGCAACTCTTGGCTAGAGAGAAATTTGCATAAAAAAAAATTGCCACATTAAAGGACGTTTCATATAAAAAAAAGACGTACTAGAGCCAGTTGCATGAAAAAATAGCATGAACTAGGGAAATTCCATATGAAAATACTTGGAGTTTTTTCACTGATTATTTTTTACTTTTATTTGTTTTGTTTTCCTTTCCTTACTTGTTTCCTTTAAGATTATGGCTGGATTTCTACATGTGCTAAAAAGTTTTTGGCCCAACTCACTTCCCACCACTTTGTCCGAATGTAGGGAGGAAAAGAAATCACCTGAAAATTGGTGTTATACTTTTGGAGAAATGGATCTGAGGAATTCATGGGCTTAACTTTTTCCATTTCTACCTTAAATAATTTTATTTTTTTTTTCATTCTAATAATATGAGCAGTAAAACATTTATGAATTCATGCAAAATTCTGATGAATGCATCTTGGATGCAATAAAGCCCAATTTTTACTTTACCTTTTATGATACACCAAACCAAAACCTGCAACCCATAAAGTGGTCACATGAAAGGGGGGGGAGACAATAGGAGGCTTGTACATTTTATAGTTATATGACAAGTCATATGTTGTTGTGTGCCTTTAAGACATTTCTCACTTATGGTGTCCCAAAAGTGAACCTATCACAGGGTTTTATTGGCAAGATTCTTTTGGAGGCAGTTTGCCTTTGCCTCTGAGGCTGAGAAAATGTGAATTGCCCAAGTAATTTCTATAGCTGATCAGGGATTAAAACCCTGATCTCCAGAGTCCTAGTCCAATGCTCAAACTATTATACCATGATGTCTGCTGAAATTCCCTCTTCCATTCAATGATTAAAAATAAAGGAATAAATGATTGAAAATAAAAATAAAGGCCATCTTTTTTTGGTGACTGCTCATTACAGAACCAAACTGCCACACTGATTGACTGATTAATGGATCTATTGAAATGTTTATATCTTGCCCTTTATCATGAAAGCACTGCAGGGCTTACAATAAAGTCAGTTTAAACAATTTAAAATAATTTTAAAATTTAAGTAAGTGGAAAATAATTTCATCATTCTAAAAATGTATAAAATATGTTAAATTTGAGAAATGTTTAAAATGTTTGAAACCATATAAATGAACAGATTTGGACAAAATCATTCGGGCAAAAGTGTTTTATTAACAAAATAAAAACCATGCTTGAAAGAAGTAAGATTTTGTACTAATCAGGCCTCTAAGGGGAAGGCATTCCATACTTGGGATACAACAACAGAAAATACTTTCTCTCACATCCTCATACATCATATTGATCCCAATGCAGCAATCTCACTCCCAGAATAGCACAGCATAAGCTATAATATTTACATTTCTATACCCCTTCATAGTGAACTCAGAACTGTCTAAGCAATTTACAGTCTGTAAGCCAATTGCCCTCAACAAGCTGGGTACTCATTTTACCAACTTACAAAAGGATGGAAGGCTGAGTCAACCTTGGAGCCCATGGGATCAAACTCACAACCTTGTGGCTGCAGTGCTGGTATTTAACCACTGCTCCATCAGGGCTCCCAGATATTTTCAATTATAAAATTAAAGCAAATGTGGAGCTAGTACTTTTAGGAAATGTGAGAGATAGGAGTGGGTCGCTCAAGCAGAGTAATTAAAGAGAGAAAAAACTCACTAACATCCAGTCCCACCCTCCACCCACCCACAGGGTTTCACTGAAAAGAAGCACGCTTTGTCTTCTATGCAAAATATACAAAGTAGCTTTAATTACACATTGCATTTGCATTGTCAAACTCATTGACAAATGGAGGAGAGAGAAGGATGAAGACACATGGCAGCAGGTTAGAATGACACAGGAAGAGAAATGGGTAAACATTTACTGACCATAGGCATACAGAAGTTGCTAACCCTTACGGGTACTGCACAGCACCAATGTGACAGAATATCTTCCCTGTCCTCTTCTTCCTGCAGCCAAAAGCTATCCCCAGAAGGATTCCAAGCCCCAAAGAGAAAGTTATGTATTGCAGGAAGTCACAGAAAGAATAGGAGATCATGCCTCTCTGATCTATAAATTCTGCTATTCTGAGCAAGGAAAGCCAGGGCTAGATCCAACTCACAGAGGCTTGATAAGTGGAAGTGTTCCTCAATACAGATATCTGAACCATAAATACAAGTAAGGGGAGAAAAACAAAACAAATAAAAATAAAAATAATTCTGCACAATCAATGACCTACATTATTTCACTGTCAAAGTCAAACTGTGCAGAAGCACAATCAATGTGAATGTTAATTGCTGAAATTAATCCTACCGCCCACATTTATGCACAAACACACACATAGGCTTAGTCCACTCTGAGAGTTTACTGGCAAAGCAATGCCAAGGGCTGCCTCAGTCCAGATTGCAGGCTGGAAGACAGATAGCTGTTTTTCCCCTGTGCCTAAAAAAGAAAAAATATTTTTAAAATATACTGAAGTAATAAATACTATATTGTTGATGTTGTGTGCCTTCAAGTCATCTCTGACTTATGGTGACCCTAAGGCAACCCTATTAGGGAGTTTTCTTGGTAAGATTTGTTCAGAGGTGGGTTGCTTTTGCCTTCCTTTGAGACTAAAAGAATGTGACTTCCCCAAGGACAACCAGTGGGTTTCCATGACCAAGCAGCGAATCGAACCCTGGTCTCCAGAGTCATAGTCCAACACTCAAACCACCGTACCCTGCTGGCTCTCAAAAACTATATACCGTATTTTCCGGCGTATAAGACGACTGGGCGTATAAGACGACCCCCCACTTTTCCAGATAAAATATAGAGTTTGGGAAGACCAAAACTGTTGTTGTTGTTGCTGTGCACCTTCAAGTCATTTCCAACTGATGATGACACTAAGGCAAACCTATCATGAACCTCCTTATACCTGGCGTATAAGACGACCCCCCCCACTTTAACCCCATATTTTGCAGGTTAAAAAGTAGTCTTATATGCCAGAAAATAAGGTACTTATTTTTATTTTTTAAAAAACTACATTGTGAGTCCCATACTTGTAGAAGGTGGGATATAAATCAAATCAGGTGGGGTTTGTAGAAGGTGGGATATAAAACAATAACAGTTTTAAAAATAGACACTACATAGGAAAAGACTGGACTCCTGTTGGCATACTACATCAATATACGGTAACTATATGCTGGTGTAAGTCATAGTGGTGGGTGAAAAAGGCTCTGGGTGGAGCAGTCATGAAGGAGTTTCTCCTTGACATAGTATTACAGGGTTAAAAGGCACTATAAAGACCATCTAATCCAATCCCTTGCTAGTGCAGGAATCCACAACTAAAGCACTCCTGAGAAGTAAGCATTGGATTTCTCTTTAAAGATCTCAAATGAAGAAGAGTTCATCACTGCCCCAAGGCAATCTATTCCACTATTGAACAGTTCTGGAATTTCTTCCTCATGTTTAGGTTAAATCTTTTTCCTTTCATTCAAATTTAAAAGGTCTGGAAACCATGCCCTATGAGGAGCGGCTTAGAGAGCTGTTTAGCATAGAGAAGAGAAGGTTAAGGGAAGCCCTTATTTTTCAAATGAAGGTAAATGATGGGAAATGATGAGTTCATAAGCTGTGTGTTGACACATTTATAAAAAACAAAATGCAAAGCTATGTAAGAATTTTTGTCTCAGCCCAAATTAAAAACAAGAGCAAGCATTCAACATCTGCAGTAGACAATAGTGTTCCGAATGCCTGCAGACTCATGGCTCACCCAAGATTTCCATCAGTTGGGTTCTTTCAGATTTCATCCAGCATAGTCTACCACAGCAGGGGTGTTGAGTAACATTCCACTTATTTGGGTCAAACACAATCACAGCCATGGAGCACATCTTCAGAAAGAAGGCTTTTATCTCATAATCGATATAGAATCAAGAGGTACACCCTATTCCACTTAGCACAATGTTTGGCCACTTCACACAGCAGTCTCTGCTGTCCTTGTAACCTCTCATTTGTTTTCAATCATAACCTAACCTGTTATTCTCAGAGAAAGCCACCAAACAGAGATGAATAAAGTCTGCAGGGTAACACCTGAAGACACAAGAGAGCAAGACAGTTCTGTATTGTCCACTGCTATGCTGTTGTTTTAATTCGTTTTGCTTTGTAAAATCAAAAGATTTCACAGCTGGCATCCATGGTTTTATGTGGGTTTCCCAGGCTATGAGGTCATGTTTTGGGCTCATAACCCAGAAAACCCACAAAAAACACCTTGTTGATGTTTTTGTTCTAAGGCAATATTGTAAACTAGATAAAGCATTTAAGTCCTGACTGGGTCCATCCTCCTGTGGGTAAATGGATAGTAGTGAAATCTCTTTTCTTGTAGTTTGAGCAATGGATTCAAACTACCAGAGAAGAGATTCCACCTAAACATTAGGAAGAACTTCCTGACGGTAGAGCTGTTTGACAGTGGAACACACTCCCTCAAAGAGTGGTGGAGTCTCCTTCTTTGGAGGTCTTTAAACAGAGGCTGGATGACCAACTGTCAGGAATACTTTGTGTGTTCCTGTATGGCAGAAGGTTGGATGGGTTGGCCCTTGGGGTCTCTTCCAATTCTTTGATTCTCTGTGTGCAAGTGTGTGTGTATATACAAAAACACAGGCACATGCAGTATGGACCTTTTCCATCTGTGGAGATTTGGTTCTGTGCGCTCCCTGAGGATGGCAAAAAATGGATGATTGTGCTCCATATTATTCATTAATGCCAACATGCATGCATCTGCGTGCAAGTGTCGCCACTTAATAATATGGTGTTTGGCAAATGTGAAGGTCAAATGTGAAGATTACCAGCCTGCTGTTCCACAGGGTCCACTGTATGTATGTGTAAGTGTATGAGTGTGAGTGAGAGTGTGAGAGTGTGTGAATGTGTTTACAGGCATTCCTCCATATCCATGGATTCTTTATCCACAGATTCAACCATCCAAGGCTTGATAATATTTTAAACAAATATAAATTCCAAAAAGTAAACCCTGATTGCTAATTTATATAAGGGACATTATTTCTCTATGCCTTTGTTTTTAATGTGATTGAAGCATCCACAAATTTTGTTATCCATGTGGGGTTCCTGGAATTGAGCCCCAGTGGATACCAAGGGCCCACTGTATATCTAATTGCTCTCCTTCCACCAGCAAATGAAAATATTCTTATTCCATTAGGCTTTTAGAATTGATTGTGGCAGACTCTTGATGGTGTGCTATGCTTTTTGTTGATGTTTTTAAATGGTTTTTAAGAAATTTAAATGGTTTTCAGACTGAGTAATTGTTTTTTAAAAGATTTTATATTTATATCAAATTTATTTTTATATTTTTACTTTTTATTGAGATTTTTTGTGTAGATTTTGATCGGTGCTGTTTTCAATAAGTTGTGAGCCACCTTGAGCCCCATGATTGGGAGAAAGTTAGAAAATAATTTATTTAATAATAACAATCATCACCATCATCATCATCATCTGACAACATGACTCATTAAAAGAGATGTCATTTGTAAAGCAGTAGAAAAAGAGGAAGGTGAGTTGATTCAATCAAGGAAATCACAGCCATAGAGTTTGCAAGACCTGAGCAGGGTTTTTGATTACCAAGGATCTTGGAGGTGCCACATTCATAGGATCATTGTAAGTAATTCTGGCCCCAAATCCCCCCATTTCTTCCCCCCACCCTGCTCTTTTTGCTGCAATTTTCATCTTTAAAGCAAATGAGAGGCAGCTGCCTTCCCACATGGTTGTGGCTGAGGTTAGAATGAGGTGCCCAGTCTTATTAATGACACTGGCACCTCATTCTGACCTCCAAGTGACTTGCCCCCACAGTGGTGGTGCTGGACGGACTACAGGTGAAGGCAGCTGCATCGTTGCTGTGAAGAAATCTGAAAACCAGCAAACGTTGTGTGGTTTAAATGTGGGTTATGGAGAGGAAGCCCCAAATTGGGTGCACAGTGAACATAGTCTGGACCTGCTTCAGGTTTTTGGCCCTGCATCATATAAACAGGATGCAGTGAACCCAAAGAGAATTTGGGATAAATCACTCATGTAGATAAACCAAAAGTCAACTTGATGACAAATGACAACAACAATTGTAACAACTTAATAAAAGAGAGGACCTTCCCTGCTATGGAACCCCAGATGTAGAATAACCTCAGCAGCCTGTTTGGCTCCAACACTGATATTATCGCAGTGACAGAGGACATTATCACACTGGCCCTAAAGCAGAAAGAATCCTGCATCATTCCTGCACCATTCCAGTTCTTTTTTCCGTGTGTTCACACGACGTCGCACATAACCCCGCCCATCCCTGCATCATCCCTGCGCCAATGCTGCATCATTCCAGTTCTTTTGAATTCCGAGTATCTGAGGAATTACCATCGCGCTGCTGGAATGATGCTGGAATGATGCTGCTTTCGCCGTATGTATGATCACGAGATCCGTATTGTGGAGCATTTCCCCGTCATGGCCCATGGTTCCTCACGCTATTTCCCATGGATCTGTGAGGAAGCATCTTATGACGCGTACTTCCTGTTTCGATCAGGCAACAGACAGAACGGGTAAACATGGTCCTCTCTATATTTTAAGGAAATCTGGAAGGGATCTTTCCACTTGTGTGTGATCAGCAGATACGGGCCCCCGGAGCAGAACCATAGCGGCATCGTCAATTCCGCAATGATTCCAGTTGCGTCTGGTAACGATTTCCGTCTTGCCGGGTCCATTCCGGTATGGTTCTGGATTGATTCCATTCCACTTTCTTGCCACTTTCTTGCTGCTTTGAGACCCCAGTGTGATAATGTCCAGAGAAAAACAAACAAAGAAAAAGGCTTTTTTTTAAAAAAAAAAAAAAAAAACCTTGGTTGGCTAATTGATTTTATACAAATTTGCCTGTGTAATAGTTTTCAGTTGTTTTAAAATCTTTTAACTCATTTTAGGAACTAGAAAAGATCCTAAAATGTAAACATATACAATAGAGCATAAAGGTTAGAATTGTACAAGCCATTTATTCCCTATTATCATGTATGGATGGGAGAGCTGGACAGTGAGGAAAGCAGATGAAACAAAAATCAACCCATTTGAGATCTGGTGCTGGAGAAGAGTGCTGAGGATACTGTGGACAGCCAAAAAGATAAACAAATGGGTTCTAGAACAGAGCAAGCCTGAAATCTCCTTAGAAGCCAAGATGATCAAACTGAGGCTATCATACTTTGGCCACATCATGAGAAGGCAAGAATCATTGGAAAAAACAATAATGCTGGGGTAGGTTGAAGGAAGCAGAAAGAGATGAAGGCTGTATGCTAGGTGGATGGACTTTATTTATTAAGGACGTCAAGGGCATGACTTTGCAGGACCTGAGTAGAGCAGTGGAGAGCAGGCAGTCTTAGGGCCAATGCAGATGGCCCATTTGGGGCAGCAGAGAGCCGCCCCAGAGTGCGGTAGATCAGGGCCGTGGTGGGCCACCCTAAGAGCCGGCGCTGCAGCTCTTCTACGCCCTTTTGGCGCAGCGTGTGTACACGCTGCACCATGAGGGTGTCCTGATGCTGCAACTCACCCCAACTCCACCCCCAAACTGACCCTTTAGGCTGGTCTGCATAGCCTGTTAGAGATGTCTCACCCACAGGGTCCTCACAGGTCGAGACTGACTCCAAGCTACTTAACAACAAAACTGATTTTAAGCTCTCTTGTTTTAACTTGTCAAATTGTTTAAATATGCTTTTAAACTTTTTACATTATATTTTTTACTGTATAAGATTGTTTTTAACTGTTTTGAATTTATTTTGTTTTCTGCTACCCTGAAATTATAAAATGGGTTAAAAAAATGATAAATAAAATGGGGCAAAACACCATTATTTCTGGGTACAGAAAAGAATAGAGATAATCTGAACACCTCATCATTATCATTATCATTATCATCACCATCATCATCATCAATATTTGTCATCCTCATCATCTTTATTTTTTCCTAGATTGGGACTGCTTGCAGCTAGCAAGATTACAATTTAATTATACAGAACAATCAATATTATCACCAGATTAAATCTTTTTACATACCTTGTAAAAAGATTTTTAAAGGTATGCAACACAATTTAAAACAATACAGTACTTACAGCATTTGGTTAAAAGCCTTGATGTATAAAAAGTTGTCTGAATAAAAAAGTCTTTGTCTGCCATCAGAAGGCAGGCAGGTGCAGCTTGTTGTTGTGTGCCTTCAAATCATTTCTGAACTTATCACAGGTTTTCTTGGCAAGTTTCTGCAGAAGGGGTTTGCCATTGTCATCCTCTGAGGCTGAGAGATTATGACTTGCTCAAAGTCACCCAGTGGGTTTCATGGCTGAGCTGGGATTTGAACCCTCGTCTCCAGAGTTGTAGTCCAACACTCAAACCACTATGCCTCACTGGCTCTCTGGTGCATCTACACTGTAGAAATAATGCAGTTTGGCACCACTTTAACTGCCATGGCTCCATCCTAAGGAATCCTAGAGTTTATAGTTTGGTGAGGCACCATCACTCTTTGGCAAAGAAGATGAAAGACTTTGTAAAACTACAAATCCCTGGATTCCATAGAATGGAGCTCCAGTATTTAAAGTGATGTCAAACTGTATTATTTCTACAGTGTAGATGCACCCAGCATTGAGGGACCATACCTACCCTTCCTGGAGAGGGAGATCAAATATCTTGGGGCAGCCACTGAGAAGGCTTTCCCTTGTGCTCCCGCCAGCTGTACTGGTGAAATTGGTAGGACTCAGAGGAGGGGATCTCCTGTGAATCTCAGGGACAGAGCAAGCTCATGCACAAGACATCTGTATAGCTCTAGTAAGAAACAAAAGTATAGTAAAGTTCCTCTTCATAACAGGATGGCATGGACCCCAAGTTGGGATGCCACATCATATGTTGCTGCTGGATAAAATTATTGTTTGCATTCATCCTCTGCTCTTTATGGAAAAAATGGCAATGAGTCACTTTAGAACAGATGACCTCAAGCTCTTGAGGAATGTTGAAGCCAGCCAAATGATCTCATTTCAGGGCATTTTAAATCAGAAGCTGGAGAAAAGCAGCAATCAGACAATATTCTGGCAACAACATAGGAAGGGGAGTGAGTGGGAGTGATTGGCTCCTTCCCTTTCACCTCCAGCAACAACACTGGAGTCTGGACAATTGGCATCCTGCAGCATTCCCCACTGAAAATCAATAGAATTTCCATTACATTTCAATTGTCTTGCAATGAAGAAAGCCACAGGGCTTTGATGGTTGATGCTCATACATTTTTAAATATCACCTCCTGTGTTGGGGAGACCAGCTTTTTAATGTTTCCTCCCCTCTCAAAGTAACCAATGAGGAACATGGGGAACTCATCAAATCTAACCATCAGATCTCCTCAGGAGTAATTTCCTCTCCTTAGAGAAAGGTTTCTGCTCTGTTACCCTCCTGTCCTACAACTCATGCAATTTTTTAAAGGTACACTCTTCTTTGATGGTCCCATTCATACTGTATTTTACATTCAAAAGTAATTTTGTCAGAGGAATTACCAAGGATGGCCAGTGTTTTAAAGGCAGCAACAGTGATCTGTAGATGTAAAGAACAAATCAGAGGTGAAGCTGCAGTGATCTCATAGTCAAAATGGATCCGAAATTAGTTTGAACAAAGCAAATTCTCAATTTTTTTTTCATTTCCTCCCATGTAAATGTGACTATTCCTATCTGAAGTGATCTAAATGAAGCCAGATAATATTTGGCTCAGTTTCTAATTGACTTCTATGTAAACAGTAATATGAAATTCTTTTTGTAGTGTGCCTTGAGGTTGGTTCCAAGTTATAGTAATCCTATCATAGAGTTTCTTCATAAAATCACAGAATTGGGAGAGACCTCAACGGCCATCAAATCCAACCCCCTGTCATGCAACTACAGAGGGTTCAGCTGATAGTTGCCTTCAGCCCCTTCCATGAGTATCAGACAGCTTGATGTGGGAAGATGCCATTTTAATTTCTCTCAATGTTCATGAATGACAGTGTGGTGTAGTGGTTTGGGCACTGGACTATGACTCTGGAGAGCAGGATTCGAATCCCTGAAAACCTACTGAGTGACCTTGAGCAACTCACAGTTTCTCAGCCTCAGAGGATAGCAATGGCAAACCCCCTTTAAAGAAATCTTATCAAGAAAACCCTGTTTTGGGTCCTCAAGAGTCATAAATGACTTGAAGGCAAACTATACCACATCACCACCACCACAAATGACACTTCATTGGGGGCACAATGCTGATCAGAATATCATGGATTAGCCCTCCAGGAAGTCCTACTGGCATAGGTGTGGAGCAGTGATTCCCAAATTCATTTCTGACCTCAAAGGGAGTGACTCACACCAGTGGCAGAAGTGCTGGACCACCCAACATCAGTACAGAATCTGAAGATAATGGAGGGAACCAGGGCAGTTTTAGGACCAGAATAATCAAGGAGAAGTCTGGAATATTCTAGCTAGTGAAGATAATCCCCAAATTGCACACTCTTAAGGCTTTCATTTTGCTCAGTTATAGAGGATCATACATGGACACAGATAATTGATGTAATTAGGCAACCAGCCCCTGTAATTCCAGCAACTCGCCAAATCAACTCCAGACCAGTCAAATTTTATTTCCATCGAGCTATTTGAGAAATACAAAACATATCAACAAACATGCCTGGCATGGCAACATCTTATGGAATTGATGCATTTTAAGTTATTATTGTGATTATGATTGTTATTATTTTTTATTAATTATCTGCCTCTCTCCATGGATCAAGGTGGGGGACAACAATTAACAAACAAACATCAATTAAAACACACATCAATTTAAAAGGACAAATAAGAGGTGCACATATTTAGGGAGAGGTATTGAGAAGCCACAGCCAGAAAGTTCTAGTGCCTCACCAAACTACAAACCACAAAGTTCCATGCAATGTAGCCATGGCAGTTAAAATGGAATCAAAATGTTTTAATCTGTATAGTGTAAAAAGGCCCTAGTGGTGATATATATCAAAAAAGATGTCTTTGATACTGAAACCAAAAATCTTTGGCATGCATATAAAATCATTTACATTGTTTTAAAATGAAATTAAGTAACTCCCATGTGGCTGTGGTCACAAAGAGACTTCCTCCTTTTCTCTTTTTCTTTCTCTTCTCCCTGAGATGGTAGTGAGTCACAGCTCCATACATGTCTTCTGTCAATGTATTTCTCCTAGTTAATTAGAAGTTAGGAAATTTCTGTCCTTCACTAAAAGTCTATTTAGAAGCAGTAAGTAAACTTTTCTGAGTTTTCTGCTGTTTGCATCGTGCCCAGTGGAATCCCCACTCCTGGTGTCACCTGGTGGGGGGGGGCTGCTGGGGGAGGCAGTGGTATCCAAAAGAGCATGCTCAGCCCTCTCCTTTGCTGCAGTGGTGGAAGTATTCACCACTACAGCAAAGCTGGCAGAGGGGTGCTCGGCCCTCTACTTTGCCACTGCCATGGCAGTCTCCTCAAGAGGAGGCATCCACTGCCGCAGCAAGCCAAGAGGGCTGAACCAAATGTCACTCCTCTTCTGGGTGATGCTTTCAGCAATGCCACTGGTCATGTCTCCCCCAAGAGTTAGGCTTCTGAAGATGGAGCAGGTGTACCTCAGCTGTGCCCTCTTCCAGCTCAGTCTGACAGCCACCTGAGTGCTCCACAGGAGGAGGAGGGAAGAAAGATAGCTCAACTCCTTAAGAAAGGCAAAGGTTGTTGCATCTAGCACAGACTCAGTCTCCCCCTCACAAGCAAAGTGTGAGTCTGCAACATGCAGCTAGGAAATGCCCTCCTGAAATATGGTCAGCAAATTGGTGGAGGCGAATCAGCATGATTTATAAGTCAAGTGCTTTCTCCCTTTCAGTTGCTGAGGGTCTACATCTACTGTGAGATCTAACTCTATGATTTATGGCCCTGGACTGTTTCTTGATCTTGGCACATGCTGCTTATGGACTTTGCTTAAAATTTACAGCTTCTGACTCTGGACTGCTTGGTTATTGGATATTGCTTGTTCCTTCAGCTCCTACCTGCTGGTGCAGTGTGAGAACAGGACAGTTTGTTTGCATATATATCAGTAGGGCTGTGGCTTAGGTCCAGCTAACTGAAAGCCCTTATCTCCCCATATGAGCCTGCCCTTCATTGGAGGGATTTCTCTCCATCCCACCACCCTTGGCTTGGTTGGTGAGGTAATGGGAGAGAGCCTTCTCAGTGGCTGCTCCTAGGCTTTGGAACTCCCTTGTGGGACAGGTTTGATCTGCTCTCTCTGCTGTCTTTTTGTTGTTGTGTGCCTTCAAGTTGTTTCTGACATAAGGAGACCCCGAGGTGAACCTATCACAGGATTTTCTTGGCAAAATTTGTTCAAAGGGAGTTTACTTTTGCCTTCCTCTGAGACTAATGGAGTGTGACTTGTCCAAGGTTACCCATCGGGTCTCTATGGCTGAGCAGTGATTCAAACCCTGGTCTCTAGAACTATAGTCCAGCACTCAAACCACTACAGACACACTGGCTGTCACCCTGGTTAGTAATTTGCTGGGAGACTATTAAGGAATACTAGGGATCTTCAGGTTATGTTAGAAAATAATTTTGCCTGAAATCTTAGGGGACCACTGCCAGTAAGTGCTGATAAC
>JAIPUX010001232.1:169042396-169052775 GCA_020142125.1 Phrynosoma platyrhinos | reverse complement strand
GTTAGTTCAAAATATGGCAGCCAGACTTATTTCTGGAACATCTAGGAGAGACCACATCACTCCACTTTTGAGGCCCCTCCACTGGCTGCCTATCAGCTTCCGGACCCAGTACAAGGTGTTGGTCATTACCTTTAAAGCCCTAAATGGCTTGGGGCCAAGCTATATCAGAGACCGCCTCCTCCCATACAATCCTCCCCATGCACTCTGATCCTCTGGGAGAAATTTTTTAGAGCCTCAAAGATCAAGGCTATCTGCGACCTCCCAGAGGGCCTTTTCTGTCGTCGCCACCAGACTCTGGAACGGCCTGCCGGATGAGATCCATCAATTAACATCTTTGGACAGTTTCAAAAAGGCTGTCAAGATGGATCTCTTCTAGCTGGCCTTTCCAAACTAAATTGCCCAACCTCGGGATGTCCCCTCTTCCCTCAGTGATATTATTTTTGAACTCTGGTTTCCCCACAGTGTAACAATGGGGTAATGCGACTTGGTTTTTATTATTTTACTTGTTATGTTTTTGTTTAATTTGTTACCAGGATTTTAACTATGTCATTGTTTAATAGTGTTTTAAGGGGGGGAGGGATAAGCTGTTATTGTAATGGTTTTATGCTGTAAACCACCTGAATTGGGCAACCATTGAGCGGTATATAAATACATTTTATTATTATTATTATTATTATTATTCCCCTTTAGCTGATAGCTACAGATTCCCAGGGCACTGTCCCAAACAGATATTTAGTTGGCAATTTTCAGGCAATTATGGGGAACATCTCTAGCCTGATGAAGTTTTCATCTTGAATTTATACTTTTTTGATATGAAACAGAAGCAAAACTAAAATGCTTCTTGTCAAGCCTTCACAGTAAAATAGGCAAAGCCTCTCCAAGGAATTCATGGTGACAACAATCGCTACCATTTGTCTTTCAGTAATAGATTCCTTGGACTTTTGATAGAGTTGATTTTGACCTGCATGACTTGTGAAGATCCTGGCATCTTAGTGCATTAAATCAGAATTGTGTAGAGGCGGTTAAAAATGGAAGGGCTCATTTTGATGTACAAAAGAGCCAAAGTGAGGTGGTAAGTAATTTTGTCTATATTTGCAACAGTCCAAAACACCATGGGTTTTTTATTAGTTTGATGGAAACAGGAACGGATTTATTTTCTGCACACCACATTGTTTGATGAAGAATAATGGTGGCCAAGGAATAGTAAAAATTTGGTTCACATTACCTTCTGAATATTCAGAGTTCCTTTACTGAGAGTGACAGTGATGGTCTACTGGTGGTGGACAAGTTACATTGGCCAGAATCTTGATGATGTCATGTTGTTGTTGTGTACTTCACGTCATTTCTGACTTTTGGCGACCCTATTCTTGCCAGGATTTGTTCAGAGGAGGGTTGCCTTAGCCTTCCTTTGAGGCTGACAGAGTATGACATGCCCAAGTTCATTCAGTGGGCTTCCATGGCTAAGCAGGGACTTGGCCAAGACACTCTGGTCTCCAGAGTAATAATCAGGTGCTCAAATCATTACACCACGCTGGCTTGCTAATGGTGTCATACATCTTTGTAAGTTCCCTTCCACAGGTGGTTGGAGGTTTGGGGCTGTTGTTTCATTGGATGTGTTCAGTTAATGTTTGCATATCTGGAATTCCACAAATATAATCATTTCACAGGGGCCTTAATCCTATTGTTAATCCCAACTTCATTAGAGCAACTGAATCTGTTGGATCTAAATACATGCTGGCTCATTATTCAGCACCTGATCCAGTAGATCTGATTTAGCTGGGATTAACCAACAGCAAACTGCCTGTTGTGCTCTGCAGTTGTTCATTCTTAGATAGTGCATAACAATTAGTCTGTGCCTTAAGTATAAAAGAAGCAACACCAGCTGTAGCAGTAGCAGTAGCAGAAGAAGAAGAATTTCTTACCCACATTTCCTTATGAATTGCTGGAAACCACACATTAATTTACAGCAAGAGATAGACATGAGTTAAAAACATGAACAACAATTAAAAATGCAGGCACATTGGCTGATACAAATATTTTATAATGTATTAAAAAGAAAGGTATTGTACCTCAATGTGGTGGGATGCTGTGTCTTAGCAGTTAAGATGCCAATTCTGATGACTGGAAGATCAGAAGATTGTCAGTTCAAGGCCCAAGTGTTGCATGATGGGGTGAGCTCCCATCACTAGTCTCAGCTTCTGCCAACCTAGCAGTTCAAAAGCATGCAGATTCAAGTAGATAAATAGGTACCACTTCTCAGTGGGAAGGTAACAGCATTTGGTGCAGTCATGCTGACCATATGATCACAGAGTAGTCTCTGACAATGCTGGCTCTTCAGCTTAGTAACAGAGATGAGCACCACCCCCTACAGTCAGTTACAACTATCAAAGGACTACCTTTACCTTTATTATACCTCAACCACTGTGTTGGGAGCATATATTTAATGAGATAAGTACAATGTTCAGTCTGAGCCAAAGTCCATTCTGATTGATACTGAAACACTAAAGTAATGTATAAAGAACACTACTTAATATAATATTCCCCAAACTATTTGCATGGTCCACTGGTGCCAGGAGGAAAGAAAACAATGACCTAAATTCTAGAGCCATTTAATCTATTGGATTTGCATTAAGTATTCAACCATGTATCTGAAGAAGTAAACGAAGGCTGCTTCCACACATTAGAAATAATCCAGGTTGACAACACTTCAATTGCCATGGTTCCATGCTATGTTTCCATTGTTATGGCACCAAAGGTCTCTTACAGAGAAGGCTAAATGTCTCACACAACTACAATTCCCAGAATTCCATAGCATTTAGCCATAGCAGTTAACGTGGTGTCAACTCTGATTATTTCTGAAGTGCAGATGCAGCCAAAGTCTACAAAAGCTCATGCTACAACTTCTCTCACATAATTAATCCCAAAGGTGCTGCAAGATCCCTTTGCATACTGATATTCAGCCATCGATTCAGTGATTCTACTCTATTTGAGGATTCCAGATATTGTTTTGATTTCCCAGACCAGAAAGTGTGTCTTTCTTGGACACTGTTGCTACTTATGGCACTGTATAAATCATCTTTGACATTTTTCTTCTGGTCTTCTATCTTCTATTCTGCTTCAGCCAACACAAGCTTGTCTGTAAGACATGAATATGTGTGTGTATGTACACATCATGAGATTCTTATTTCAAAGTTGGCCTAGACTAGGACAAAATCAGAAAACTGCCCAAGTAGTCTTGGAGAAAGGGGATTGTTTATTTATTTATTAAGAATCAATAAAACAAACAAGAGGCATCCATACTGAACATAATAATAATAATAATAATAATAATAATAATAATAATAATAATAAACAACTTACAGGTTTCTATATTGAAAGTTCCCTCAAATACTGTTTAGCTCTTGGTATGATCCCTGGGGAATTGAATCCAATCAATAGAATGCATGTATAATTCAAGTAGTTTGAATGTAAATCATATCTCCTCTCCCATCAAGCAATTTTTGCTCCATTTTTAATAACTCATTGGGCCTTGATCAATTTCAAGGTTGTTTCCCATGCATAGTTGGGGAAATGATGTGCAAAGCTGACTCAAAGCACACAATACTCTAACAAGGATAGGAGAGGAGGGGATATAAAATGCTTACTTGGAACATAAAGCAAAGTATCTTTCAAATATTTAATGACTTGTACACTGAGGATAATCTGTATCAATGTCCAAACTTTTTTTTTAATGAGAATCATTAAGAAAGGTCAGGTCTTTTGTATTTAGGAAGATATTTTATTTCACACTTTGGTTCAGAACTCTTTTCAGGGTGGCTGAAATCACCAGATTGAAAGTTTTAATATCAGAGACATCAGCCATAAACTTTGTCCAGAAGACATGCTTTTGACCTTGAAAGCCTGACTTCCTAAATTCTCTATGTGTGTATGGAGGAATGGGATGTCTAGTTATTAGGTCTCAAATTTGTCCACTTTGGAACACCATTGCAAAAAATGAAACATTGGAAGTCTTCTAGGAGGAAACAGGGTCAAGTTTATGAATGTGGTCTGTGCATTCATCTTTCTTTCTTTTCTTTCTTTCTTTCTTTCTATTCATTGCCCACAAAATGGCAAGGCAAGGTGTCACCGAATGTTAGTCATGTTATGTCATCTACAAGTTACCAGTCTTAGTTTGTTGTTCTACAATGTCCAGAATCCCTGACCATTGCCCATCTGGATACTTGAGGGTGACAACCACTGGTCTAGTCCTGACAAGTCCAGCCTTGTTTTGGAAAAAAGTGATCCAAGATGCCTGGTTCTGTCAGCTCAGACTCTAATATTAAATTCTGGCAGAAGGCTGTGGCCAAACATTTGGTTGCCTGGGATGAAGAACAAGATGTCACTTCCACTTCTAAGTGTGGAAGAATCCAGTAGCAACCAGTGGAGAATCTGTTCTAAGTTTTAGCCCACCAGACACTACTGGAAAACTCTTAGGACTTTATCACATGACCCCCATTCTCAATGTGATTGGGTTAATAAAGGGAAGGGCATGCATACCAGTTTGGGAGCACTCCCAACCACATGTCCCTTCATTAGAGCAACTGGGTTGTTTCTGGGCTGCTTCTCATGCTCCCTTCCACCCTCACCATTAACCCTGCCTCCCTACCCTGTGCCCTACCCAGTGTATTTTTCATTTGTGTGTATATGTTTTGTTTTTTAATGCAATTCCACAATTTGTGTGTGTGTGTGCGTGCAGTTATGACCCTGACACTGATGACTGCAAGATTGGCAGATCAGCAGTCTGAGGCCCAGGTACCACATGATGGAGTGAACTTCCATCACTAGTCCCAGCTTCTGCCAACCTAGAAGTTTGAAAGTATGTAAAAGTGCAAGTAGATAAATAGGTGGGAAGATAACAGCATTTTGTGCAGTTGTGGTGGCTGCATGATCATAGAGTTGTCTTTGACAACTCTGGCTCTTTGTCTTAGAAACGGAGATGAACACCATCCTCTATAGTTGAACACAACTAGGCAATCTTGCCAAAGGAAAACTTTTACCTTTTAACACACAAACACAAACACAAACACAAACACAAATAAAGGGGAGGAATCTAGAATAGTGAGAGGAGGGAAATGGGAGCAAGAAGGAGACATTGAGTCCACATAGCTGTGTAATTCTGGAACTGCCATGGGAGTAACTTGTGCATCTGTAGACTAGTGTTATACAAGCATGATTTGGACATTATTGACAAGTTTTTACCATCATTATCAAGGTATGGGCTAACCAAAATTGGAAGAGAAGACAGCAACAAGAGGAAGTCGGCTATCACCAAAGGCAATATTATCCATATTATATGGCAGTTTAAAAGCCATATGTGATAGTCCCTAGATATTGAGAAAAGGACAGTCACAAAGAGGATTCCAGCTACTGAATCTTTACCATGCCTGTATTTAAATCATCTGGTGAGTTTCTTTGAGCCCTAGTCTTGGGGAAATAGTGGGGTATAAAGTAAGGGAAGTAATAACTAAATATGAGACCACCACCCCGTTTCATGTGTCATACGCAGTGGAAGCGCCAGCATCCTGGTTCTCATTATTACATCTCACAAATAGGGTTGTTTGAAAAGTTTTATCTTGGCCAATTCTAATACAAACTGACATGAATTGCACCTCTCAGGTGAATGGATACATCAGAACTTAGCTGTCCATCAGATTTCACACTTCTCCAAATGTACTCAGTGCTCTAAGCTCAAATATAAAAATGCCAAAATACATTTAAACATCCACATTTTTGAGACAAAATGCTCTTAGAAAATGGGGGGAGGGGAATTCAGAACAAATATTTTGGAGGAAAATCACATCAAAATATATATTTAAATACAAAAGATTTGTGAGGGTTTTTTTTTAAAAAAAAAAGATTAATATATTTCATTCATTCATTCATTCATTCAGTTTACATCCTGCCTTTCTCCTAAAATAAAGTTTCAACTGAAATATGTATTATAAAACAGATAATTAAATATCAGTATCTTTTAAAATGTTTACTTAAAACAATTTTAAAATACATTTAGAATATAGTTAAAACAGACAAAGTAAAAAAGTAGAGCACACCATTTTTTAAAAATATTCTGCCATCTGATAAGATTCAACCAAATGCTTGACTAGATATAGAAATGGAACTTAGAAGCAAACACATGCAAAAGAGTTCCAGTCCATAAATAGACTGACTTGTCCATCCCATATCATATATATTTGGACTCTTTGTGCTTATTTTAAGAAAGGCAAGAGATTAAATGTTCTTTACAGAAGTTTGGAAACACAGCCCTCTAGCAATTTAGTCTCAAATACCTCTGCGGGTTGTGTGTGCAAATGCCTTTGAGCATATGCATTATACATCAAAGGCAGAGACATGTTAAATTAATGCACTGTCATGAAGTCCAGAAACCGCTTTGCCCATTAATTAAGTGTACTGACAAATTAAATACCTTGCCTAGCAAGTCTGCTGTACAAACTTTAACTATATATACACACACACACACAGAGTTTTCTCCTCATCCATGCTGATGAACTGGCTAAAAAAATGTTGCTGTCCAAAATTTAAAATGTTTTTTAAGGCTACAAAGTCTTGGCAAACAGAATGAGCAAATTAATTCCACATTTCGGATTGAACTTTGGTTAATTTGCTTCTCAGGGTGACTTTTGGGACTCTTTTCAACTTATATCTTCTCTACCACTGCTTGAATTTAGCCTGGAAGACTATTGAGTGTGGACTGATAGAATAATTTAACAGTGTCTCTTCTCATCTATCCAGATGCCTCCTATGAAAGCATCAGGGTTTCTTCCCTCCCCCTCCCCCTTCCCCTCCCCTTCCCCCTCCCCAACCCCAAAAATCTATCCCTCCAGATTAAATTGTCCTAACCCAGGGTGTATGTACAAATGCAGCCCTTGCATATGTGGCCCTAGAAAGGCTGTTGATCAGGCCCTGACCCTTACCCAGTTCCCCTGCACCGCCCTTTGAGATAAAGTAATTGATATCACCTGGAGGTCTTCAGAAGAAGACATTCCCTTTTTCAATAGGCTACCACCTCCTACCAGGAGCTGAGTCTTTCAGCTTGTCTGCCATGGTTAACAGAATTGTTTTGCCAGCCATAGTTTTGCTTGCTCACAATGTATTGTAGATTATTAATTACTGAATGATGTTTGAATTACTATATGTTTTAGCTGCACTGTAACAATGATGTCTCAGTTTTGACAACATACATCTGTGGAGGACAGCTGTATTTTCTGAATAAAGGTTTTCTGTTTTTTCTATTGGAGCCTGGATTTCTGAACTGAACTGCTCCTGTACATGATACCTCCTGCTGCTGTGTTTAACATAAAAAAACCAACTAGCTGCCTTTTTTTGCTGCAGCTACAGATTCATAATCTAAAGTTATGGATATGTAACTGCTACATACTCAGTAATACTATGTAATCTTATGTGTAAGACTACATAAATTGTCCCCTGCGCACCATAACAGCCAAAATCCACACTGAGTGAAGGAAATCTGCTCAGCTGCTGCTTGGGTCACAAGGGAGTACAATGTTTCCAGCCTGCTGTCACCATTGAACATGGCTGTTACTATCAGAAGCAGGACACTCTTGCAATTCCTTGTTGCAGCCTGAATTTGCTGGTGGGAGTGGAATGGAGATGTTATCTTCCTTGTGCCCTGATCAGCAGCTGAACAAACCTCCTTCATCTGATGCAGCTGCTGGCTATTAAGAAGGATTTGGAGGGGTCAGTCCAAGAGACATTACTTAATTACACATATGTAAATAACCCCTTTTTAAATTGGCATGTTGTCTTGGGATCTTACAATACAGGGCAGGATAGAATTATTTTTAAATAAATAAATAAATACAGAGAGCTCTGTAGCAGAGAATTCTAAATAGCTCACTAAACTACAAATCCCAGTATTCCATAGGATGAAACCATGGCTGTTATAGAGATATGAAACCTATATAGTGCCTCTGAAGGTAATGAGCCTTCTTTCAGTCCTAGCATCTTAAAAGGGCTTTTAAGAGGTTGTGGTGTTGTTTAAAATGTCCTGTTTTCAGTGGCTTCTAAAATCATTTTAAGTGCATATAATTTGAACTATCTTTGTATTATTAATTGTTTGATTCTGTTTGGCTGTCAGTTTTTTGTATGTTTTTAATTGGATTGCAATCATTTTAATGTGTATATCACCTTGAGAAAAATAGCAGGGCATAAATAAAGGCTGGAATTTAGTGCTGTAGTTAGAGATTCATAACCTTGAGTTATGGATCTGTAACTGGTTCATTTTCATGAAAACTTTATAGTTAGGATTGTAGCACTAATGGCATGATCATAAAAGTCCCCCAATCAATAGCCAATTGATAGCCATCAGCTGCTGCAGGTGACAAAGGTCTGTTCTCCTGTTGGTCAGGACATAGTAAACCATCCCACCAGCAATATCCAGTGCAACAATCAGAAGCAAGATCCTTGTCACAATTCCTCCTCACACCAGAGATGGATGGCAAGAGGGAGGTGGAAGCATCAGTTTGCTGCATCCTGATTGACATTTGAGCACTGGTCAGCCCCTGCATCCATGACCCACCTTGGGAATAGGCAGTGCAGACAGCAGGGTTCCAAACCACTTTTGGCCACAGTGGACTCAGCCTGCTCTTTCATGCCCATCTGTTCCACCCAAAAGTAGCTGTTCTAGTATCTCAGCCAAAGGTAATAATAATAATAATAATAATAATAATAATAATAATAATAATGTAGACAGCTGCTATGGGTTAGGAGGGACATTGGTGCCATCACATTGATTTAAATGTTTAGATGAATTCTGAAAGTGGAGAAAACAAGCAAATGGAAAAAATGAATGTAGAAATCTTGCAGGTTGAAAGTAATTTCTCGCCTTTGCAAATTTCCCCACTTTCCCCTCCTCCCACTGTTTCTTTCAAAGTTTTATCATTCCACTAATTGTCCTCCAATCTAATACTCTAAACACAGGCATATAAACAGAATATGTTAAATTGCTCTAAGTGGTTAATACTGTGAATCAGTATGTACTGAGATGCTGGTACTTTATTCCATTGGTCCTTTCATCTATTCCAGAATTATACATTTAGAAAATTAATTAAACAGATGTTACAAAAGAAGACGGGATTGCTGTCTGAAAGCTATCCCACCTTCAGTTCACTCTGTTTCCCAGAATGGATTGGAGAGCATACCAACCATTCCACAGAACCTCACCTTGCTCCTCTGCAATGGCAGGTTGGTTAAAAATAAGACCCATATTATATATGATCTCCTCCTAGATGAGGATGCCAACCTGGCTTGCTTTATAGAAACCTGGCTGGGAGAGGATAATGCTACTACGTGGACTCAGGCCCTCCCACCCGGGTATTCTGTCAGTGAGCAGGTAAGATGAAGTGGCCGGGGGGTGGAGTGGCTCTAGTTCATAATAATAACCTGATCCTGACTAGGATACCTGTCTGGAACACAGTCCACTTTGAGTGTATGTACATAAGCCTGAGGACCAAGGATACTTTGGGGATTCTGCTAATATACCGACCACCCCGTTGTCTAGCAGACTCCCTTACCGAGCTGACACAGCTGGTCTCAGAGTTGCTGTTGGAGTCACCCAGACTTTTCCACTCGAGACCAGTTTGGCAAATTTAACAGGTATGGCTTGGGAGTTCATGGAATCCATGACAAGCATGGGCCTATCCCAATTGATTGTCAGGCCCACACATTGTGTGGGTCATACCCTCGATGTGGTCTTTAATACGGAACAGGAATATCTGTGGGCGGAGGTTATTACAACCACTGTATTGTCATGGACAAATCATTTCCTGGTCAAGACTGAACAAAGAACCACTGTCCACCTGACCGGGGGTGGTGGACCTATTAGAATGGTCTGTCCTCAAAGGCTAATGGAACCAATGGGATTCCAGAAAGCCTTGGAGGGTTTAATGGTTGACAATGCCAGTGATTCTGTTGAAGCTTTGGTTAATACCTGGGATACCGACCTTACCAAGGGTATCGACATGATCACTCTCAAGCATCCTTTCCAACCTGCTTCAAACCATAAGCTATGGTATACAACAGAGCTTAGGAAAATGAAGTGGGTTGGAAACTACTAGAGCTCACCTGATGGAAAACTCAACTCTTATCTGACAAGACTTGTCATAGGAACTTTCTTTGGTCCTATCGAGAGGCAATGCATGCAGTGCAGAAATCTTTCTGTTCTGCACATATTGCGTCTGCAGAGTCTCGTCCAGCAGGGCTGTTTAGGGTGGTAAGGGAACTGAAGCAGGTCGTACCTGTGCAGAACCTGTTACTTAACCCTGTTAGGTTTAAATGGGATATAGAGTCAATGTTAAAATGTT
>JAIPUX010001232.1:169000808-169031372 GCA_020142125.1 Phrynosoma platyrhinos | reverse complement strand
CCCTATTGACTTGCAAATGCCACTCAACAAAGCCCCAACCTCTTTTGAACTTTGAACTGAGTATGCAGTAATTGAAGTAATCTATGGACAAAAGTATAGTCTGGGAGGATGAGAGAGAAACTGGGATATTTTAAAAGCAGCTGAAAATGTAAGATGGCAAAGAATTAATCAGGACTTTCCCTGCCAAATTAAGGCAGTTGGAGAACATGAGTTGGTTGTTGCTCATATACTTGAACCCCAGCATCTGTCCAGGAATGACAAATAATGGTGCTAGATCTTCTAAAATTAGTTCTAAACAAACTAGAGAGGCCAAGGGAACAGCAAGTACAAATCTACAGTCAGATCCAAACTGCCTGGTTATCACATTTTAAGATCATGAAAAAGGGATGGTGACAAGTCAAAATCTACCCCTACAAAACTCCATTAACTCCCCTATGATTTTTTTCATGTTCAAAGGGGAAATTTGCTACAGAATTTTGCTCATTTATCTGAGGTCACTTGTTCCTTCTGATGTGTAGCTCCCTGAAGCAACATGTCTGTAGCCATGAATAAATCAACAATAGATTAATCTCTCTAGGCCACTGTAAAACCAAAACCAAAACCAAAAAAACTAACAACCAAAGAAAATGAACAGTACACAAGAGAAAATCAAACCATAAATAAAAGAAAAATGTGAACACAAAGGGGGGAGATACAACTATCAAAAACTCATTAAAAATACATTTATATTAAGGGAAGAAAGACTACTTGTACACAAAGCAATCTGGTGAAGTTTAAGCAATGCAGATATGACATTCACAGTATTGATCAAAGAGCTTATTTTGTCAGGGACGTGTGTGATAAATGTTATTTCTATATAAATCCTGCCACTAATAGGACATTGGGTTGTTCTTCTTGGAACTCTAGAAGGAATTGTTTAACATTACTCAATGTAAAAGAACGAAACCAAAATGTTCAGGAGGGACACAAGATTAGGAGGGAGCCAAAATCTCACATGATTTATCTTCATGACTGAGATCACTTCTCCTCAAACTTGCAGTGGTCCAATGAATGGTCAAAAGGGAAATGTCCAGACTGGGTCTAGCAATGGCCCAAGGGTAGGGGTTCTATTCAAGCCCAACAGGGGCCATTATCAGAATCCAGTAGAATCTGTCATGACTTTGTAAATGTATTTCTCTGTTGGCTATGTAACAGTTAGATATTTGAATTTGAGTTATGTTCAGTGTATGTGTATCAATATATCATAGTTTGGTATACATGTATAATGGTATGTGAAACCTAATGGGAGCTATAGTCAATGATCAAAAAAACTATTGATGGTTCTAACTTGAGCTACTGCCTGGTTCAAATATGTACAGATGTGTACAGGAGTATTTTTCTCAAGCCAGCCTTGTGGGAAAAGGAAAACCAAGGCAAGAATGAAAGTTAGTAGAGGGGAGATGGACAGATAGGTGTAAAGTGGTGGGTATGTTATGGGATGGAAACAAATCAAAGGGAAGCCCATAAATGTAGAGGGCAGGGTATGGGTCACAACAGGATGGAGATTATGAATAAGTGCAGTTCTGTCTGGAGCAGTTCTATCTGGAGATGTCTACATGTAAATTGCATTTGTATAAAAGTCTTACTGAAGACTGGATTACTGAACTCTGAAAGGGTGCAGGGTCTGACATGGTACCAACTGTGGCTGATCTCTGTGGTGCTGAAACACCATTCCATATCATTAAGCTCTGTCAGAGAGCCTCCTTCCATTTCAGAAGGGAGGAAAAGGACAAAATTACATTTTTGTGTGGCCACTTAGATTCCTGATCTCAACCAACTGAAAAAGCAAGGAACCAGGGACGAAGTTAAGAAAAAGGAAATAAATGCCAACCTGGTAGAGAAGTTGTGAATGAGAACCAGTCACCCATCCACTAATAACCCATCATTACAACCAAGATTTCCATATATTCCCACCATCTGGTGGCCCTCTTACTAATTTAATAATATGATGGAGTTTCTCATTATCCTAGTGATGCCTAATCAATCATAAGACATTCAAATGAAATTGTCTAGAGTGGGGTGTGGATCTCAGGAGGCATTTAAATGAAGCAAACAGAACTGGCATTCAAGAGCAGAAACACTCAAAGAGGATACACAGAATACAATCAGAAGAGTTTGAAAGTGACTGTTTGCATCAGAATGAACTTATTTGCTACATTGATCAAGCTCCTCTGCATCTCTGTAGGGAGAAACACAATCACTTGTTTTTCCTCTGTGTTGTGTTGATTGTTTTTAGAGAGGAAATTAAACAATCTGAAAAATTCTTTGGGACAAATGCTGAAACCAAGGAAAGGTTGGGGCAGAGCCTGAAGTGAGGAATGTTTCCAACTACAAATCCCAGAATTCTGGCATTTATAGTCCAGAAAAGGAATTTTTCCAAGTGGCTGGGATGGAATAATAGCAGAGGAAGACAGGAAGACCTCTCTGAAACTTGAGAAAAGACTCATTCTCAGTACTACCTGGAAATGTCAGGAATTGAATCTCAGATCTCCTACTTGCAAATCATATGCTCAACCTTTGAGCCATAGCCTTTTCCCAACATTGTTTACACTATCCTGTCTAAAAGTGAGCAGGATTCAGTCCAAAGCTAGACAAACAACTTGACAAGAAGCTGCCTTATACAAGTTGAGTCTCCCTTATCTGAAAAGTTTGGAACCAGAAGTATTTGGGATTCCAGGTTTTTTTCCTGGACTTTGGAATATTTGCATATACATAATGAGATATCTTGGAGATTGGCTCAAGTCTAAACATAAATTCATTCATTTATGTTTTGTATATGCCTTATACACATAGCCTGAAAGTAATTTTATACACAATATTTTAATTATTTTGTGCATGAAACATTGAACCATCAGAAAGCAAAGGTATCACTATCTCAGCCACTCATGCAGACAATTTTGTATTTTGAAGTGTTTCAGAATTCAGAACTCTGGATAAAGAATATTCAACCTGTACCAAATAAGAGAACTGGGGTCCATTCACATTATTTTCCATTTAAAATGTCACAATTCTATCCTATGGTATTTTGGAATTTGCAGTTTGAGGAGAGATATTTAGAATTCTCAGCCAGAGAGCATTAGTTCTTTACCTATGAACAAACCCAAGGATCTCATAGGATGCTGCCATGGCAGTTAACACAAAAGTGAAATATAGCACAAACAGTGAAGGGTAAATAGTCCTATGTTCTAGTTCAGTACTAAACACACTGCCTGTCTCTGCCTCTTCATGTTTCTTACTTAGATCTATCTCTAGATGTCAGTAAGTGAAGAACATGTTCAAAGAAAATGTGCATTGTACCACTGAGCTACTGCTATTCCATGAGAAGGAGAACTGATGGTTTCTATTGTTATTGACATCACAAATAACTTCACCCAGCACCTCTGTCCAAGAAACCATTTGGGAATATGTCTCTCATTACAACATCTAAATGAATCCATGTTCCATGCTTTGAAGGCAGCCATATAAAGACTAGATACAGAAATTACTTGGGGATATATGTCTGTGGAGAAAAAAAATCAGTAGTTCTGCAACATCCATATTTAAGAAAGGGCTGCTATGATGTTACTACAGAAAGGAACTAGAAAAGTTAAGGTTACCCATCAGGACCAATGTGCAATGGTGCTACTGCAAAATAGGACATGATGCACAAAAGGACTGAATGTGTAGAAGGGCCAGATGTATATTGGGACACCAGCTAGGGAGTCCCAATGCATACTGATATAGCCTGATACTCTCTAGAACATTCTTCCCAGCATCTTGTTATGCATCTTCACAGTTCATGAACAAGTTTTCTTAGTGCTTCTGCTATGTAGCTAAGAAAGCATAAATTTACACAATGCAGAGTGCAATAATGAATTCCAGAATGATAGAAATTGTATCAGGTCCCAATTCTCCAGGATGGAGGCCTTATCATGTCATTACCTTAATTTGTCTTATAAGTAACTTTCCATGCTCAACAAGCTACATGACATGAAAGGGAATGGCACATTTCCACCCAATGCATCAATGGCATGGGTCCAAAGGACAACGTCTTCCCTGTGGATCCTCCAAGGGCTGCATGAACTGTCAAAAATGTCATTTTTCAAAACAAACAAACAAAAAGATGGCTAGAAGTTCACTTCAAGTTTTGAAAAACTGGATTTTTTTTAATGTTAGAAATGCAGGAGTGCCCTACATCCTATTTAAAAAGTGGATTGCTATTTTTGAAGCAGATGTGTAGCAATGGGGGAGGCAAATGGAAGCGATGCCTCTCTGAAATAAGAATCCTACCCCCAAGCCAAATTTTCCTTCAGTCCCCAAATTTCTAGCATTGCAGTAACTTCAGATTTTGATTGAGTATTTGGAAATATAGTTTAGGGCACCCAATGAAAAGGGGTAGGCAAAGCAACCAAGAGAATGTGAATATAGCAAATAGAAGAGTTGTAGGTGTGAATGATTTTCAGTGTTTCACTCTCTGCAATTATACAAATTTGGAGACTGAAGAAAAATCCATTGGGGGCAGAATTCTTATTGGGAGAGCAATGCTTTCAGTCCATCCATCCCCGCCACGCTGTAGCTACTCTTGCACACTTCCAGAAAAGACAAAAAGAGAGGTAGGCTAGGGGAGTTTTGCAATGTCAGAGGCCACAGAAACAGCCTTGGGATCTGCATATAGTCCTCTGGCTATACTTTGTCCATCCTGCACAACCGCAATGCAGATGAAAATTGTGCATCTTCTCACACCACTTTATATTACTACTGTCCCCCAGCTCTGCATGCCTTTTTGCATACTATACCATAATCTCTTGTCTTATTCATCTTCTTCTGATAGATTTTACATCAGATGAAACTGAAAAATATCCAGCCCATTTAGAGCACATTGGGTGTTACCGAGCAGTGTTTTCCCACTGTATTTAATTAGCAATAATGCTGCAGCCATTATGCATTTTAGTCAAGACCCAGCTCTCTGCTCTGGAAAAGGAGCTGTTGATGAAAGCTCTTGATAAGCATATATATATATATATATATATATGAGATGCTCACTGGGGACAGAAATCAATGATATAAATATTTACCAAGACTTAAGGTGTGTAAATCATAGAGCTTCTAGGGGAACAGAACCTTCCTGTCAAACAGACTTCTTATTGATTATGAATTGGACATTAATGCTTTTTTCCTCTTCTAGTGATAACAAGGTGTACTAGTGAGGAAGAGTTACTATGCGCTATTAAAAAGAAGAAGAAGAACAGATCCACTATGGTATGCAGTTTGAGAATTGGACTAGGATTCTGGAGACCAGGCTTTGAGTCTCTGCTTGGGCATAGAAAACTATTGGGTAACCTTGGGCAAGTTATACTATCTCTCAGCATCAGAGAAAGGCAAAGGCAAATTCCCTCTGAACAAATTCTGCCAAGAAAACCCTTAGGGTTCATCATATGTCAGAAATGACTTGAAGGCACATAACAACAATTTTAAAGAAAGAACATGCCATCCAAAATGTTAAAACAGTCATCTAGTTCCAGTCTCACCTTTGAAACAATCAGTAGTAATAAGTACTGATGCTTCCTATTTTCCAACTAGTGAGACATTCCAAAATGTCATTTTGATTTCCTTTAGATAAGATGACACTAGAGGTTTTGGCATAATATTTGCTTATTTAATCTTTCTCTCTCTCACACACACTCACAAAGGGAGGGATGGAGGGACAGGGACTGAGACACACACACAGAGAGAGACTGAGCAAGGGACCGTGCAGATGGCCCCTAAAGAGTGGCAGGATGCTGCCCCTTTCCTTGCTAGATCAGGGTCACGGCAACCACACACCACAGCCCCAATCTGGGCTTTCCAAAGTGTAAAAGGAAGCTGCAAAAAGCAGCTCCTTTTTGTACCACAGAATGGGCACCCTACCTGCAGTGACAGTGGCTTTTCTCTGCTTCTTCAGCACAGTGCGTGTAAGCACTGCACTGAAGACACGTCCTTTTGCTGCCCACCATGCAGCTGCTTGGGCAGCATGACACCAGCCTGGAAGCGGAGTCAGGGCATCCGGTGTGCAGTTGCTATGCCCCCACTCTGCCCCCATGCCAGCTCTTTATGCCAGTCTGTATAGCCTCTAAGTGGATTTGCATGTGTGAGACATTCCTGCAAGACATACCAATCTCAAAACAAATCACTAAATTGGTCTGGTTTGTCTTCAGCCTTCCACCAATGTTATTTTCCTCCCTTTCCCTTGCCAAGGGTGTACATTTTTAAGGGGGAGAAGAATTAAGGTTCTACCCCTCCTAAATAAACAGAAATAGAGTTTAGGCATCCAAGGAAAAGGGGCACGCAAATTGACCAAGGGAAGGCAAGCACAGAAAATGTAAATGATTTTCAATGACTTACTTGCTGCAGTGTTCTACACAATCTTGTATTTACACCCCTATGCCTCCCCCATAGAATTCTAGCCCATTTCTTTAGCTACCTAAAATATAAGAATAGTCATGCTGGATCAGATAAAAGATCTATCTAGTCCATAAATCTGTTCACACAGTGACTAATTAGACCAAAAAGTAAGATATAAGTGCAACTGTACTCTTGTACTTGTTGTTATTTGTTGTCAAGACAACTTCAGCTTATAAAGACTATGAATGAGAGACCTCTGGGATCCCTAGTCATCAACTGCTCTGTTCTGGTCTTGCAAACACAGGACTATGGCTTCCTTGATTGAATCAATCCACATATAGTGCAATCTTTCTGTTTTCCCCCACTGCCTTTCACTTTACCAAGTGCTATCACTTTCCCCAGTGAGTCACTTCATGTCATGATATGTTCAAAGTGCAACAGCCTCATTTAGTCATGTTTGCTTCTAATGAGAGTTTGGGCTTGATTTGCTCTAAGACCTATTCATTTGTCTTTAGAACAGTCCATTTAGAGAGCATGCTTTATTTTCTCATCCAAGTCTCCCAAACTCACCTTTTCTAAACTTCAGACCCCAAACCTTGCCATTTCCAGGTCCGTGGGGAGCAGGAGAGGCAACAGACAAGTATTTTCCAAAGCTGGGTCCTGAGCAATGAAATCATCTTCATGGACCTTCAGAAAACTGGAAGTCACGGCAGATGTCTATTGCTATGGATCCAGATATTTTTTAAAAGCTGGATGCTTGTCTCATGGTCCTCTTGCTCTCCATTCACCAGGAAATTCCCACATTTGGAGGTCTAAAGCTGAAAGAAGAGGGATTTGGGTGGCATGGATTGTTGTTGTCATGTGTCTCTGACTTATGGTGACCCTAAGGCAAACCTATCAGAGGGTTTTCTTGGCAAGTTTCTTCAGAGGGGATTAGCCATAGTCATCCTCTGAGGTTGAGAGAGCATGACTTGCCCAAGGTCAAGTGGGTTTACATGGCCAAGCCAGGATTTGAACCCTGGTCTCCAGCGTTTTAGTCCAATGCTGAAACCACTATAGCACACTGGCTCTCTGGCACTGATTAAGGACTATCATACCTTGTAGCTACATTTCGCAATGCAGGATTGTGACCATTGTTTCAAATATCTAGGATGGAATCAAATGTTTTAGTGATTCTGCAAAATCATCTGCATTTGCCCAAAATGGGTCCAATGAAACTGGTTGTCAGTTATGACTGTTGGTGCAATATGAAAACAGATGGCAAAAAATAAAGCAAGTTGGGCAACTTTGGTGGCCCTGAGTCCCAGATTTCAGATATTTATAGCTGACATCAGATACCACTGGACAGTTTGTCTTTCAAGGAACCCTTCACAACATAACTGATCTTCATAAAATAAGACATTCCAGTTTTATACATCTGTATCTCATGATGAGTGGAAATACAAGAACACTTTGAAATCTTCCACATATGTCAAGAAACAAAAGTCATAATCATAGAATCATAGCATTTGAAGAGATCTCAAAGGCCATCCAGTCCAACCCCCTGCCATGCAGGAACCCACAATCAAATCACCTCTGACAGATAACCATCTAGCCTCTGTTTAAAGACCTCAAAAGAAGGAGATTCTATCACACTCTGAGGGAGTCAAACAGCTCTTACTGTCTGAAAGTTCTTCCTAATGTTGACCTGGAATCTCTTTTCCTCTAGTTTACATCCATTGTTGCATGTCCCATTCTCTGGAGCAGCAAAAAACAAGCTTGCTCCATCCTCAATATGACACCCCTTCAAGTACTTAAAACAGGGTTATCATATCACCTCTTAACTTTCTCTTTTCCAAGCTAAACATACCCAGCTCCCTATGTCTCTCCTCATAAGGCATGTTTTCCAGACCCTTCACCATTTTTGTTGTCATCCTCTGGACATGCTCCACCTTGTCAATATCCTTTTTAAACTGGTGCCACAGTATTCCAGGTGAGGCCTGACCAAAGCAGAACGAAATGGTACTCTTACTTCCTCGATCTAGACATTGTATTTCTATTGATGCAGCCTAGAATCGCATTGTCTTTTTTAGCTTTTTTAACTCATGTTCAACTTGTGATTCACAAGGACTCCTAGATCCTTTTCACATGTACTGTTGTCAAGCCAGGTGTCCCCCATCCTATATCTGTGCATTTCATTTATTCCCCTAAGTGTAGTAGTACCTTATATTTCTCCCTGTTGAAATTCTGAACTGTCTGTGTTTCAACATACCCATCAATCTTTGGTGTCACCTCTTGTTTTACTATAATACTAGCATTCAGGATGATTGAAGTCAAATGTGTGAGTATTATGATATAATACTTTTTAAACTCTGCTATTCCTCTGTTCCATTCAGTATCTACTGGGAAATTCAATATCAAGCCCAGCTTTCTAAACTATGCAGGTTATTTTGAGTTTTGATTCTCTCCTCAGGGCATTAGCTACTTCTCCTAATTTGGTGGCATCTGCAAATTTTATAAACATGCCTTCTATTCCTTTATCATTAATGCATTGGCTATGGCACAAAATGATCTTTTGGGATTGCCAATGTGAATTAATAGTTGAATTGTGAATCGCTTTTCACAAATAAAAATTGATAATATTCCCATTTATCCTTGGTGAATCCCTTTATGCATTATTTTACAATGTTTATACTTGAAGTATAACATGCCTGGCTGATGTGGCTTGGCTTGATATTGAATTGCCCAGTAGATATTGAATGGCACAGAGAAATACTAGAGTTTACAAAGTATTATATCATAATACTCACACATTTGACTTCAATCATCCTGAATGCTAGTATTATAGTAAAACAAGAGGTGACACCAAAGATTGATGGGTATGTTGAAACACAGACAGTTCAGATGACCTGAGATAGACCATCTTCTTCAGCAAAACCTTCAAGAATGAGTTAGACAGCTAAGGTCTTCCTAGAAGGTTTCTTTTCCAACATGCATATTGTTTCCTCCCTAGATCTGGTCATTTAGTGCCATCTTTCTCAATTCTAAGGTACTAAGAGAAGTCTGTTCTGTTCTCCCACATTTTTAATAGTTCTGGAGAAAGTTCTTTTTTTTTTTAACCTGCAGAATTTATTTTTAATTTTCTGGCTTCAGTTTTCTGTGTTTATCTTTTATTACCTAAGTATAGGTCTCAATCTTTTTGGTAAGTCCCATCTAGAATAAACCCAATAAATGAATAGGTGGTGAGTCAAAACATAGGTAAATGTCATTGATTCAATTTGTCTACTTTAGTTACAATTAACAATAAGTTTCAATCCTTTGTTTTATTGAGATACTTCATTGTAAAAGATCTGGCTATTCATAAATCCTACAGTCAAGCTTGAGGTGTCAGTCAATGAACATTAACATCAGAATTTTAATTTGCTTTCTAGGACAGGAGCTGGGGACAACTGGGAATGTCTTTCAATTTTGATAAGACATCCAAAGTTCACAAATTTCTTCACAAATTTCACAAATTTCCTCCCTCCATTACCATCTGATGCCATCTGGGGGAGAGACACTAGGCCGAGCACCATCGGGCCTAAAATAAGAGGAAGAGCCCTCCCTTCATTACCATCTGATGTCATATGGGGGAGAGACACTAGGCCCAGCACCATCGGGCTGGGATTTTATGTTCTGTTTAATATATCTGTATGGAAATTGTAACGTTGTAAGCCACCCCGATTGCTCTGCAGAGGGGCGGGATATAAATAAATATTATTATTATTATTATTATTATTATTATTATTATTATTATTATTATTATTATTAAATTTGGCAGAAAGAATGTGAAATGGAGAAAACAAGACTCACAGCACATGAGATATTGTTGAAAACTTTTTTCTTTCATTCTCTACATTTATAGCAGTTTGATACCATTTTAACTGCCATGGCTAAATTGTATGGAATCATGGGATTTGTAGCTTTGTAACACCTTTAGAATTCTCTGCCAGAAAGCTCTGGTGCTTCAAACTACAAATCCCAAAGGTTCATAAGATATGGTGGGGAATGTGAGATACAGACATAAAGACCTTTACAGACTGCCAGAAATAATGCAACTTGAGTCCATTTTAACTGCGCTGGCTAGTGCTAGGGAATAATGAGAACTGTAGTTTATTGTGGCACCAGAGCTCTCTGTCTCTAAAGGCTCAATGTCTCAGAAAAAACTACAATTCCCATGATTTCCTAGCACTAAGCCAGGGCAGCTAAAGTGGTCTCAAGTTGCATTATTTCTGGCAGTCTGTAAAAGTCCATGAATCTCTCAAGCAGATTAATCAAACTGGCAAGGCACAAGCTGAACAGTCCTATGCCCACACATTCACATGAACTCTAGAAAATAAGGAAGCTTAATTTTCTTTATCAAACATATAGAAGTAGCTTGTCCATAATCAAATACATGGTCTAATGGAAGAGAGAGAGAAAGGGGGGGGATGGCTGGTTGGGAGAAAGTGGGTATAGTAAAACATGGAAATAGGAATTCACCATAATGCAAACCAGCAACTAGTGAGTATAGGCATGGAAAGGTTGCTTGTTCTGACAGGATGCAGCCATGGTAATGAAAGTTGTATCAGATTGTTATGATTGTTCATCGTGAAAGAGTTCATAGCCTGAGAATGGTGGTGGATCTTTAAGTAGATTGTGCCAGGGAGAGAGTACCAAATATTTTCCTCTTGGAATAACCTATACCGTGTCATTCTGTGTATCTTCCTCAATGTATTGTTCAGAGTTCAGAGTTAGAGTCAAGAGTTCAGAGTTAGAGTCAAGGCCAAGAAGTCATCACAAGAAGTGCTCTTTACAATGACCTCTCAAATTAAATGAAAATAGTGGCAGTTATAGGCTTCCATGTCAGTGGGGCCATGGGGATAGGGTCCTGGACTTAGAATAACTGGCTTAAGTTCATACTAAAACTGTATTTAACACTCTACTGTCATGGAATCCACAAGTAACCATTGCTTGGAGATACTGTCATGTCATCCAATAGTATGATTCCCCAATGGGTTTTGTTTTGTTTTGTTTTTGAGGGGGAGGGGAAGAGATGGATGCCAGCTGGTGACTATGAAACCATAGAAGACAAAGTGCAGCCATGGGCTACTGTAACCCCAAGGTCTGGCCCTCTGCACCCCTCATCTTTTCTGATGTCAAAAAGACTGTTTAAGGCATGTAGCTGTGAGAGTTCCCCCAGTGCGGGAGTCTAGTCATGCCATATGAGGAGATGTGTGACCATATTGGGAGATCCAGGAAGTTCAGCATGGCGGAATCATCAGAGCACATAGCCAGGATAGATCTTCCAGACTGAAATATGCATAATCCCTTCATTAATAGGAGTGATGGTGGATGACAGACCTTGTGTTTATAAGTGAACACTTCCCTCTGACATTTGCTCTGATTGTCCAGCCATTCACAAATTTCCTTTTCATTCTTCTGGCCTAAAGAAACCATTTTAATCCTGAAATCTACTCTGAGACAGCTGGTGTCGTAGTGGTTAAATGCCTGTACTGCAGCCATTCACTCATAAACTAAAAGGTTGCGAGTTCAATACTAGCCAGGGCTCAGGCTTAACTCAGGCCTGCATCTTTCTGAGGTCGCTAAAATGAGTACCCAGCTGTTGGGGGGCAATGAGCTTACAGTTGTAAACCGCTTAGACACTGCATAACGCGGTATGAAGCGGTATATAAATGAAGCTGCTTTTGCTTTACCCTTTAAATATACCTGCTCAGGCATCCCAAATTTGGGTTTGCTTGAGTTCAGACAGACTCTGTCAGTATCTTGCTTGACTCATCAGCTTGCTGGCCACTCCATGATCCCCAGGTAGCTTGCTGAGCCACTTCACTTCTCAGTGTATCCTGATTGGATCCCCACTTCTGGAATTGGTATATTATCGGTATAGTATTGGTATAGTATTACCCGGGCTCCTTGGATTTCAACGTTTTTGAAAATGTCATCTAGGGGAACTTTCTGGTATGTTTTGTGATGATTTGGGCCATTTTAGGCCCAAGAAAGACTTCTTCTAAAACAGGAAGTGAGCAAAACAAGATTTCCAGTCACTTCCTCTTGCTAAAGATGGAACTCTTCTTGGCCTAAAATGTCATATAAAAAGGAAAAATATGATGCAAATGCCCCCATGCCTCCCAAAGGTGTTTGCAGGCAATTTTTTTGTAGGAGTTGCAGTTGAAGTGTGCAGTTATCCAAGGTTTTCTGGGGTTTATGTGGTGCCCTAGCTTCCTACAGTTGCCACCCCAGTTTTGGGGAAAATGTCATCTTGCCATAATTGCTGTGATACTGGCAGTGGCAAAACAGACACAAAGAGGCTTCTGCCACACTGCAGAATTAATGCAGTTTGACACCATTTTAACTGTCATGGCTCTATGGAATCCTGGGATTTGTAGTTTGTTGTGGCACCAGAGCTCTCTGGCAGAGAAAGCTAAACATCTTGCAAAACTACAAATCCTAGGCTTCCATAGCATTGAGCCATGACAGTTTAATTAAACAGTGCCACACTGCATTCATTAAGTATTGATGTAGTCAAAGAAAAGGGAAATGTATTGCCTTTCCTCTAACCATTTGGAGTCACAGGTCTTTCAGCTCCCTCCTGTTTGAAATAAAAGGATGTTGCCCTAACCTTTTCAGGGCATGGTTAATTTATTACCACCAGAAATACAGATGGCAATGCCTTCCCATCACAAATCCCACCGGAGATTTGCCACATGAAGTATTTTTAAGTACAAATCCCCTAACATCTGCTTTAATTTCGTAGATAGGATCATTAGTGGCCATTATATCTAATCAACATCTAATCCTGGTAGAAGTGATTCATAAACAGGCTGATCGGGGAACACAAATGCACTGATGATAAATGTTTATTTCCCTTGAATAAATTTCACCATTAGGAGGAAAAAGGAAAAGAAAAAAGGGGTGGAAACTTGCCAACTGATTTTGCAAAGTTAAAAGGTGGAGTGTTAACTCCAAGGAAAAGGAGAGTCATACAATTAGATTCTTCCTCTCCACAGTGCCATAGGACATGTTGCAATATCCTTCAAGGTAGAATTTAGATAGATAGAATGGTTATGAGATCATAAAACATACCTACATCTATATTTTCACACAATTCCTTCCATTACTCCATTACTCTTATCTTTCCCATTCCAACCCATTCTTTCCTCTCCTCTGCTTCTATTCTCCCAACAAAAGTTGATATTATCAACTATTTTGGACAGAGACTTTTTGTTGTTGTTTCTGTTTTTTAAAAAGTAGCATTATATATATAAGGATTAGGATGACAAATACTGAAATAAGGATGGGGAAAAATATTATACTGTGAGATAACAGGAAAATTTTATAAAATAAGAAGTTGGAAAGCAAAACTAAGACAAACAACATATAGATTCAGATATATCGGAAATACAAACCTATGTCAGACCAAGTGTAATGTAATATAAGGGACCTTGAAAGATACTTTGTATAATGTGAAAATTTATTTAGAGGATGTTATTGTATGTTGAATATTGTGGAAAAATCTTCTTGTATAATTTTTTTGTCTTTTTCAATAAAAAAAGTAGCATTATAGAAATATTTAAATACAAGGATCTATGCATCAGTATGGAACAACCTGTCAACTGACCAACCTCTAACCTGGTCAGAGATGATGGGAATGATAGGACAATTTCTGAGGGCCTGAGCTGATGGTGGTGGAAAGCTGGCTTACCTCCAAGGTTTTCTGATTTGGAAGGAGAACCCGCTGGCTGCACCACCAGCTCCCACAATGGGCCAAACACCAACAGATGGTCCAAACCGCTCCCTTCATCTGCAAGGATGGACCTGCAAAAATGGGGTAATCATGAGCACAAGGTGCACCACAACATTATTATTTTTCTGCTCTGACACACACAAATACACACAAGCACACAGACACACTGCCATTGGTCACTAATTGGCACCCTCATCCCACCCACTGTCAGCCCATTCAACACCCTGTGCAGCCAGCCATGTGACTGGCCACTTGATCACACAAGTGATCAACCACTTGTACAGCACATCAGTGCACCCAGTAACACATTAACACAACACAATCATGGACACCCCATGTACACGCCCCCTTTCCCCCTGTCCCTATCGCCCCCTGTTGGACTGGCCAGTTTGTGAATGTTATGATTAGATCCACTGTGTTGTTGGCAACACCCTGTGTTGGTCATCATTTCACTTCATGGGGTATGTGATGGCTCAGTGGTGCAGCTGCCACTCATGAACATGTATGATCAATTCACAGGCAGGTGATAAAAAATTATAGTCAGCAATGCTGCCCACAGCTCACCAGTCCCTTCCCCTATCTTTACACCAGGGTGCAGTGCACATGCTGATGTGATACTTTGAACTTTTGGGCTTCAATTTTAGCAAACAGCAGATTATTTTACTCCAATGTTAAGCCCAAGAGCACAGCTTCATGCTGGCTTCCTCCCATGTTCACGATGTGCATCATTTAAACAGGTAGGTTTCAAAACAATATTCTCAGCAATATTCACTGTGTCCAATATGGAACTTCCATATATTAAGTCAGTGATTGAGAAACTGTATTTCCCATCTTCCTTTGCTATGGCCTATGCTGGCTAGGGCTACAACCCAACAGTACCTACATGTTCCCCTTTCCTGCATTATACCAAATACTTGTTGATTCTGTCTGCATCCCATATATAAGAAGACTCAAAATTCCTTTCCCAGACAATACTCAAAATGATATCTAATCAAGGACTTTTTTCTGATAAAGCAGAGTTGCCATAATAAGGTAAGGAAACACCTCCATCCATCTCTAGCAGCTCTGAAGCTTTAGTCAATGAAACATGAGCTGTCATAACCCATGAACAAGTCCCAGATTATTATGGGGCAATACACTAACAGGTAGCACTTAGTGGAGATTTAGAATAATATATATTGTGGCTTAAAAGGTAAAGTTATTCCCCATTGACAAGGTTGTCAAGTCGTGTCTGACCATAGGAGGCAGTGTTCATCTCTGTTACTAAGCCGAAGAGCCAGCATTGTCAGAGACTACTCTGTGATCATGTGGCCAGCATGATTGTACAGGATGCTGTTTACTATGGCTTAGCCATTGGACATAAATACAGAGGGACAAAGGCACTGTTATGACAGCTGAACATCTTCCATTTTAATATCAGAAATATTGTGAGGTTCACACAAACCCCATGACCCTGAATGTAGCCACCATAAGGTCCCAAGCAAAGGGTCACGTCAGTAGTTTAGGAGATGCACAAGGGCTCACACACACATCAGGAAGGCTAGGCAATCCAATCAAGGAACTGTACACAAAGGTACAGTTCCTGTCTTACACTCCTGCAGATTACCCAAAGCAGGAATTTGTTCATTTCCACATTAATTCTCACCTCAGAAGCTCCCTCCCCAGGCAATTACTTCATGCAATTTGGATCATTGGCTATGGACCCCCCTAGTCCTTAGCCCCAGTGGGATTCACCTATAAAAACCCCCCAAATTCCCAGTGTTCCTTGGACTAGTTGGTTCACAGGCAGGCATTCTGTCACTCTGAACTGCACTAGACCCAGCTCACCACTACCACTCAAGAATGGCTGAGTTCCACATCCCAGTTACCAAACTGCATCTACTGGAGCAAACCCGCTACTGTTGAAACCTCATTTCTATCTTAACCCCATTCCTTTGATCCTTAGTACCTTGTGTGTATGTGTGTGGGAGTGTGGATTCTATGTATGTCTGTGTTTAATTTATTTAATAAAATATAGTTAATAGAATAATTTGCCTCTGTAGCTCTTTGCCTCCTCACCTCTGTAAACACAGAGACAGTATCCCGGGCTGCTTGTAACTCAGCCATAATTTGAGTTAGTATAAACATTCCACAGATTTCATAGTTGCAGCACAGATTTAAAATAAAAAGATTTAAAGTACTCTGGAAAAAAAATGTCAAAATGTTCATCCACACACACATATCCTCCAGCTGTCCTGGTTGCAAGGGACAGTCTGGATGATTAAAATTGCTTCATATCCTTGATCACAACTTAGGCGGGTTGCAGACTGCCAAAAATAGAGCAAATTGAGTCCACTTTTAGGGTTAGGGTTAGTGCTAGGGAATCATGGGAACTGTATTTTATTGTGGCACCAGAGCTCTCTGACAGAGAAGGCTCAATGTCTCCGGGGGAAAAAAACAATTCCCATGATTCCCTAGCACTAAGCCTAACCCTAAAAGTGGACTCAATTTGCACTATTTCTGTCAGTCTGCAACCCCCCTTATTTACAGTTGTGACATTATTGCCATGACCATAACTCCTCCCCCCCACCTTCCTTACTGGGCATCAGCTGCATGGGGAGAAGGAGGTCCATTCTGCTGGCAATTGGAACAGAAATGAATAGTCTTTTCATCAGGTTTTGGAGAGCAGGAAAAGTTACTTGGTTAAATATATCTAATTAAGTAGCTTGGTTAAATATTAACTAATTAACTAAGTATGCTAGTGGATTATCACATTAGGCTTTAAAACAGCTATTAAAGCTACAAAAAGCACCTTTGTCAATACTTATCATACAACACTGTCTCCATCAAGTGTTATTAGAGCATCCCTTTTCATTGACAAGGAAAACCTGTCAATAAGCTCCCAGTTGCACTGGTCTCACATTTGTCCTCAGGTGCAAAACATTGCTTCCATGGCAGTTCCAATATTGGCAGTGACATGTCCTCTATCCCCCTCACTATTCCCAACCAGGCTGATTTCCTTTATTATTATTTTCTATTTCTTTTATTTTCTTTGTATATAAATCACATTAGCATAACTCCAGAACTGCATTAAAAATAAAAATTTAAAAATGAAAGGCATGTTGAGTAGGGCATAGGATAAAGAGACAAAGTTAAGGGGGATTGCAGAAGAGAATGCAAGGGACTGTCGATGGCAGAAACAGCCCCAATTGTACTATTGCACAGATATGTAATAATGGCTGCTCCCAAACTAGTATATTTCCATTTTCTTTAACTAGCACAATTGCAGCAAAAACAGGGCTTGTGTGACAATGTCCTAAGTAGCTGATCTAGAATATTAACCTATAATATTTAAAACCAGGTAAATATATATTTTGACATCCATTAGTCCCCCAAAACCTTAATAAAAACCCATGGTTTGGCTTGCTACAAAGAAGAAATCAATGCTGGTGCCAGTCAGTACTTCAAGGGGAAGGCATTGCACAATTGGAGTGTCACAGCTGAGAAGGCCCTCTCCCATGTCTTTTGACTTCATATTGCTCCTACTGGTAGGGCACAGAGGAGGGCCTCACCTGCAGACCTCAGTTCTCAGACAGACATACATAGAGAGAGATGTTCCTTTAAGTACTAAAATCCTAGACAAGTCAGAATCATCAGTCTGGGATGCAAAACAACATGGTTTTTGCACAGAAAATTCCTTTTTCTTTGCTGACAGTAACATGGTGTTTTGTGCATGGTAAACTTATTTTCTGCACAGAAAATACTGTTTTCTGTGAGAAAAAAAAATGTATGACATGAGGGGAAATTGTGCAGAATAAGGCCCCAGTTACCAATAATCTTTGAAAACTATTGTTTTCTACTTTAAGGAGAAAAATGGTAAAACAAGACTTACAAGAACAAAATTTATATCACTATAATAAGGGAACATTAAAATATGACCACAAACACTATACAAACTACATTTTAAAATGATCCTATCCATTACACTGCATCAGAATTTTGCTGTCTTACTTTATGCAGAGCAAGTCTTGATAAGAAAATTGGAGGCACAAACTTTTTTCAGATTCACTCTTTCCAGTTGCCCTACTCTGTCATCTTTCATCTCTCGGCTCCCTCCCCAGCTCTTCCACATGTTTATCATCTGTGAATCAATCCAGTGTAAAGTCACCAATGCCTAACAGAGCATGAGAAGGAAGATGAATGGCTCTGATGTTGGTCTCCCACCCATCCCAGCTGGAGACACATGCCATAGCTGATAGGACTTCACATCAACTTGTGGGATCTTGAAAAACATTAAAGGAGGAGAACCACACTTTAAACATTCAATGAAGGGCAGGTTTGGTTGCAAGATTCTGAAACCAGGTGGTAAAAATGGGAAAGAAGCTCTCCCATCAAAGTTCTAAACCAGGTGGTGCAACTGCATGAGGGTCAGGGGGCAATTTTCATCTCTTTCATACACACCCATAGCTAAAAAAAACCCCAAAGGTTTTCCAAGGTTGGAGGGAAAAGGATAACGCACACATTTACAAGCACAGATGTCTGTATCTCAGGGAGTGGGTTGAAAATTCCAAGGTTTCCAACATTTCCCAACCTTCCAATGTTTCACAGATGAAAATATGAACATGTGTGGCCAAGAAACATCAGAGTCTGGTCAGAGTGGCAGAAGTTATTAATGAGGAAGAACACACATGCTGGGATAGAATGCAGCAGTTTGATTTTGCCTAAGCTGACTGCAAAGGACAAGATTCTGCCCCTTTTCCTTTTCCCTCTGCTAAGTTAATTCAATAAAATCTACTTCTGCACTTTGAACTCAGTTTTAACAAGTGAAGTATGCTAAGGACAAAGAAAGAAAGTAGGAGTATGAGAAAGAAGGGCATTTTGGAAGCAGCTGAAAAAGTAGGTTGACAGAGGGTTCATCAAGACTGTACCTACCAAACTGGGACAGTTGGAAAGGTATGAGGGTACTCCACAAGCCACAGATGTGGAGTTTGGGAACCCCATATGCCTATGGACCACACTTTCCCCACTTCTCTTCTGTTGAATACATTGACATCAAGGATGAAACAACATACTTCGACGTGCATGCACATTCGTTATGTGGAGTCTGGGGAGGAACCAATCTGCAAAGAAAGATGTCCACAGGACCATTATGTTCTGAATTTCAAAAGACTAGAATCTGCAAAGCTTGCTCCCCAACAAACATGTTATGATTTGTGGCACCACAGGGATATTCCTGGTCTCAGCTCCCACCAAGTAGCATAGCTAACACATTTGGCCTGAATCGTCTCAACTAGAGTTGACCCACAACTCAACTGTTGAATGGTGAGTCAATATATTGGATAATCAAATTGATTCACTAGGTCTATTCCATTTGGGAACTAACCAAGTGACAAGACCACGATTGTTCCACTATTGCTTAAGAATCAATACCATTTCACTGTGAATGTACACATGGAAAATTATTACTTCATGCAAATTTTAAACTGCAATTGCAACTGGGGGGAAAGTGCCTTTGGCAATACTTATCAAACAACAATGACTATGACCCACAACTGCTGTGTCTCTGAAGCATGGTCAATACATTCCTTGTCATTAATGGGGGAAATACATCCATAAGCTCACAGTCATCCTAGTCCTCAGGTGCAGAACACTGCTGCTGGGGCAGCTGCAATATTGGAAATCATGTGTGTCACTGTCACCTCCTCTCCCTCTTCACCCCTCCCCCTTGCTATTTGCAAGCAAGCTGATTACAATTTTTTGTATTTCTTTTCTTTCTTTTTAAACTTAGATTGCATTAAGAGAACTCCAGAATTGTGTTAAAAGGTAAACAATAAAATATTTTAAAACATGAAAGGCATGCTGGGTAGGACATAAGGCAGGGAGCTGGGACTAAGGGGGAGTGTAGAGGAGAGTGTGATGGCAAAAGCAGACCCTAGTTGCATGATTGACAATGTGTGTGATAATGACTGTTCTTAAATCAAAGCAAAAAAAAGCAAAGCAGCTTCATTTATATACCGCTTCAAATTGCACATGGGATGTCTAAGCAGTTTACAACTGTGAGCTGATTGCCCCCCAACAATCTGGGTACTCATTTTAGCGACCTCGGAAGGATGCAGGCCTGAGTCGAGCCTCAGCCCTGGCTGGTATTGAACTTGCAACCTTGTGGTCTATGAGTGAGTGGCTGCAGTACAGGCATTTAACCACTGCGCCACCAGGGCTGATATCAGTATGTTTCCTTTTTTTATTATCTAATGCATTTGCAGCAAGAATGGAGATTGTGTCATGTGCTTGGTGTCTTGTGAAGCATGTATGCCAGAGACACCAGTAGAATCTGGTGGAGTCCAGTGGAGGGACCCATAATCTATTCCAAGCAGTATGTGAATGACAGCTGTATTTATGGCAAGACAGAAATTCAATAGAATACATAACAGGGAAGAAAAACATGTCTGGGAGCCATCTGCCTAAAGGAATATGAATAGAAACAAAGATCAAGTTAACTGAATCAAGAGCACCTCCAGCACGCATTGAAACAGATCATGGAATTGACAGACTGCTTTCTATTTTGATGAAACCTGATTTCCGGATGTACTGCCTGCAAAACAGAAGACTCTGTCCTTCTCTTGCAAGGAAATTGCCTTGCACAGAGTTGTTTTATTTCATTCACTTCCAAGGATGATGGGTTAATCCACCTGCCAGCTATTTCACTGACTGTGTTATTACCACCAAATCAATTTAGGCCATTCCAACTCTTATGCCTCTAGGTACTTACTTAACGTACACTTCACACACATTCTTATTCAGAAGACAGGTATTTCTTTTCATTTGTGAGCCCCAAAGATACTCATATCTTCAGCTCCATTTATGGGATGAGCCAGGTCATCAGGGAGATTCAAAGCTGTTCTCTATGGGCTCAGAGTGAGTTAACAATAAATGTTCCAGAAGTATATTTTAAATGATTGCCTATTCTTGTATGAATCTGCCCATTCATTAAGATCTACTATGAAACTTGAGGCGGGGGTATTTGGCTTTTCCAATAATGTATCTATGATTCCAGAAGTTTGCTGCCTGGAGACAGAAGTACTGTTAAGAGCAGTGGTTAAAGGGAAAAGCTCTTCCAGGTTCTAACTCTCTGAAGGACATTATAGGCTGAAGGTTTTTAAAATGGACAATTAATTAGAGTGATTCCAAGTGAGAATGAGGTAGAAGGAAGAAATCAGATTGAAGACAAGCTGATTCTTAAGCAAAAACAATTATTTCTTTATTAAAAAGACAAAAAAAGATAGCAGCAGAAACTAGCAGAACAGTCTATAGTTAATACAAGCTGTTTCTCAAAGTAAAAGAGGGGATGAATGGCATGAGACATAAAACTCTACTCCTAACAAATCCAAGAGGGGTGTAGCTAAGTCCTCCCCAATGTGAAGATGATAACTGAAGAAACAGAAGGCAGGTCTCAGAAAGAGGTAGGGAAACAGATCTAAGAAAAAGATTCTCTCTGTGTGACTCTGATGTATTTAATCTTTTCCTAACTTGGGTACTGTCTCCTAAAAGTGGAGGAATGCCTTTGGGTGGCCTCCATGTTACTCCATGGCAGATTTTAAAAATGTGCTTTAAAAGGGCAGAGATGAACATGCCCTTCAGGCACTGATAATGACTCTTAACTGATCTGGGTGGTAGAAAACAATGCAGCTGCTTACACAAGACAAAGCAAATCATGTATAAATATTTATGCTCTTTCATATCTGCATGGGTTGTTCAATCTCTCTGGAAGCTACACAATACCTCACCATGAGAAGTGTGCCAGTCTGAGTCAATTTGGCATGCCAGTGGAAATATAAAAGGCAGTTAAGTCCTGATTGCTCTTATCAATAGAACCATTTCCTTGTCATCAGGAGAGGGGAGTTGGAGTACAACGTTCAGTTTATATTTTTAAAATGAGGCTTGACTCTTTTCTAAGATAGGGTCCAAGCCACCAGCCCACCCTGTCCAGTATGAATTCTTAACAATTCATGCAGGCTCTGGTAACAGACTGCTTTCCTGCCTTATGCATCAAAGTCTAATTTTAATATTTATTGAGCATAACCTATAACATAGTTGCACTCATATCCTGATTTTGGATCTTTCCTAGGCATCTAGAATGCTGGGTAGATGGGTCTTTGATCTGATCCAGCATGTCTCTTCTTATGTTTCAACTAACTAAAGAAATGGGGTAGTAGCAGGAGTGTAAATGCAGAGTGAGCAGGGAATTCCACTCTGGCAAGCGACAGCTTTCCTGTCTTATGCTACATGGAAGTTTAATGTCATGACTTGGAGTTACAACATTATATTTACTTATAACACTTTCAAAGCACTGACATCTAGTTAAGGACTATCCAGAAATGTGCAACTTCGGGCCTTTGCAGACTGCTAGAAATAGTGCAAATAGTCCACTTTAACTGCCCTGGCTCAGTGCTAGGGAATCATGGGAATTATATTTTTTTTCTGAGACACTGAGCCTTCTGTGTCAGAGAGCTCTGATGCCACAATAAACTACAGTTCCCATGATTCCCTAGCACTGAGTCAGGGCAGTTGAAGTGGGCTCAATTTGCACTATTTTTGGCAATCTGCATAGGTCCTTCATGGCTTTTGTTTAGCTCCAGCTAAAGTAGACCCACTGAATCAGCTGCTGAATTGTGAGGCAGCACATAGGTAAGTCCAACAGGACTATTCTAGTCAGCACTAACTATAGAGTCTTGACCTATATGACATTCATAGGGTGTATCTACACTGCCCACTTAATCTACTCTCGCAAGGATCTCTTGGCTGGTTAGCTAGTCATGGTGGCAGCTGCAAAGAGGATACATCCCCTTCCCTGTGCTGCTCAGCACAGGGTAAGGGAGATGGAGTCACATTTGTTGTCAGAACAACTGGATTGGACCAAGTCAGACTCCATCCAACTGTCCAGACAGTCAAAAGAATCAGAGGCACTCCTGAACTTTCTGGAAACTCTGGAGTACTCCATGGGTTCTGTTAAACTGGATAAATAGCTTAAAACAGAGCTTTTCCTACAGATGTGGCCCTATGTCATCTGTACAGATCACACTGGGACCAGGATGAGTCTAATGTATATCCTTAGTGTAAATAAGCCCTTAGACTTGAAGTCCAAGCCAGTAACTTTTCCAAGTTCTGTTGGAGAGCCTAGTGATATAGAACACCTTCTTTTATTTTAGAGAGCTTAGCCATATAGAGTAGCTGGCCTTCATCCAGTCCAAAGGATGGGGACAGGTGAGAATATAATGCTATTCATTCAAGCAGAATATGGCATGACATAACATTACATCTAGTTCCTTCCCAGTATACAAGTGAACATGTTGATGGCCTCCAAACTGAGCAACAATGGTTGTTTCCTCCTTCTGTCATTTTGTCTTGTACTATACAAAGAGCAGTGGCGACTCGTGGTCTTTATGTCTGTGGAAAAGCAAATCTGCTTTGGATTTTAGTCTAAACTTTAAAAGAACTATCCAAGATATGAAACTTTTTCTCAAAATAAATTGAGCATCTTTGACAGCTTGGTATAAATCCCATAACAGATTAACCACTCCAAAGTTTTATCAAAAAAGTTAAGACAAAGAAAATATACGTGGCGATTAAAAGAATCTATTTTATCACTTTCATGAAGCTTCTGAAAGGACCAATCTTATTTTTAGAGGTACTTCATGCTAATTCACACATCTTGCCCTATACCACTCGTAACCACATTATTTTCTTTTCTTCTTCCCTATTATTTTTCATCAGGATTTATTTCATCCAGGAATGCTGCTGGATCCCATGAAGTCAATTCTCAAAACTAAATTGTGAGCCTACAGAAGAGAATCTGATAAGAGCAATGGCAATGGAGCTTGCAGTATGAAAGTATGCAAAGACACATGATGATCTATCACTTTTTAGACACAGAGCATGCTTTGTGCATTGCCTTTCAGCTTGCTACAGCTGAGTTGCCAAGAAAAATTGGGCAGGAAGTGGAAAGATCTCTTCCTTGCTGTGTAGCCTCCCTGGTGCCTGCTGTACAATTCACAGGCTTAAATTAGACATCCCATTGCATTGTTTCAGAGAAGGGGACAGGAAAATCAGGGCTGGGCAGGACAGGCTGAGAGGCAACAAACAAACAGACACAATTTAGTCATCTTTGCTTCTAATGAGAATGCAGGTTTGAATTGCTTAATTACCCATTCATTTGTCTTTTTAATGATAAAGTGGGGAACTGAAGAAAGTACTATCTGTAGAACTCCAGCACCACATTTCAAATGAGTTGATTTTCATGTGTCAGCTTTCTTCATGGTTCAGCTTTCACAACCATACCTAGAAATTAAAATACTGTGTTTGAGATCATTCCAACTTTGACATTTAATTATATGTCTTTACAACTGAGGGTCGTATCCAGTTCCTTTATGGCTGCCTTTCCAAATCTTCTTCTGATTTGCTGACAACAATCTCCCTTTTTTAAATGACTGAACCAAGGTATGAGAAATTTTTGCATGCTTCAAAGTTTGCTACTCACTTTAAAGTTTGAAATTATACAGGAGAGTCAGTATGGTTAGTGGTTTGAGCACTAGACTACAGTTCTGCATACCAGGGTTCAAGTCTCCACTCGGACATGTACATTCACTGGGTGACCTTGGGCAAGTCACACTCTCTCAGCCTCAGGGATAGGCAATGGTGAACCTCTCTGATCAAATCTTGCCAAGAAAACCCCTTGATAGGGTCACCTTTGAGTTGCCATAATTTGGAAACAGCTGGAAGGCACACAACAAAACAATGAATTATACAGGCCTACAAAATTGAGGGTCATACAAAACCTTTTAAAAATTGTGCTGCTTCTATAGGAATCTGGCATTCTAAATTCAAAAATGATCTCAGATCTGCTCCATCATGTACAGTTTTTTTCACAACTTGCTTTGACATTTTAATGTAGTAACATGTGGCTGCATGAAAGGATCCTGCAAAGAGTAAGAAAGGGGTTAAACTCTTTTAATAGATTTTCAAAACATGTTAATTTGCTTATATGAAAGCAAATTAAAAAAAAATCACTAAAAAAAATCACACTGGAAAATCAGCGACCACACTTAATCAAAGCAGAGTAACAACTGAAGTGATAAAATTTCAAATTTATGGGAAAAAAATTAGTGTGTGGTATGACATTTTTATTGTGTTTCTGTAGATTCAGCACCTCCAAATTTATTTTAAACAGGTATAATCTTGAAAAAAAGTTTTTTTCATTGCAAACCTGTGCTATCTGTGGCTAGTATTTTTGTCTTCTTAATATTCAATTGTAATCCTGCTTTTGCACTTTCTTGATTTTTTTGTTGTTGTTGCTTTTCCTGTAGGTGCCAGTGATGATGGTGAAGGGGAGAGTTGAAAGAGAGTTTGTGCCTGTCTTTGAAATCCCAGGCACAGACAGTGAGGCAGAAGCAGTAGCAACTGATTTTGTTTTGCTGCCTCGCTAGAGATGTCTCAGACAGACCCTCATATTGATGGGAACAGAAGACATACAAGCTGTAATTTTTCACTCCTCACCTGCCACCGTCACTATTACTACATTTGGTCATTTCAGGAAACACTTTTATTCCCTCATAGCAAAGTGCAGCAAGCTGAGACCAAGTAAAGCCCATCAGTGAACATTGCAGAGTACATCTATGAACTGTGTGGTGTGTATCAATACCATGTAGAACAGCACCTTCAGTCTATTGCAACAACTAGATGAGTTACTGTCCACTGTGCCACTAAAAGCTGATAATATAATGGACTTGTGCTCTTCACCAGGCTCATAGTGACAAAGTCAGGTGCAAGACTATGGTCCCATTTTAGTCCTGTTCCTGCTTTCAGCACTATGCAATGTGGGCTGCAAATTAAAGGAGCTGGAAAACAAACCTCTTTGGTAAATGGCTGTTGTCATTATGTTCCTTAAAATCAACTCTGATTAGTGACAACCTTATAACAGGCAGAGTATCCTTTCTCTAAAATACTTTGTTGTTGTTGTTGTTAACTGCCATCGAGTCTATCTTGAATCATGGCGACCCTATGGATGAGACATCTCCAGGACCCTCTGTCCTCCACTGCCCTGCTTAATTCCTGCAACCCCATTCCTGTGAGCTCCTTAATAGAGTCCATCTATCTAGCATGTGGCCTTCCCATCTTCCTAGTTCCCTCCACCTTTCCCAGCATTATTGTCTTTTCCAATGAGTCTTCCCTTCTCATGATGTATCCAAAGTACGACAGCTTCAATTTCATCATATTGGCTTCCAGGGAGGTTTCCAGCTTCATCTGCTGTAGAACCCATTTGTTTGTCTTTTTGGCTGTCCATAGGATCCTCAGCACTCTTCTCCAGCACCATATTTCAAATGAATTGATTTCCTTCCTATCATCTTCTTAACTGTCCAGCTCTCACATCCATACATGGTAATAGGGAATAGGATGGCTTTTATGATTCTAACTTTTGTGCTCAGTTTATATCTTTAGCATCTTTTCTGGTTCTTTCATAGCCACCCTCCCCATTCTTAATCTTCTGATTTCCTGACTGCAGTCCCCATTTCTATCAATGTTTGATTCCAGGCATGGGAACTCTTTTACTATTACTATTTTTTTCATTGTCTAGGTTGAACTTGTGGTCATTATTTTTGTTTACTTTTTTACTTTATTTACTTTATGTTCAACATTAAGCCTGCCTTTGCACTTTCTCCTTTGATCTTCCTTAGTAGGTATTTCAGGTCTGTGAGATTTTCTGCTAGTACTATGGTGTCATCTGCAGATCTTAGATTGTTGATATTCCTTCCTCCTATTTTCACTCCTCCTTCTTCTCTGTCTAAACCTCCTTTTCTTATAATATGTTCTGTATACAAGTTCAACAGATAGGGTGAAAGGATACAGCCTTGTCTGACCCCTTTGCCAATTGGGAAGCATTCTGATTCTATGTCTTCTGTTTTGACAGTAGCCTCTTGTCTTGAGTACAGATTCCTCATCAGGATTATCAGATGAGTTGGCACTACCATGTCTTTAAGGACATTCCATAGTCTTTCATGATCTATGCTGTCAAAGGCTTTGCTATAGTCTGTAAAGCACATGCTGATTTTCTTTTTGATTTCCCTGCTGTGCTCCATTAGCCATTGTATGTTTGCAATGTGGTTCCTAGCACCTCTTCCTTTCCTGAACCTCTGTGATTTCTCTCTCTATGTATGGTTAGAGTCTATATTGCAGAAGTTTGAGCATGATTTTGCTTGCGTGGGAGAACAGTGCTATGGTCGTATCATTGCTGCAGTCTCTTGTGTCTCCCCTTTTGTAAATGGGGTTCTATATTGATTGCTTCCAATCTGTTGGCCATTGTTTTGTTTTCCATATCTGTTGACATATGTTGGTTAGCACTACAGTTGACTCTGTCAATGTGGACTGCAGCAGTTCAATTGGAATATCATCTGTTCCTGGTGATTTGTTTTTTCACTATTTCTCTCATTGTAGTTTCCACCTCACTTTTTAGAATTTGGGATTCATTTTCATATGGCTCTTCATTCCATGTGCCCTTCATTTTGGGCCTTTGCAGACTGCCAGAAAGAGTGCAAATAGTAGTTTATTGTGGCACCAGAGCTCTCTGACAGAGAAGGCTTAATGTCTCAGAAAAAAATACAGTTCTCATAATTCCCTAGCACTGAGCCAGGGCAGTTAAAGTGGACTCAATTTGCACTGTTTCTGGCAGTCTGCAAAGGCCCTTAATGGAGACTTATGTAAATCTCATCCCAGTCTACCCCAACAGCCAAGCATCGGATGTGAAGAAGGCTCATTTGGCTTTCGATCAGGGTGCTAGGAAGAGAAAAAGTTTCCACCCACCCACCATTGTGCCCCAGTCAGAAGCTGAATTGACCTCTTTCATTCAATCCAGTGGCTGACTCTTTAGGTGGACTGGGGTGGTGTTTATGTAGGTTGAGAGGATCAGGATGGGAGACATGACTCTTTACAGACTACCAGAAATAATGCAGCTTGAGGCCACTTTAACTGTCCTGGCTCAGTGCTAGGAAATCATGGGAATTGTATTTTTTTTCTGGGACATTGAGCCTTCTGTGTCAGAGAGTTCTGGTGCCACAATAAACTACAGATCCCATGATTCCTTAGCACTGAGCCAAGACAGTTAAATTGGCCTCAAGCTGCATTATTTCTGGCAGTCTGTAAAGGCCCTTAGTTAATAACTAAGCCAGTCTAGCAGATAACAACAGCATGGAGCTATACTAAGGACACAGAAGGATCAATCCCTGATTTAAAGAAAATAAAATTCAGTCTGTAACAACCATGATTAGATTTAGAACATTTATAGATAAATGCATGAATTATTAGTTTTTGTGGGTTTTTTAGGCTGTGGACATGTTCTAGAAGAGTTTCTTTCTGACGTTTCGCCAGCATCTGTGGCTGGCATCTTCAGATGCTGGTGAAACGTCAGAAAGAAACTCTTCTAGAACATGGCCACACAGCCCGAAAAACCCACAAAAACTATGGCTGCTGGCCATGAAAGCCTACGACTTCGCATGAATTATTGTTGTGTGCCTTCAAGTTGTTTCTGATGTATGGCAACTCTAAGGAGAACCTATCACAGAGTTTTCTTGACAAGATGTGTTCAGAGGAGGTTTGTCTTTGCCTTCCTCTGAGACTGAAAGTGTGTGACTTGCCAAGTGGGTTTCCACGGCTGAGCAGAGATTTGAACCCTGTTCTCCAGTGTCATGGCCCAATACGTAAACCACTACAACACACTTGCTCTCTTAAACATGTGAATACACATGTAGAATGGATACTGTTTGCAGCAACGGCCCTTGCTTTCCTCCCTTTCTATAAGACTGGTATTTTTAATACACACACACAAATCTAGGGGATTTTATCCAATGTCATATGATTCCAACAAAAAGTTGATTAAATAAACCAACATCTGGCACATAATACATTTCTACCCTGAGTGGACAAAAGTACTGTCACGTCTTATCGTTTGATGGAAAGAAGAAGACCTTGGCAAGATTCAGTTCTAATTAAATTTCACTCTCCGTTGAACACTCTGTCGGCAACACTCATCACTTCTGCCAGAAGGAGTATCGCCCAGGGTGGTATTCACATCTCTAATAGCTCCAGTGGTTGTCAGCTTTTCAGTAAACACCCTCGCATCTTAGCACCATATCAAAGCATCCATTTCTTTTAACTGCACCTTACCTCTAAATCCCTTTCCCTCTTCCCAAAACAATAGGTCCACCTCACATTGCTTTGGAGAACTATATGCCAGCTGAAGAATGGATCTTTCTAAATCCATCACTCCCTTGCTTCAAAAGATGGGGTGGTGAAGAAGCTTCAAACACAAAGAACTGATGCAATAGTTTTACACATCATTCACTACAACACTATTCTGTTGTAAAAAATTGATGCACATGTTGGATTTCTGTGCTGCTAGAAATACCTTAGCTGACTTTTTTCCCTTGAGAAAATGGTAAAATTCATATATCACACTTGCAAAGTATAAATCTACACATACATAGTTACACGATGGCTGTATTCTGCTGAATACTGACACTGCACAACTGTTTGTGCATCTGCCAGTGTGTCTGCATATTGTCCCAATGGACAATACAATCACTGGATTGCATTATCACTTTGCTAAGCTTCTTCCTCAGCCACCACTGTCACTCCCTTAGAAGAGCCCAAGCCCATAGGCTTGAGTATGTGTAATTGAAGGATTTTTTTCTATCTATACTTTTTGTCTGCTTTTCCTTTGTTGTGTCCCATATCATGATCCACCTTGAGTCCCAATTCTGGGAAACAGGTAAGGAAGGAAAGAAGTTAGATTTGACTGTGCAGGCCCATGATGTATGGTTCTCTCCTAACATATTTTGCAAAAAGGAATTAAGAAGAACTCAATTCAAGTTATTTTTAAATGTAACAGGTAGAGGTAATGTACAGCCAGACCTAGAAGCAGGAGGCAGGTGTCCCTAATAATCAGGTTTAGAAGGAACAGCTGAAACCCTGCAAAAAATAAGTCATTGGCCATGCAAAGATAAATGGCTAACAGCTGGTTACCTGGAAAGAGAGCTATTACACTAATGCCCCTACTTCTGTTTGTTTAAATGACTCTTCCCCTTGGCTAAAGGGGAAGTCTTGATTATACGCTACAGTGAAAGACAATGTCATTGTTGAGAGAAGGCAGAATAGAACATGCCTTAGCAACAGCCAATAGAATGAAAGCTGGAGCAACCAATCAAATGGTAGGCTGGAGGTTAAATAAGACCATTGCTGACAGTTGAAGTTAGCTAGGGATTGTGAAGGGAAAATTCAGAAGGGGGAGTCTTAGCTCCAGGACAGAACTCGAAGTGAGGGAGTTTCTGGGATAGTTAGCCTGAGAGCTAGTGTAGAAATAAGGTTGGAAAGACCACAGT
>JAIPUX010001232.1:168985977-168998962 GCA_020142125.1 Phrynosoma platyrhinos | reverse complement strand
AAACTTCAATTAGTGCAAAATATGGCAGCCAGATTAATTACCGGAACACCCAGGAGGGAGCACATATATCCAGTGCTCAAATCCCTCCACTGGCTGCCAATTAGTTTCCGGGCGCAGTACAAGGTGTTGGTTTTGACCTATAAAGCCCTACATGGCTTGGGTCCATCCTATCTTAGGGACCGCCTCTTCCCATATGAGCCCCCTCGTGCCCTCCGTTCAGTGGGGAAGAATCTGCTCCACCAGCCAAAGGTAAAACTTAGGCAGACTTCCCAGAGGGCATTTTCTGTTACTGCCCCTAAATTGTGGAATGGCCTGCCGGAGCAGATCCGTCTTAGTACGTCTTTGACGGCTTTCAAGAAAGCAGTCAAGACAGATCTCTTCCGGCAGGCCTTCCCAGAATAACCTCCTTGCAGGGATAATATAATATATTTGGATCGGTTCTGCCCTTCGTCCCTCCTCTGAATGGCCAAATTGTCACATACATTGGCCATTGTTGTTATTTTATTTTAGTTATAAGTTCAATTTTAAAAATTTAATTAGTTTAATTCTATTTTAAGGGGTGTGGGTTGTGGGTGGGGGGGTTGTAGGAATTTGGACTGTTTTAATCGTTGTATTTTTAATTGTTGTAAGCCGCCCCGATTACACTGCAGAGGGGCGGGTATAAATAACATTTTATTATTATTATTATTATTATTATTATTATTATTATTAAAATAAATAACTAAATGCTAATTGCAAAAAATATAGAATAAAAGTAAAATGCAAACCTTGAAGCTTGATGAAAAGGAGACTGCCAAAGGAACCAAAAGCTGCAGGACGAGATTGAGTCCAGAGTTACCCGGATGAACTGATTGGCTGACTCACAACACGACTCTGAAGGAGGAGAAACCTCATGGTGAGGCCAGAATGTCTGGAAATGGGGAGAGTGTTCTATGGAAGGAAGAAAGAATAAAATAGCTTTAATTTTAACCTTTATACAGCTGAAGTAACCATGATAGAAAAGAAGAAAGAGAAGAATGAGAGGACTTGCAGAGATATAGACAGAGATAATAACAGCTGAGACAAGGCAATGGAGAACTGTCTATAATGTTTACAGGAAATATAAAGACCTTACTTAAGAATATGGGAGAGCAGTGTCTGAGTTCGATCTATGAGGTGGCGGTCTGAAAAGGAAAAAAAAAGGTATACTGTTTATAGATAATTATCAAAGAAATAAGAGCTATATAAGAAAAAGAAAAAAGACATTTATAAGACTCAAAAAATAAAATAAGAACAACAGATATTAAAAATATAACAAAAAGGACTCTATATGTATGCTGATAAGAATCTGTTATCTCTTTTTGATTGTTTATATTAATAATTGTGTTATCGGAATTGTGGTGGATGTCATAGTATGTTTAAATAGGTCCACACTGATAAGGTTCTACACTGTTAATACCTGAGTTGTCTATGTAAGTGAATATAATAGGGGGATTATACTATATTAAGGTAAATTTTGAGTTTGAGTTTATCAACGATAGATAGATAGATAGACAGACAGACAGATAGATTACAGAAGATATTAACAGTAACCATGGGTAGGAGTAATAAATAGCTTGGATCTCATCTAGAGAAGAAAAGAAAGGTTAGAATAAAGAATTTCCTAGTATTAGCCCTACTCATATACACTTCAACATCAAGAATATTGATAAACAAAAATCAAAGGAAATGAAATGCTAACTAAATTAATAACAAGAATAGTGGAGATAATAAATTTTAAAATCCAGAAGATCAAAGATTAAATATCAAATATATCAAATATTAAGTTCTGAGTATGGCATCTTTTATACAATCAAGAGCCCAAACTGCAAAAATGCAATCACAAACGATAACACAAAGAAGACCTTTGATTGAACAGGCCAAAGCAATGGACTCAAGCATGTTGATGATTCTAGATGAGCTGGAGAAAACGTGTCATGAAATAAAACAAGATAAAGTTGAAAGAAAACAGGAAATGAAGGAGATGAAAGCAGAAATAAAACACAATGTGAAGGCAGAAATTTAAAAAGTTGTAAATAGAGTGGGAAAACTTACAATGGAGCTTATTCAACCAACAGCTAAGATAACTTTGTTGGAAGAACAGAATAAGGATTTACAGAAAGAGGTAAAAGTGTTAAGAGGGGCATATGAGAAAGAAAAGAAAGGAAAGAATAAGATCTGTGCATAAAATGAGAGAAAGATGTTTAAAAATTAGAGGGGTCTCCAAATAGAAAGAGGAAAACTCATAGAATTGTGCCTGTTTTAGCAGATTCCATGGATAGAGAAGGAGATTTCCACCAGGAAATGGATAAAATGTACAGGATAAATTCCTGGATTGCTAAGAAGAAAAACATACCAAGAGATATTGTCATATAATTTGTGAGAACACAAGTTCATGATCAGATATTAAAACAACATCTAATGAAAGGTCTTGTGGTCAAAGAAGCCACAATTCAGATATTTAAAGATGTGCCAGGGGAAGTACTGAAAAGCAGAAAATAATATTTACCATTGACTAGACTTTTAAGAAAGCATGATATATTTTATGAATAGGAATTCCCAGAGGTCTGTCATTTAAGATTAAACAGAACAGATATCAAATAGATTTGATCTAGAAAGCAAGGTTTTCATTAGGAAATTTGAGGAGAAACTGGAGAGAGAAATGGAAACAGAAAACAATCAGAAGACAGAAGAGTAAGCACAGATACAAGAGATTATATTAACAGAACAACAAACTAAAGAACAAGAACATAAATTCTGGAAATCAGGTGGGGAGAATCTGGATAAAAATTAAAGGGGAAGGAAACAACAGGGATGTTATTGTGAGAGTCTACTACAGACCCCCAAGTCAAACTGAGGAATTGGATGATGCCTTTCTAGAACAGATGACCACACACTCAGAAAGGAGAAATATAGTATTGATGGGTAACTTCAACCATCCTGATATTTGCTGGAAGTCAAACTCAACTAATCCTTCAAGGTCTAGCAAATTCCTTACTTGCCTCAAAGACAATTTCTTTGTCCAAAAGGTGGAAGAGGCTACAAGGGCATCAGCTATTTTAGATCTGATCCTAACCAACAAGGATGACCTGGTAAATGGAGTGCAAGTGTGGGATCCTTAGGTAGGAGTGATCATGTCCTGGACTTTCTCATACAGTGGGAAGGAGAAGCTAGGCATAGTCAGACACTCATTCTAGATTTTAGGAGAGCTGATTTCAACAAACTTAGGGAAACACTGGGAGTGATCCGATGGTCAGGAATACTAAAGGAGAAGGCAGTTCAGGATGGATGGAAGTTTCTCAAAAGGCACAAAGGCATAATGAAAGGCAAAATCTCAAACTGTTCCAATGGGAAGGAAAAATGGGAGGTGTCTCAAGAAACCGGGTTAGATGACAAGAGAACTTTCAATTGAACTAAATTTTAAATGGGAGATGTATAAGAAATGGAAAAGGGGCAAAATCACTAAAGAGGAATTCAAACAAATAGCTAGCACATGGAGGGGTAAAGTCAGGAAAGCCAAAGCCCAGAATAAGCCCAGGCTTGCTAGAGCGGTTAAGGACAATAAAAAGGGCTTTGGGGGGTATGTCCGTAGCAAAAGAAAGAATAAGGAAATAGGGCCACTGCAGAGAGAAGATGGAGAAATTCTAACAGGGGACAGAGAAAAGGCAGAACTACTCAACATCTTCTTTGCCTCAGTCTTTTCACAAAAGGAAAAGGGTGTTCAACCTGAGGAAAATGGAGCAAAGGACACAATAGGGGAAATGCAGCACAGAAGAAGTAAAGAGGAGGTACAGGAATACCTGATTATCCTAAATGAATTTAAGTCTCCAGGACCAGATGAACTACATCCAAGGATATTAAAAGTACTGGCAAATGTAATCTTAGAGCCACTGGCAATAATCTTTGAAAACTCCTGGAGAACAAGAGAAGTCCCAGGAGACTGGAGGAGGGTCAACATTGTCCCTATCTTCAAAGGGGGGGGGGAGAGAATCCCAACAACTATCGCCCAGTTAGCCTGACATCAATACTGGGAAAGATTCTAGAACAGCTCATTAAACAGAGTCTATGAACATTTAGAAGGGAATGTCATAATCACTAAAAGTCAATGTGCGTTTCTCAAAAACAAGTCATGCCAGACTAATTATCAGTTTGGTAGATGAAGGGAATGCAGTTGACATAGCATATGTTGATTTCAGTAAGGATTTTAAAAAGGTCCCCCACTATATTCTTGCAAACAAGATAGTAAAATGTGGGGTAGACAATGCAACTGTTAGGTGGGTTAGTAACTGGTTGACTGACCGCACCCAAAGGGTGCTCAGCAATGGCTCCTCTTCATCCTGGAGAGAAATGACCAGTGGTGTGCCACAGGGTTCTGTCCTGGACCCAGTGCTATTCAACATCGTTATCAATGACTTGGGTGAAAGAATGGGGGGCATGCTTCTCAAATTTACAGATGACACCAAATTAGGTGGGATAGTTAATAAACCAGAAGATAGGATGAAAATTCAAAATGACCTTAGTAGATTAGAAAGTTGGGTGAAAGCTAACAAAATGAATGTCAACACAGAGAAATGTAAGGTACTACAGTTAGGACATAAAATTACCTGTTATGACAATAAATGTATTCTGTTGTATGTACACCTGCACTCAAAAAGCATAGTAGTTTGTATGGCTTTTGTGACATTTTTTGTGTACATGTGTAGGTTTGCACCCTGGTATGCTTGGGAGGGGGAATGTGAAGAAATGTTTTCTGTGTGTCCTGTTGACCATGTCCCTCACATGACCACCAGCTGCATATATCCAAGTCTGTCCACACAAACCTTCCTGGCATGTACCTGTCCCCTCCACCCCCGATCTCTGTGGGACATTTTTTGTGTCTAAACTGTGCCCTGTGCCATATAAGTACCATAGAACGAGAAGTAGCATGAGTGAGAGGAGGAGGAGGAAACAGCTAATCCTAGAGCTGCAGTGCCACCGGCGGTCCACCTGGCTGAGATCAAAGGGAAGAGGGTGTGTTGCTCAGCAGCCATAGTAGCTGCTACTGCCCTGCATCAGTTCATGGATTCCAGCGCAGAACAAATGTACAAACTCCTGGAACAAGGGGACCGTGCCTATTATCTTGCTGAACATTCCTATCACCTCAGGAAGAGTGAGGCAGAACACCGGAGGGAGTTCCAACAGAGATGCCTCAAGCAACTGGAGTGTGTTGCCCACGAACACCAGTGTATCACAGACTCCCTAGAAGTGCAGGTCAGCTTGTGGATGCCATAACAGGGCCCCAGAGGTCCATTGGTGCCACTTAACCACATTCCAATGTTTCTTATCAGCAAGGATGGTGACATGGGCCCCTTTGCACAGAGTATCTAACAGTGATTTATTATGGCTGTCATCGCCCACTCTGGTGTCTTTAATACATCAGGGTCCTTCAAACGGTCATCTGCCTCTGAACATCCTAAACATTCCTGTTGCCAAAATCTTCCAGCATTACATTCTTTTTCAGGGGCCTCAACTCCCAGAATCCTCTCTGTATATGGCTAACTTGGCATCTATTTTCTACATTTCCAACATAGATGGCTAAAATATCTTGATTATTGAAACTTTTTCACCTCATTCCCCCCTTTAAAGTTTAATTCTATGCAATTATAGCTTTACCTTAAGTAATATCATAATAACAAAAGACAGTCAATCATGGGCAGTCCTTTTAAAATACAATTGTTAGGCAATTGACTATTTCATTATAATGCTTGTTCAGATACTGGTGTGTCATCATTTGTTTTGGTCCCTGCAAATCATACACTGCACATATCCGAGTAGCTGTTTGTGTCTGTATCATGGTCTTTACCCTTTGTTTCATATATTTCAGAATGCATGATATACACAGACATCTTATCACCAGAAACACTGTAACAATCACAACAGAATCAAACAAACTACAAATCCATTGACTATCAGGTAGCAAATTCGTAAGCCACACCCAGAATTCCCCAGATCTTTCATATTCTGATCTGATATTCCGAACTACATCATGAATTTTCCCAGCATTCTCTTCCACCAAGCCAGACTCATTTACATAATGGCAACAAGTGGTGTTTAACCAAACACAAAGACCTCCTTCTTTGCTGTGTAAGTAATCTAAAGCCAACTTGTGTTGTGCCAATTCTCCTGCCAAAGAATTTATTTCAGTGTGGACTGCAGTAAGTCCCTTTGCAGTGGAATTTGCCACTATTTCCAAGTGAGCTGACAACTTTCTTATTTGTTCAATGTTCCATTGGGCTCCAATACTGGGAATCCCAACTGCAAAGAAAGTTTCACTGCCTGTTAAGTATCCTATGTGTTGTCAGGATCATATCCCAGCTTAGAATCATATACTCTCTTAACTTGGTGTTCTACAAACTGTTTTTGCCAAGCAAACTGCTTTTCCCAGGTTCCTTTCGACTGACCTAGTGGATGGTAGGAAATACCTGCTGAGGCTAAACCACCAATTGTGCCATTCCACTCCGGTGGCAAAACCCTTCCTGCCCATTCTCCACATACCCAGTAAAACCCTTTTGGGAGACCATATACAAACAGTTCTTGCTGTGATCGCTCCTGCTCTTGAATTCTGTTAATAGGAGCAGTATTTTTAGCATTTCCATATAAAGCCATCCATCCCACTAGGGGATCTAGGCATTCACAAGTCAAGATTGTCTCTATGTGGTCTTAGATATACAAACATCCAGGTCTCAACAATACTATGTGGATACAATTGTTGTAGTCTCCCACATTTATATGGGTCTTGGGGTACCCTTGGGAAACAGTGGCTTGATCTTTTGCACCATGCCAGTTTCTAACACACAATGGGGATTCTGGGTTTTCTGATTGGTGTGACAATGTGAATTGACTTGCATCTTTTATAGTTTGTCCTGTTTGGTCACTGCATAGACCCCAGCTTTATTCCAACCCATTAATCCCATTGTGAAAATCACTTTCACTGCCATCCTTTTGCTTGGGTTGAAGGCATGTGTGTGCAAGCCCAACAACTAGTTATGTTTGCTATGTTAGATATGTTGTTAATTAGCTGATGGAACTCATTTGTACTCCATTCTGGCTTACCACAATCAACACTATCTATTTCGTCGAGGGGAATGTCACTATACATATGCCAAATAACATCTTAATATAAATTTATATTTCCTAGTTTCTAATCTTGAGTTCTCTGGTATGGTGGGGCTATGCGCTGGACACCTGAAAACCAAGACAGGTGCTACAGAGCCCTTCTTAATCTTGACTGAAGAGCAAAACTCTGCTTTCTAACCAGCCTCCAGAGTGGTTAAAGCAGAGCCTGCAATCCTCTAAAATATTTGGCCAAGCATCATTAACCTGATTCCAGGGCAGGTTAAATCCCTTCTCTGTGTACAAAGCTCCATGGGCATGCAAAGTAGTGAAAGCATACTTGGAGTCTATATAGATGTTTACAGTCAGTTTGTCTGCCAACTCCAAGGCACGAATGAGTACTATTAATTCAGCCTTCTGAGCAGAGGTCCCTATTGGTAAGGAGTCTGTTTCTGTCTCTTTGTCATGGGTGACAACAGCATAGCCAGCATATCTGACTCCTTCTTGCACAAAACTGCTCCCATATGTGAAGTAAGTTATATCTGGATTGGGCCACAGCACATCTTTCAAATCTGGTCTACTGGAGTAAACCTCATCCATGGTTTGGATTCAATCATGTTCTGGTATTCCCTCAGGATCTACAGGAAGGAGTGTCAATGGGTTCAAGTTAATTGTTATTCCCAGCTGGACTCTAGGGTTCTCACACAGCATGGCTTAATATTTTAATATCCTGCTATTGGTAAACCAATAGTTCCCTTTATAGTCCATCAAATGAATCTCTGCATGGGGAACTTCTACTAGCAGTGTTTGACCTAGAGCCAACTTATCTGCTTCCTTGATCAAAAGGGCAGTGACATCTATCACTCTTAGACATGCAGGCCATCCATAGTTTTTTGTGGGTTTTTTGGGCTGTGTGGCCATGTTCTAGAAGAGTTTCTTGCTGACATTTCGCCAGCATCTGTGGCTGGCATCTTCTCTTCTAGAACATGGCCACACAGCCTGAAAAACCCACAAAAAACTATGGATGCCAGCCATGAAAGCCTACAACTTCACAATGCAGGCCATCCCTTTGCCACAGCATCAATCTGTTTTGAAAGATAGGCTACAGGGCAAGCCCACAATCCCAACTGCTGAATTAAAACTCCTATGGCTACCCCATTCCTCTCATGAACATACAGGGAGAATGGTTTGGTACCAACACTATGTCCACCTCGCTGATGCTCTTCACTGGTTCCCTGTGGAGATCCTGTGTTGAACGTACACACCTGTGCATAAAACATCACAAGTTTTAGAAATAGAAAGTTTATTCATAAAATATAGCTTTTGCCGGACCTGCATACGTGTGCAGATTGTGGCATAAATTTAAAAAAATCAATAAAAGAAACAATGCAACAACTATTTACACTTATTTACACATAGGGGGAAGGGGAGGGGGCTATTTGCAAATGGGAGTTAGGTACAACGGGGGAAGAAGAGGAGGGGGAGGAGGGAAGTATGTACAAGGGAAAGGGAAGGGGAAGGTGCTTCAGGGATGGGAAGGTGGGTTGGGGTGGACCAAGACAGTCCAGGATGGCTGCCACCACGTCACCAAGCTTGACCTCACCCTCTATGGCAACCATCCTGTCCTCCAGTCATTGATCTGCAAGGAGAAAGAAAAGAGAAAAGTGTGGTTAGGAGGTTGCTCTGAACCCCATCACCCAATGCCACAGCCAGGGTTCCTGGGTGCCCCCCACTCCCTCTCTGTGTTTCCCTGCCACTTTTATCTCGCTGACGTTCCTGGTCCCAGCTCCCTTGAAGGTCCGCCAGGTGGGCAGAATCAATGGCCTCCTGCCGTACTCCTCCTGGCAGTCAACGGCTCGGACCAGGCTGTTCCTCCTCAGGGCCTCCTGTGAAAGGGAAAAACACACCATTTAGAAAGCCAGCATGGGAAGTAGTGGGAGAAGGGAGGGACAAGAATGCCGTGGAGGCTGCAGTCATGCAGCCATCACCCCTCCCCATGGGGACCTACCTGCTGGCATAGGGGGCTGTTGTGCCTTCAGAGGGAGGCCACAGTCCAGGCTAGGCTAGGCCCAGATCAGCCCAATTCCAAATCAAGAAACCATCCTCGATGATCCATGGTCCCCTGGAGGACGACAGAGTAGCTGTCTTTTCAGTTGACAAACTTGTTCCTCCACCCCAAGGTTGGCACAATCAGACAGTGGCACCCATCTATGGCACCAACTACTTGGGGGAAGCTGAGGTCAGCGAATCCTTGCATGATCTGTGGGTGACAAGAAGGGGGGGGGAAGCAGAGGGTTAATGACAAAAGTCAGGGTACTTACAAACTCATGACATTTTTTGCATGCGTGTGCAGGTTCAACGACCCTAGCAGCCTAATGTATACAGAGACAGCCATACTGTATGCTGGCTGATGGGTTTTGGCATCCGTGCACAGGTTCAACGACCCTAGCAGCCTAATATATATAGTGACAGCCATACTGTGTGCCAGGTCATGAGGTTTTTTGCACCAGAGGTGAAAGGGACAAGTATGTACGAATGTCCATACCTGAGCAGTGTCCCCAGGTACACTGTCTGTGCCAGCAGCAGTTTCTCCATGTTGAGGACGAACTCCACCAACACTTCCCCCACAGTGGTAAGGCCGATCCGAAATTGCTCTGATGCCTGCTTGTAGTTGGCTTTGTAGGCGAGGACCCAGATGGCCAAGGTGATCCTCTTATCCACCAGGATGGCTTTCCTCATCATGGTGTCAGGCCTCTCCATTTCCAGACACAGGATTTCTACTATCCTGTGGAAGAGGGCAAGGGGCATTAGGAAGAACATCCTCCATTGCTCATCGGATCAGATGTATGTGACAAACCCATCCCACCATTCGGTGCTTCTGGGTAACATCCATGAGCAGCACGGGGCTCTCTCGGGTGGCATCAGAGTGGCAGCACATTGTGCAATGCTTGTTGCAACACCCACTCTACCAGTTGTCACTTCTGGGTCCTCTAAGTCATCACTAGAGTCTTGTATGCATGCAGCTGCTGCAGGGACCATAGCGGAGAATCCTGTGGCCATGCACTGCAGGCTGACTACCAGTGCAGACCACTCAGTCACTGTGGCATCCATGATCTCTCTGCTTCGCACAGTGCGCAGGTGCATAGCAATGCCGACATTGCTGTTAAAGGGACCATGTTGTCCCGGCGCATGTCTGCCTGTGCCAGAGAGACCACGAAAAAAAATTAATGCCACCACTGCGGGCCCATGTGGTTACTCCATCGGCATTTAGAGAAACCTTAGGGCCAGCAGTGCGGGTGATGAGGCTTCACTGCAGCGTCGGAAAAGCTGCATTAACTGCCACCCATTGTGGTTGCTCCACTGCCACTTAAGGCATCCTCAGGGCAGGTGCTGTAGTTTAGGGAAAAGGCTACTTCAGGTCACTTTTTCCTGCCCATCTACATAGCCCCTAAGTTTGTGCACATCCTCTTGATTTTCTAGTTATTGAAACTCAACCTCCCCCCCACACACACATGCACACACCCCTCACTACCACTTCCCTTTTTTCTGTTAAAGTTGCCTCCTAGATTTCAGACTCAACTTGAGACTTGACTTGAGAGTATCTTGCAATGACATGTGTCAACTTTAGACTTGGAGTAAAAGACTTGAATACATAGGATCACAGAAAAGCAAAAGCTTGTTTGAACAAAAAGTTCTTCACCTGAAAAAGAAAAGGAAAGCAGAGAAGGGCCAATTTAGCCTCCCAATGAAGAGAATTCCACAGGGTAGGAGCAGGCAGCTCTCTCCTGTGTCCTCACCAGTTGGACCTCTGATGGTGATGGAAGAAAGCTCTCCCCTGAGAAGCTTAAGACTCCAATAGGTTTGTGTATAGAGATGTGGTCTTTCATGACCATGGAGCTTTATAGATCATGACAATCATATAATGTGTGGCAAAACTGGTGTTAGTTTTTTTGAAACAATTATTCACTAATGAGTCTGATCCTGACAACACTATTTGTTTGAAAAGGGGCTCATACTTTCATTGGCCAACTGACAGTGGCTGTATATCAGAGCTGAGTAGCATGTAGCCCACAACCCACATACATCTTTGAATTGTTTTGCACCACCATGAGACTCCAATGATGTATTCCAGGGCGCCTGTGACAACAGAAGCTTTAAAACATTGTATTGTTCTTTAAAAACAGACTTCCAGTGTGAGGATCTCTGGAGGAGGTTGCAGTTGCGAGTGCTCCGTGACTTCACCTCCATGAAAACGGTATAGGAGGGAACAGGGACAAGTTTTACCTGTCCCTACCCCCTCCGTGTGGAGGGGATACCGAACAGCTCATAAACTTAGCCTCCACATACAGTCAGAGAATATTAAATGGATGAAGCAGTGTTGAACCCAATGACCAGTGGCATCTTGGCATTGGGGCGCATAGGAAAGTAAGCAGCCTGGAGAGTGAGACTAGAGCTGAGACCTCCCATTATCAGAGGCGCCGGCAGGCAGCCAAAAAAGGACCTCACATTTTTAATGAAGATAACAAGAAGAGTTACCGGTACATTGTGTAAAGAAAACCAGGAAGCAGGTGTCAAAGCAGATCGGTAGAGCGTTAAATACCTTGGAAGGACCGGAGACGCTGGTGGATCCTGAAAAGCAAAGCAGCTTATTTATATACCGCTTCATATCACGCTATGGGATGTCTAAGCGGTTTACAACTGTGAGCTGATTGCCCCCCAACAAGCTGGGTACTCATTTTAGCGACCTCGGAAGGATGCAGGCCTGAGTCGAGCCTCAGCCCTGGCTGGTATTGAACTCACAACCTTGTGGTCTATGAGTGAGTGGCTGCAGTACAGGCATTTAACCACTGCGCCACCTGAGCGGGGAGATGCCCGACATTCCAAGGCACTTTGAGCGTGGCAAGGATCAAGGCAAAAATTAAGGCATAAAGTAAAACTGAAACGGAAGCTGGAGTGAGATAATTGACGATAGAGATAGAAAGTAAAGACAGCTGAGACTGAAAAGACTTCTGAGTTTCCTGAGTCTCCTGAAAATAAAGACCATGGATGCTGTAAGTAAAAACAAGGTGCACAGGGAGTGTGTGTGTGACTTCAGGTTACCTGTTAACTTATGGTGACCCCATGAATTTCATTGGGTTTTCTTAGGCAAGGATTACTCTGAGCTGGTTTTGCCAGTTCTTTCTTCTGAAATATAGCCTACAGCATCTGGTATTCCATGGCAGTTTTCTATCTAACTACTAACCAGGGCTGTATGTCCGTCATACTCAAGTGATGCCCAGTGCAGAATGCCAAACAGATCATCGCCTCGTAAGATGTAAGCTCAAACCCAAGAAGGGTAGCATCTTAAAGAGGAGATTCCAAGTCAACAATCTTCAACAAGCTACCATGAGAGACAACTTCCAGGCAAATCTGCAATCAAAACTTGAAGACCACCCTACAGATCCTTCTCCTACAGTGCTTTGGCAACATATCAAAAGCAGTATCCTCCAGTCTGCTGAAGAATCCCTCGTGTTCTCTCATAAGAAAAATCAAGACTGGTTTGATGAAAACAACCAAGAGATCCAGGAGCTGTTGGCAAAGAAGAGAACTGCTCACCAGGCATACCTCACTCAACCAACTTGCCATGTAAGAAAAGCAGCTTTCCGTCTCATGTGTAGTAAACTTCAACAAAAACTCCGAGACATTCAGAACAAGTGGTGGATCAATATAGCAGAAAAGACACAACACTGTGCAGATCTGGGTGATCTTAGAGGATTTTACAAAGCTCTTAAAACAGTGTTTGGACCTACTTATCAGGTCCAAAGCTACTTATACAGTACAGATGGTGAAACACTAATTACTGATAAAGCCTCCATCCTGAATCGATGGGCTGAAC
>JAIPUX010001232.1:168908884-168920111 GCA_020142125.1 Phrynosoma platyrhinos | reverse complement strand
CCCTGACTCATGAACTGTTCCACCCCCAACCCCCCAGCATGCAAACATGTTGCCAGTGTACTGGACAAAGCAGCAACAGGAAGTGATGCGATATCATTTCCAAGCACCATTTTGGCTACAGCCTGGTTGGGAAAAGAGGTATTGGGAGGTTCTGGGCATTGGGGAAGTTCTTGGCACATATGAGATGCTTTCAATTAAGTTTTAGGGTGAAAATTGTCCTCAATTCATACCAAAAATAAAATAAAATATTTCCAACACAGATTTGGTGAATTAGTGTGATCTTGAAGAATTACAAAAGTGAGACCAGATTCAGTCCAGGGATCAAATATTCCCCACAATGGTCTAACCAACTATTGACACCTGTAACATCATCAAAGGCGCTGATAGATTTTACATAGGATTCATCCCTAGCCCTACCCTTGATAAATACATGATGGTTCCCCATGCAAGTACTAAGCCAACCCTGGTTAGCTTATAAAAGCAAAGAAGATCAGATGTGCTCAGTTTGATATGGTAGTATATACCTTATATCCAAACTTGCAAACAGCAAAGCAATGGCTAGAGCAGGGGTAGGCAACCTAAGGCCCGGGGGCCGGATGTGGCCCCCCAAGGCCTTTGGACTGGCCCCAGGCCGGTCCTGCCACTGCTGCCCTCCATGATGATATTGATTATTGTTGTTATTACTTGTTCTTGGGGTTTTCTTGGCAAAATCTCCACAGGGGTTTTGCCATGGCTTTTCTGGGGCTGAGAGAGTGTGCATGCATTTTTAAATTTTAAAAAAAAATATTTATTATTATTTATTTATTTATTTTTGGTGCTTCGCCCCCCCCCCCCATTGTTTGAGGGACAGCAACCTGGCCCCCGGCTCAAAAACGTTGTCTACCCCTGGGCTAGAGGTATCAAGAGAATAAAACCAGAAATAAAACCAGCAACAAAGAGAATGGCAACCAGTGCAAAATTCACTGACCATATCAACTAGTTGCAGAGAGCAACTTAACTCCCCTGTTTTAGACTAGCTGAAATTTCTGGACTTTCAGAGGTAGCCCCACCTATGATCCAAGACTGATGTTTTGCAATAATCCAAGGATGATTACAGTCTTCTTTGTTATAACATTATAGCTGTGGGGGAGGAAATGCTTAACCATTGTTTCATTACTATTTGAGTAATTCATTGCTGATTGTTTTTTAACCAATTAGTTGCCCAGCCCTAACCTATATATAAACCAAATTGGCCTTTGCCCTGTCAGTGAAGAAACAGCACATCTAGTTTGGTTATGAACTAAACCTTTACTAAATGAGCAGAATGAATACTTGCAACATTTAGAAATCACAGCTTGATTTCCTGTTTAACTCAAAATTCCACCCTCTCTCCTCAGCCTTCAAGCTAACAATGTAATTCTTCACTGATTTTCTTTTCAAAGGAAAGTGATGAATAATTTTGCTGAAAGAAAATCTTAGCAGTTTTCAATTCACAATTCAAGGATTACTCTGAATAAAATTTGTGCATGGTATTTTTGTGCTGAAGCATTATTCTGTGTGGATAACACTAGACAGAAAACACTACTCCCTGTGCAAAACAACCACGTGTAAATTTTGTACAGAATAAGTCCTGAACTACAAAGATTCTTCTTGTCTCTGACTGTTGATATTCAAAACACACACACACAGAAAAACCATATATCACATATTTTTAATATTCTTCTCTCCCTTCTTCAAGTACCTGTTATTTTGCACACATCTCCACTGTATAAATAATGCAGTTTGATGCCACTTCAACTGACATGTCTCCATATTAAAGAGCCCTGGAATTTGTAGTTTTGTGAGGCACCAGCATTTTGGCAGAGAAGGCTAAAAATCGTAAATCCCAGGATTCCGTAGCATGGAGGTACAGCATTTAAATTCATGTCAAACTGCATTATTTTTACAGTGTAGATTCACTTGTTGCCAGCACCAGGGTGTGATCCTGTCAGCACCAAGTCTTGATTGTTTGTTCTTTCCATCATTCGTGTCTGAATTTTCCTACCATGAAACTGTAGGGGACAGAGAACAGATTTTCCTCTTTCATTTATTCATAAGGTGGTGTATCTGGATGATTTGAAGGCAATGAGCTGTAGCCAAACAATCTTTTTTATCACTGCCTCCAGCTTTCTGCTGCCTGTTTCTTACACCGGAGCCTTGCATCATGTTTTCAATCAGACTGAACTTTCCATCAAGCAATGCATTATAAGCAGCCCATGAAATGAGTTCTTGAAAGGACCCTTGCAGAGAAGGGAGAGGATATTGGTTGGATGAACCAAAAAGAAGTTAATGTAGTAGTGATTTTGTCCTTCTTCTTCTCAAGCTGAAATGGGAGACATATGATGGATACATCAACAACATCAGAAAAATAGAGGAATAATATGTCTTCCTGTAGTACAGGGCTCAGTCTCATCTGGATGGAGTTAACAATTGTCAGGATTATATATCATGCATGTGTGTGTAAATCTACACTAATATACAAAGATATAGCCATGTTAGTCTGTAGAATCAGTATGTAGAGAAATCTTGTAGCACCTTTGAGACTAACTGAAAGAAAGAAGTTGGCAGCATGAGCTTTCATAGACTTGAGCCTACTTCCTTAGATGCATTTGACTTAAGTCTACAAAAGTTGATGCTGCCAACTTCTTTCTTTCAATTGGTCTCAAAAGTGCTACAAGATCTCTCTATACTAACATAGTGGTTGTGCTATACCTCCCTTCTGCTAAGTAAAACACTGTGCAATTGATTGTGTATCTGCCATTGCCTGCTTATTCTCTCATTGTGCAAAGAGGAAAGCACAGTGACTGTTCCTGCAATCCCAGTAAATCTAATATATTGAAAGCACCAACAAATAGTTATGCATCATCCAAGAATGTGCTGCTGTCTGGTTAGAAATCATGCTGATTAATCTCAGCTAAAGCATACTCACTGAACCAGCTGTTGAAATGACATATCTATAATTTATTAATTTATCATTTATTTATTTATATCTCACCTTTCTCCCAGCACGGGACACAAGTTTTAAAAGCATAATTTTTAAAAAAAACAAAACTCTTAATACGAAAGTTAAACATAATTAAACTAACTTGGATATTAAAAACACAAGTTAAAAACGTAAGCTGTAGTCAGTATTTCACAAAATGTTTAAAACATAATAAAATAAGAACACTACATCCCCCATTAAAAGTTTTATCTGCTGCAACATATTAAAAAGCAAACACTTCCTTAAATAAAAAGCTCTTTTACTTGCTGTCAAAAAGACAGCACGGAGGAAGCCAACCGGACATCCCAAGCAAGGATGTTCCATAGCTTGTGAGCAGCCACCAAGAAGGCTGTCTCTTTATGGGACAGTGATGGGACTGAGAGAAAGCTGACTGATTCAATGTCTCTACTGTAGCACAAATGAACAATAGGATTTAGGGCCCTGTGGAGTTCTTACACTGGTAGAACTATGAACTAAATATGCCCATTACACAAGGGCCAAAAAAATATAACCACATATGTTAGAGAACTTTCACAGGTATATGACAACAATAGGATAAAATCAAAAGCAACTGTCATATCATCCTTAGAATCATAGAGTTGGAAGAGACCATCCAGTCAGCCCCCTCAAAATGGCTGCCCAGAAACTGCTTTCCTTCTTGTCCCTGGCAGGGACAGGCCTGGAAAGCTTCTGGGAGGAGTTATATAGAGCTAGGTGGCTAGCTCCACCCCCTTGTAACTCACGGTTGTGACTCACCGAAGCCCCACTAGCTCAGCAACAAACACACTCTCCCAAGTGTTTTAAAAAAATTTAAACACTCACCCACTCAAAATGGCTACCCAGAAACTGCTTTCCTTGCAACATCCACAATCCTTGCTTTCCTTGCAAAATCTACAATCCTTGCTTTTTGCTACAAGTTCATATACAGCTTAAATCAAGTCATCATATATTTTCTTCTTTTAATAATCTTTATTCACAAAAGTTTATACAGTTGGTCTTTGTTATCCACTGGAGTTTGGTTCCAGGATCCCCCGTGGATAACAAAACCCATGGGAGCTCAAGTTCCATTAAATATAATGGCATAGCAAAATGGCGCCCCTTATATAAAATGGATAATCAAGGTTTGCTATTTGGAATTAATACTTTTTTAAACAAATATTTTCAAGCCGTGGATGCTTGAATCCGTGGATAAAAAAATTCATGGATAAGGAGAGCCAACTGTACATATAAAACAGCTCATCATTTAAAACAACCATACATTGTAATATTTAACATCCAAACAACCTCTTTATATAGCACCACACACCCAATTTATCTTTAAAACTCACATCAACAATATGACAAAGGTTTTCATATCTAATACTTTTTAATTATAGAGTACATACCTTATCTATACCTTTCAGCTATATTGTTCCTCCCATTTAACCTGGTAACCTTTCTAAATTATTCCCCCTCCCACTACCTTTTCCTTTCTTCTTACACTATCCTCAGCTACACCTTCATCAATTTCCTTCTTTAACCATTCTTCATCATTCCCAATCATCTATTTTACATTTTTTTAAAAAATTTAAAATAATTTTATTGAAAATATTAAAACAACATACAAAGAAAAAGACACCTACAAAAATCACAAACTAAACAACACAATTCAGTACAATACAATACAATACAAAACATTAAGAGAATGAAACAGAACAAAGCACAAGCAACAAACTACAAAGAAATATACTAGAAGATAGGAAGAAACATAAAACACTAACTTCCTAAATTGAAACCAAGGATTAAGAAGTATCAGATCAAATAACCACTTAACCCTACTCAATAATACATCACGGATCTTACTTTATAAAAATAATAAGTGAATCTTAAGTTTATAAATTGACTAAGCTACCATTTCTTTATCAAACATACACTTTATCTGAACACAACTAGACAAAATACAAAAGAAAATATTTATATCTAGACCCATTACTTATTTAAATTACGATTGCAAATTAAGATCCGATATACTAAATATAATATTAATATTTACCATAGTATTTCAATATACAATTCCTTCACTGAAACGCTATCACTCAATCATAAATACTTAACCATAGTGTAATTTAATTATATAACATAATGTACTTCAATAAAGAGTCTTAACACTATTCTTGCTATACACTTTAAAATATCTATATTTTCCTTGCTTGTAAAACACAACCATCATGAAAGTCAATAAAAATTCTACTAATAGTCCAAAAAGATTATAGACCGTGACTTATTTTCAAGTTCGTTTTTTTTATATATATTGATACCATAAATTCCAATTTTTATGAAAGTCAGACATCCCTATGTTTTGAGTAAAGTGTGTTAATTTTTCCATTTCATGTATGTCATATAATTTCAATCTCCATTCTTCAACAGAGGGAATTTCTTTTTTCCTCCAATACTTTGCATATAATATTCTAGCCGCGGTTAACATGAAAAAAAGCAATTTTCCATTTATTTATTTTTTCTATGTCCTCATTTACAATATTTAAAAGATATAGTTTAGGGTCAAAAGAAATTTGAAAATTCAAAATTTGCCATATCTCTCCATTAATTTTTTTCCCAATATTTCTGGGCGAATTTGCATGTCCACCACATGTGTATATATGAGGCCCCATCTTCTCCACACTTCCAACATTTTGGATCATAACCATTGTACATTTTGGAAAGTCTTGTTGGTGTCAAATACCAATGAAACCTTGATTTGTATAAATTTTCTCTTAGATCAACGCTGACAGTATATTTTATGGTCTTTTTCCAAATTCTTTCCCATTCCTCTAATTTAATATTTTGCTTCAAGTCTTTGACCCAACTAATCATATAATTTTTTATTATATTCTCTTCTAATTCCCAATCCCTGATTAAGTTATAGTATTTAGATATTATCTTTTTGTTCTCACCATTCACAATATTTTCAAAATTTTTATAAGCAGGTCCAATTTGGTCCGAGCGGGAGTCCAACTTAAATCTCTCGAGTAACTGTCTGTAAGTAAACCAGTTTAGATTATATCCGGCTGCAATGAGTTCTTCATGTGATATAAAAGCCATATCTGATCCTTCAAATTTAATCAATTTCTTATAACAAAGCCAGGTTCCCTCGTTATGTATCCTTTATATCAGAATGGCTTCCACCAGAGAAGCCCAATAGGGGATCTTGGTACACCAATTCTTTTTATATTTTAGCCAAACTCTCAGACATGCCTTACGTATGTAATGATTTTTAAAATTATTATCCCTCTTAAATTTATCGTAGAACAAATATGCATGAAGCCCATATTGTAAATCCACCTCCTCTAAATCCAGAAGCCTCTTATTATCCAGTTTGAACCAATCATGTAGCCAATTTAATATACAGGCATCATAGTACCACAATAGATTAGGCATTGCTAAACCGCCTCATTCAAGAGTATCATACAAATTTATTATCTTAGTTCTAGATTTTTTTATTGGACCATATAAACTTGGAAATGTCCCTATTCCACATTTTAAGAGGGGCCTCATTATCTATAATAGGAATATTTTGGAAATAATAAATCATTTTAGATAGAACTGACATTTTTACCAAAGCAATCCTGCCGAGCCAGGATATATTCAAATTGCCCCATTTCCTAAAATCTTAGTTAATTTCCGACCAGACTATATAATAATTGTTTTTTTAAAAATCAGAATTTTTTGCAGTCAGCCAAATTCCCAAATATTTAACTTTATTTTCAGACTTATATCCGGATATATCAGTCAATTTGTCAACTTCATTTTTAGGAATATTTATTAACAACATAACTGTTTTATTCTTATTAACTCAATACCCAGAGATGGAACCAAATTGCTGAAGAGTGTTAACAACACTCCCCATGCATTCGTTGGGGTTAGATAACGTTAAAACAATGTCATCTGCATATGCCCTCAATTTATAACTTTGTTTTTGAATTTTGACACCTAGGATTGATTTATCATTCCTGATTTGAATCAGTAAGACTTCTAAAGTAAGAATAAATAATAACGGTGCCAAAGGGCAACCTTGATGAACCCCTTTATGTATATAAACTTTGGATGTCTTCTCACCATTTATTATAATCTGTGCTTCTTGTTTAGAATACATTTTTCTGATCCAATTAATGAATATATCACCAGCCTCAATTTTCTTTAAAACCTCAAACATGAAGCTCCAATTAACATTATCAAATGCCTTCTCTGCATCCAGAAAGACTAACGCCAATTTTTTATGGAAATTCTTTTGGTGTATTTCAATTAAATTCAACAGAATCCTAAAATTTTCTTTCGTCTTTCTGGATGAGAGAAAGCCATTTTGGTCTGAATGGATCCAATTATCTAGTATACTTTTAAACCGCTTTGCTAGAATCACCGCAAACAATTTATAATCTGGATTTAATAAAGAAATAGGTCTATAGTTATTGGGGTCTAATTTATCCTTATCCTGTTTCAAAATTAAAGTAATATTCGCAGAGCTCCATGTTTGAGGGATTCCCCTTTCCAAAACATTGTTCATAATATCTAATAAGGGCAGTATTAACTGAGAAGCAAAAATTTTATAATATTCATTAACAAAACCGTCTGGACCAGAAGATTTTGATGTTTTGGAATTTATAATTGCCTCTTCCAATTATTTATGGGTAATTGGCTCATTAAGAATATCCTTTTAATCTTGGGTTAATTTCAATAATTCAATTTTTCCTAAATAATCCTCAATTTTGGAAGTGTGAATTGGGGTCTACTTATACAAATCCCCAAAATGTCCAACAAAAACTTTTCAAATCAAATTTTGAGTTGTAATTATTTCGGAACCCTTTCTAATTTGAGTAATTGCCCATTTGGCTTTTCCTTTCCTGACCATATAGGCCAGAAGTCTTCTGGGTTTGTTGACTCCTTCATAGTACCTCTGCCTGACATATCTAATTTTTTTCTCAATTTGTTCCAAATTCAAATTAGAAATTTGTTTTTTTATGTACTTGATCTCATTCAAAATCTCAGGAGAGTCAGGTTCTTCTCTGAGTTTAATCTCGAGTCTTTCCATTTCCTTATTAAGTAAGGTTTCTTTTTGTTTCCTATCCCTTCTCCATTCACTTGTCTTTTGAATGATAACGCCTCTAATAACGGCTGTATGGGTATCCCATACCACATGCTTAGGAGTTTCTTGGTTTAAATTTTCTTTAAAGTAATATATTATTTTTTTTTCACCTCATCACAAATTTTAGGATCTTTTAATACATTTAAATTTAGTCTCCAATTGAATGATGGGTATCCAAATTTAATTTCCATCAGTACCGGATTGTGATCAGACCATATTTTTGGTAATGTTTCACACTTTACAGTTTTGGAAGTCAAATGCTCTGATGCCCAAATCATATCAATTCTGGAGAACGAATGATGTCTATTTGAATAGAAAGTAAACGCCTTGTCCTGTCCATTTTTAACTCTCTATATATCTCGTAGATTCAAAATCTCTGTCAGATTGAAAACTCAATTGGTAATTTTCCTTGATTCTTCTTGATGGGTTTTAAAGACCTTCGATCAAGATTTGGATCAACTACTCCGTTTAAGTCACCAACCATTATTATGTTTTTGTATTCCAATTCTAATATTTGTTCTTTTAATTTTTTATAAAATTTGTTTTTATTTTCAAGAGGTCCATATACACCTATTAATAGGTATTTATTGCCATCAATTTTGATTTCTATAATCAGGTATTGGCCATCATCATCAGCTAAAATTTGTGATGGTTCAAGTTCAGGCTTCACATAGAAGACAACTCCTCTTTTCTTGAATGGAGAAGCAGGTATAAACTCGGTGCCCAGTCGTGGACATCTAAGATATTTAATATCTTTTCTTCTAATTCTACACTCCTGTAGACAGTAGAGATCCAATTTAAATTTTTGTAAATAATGAAAAAAAATTGCGTTTCTGGGGAGTCTTCATTCCCTGTACGTTCCATGTGGCGAACTTAATTTGTTTATAAAGACCCATAATCTATCTTTCAAAAATTGTAACTCACGCCTAGTTACTATCAAATTATGCAAGAGATCCTGGTCAGTTATCAAAATATTCCTCGGCACCAAGTCTCACCCAGGAATTTGCTTGTCTTAAACTACTGTCTTCTATACTGTATTCTTCCTTTCTGGACCTGAATCCTTCATTTACATCATCCTTTTCATCTAGTCTGTCCTCATCTATATCTAAATCTTCTTCATCTATATCACTATCCCTTGTATCATCCACTGGCTGCTCAGGAGAACCAGCACCCATACATATATCGTCGTGATCATCATCCTCGACCCTATTTTGTCTGTCCCTGTCCCCATCTTTATCCTTTGTTTTTCGCCTACCCATACATTGCCTAATAAAATTATCTGCTTGCTCTGGGGTTAAGATTCGAATTCTCTTTTTATTCCACCAGAAGGTCAAACCTTCTCGTACCTCCCATCTGTATCTAATCTTCTCTTTTCTGAGGAATAACGTTAGATTTGCATAATTTTGCCTTTTCCTCAGAAGTCAGACAGGTACGTCTTTCATCACTTTAAGATCCTGGTCCTCAAAGCAAAACGGTGTTTCGTTGTGTTTAATAAAAAACTGATCACGAGTTTGCGTATGAACGAAATGAACCACCACATCTCTTGGAAGACCTCTCTGTCTTGCTTCTATAGAATTAGAATGAGAATGCAGAATGAGATAGACAGGATGTACCGGGCTATAGAATTAGCCCGGTACATCCTGTCTATCTCATTCTGCATTGACTCCAGATTTTTACCCAAAAAACCAGCCATTTTGGGAACTAATTTTTCAAACAAATTTTCATTTTTATCCTCAATCAGAATCCAAACCTATAATCCAATAACACTAATACTGGATTCAACACATATGCTAGAGTTAAGGATGCAATATTCTCTGGATATAATCCATCTGCTTTCAATTCAGCAAGTTCAGAACTTATTAAAGTTTATCAGAAGAAAAAGAAAAAAAATGAGACCAGATCCAAAGACGTTGCCTTTTTACGCTATCTAATTTATGCATGAGTCAGGGATTCTTGCAGATCCAACTCGGGAGTTGACTATGAAAGATTCCAGGTGTGAAGTCCAGCTGCTATCCTCCCACACAATCACACACACCAGCATGCTGTCCTGTTCTGCTGTTCTCTGATGTATATTGCCAGGCAGGATAAGCTAAACAATTCACAGACAGTCAAGGACACGGGCTAGAGTCTCAGTCCCAGGTTATCCTTGACTCCAAGCTGAAATTGTTATCATTGCATTAAGTCATTAAATAGCAAAACTTAAATAGATACAAAAAGTATCTTAGCTGACGAGAAGAAATAAGTGAGTATCTCCTTTAAAAGTTCTATGATTCACGATGTCTATCAGTCTATCAATCTACCCGACTATCATGTCTATCAGATTAAACAAAAATCAGAATAAGCTTCAATTATTCCAGGATTCTGAGTCTTATATCTTAATAATCCAGGATCTCCAAGCCGACACCAGGGATCAGAGTCTATCCTGATACAACAAACAGCCTCGGATCAATTATGCTGGCAGATCCACTCCAAACAAGAGAGAAACAAAAGGACCGGATGTTTTTACCTTGGGTTATTTTTGCATCCTTCTGTATCAGCTATCCTTTGAAACTAATCCAATTACTTTTAAAAAGAAATTATTTAAAAATTGGTGGCACTCCTATGCGGCTGCAGCCGCTCCAAACGTGGGGTTGTGGCTTGCTCTTGAGATCCTCCGGTCCGTTCAGGTGTTCAAAGATCCGTAATGACCCCAATCACCTATTTTACATTAACTCTCTCCCATCCTTTCATGCCTCACTTTTCTTTCACCTTCTTCCTTGTCTCTCTTCATATGTTTCCTTCCCTCTTCTCCCTCTCATTCTATTTTCCTCCTTCTCTTCCTCATCCTACCTCCTTCCAACCATCTTCACACATACACAAACTTTCAAACACGTCCTTTACCTCTCTTACCAAGCGGTCTTGGATGAAACCGATTATCTAGACCCATTTCAAATCGGCTTTAGGACAGGCTTTGGGGTTGAGACTGCCATGGCTGCCTTGACCGACGATCTGCATCTGAGCATCGACAGGGGTAGTGTGACCCTGTTGGTGCTTTTAGACCTTTCAGTGGCTTTTGATACAACAGATCACAGCATCCTCTTGGCCTGCCTGAGGGGGTTAGGTATCGGGGG
>JAIPUX010001232.1:168876589-168893443 GCA_020142125.1 Phrynosoma platyrhinos | reverse complement strand
AACTTAAAGCAGGGATCAAGCCTTTTGTATTCTAGTTCCAAGAAAGAAAACTCCAGAGTGCAAGTTCCAAAATAGCTTTATTTATGAGCCACAGGTAATCACCATCCATACAAAGACACTCACCCAAGCACACATTCAAGAACTAACAAAATGAAAGGTGGTAGCAGACAGCAACTTAAGGGGTTGCAGAGGGACATAGTGTACTGACTCCAGATGTGGAGCTCCAGTCAGGAGATACCAGGCAGAGAAGCAGCTCAAAAAACTGTCTTAGGATCATAGCTGTTCGCGCAGAGGGAAAATTGAGTCTATGTGCTGAAGGCTGCTGGCTAGGAAACAGACGCCACTGTTAAGTCTAGAAAGTCACTCATGACTGTTGGGTTCTTCTGAAGAGGCTTATTCATTTTAGTTGTAACAAAGTATTTATATGCATAGTATTGCAATATTTACACCAACTGACACAATGCTCTGCCATCAACTGACATCCACACCACCACACTGTGCACTGGAACATTTATTCTTACTTATTCAGCCATTCATAAAACTCCATATTTCCTATTGTATGGTTGTGTGCCCAATCTAAACCATTTATGAATTTTTAGACAATATGCAAATGTGCTTGTTCCACCACAATTCTGGAGAAAGAGAGTGCCACAGTGAAAAAGGCTTCACTTTGTTGGCTATAAAGAGAACAAATGCAGGTTCTTGGTAAATAATGATATAGTAATGTTCTCCAGAAGTACCAAATGATGTAAAACATATACAAGAGGAGTTAACAGAAAAATCAAACTGAAGGATTTCGACAGTTTGAAGAATTGCTTATGAATTAAAATGATGATAACCCAGGATGGAGAGATTCTGTTGTATTAGAAAAAAAAATTAATAAGATTATAAAAGAAGTGTGGATTAAACAACACAAAGATAGTCAAATTCCCATGACACCTGAGTTTGACAGTTTCAAGTAAAAAAAAAAGTGTTTGCATAACCTGAATTGTTCCATTCAGTACTTAGACATCTTTTATACATCACCATTAACACTAAGCTTGACATCAGTTTAGCAGTGGGCTGTTGAATAGGAAAGCCTCAAAACCCAGGTTAGTGGATTGGACTGCTTTGAAGTGTGTGGTATGATATCTCAAGAAAATAAGGGACAGGTGTCTGGTGGTGACTGGAGGGGTGTCTCAGCTAGAGTGCTATACAAACAGCTCCTTTACATCAGAGATTATTATTATTATTTGTACCCCACCCCTCTAAGAAAAATTGAGGCAGCTAACAACAATTAAAATTACATACAATATAAATCTCCCAAAGCCCAAAACCCACCCACCCCTTAAAAAAGTATTAAACCAGAAAATATTAAAACATCTTAGCTAAAATGACAGACAAGAAGTTAGTTTCTAGTTTAGCTATCAGATTTGCTGACAGTCCTGTTATATAGAAATCCTATAGCTTTAAATACCACAAAGTTGAATTCGCTGCACTTTCAGAAATGACCGGCAAAGTTCTGTGGGTCAGACTATTGCGGGATCTTGGTAAACCATGTCATACACCAATAGTGATCAATGAAGTCTCACAAGCCTGCATCACGATGACAGAGACAAAAAAATCTCAGAAACAGGACAAAATACATTGGGATAAGATACCAAAATGTGTGTGAGTTAATACAGGATAAAATCCTAAAACTGCAATACTGTGTTTCTGAAGAAAACATTACACCAACTGACATAATGTTCTGCCATCAACTGACATCCACACCCCCACACGGTGTACTGGAGCATTCATCCTTGTATACACAAACACAGCTTTACTCACAAAGACATTACTTACATCCTTATATACACAAACACAGCTAGGATTCTGATCCAACCCCCTGCTAGTGTGTCATCATCTTCCTGTCATGTGTCCACAGTGACAGTGCAGTTTGGACCTGCTATGATTCATCTCCATGCTCAAGTTGCATCAGCTTCCTTTGAGTCAGCATTTCCTGTTTAACCCATTGCATGCACTTGAGATGTATTACACAACCTGGGGCAAATATATACTGACAATGGCATGGCCAGCAATGCTGAGGAGTCAAGTGAGATCCAAAAGTCCAGAATTGTTGATGCCTAACAACCAATTTATAAGGCTAAACCTGTCCTGGGGCAGAATTGGGAATTAAGGAGGGATGAATGAGAAAGGAAGTTGTGAATGCCTGAACAATCAGTGCAAATGTCCTTGAAAAAGGAGTATCACTCCCAGAGGGAAGTGTACTTGGATTTCTGTTCTCTTGCAAGCACAAGGTCTATCACCCACCATCACTCTTGTCAATGAAGTGATCATGCAGATTCCAGTCTTGATAAATCTGTCCTTGGCTATGTGCTCTTGCTCTAGGAACCATTTATTGGTCTTTTTAGCAATCCACAGTATCCACAGACTCTTCACCACATGTCAAATGAGTAATAATAATAATAATAATAATAATAATAAAATTTTATTTATAAGCCACCCCTCTGCTTGGCAGTCGGGACGGCGAACAACATATTAAAACAAGGAACAGTTAAAATATATCCAAATCCCATGCCCTAACCCTCCCACCCCTTAAAAAAGAATTAAATTAAGAAGAAATTAAAACCATACATTAAAACACAATACAATACAGCCCCTTGACAGATCTGTATATAGTAGGACAGGGTGGGAGGTACATAGTAAAACTCCGTCATTGCCGGGGATAAAACTCTGCCATTGCCAGGGATGTTTTTCTTCCTAGAACAGTTATGGATGAATAAAACTAGATTACAATCCTTCCTAGAACAGTTATGGATAAATAAAACTAGATTACAATCCTTTAATTGTGATTGCTACTCAATTGTAAACCCACTCCCAAAACCAACTTTACTAGATGCCAGTTACATGGGGAAATGTAGGTTCATTCTGCCAGTAACCAGGTGAATGACATTTCCACCAGGTTTGGAATGGGGGAGTTGGGCCAGGAGAAGTTACTTACTTGAGTATGCTTAAATAAGATACTGATGGAGAATACTAGCCAATATTATTTTCTACCCAATGGCCTAAATACACTAAAGGCAAAAATCCCATCTTATCTTGGAAGCTAAGCAGGGTCAGCCCTAATTAGTACTTGGATGAGAGACCACCAATGAATACTAGGTGTTGTAGGCTATGTTTTAGAGGAAGAAAGTGACAAAACCACCTCTACCTTGTCTTAGAAAACACTATGGAATTCATGGGGTCACCATAAGTCAACAGATGACCTGAATGTGCACATATACACACATACACATTCATTAGCATGGAGAAAATATGGAGAGAGAGATCTGTTAACAACAGAATGGATGAAACTGTCTGGCCTGCTGAAAAGGAAATGGGGCAGCTTATGCTTAATTCAAGCAGCTTCATTTATATACCGCTTCATACCACACTATGCAGTGTCTAAGAGGTTTACAACTGTAAGCTAATTGCCCCCCAACATGCTGGTTACTCCTTTTAGCAACCTTGGAAGGATGCAGGCCTGAGTCAAGCCTGAGCCCTGGCTAATATTGAACTTGCAACCTTGTGGTTTATGAGTAAGTGGCTGCAGTACAGGCATTTAACAACTGTACCATCAGACATCACATACAAATGGCCAGCTCCCATTGACCTGTCCAGGGTTCTGAAATCTCATCTTCTGGTTGCCTTAGCTTTGGGCCAACAACATATGTGGGCTTTCCCATGCTTTTCAGTACATTTTATGCTCCGGAAACAGGTTCATTGTTTGAGTTCTTACTGCTTGCCAATTCCTGCTTTTTCCATCAACATCAGATTCATTAATGTACCATCTGCAACCCATAGACCTTGCTGTCTTGGGATGTGTGAGCTGTAGTCCCAAATCTCAATAGTTTTGAGACCATATGGCCTAACTCCTATTGTTAGTCCTGACTTGAGTCAGGCTGTCAAATCCATTAGATTTCTCTCTGTGTTGACTCGCCATTCAACAAAAAAATTCTTTGAAATGGTATACTCTTATTGGGTTTAACCAACAAGATTCATGCCCACATGTTCATGCTGCTATTTCGTGTAAGGCCATGCTATTTCAGTTCACAGTGTGCCATGGCATCTCTCTCTATTTATAAATAGTAATTCTTTAAATAATAGTGCTTCCTTCATTAGAGTTACTACTTAAAGGTGCCTGTCCCTTCTTAATACAATACCACACTTTTACTAACAAACCATAGACTTTCATTTTATTACTTACTACATAATGATGCTTCTTTTCAAAAAGCCTCTGCTCTTAAAGGTGCATGTGTGCCAGGCAATGGCATGCATGTGGGCCCTTGCCATTGACACCATTATCCTGCATTATCGTGTGGCTATGGAATCACTGTGGTCTTCTGTGTTTTATTGAAAGGGGCAAGAGAGCTGGCAGTTTCCCAGTTTAATGGCACATAAAGTAAATGATCATGTTAACATTAAAGCAGATTAAATAAGTCACAGTGCATTAAATTACTTTTATCCAGCTCTTCACATTTCTCAGGTGCCAGTGAGCTGAGAAAACAGTGGGGCTAGCTTATTTTGTGCTATGTAACAGCATTGTTATTCATCCTCAAGATTTTGCAGATAACTCAATTTTTTTCTTCTTCTTTTATCAGATCCTCTGTCCTCAGCAGAACTTTGTGCCAAGCTTGATGACCTTGCACCTTCAAAGGAAAGATGCTGGATGGCTCTATAAGTACCTCCTGAGATTTCCAGATAGGGAGGAGCATTTAGAAGTCTCAGCCAGAGAGCTTTAGTACCTCATTGAATGACAAATCTCAGCATTCCATAGGATGGAACTAGCATTTTTCAGGATCATGCTCCGGACATGGCCTTGCCATACTTAACTGCTCTGCTTGAGCATATGTGTGATAATGCAGGATGATGGGTTATGATAACCTATTGATGATTCTGGGAAAAGAAAAAAGATTGTACATCATCCATGGCTTGGGATGATGAGCAGATGTGTGGGGAAGAAGTATGAGCTGCAAATTACCAAGGTCATTGTTGAGAGAAGATGTAGCTTGGTATGGAAGGAAAGACGGAGGGTTAAGACTTAGAAAGATGGTATTTTTGAGTTGCTGAAGAATGGGATGAAAGCTTTTCATAATGGGTGAATAGCTTGGATTCTAAGGAGTTAATCATATCACCTCTGTTCTCACCTTGATCATGTTAATAAAGGGAAATGCATGCATTTGGGAGCACTCCCTACTGCATGTCCCTCCACTAGTATAATTGTTCTGTTGCTGGCCCCTCGCACTCTCTTCTGCCTTTATCCTCAACTCTGCCTCCCTGGCCTATGCCCTACCCAGAGTGCCTTGCATTTACATATGTGCATAGCGGACTGTTGTTATTTTAAATACAAATGTAGAGGTATGCAAATGTTATTTCCAAACAAAAAAGAGGGGAATGAAAGTTCAAATACACACAACAAAGGTTGTTGTGGAATAGCAAAGGGGAGGGGGAGAAGAGGAGACACTGACACCATGTGACTGCACAGTTTCAGAAATGTCATAGGAGTAACTTACCATACCTGAAGATTGACGCTATACCAATGCTACTGCAGTCTTATTGATGAGTTTTTCCATCAATGGCTAATCACAAGGGAGCAGTGAGACGGAGATGGTGTTGTGAGATAGACATGGCCAAGGGCACTATTAGCCAGCTTAAAATCCATGTGTGATAAAATCCAAAGTATATGGTGTAATTGGGAAAACCTTTCAATCCTAACAACAGCTATGTACTGTGATCTGCTCTTCTTATTGAATAAAGCTTTTCTGAATCTTCTGAAGGCTTGTGTTCCTGGAGTAGAGTTAGCCTACAGCGGTTAAAGTGAAATAACAGTGCTATAATTGTGTGAATGGTCCAGGTTTTCAGCCAAGCCTCCACTAAGGATGCTCTATTCCATTTCTACCCATTCCTCATGAAATCACACCAGCATTACTGTGAGAAGAACATGCAGAAAACAGTATTTTTATGGCAGGTTTACCAACACTAATATTTCAGATTTTTTATTCCCCCCAATCCCAGATTGTTTATTCTCCCTATTACAAGCTTGACTTTGAACATGAAATGAAAAAAAGGAAGCTGTCCTTTGGTCTCTGAATCCCTAGTGTGGTATTTCATCTAGAGTTTTCTCTTTGCTAGCCTTCTGCATCTTAATATATACCTAGAGCAGGACTATTTATCTGAGCCACATTTGAAAAGGCTTCCCTCTGATCTCTGTTGCTTCTTTGTGGCATGTTTGGAGTTTTTGACCCCCTGAGAAGTGGAGGTTATAGGAAAGTTGGGAGAGAAATGCTTTTATTTTGAGTAAAGTCCCTAAAGATTCCTCCCTTTCCGCTTTCATGCCACACTAGATATTTTTGATCCCTTACATTAACATGCAAATAAAAATATTAATGCCCAGCTGTGCAAAAACAGAAAAAACTCCTATCTTTGGCAGGGAGACTGTCTTAGCAATTGCAAAGCCCTTAATATATTACACAGATGGCATCTGATCAAATGCCACCTTCCTTTGATGCTTCAGTGCCATTTATTGACCAAGTATGTTCCAAACATCCAGAAATTAAGCAATTAAGATACAGTTCTAAAAAGACATTATTTTCTCAGAACCTCCACTTTCTTTTCCCATTGACTTCTAATTGCTCCAAAATATTTTGTTTGACATTCTCAGTTTTGATTTTCATTGAAGTTCTACATGTATTTAAATTGGAATAAAACACATAGCGACACATCAATTAAAACACAATTCAACAAAATACAAATCAAAACATGTGAAAATGACAACTAAACTACAGCACTACATAAACTAACAAAGAATAACTTCCAACTACCTTTTTGATAGATAATATAATATTTCCTAAAATCATACCTTTACAAAATAATTATGTTTCATCTACCAATTTAACTCAAACAAATTTTTGAAACTAATGTTTATCTTATCATCTTTGTTGTTTCTGAAAAAGTTAATCAGGGGTTTCCAGTCCTTTGAAAAAGGTACCAATGACTTTTCTCTAATCAAAATAGACAATTTGTCCATCTCTGCTAGTTCATTCATTTTTAACAAGCAATCACATTTTGTAGGCAAATGATGTACAAATATTACTCATATTCTTTTGGGAAGATTTTTGTAAATGCATTTAGGCACAAAAATTCAAGAATAATGGATCTACTTAGGTTTTCCATATTGGAAAGTGGAGAGAGTCCCTATACCTTTAATGGTTATGTAGAAAAGGGGATTTCAGCAGATCTTCTTTGTCACTAAACCAGATACAGGCACCCCCTGATGAAACTTCCTCTTCTACACAACTATTAAAGGTACAGGAGCCCTGTTCAGATTCAATCTGGCAACCACATATATTTAAAAAGTAGGTGGGATTTTGCCATGCTTTGTGCATATTATTATTCAATGGGAGTTCAGGAAAGTTACATAGTGTGGTATTTGCTATAGAAATTTAGATGGTTTCAAAACCATGGATGGAGAGAGCTACTGCCATACTGCTCATGAAGTTAAGGATGTGGGTCATCAGTTTCTCCAAGCTAGGGTCTTCATCCAGGAAGGTTGAGGCTGCTTTGTTTCACCTACCTTGCCTTGTTACACTTGGCCCTATGCTCACCCCTCAGTATCTGTACCACTTCCATTCAGAGGGGAACTGGTTAGAACAGCAGCCTTTGATGTAGGGACTCACCGTAGATTTCCAGTCTTCACTGAAGGGGTTTAAGATTGAACCTGGAAACTTCCACATGAAAAAGATGTGCAATACACTAACAGGGAACTATGGTTCCTGCATTTCCTTGCCAAGCCAAAGTCTGTAGCCATGGTCCAGGCTCCATCCTCCACTGAAATTTGTTAAGTGATGTTTCACACCGAGGGAAAAACACTACAGCAGCATGTTTGGGAGCTTATAGGTGGGTTTTCTCCATCAGTGACAAGGTGTGCTCCAACCACACTTTGAGAGCAAGGCAGCAATTAGATGAGGATGGTGTCATATGATAAGTATAGCCAGAGGGGCTATTTTCTAACTTTAATGGCAGTTTAAAAGCTGTGTGTGATAGCCCTGAGTTTCTATATTACCGACATAGTTATGAATGCCAACTACATTTAATCTCCCAATCTGATTCCCCATACCAACTTTAGCAGCCAGTATCTGGGTCAAGTAATGGAGATCTGTTCTGCTGGCAATTGGAGTTGAGTAGAATAATGTTTCCAGACCCTTCCTGTCAACAACCTCCACTGTGACAAAATCAGAAGCAAAGTTCCTGTTGCAACTCCTCATTGCATCGGAGATTACTTGTGGGTGGGAGTTTGAAATCTCATTCAACTGCACCCCAATTGCTAGCAAAACAGACCTCCATTGTTCAGTGTGGCTGCTGGCTGTTAAATTAGGTTGGAGGTCACTTGCAATCCTGAAAACAGGGCAATTATTTTGAATATAGAAGATGGCTGAAAATGAAGCAGTTGCAGATCCATAACTTGCAGTTACAAATCCATAACTGCAATGTAGGATGCCAGCCATTACATTTTTGAACCTGAAATCCCAGAATTCCCCAACCAACATGGCTGTTGGCTAGAGGAATTCTGGAAACTATAGTCCACAAAAAAGTAAACAGTCTAAGCTCTGGAAATATTCCTGGGATATGGAGAGTAATCATTTCCCTGACACATTTCCATGCATGAGGGTTTTTGACACAAGTAAACTTCATAAAGACAGAGGATGGGATGTAGAGATTTGAGTGTTGGACTATGACTCTGGAGGCCAGGATTTGATTCCCTGCTCAGCCATGGAAACCCAGTAGGTGACCTTGGGCGAGTCACCTAGGGTCATACATAGAGCATCAGGAAAAGAAGGAAGGTGGTAAAGGCAGTTTGGAATCTAAATGTGAAAAGCAGTCTTAAGCATGGTCCAATGCCAGTCAAGGAGTCACCAAGGGAGTCATTCATGTGGACACCTCTACATGGCTAATAGCTTTTGGCTATCAATTCATTCTACACTTCCATACCTCATTTGGAAGTTAGAAGGATTACTGAGATTTTTTTTATATTCTCATTTTAACCCCAGGACACCCACTCACTTTTTAATGTATATTATGGATATTATCTTTAAAAAGAAATACTTTAGATATGCAGTTTTATTTTCAATGTAAGGGAACATACTTTAGCAGCCCTGTAGCCCCCAGCATAGCCAAGTTAGGATCTTCTCATATTGTCTGTTCAGCTGTAAATCCTTTTCATAATTATATCAATTCTTATGGCCATTACTTTGATGATGTCTTCATTTTTTTTCTTAGTAAACCAATTTTTCAGCTGGATCAATTCAATTAATCCCCATATAAAATTCACCTCTCATTTCAACATCAATGAAATTGTGTTCCTTATTGTCCTAGTATACATGCATGATTCCAGAATCTGTGTAACTATCACAAACCTGCTGATAGAAACTCTATCTGCATCATTTTGGTTGTCACTCTTATCATCTAAAGAAAAACTTGTCTATTTTCAAATTTTATGACTTGAAAGAAATTGTACTATGCATATCATTGCAAGGCTAATGCTGATCACTTGCCCCAAGAACTGGCAACAAGAAGCTTTTCTAATTGTATTATTTCTATGGCTAAAAATAGGGATGTTCAAATAGTGATCCTCCTTATTGCAACCAGTGCAAAAAGAGTCCCAAGACAGAATTATTTGGTCTCTTCCTTTTAACCATGTTTCTCATAAGATACAAAAAAAAATATTTTCAAACATTGGTATTTGATTCAAAATATCCCTGGATGTGCGGGCATTTGTTGTGCCAGATTTTGAGATGCCTGTTAAACAGGCAGCAATGATGCACTATAATTACAGCACTTGAAATGATTTGAAATAAATTGGCCCTTCAATTACAGATGCACAAAAGAGGTGCCATTATATTGCAAGGCAGTCGATTTATTTCTAAAGTGGTGGAGGCAGTACACACTCTTCCAGCTACTTCCACATCACAGTGAAATTGAGGAGCCATTAATTTAATGAGTTGAAGGGTGGTTGTGTATTTTTTTTAAAAAAAATGAAAAATAATGAGAACAATCAAGCTGTTGGTTCTTTTTTCCATTTCCGTGCTACAGAAATATAAAAGTGGTCCAGAGTTCTGTATCAACTACTTTACTAAGGGCCTTTGCAGACTGCCAGAAATAGTGCAAATTGAGTCCACTTTAACTCCCCTGACTCAATGCTACAGAACCATGGGAACTGTAGTTTATTGTGGCACTAGAGCTCTCTGAAAAAGAAGGCTCAATGTCTCAGAAAAAAATACAATTCCCATGATTCCCTAGCACTGAGCCAGGGCAGTTAAAGTGGACTCAATTTTCACTATTTCTAGCAGTCTGCAAAGGCCCTAAGTAACTTCTTCTGGCCTCACTCTCTCTTAAACCTGATGGTAATATCATTCACCCCTGCTCTGATCACCAGCAAAATGGACCTGCTTCCTCTCCATGCAGCTGATGTCTAGTAAAGTAGGCTGGTGGGTATAATCATGACAATAGAGTTACAATCATGACTAAGTAGCAATTGTGAAGATGAAACAGCTACAGATGAGTGAATCAAGGTAACTGTTCCATATTCACAGGGGCCATACACACTGCCCCTAGAGGGCGGCTCTGTGCCACCCCTGGGAGCGCCAGATCAGGGCCACAGCAACCACACGCTGTGGCCTAGATCCATATTTTTGTTGTTCCTTTGTGAGGTGGTAAAAAGCCACCTTTAACACCACCACCGCAGTTCTTTTGCATCCCTTTGGCACTGCAGGTTGGGCACGCAGTGTGATGGTGATATCAGGGTGGAGTCGGGGCGGCCAGTGTGCAGTCACCCCACTCCAACTCCACCTCCAGGCCAGCCCTTTTGGCCAGTCTGCATAGGCCCACAATTGATATTTAGGACATAATCACATGAGACTTTTAAACATCATTTAAAATTGGATAATAATGTCTTTAAAAATACTGTCACACAGAAGTGATAAAAATACTTATCATTTCTGTCTCTCTGCTGCTGTGCCTGTAAAGTGCTGTTAAAGCATCTCTTTTCATTGATGGGGAAACCCATCAATAAGTTCCCAATCATGTTGCTTTTCCATTACTCCACAGATGTGAAAAGTAGCTTCCATGGCAATTCCAATATTTGCAGTCACGTTGTGTCAGTGTCTTCTCCTGTCTTCCTGTCCTATCTCCCTCTTGCTTTTCCCAAGCAGGCTGTTTTCCTTTATGTGTTTTTCTATTTCTTTTCTTTTTTTTTTAATTAAATCACATTAACATAACTCTGGAATTGTGTTAAAAATAAAAATAGCCAAAAGGCATTCTGGGTCAGATATAGGGTAGAAAGGCAGGATCAGTTGGAGTGCAGAAGAGAGCACAAGGGACCACTAATGGCAAAAACAACACCTTTGCGCTATTGCAGATATATGCGATAATTGAATGCTCCTAAACTGGTACATTTCCATTTTCTTTTACTATTGTGATTGTGGCAAGGTGGAAGCTCATGTGATAAAGTCCTTGGTGACAATTGTAAAGCTATTGCCACAGTCATAATTTTACCCTCCCCAACCTATTTTTCCTGGCATTAGCTGCATTAAGAGAGAAGGAGGTCCATTCAGCCAGTGATACGAACATGGGTGAGTGATATTTCCATCAAGTTTGAGAGGGCTAAGCCAAGAGGGGTTACTTTAGCATATTTAATTAAACTACTTAACCAAGTAGCTGATACAGAATACTGTCTGAAGTTAGTAACATAAAATGAGGCTCGTTTATATGCATCTAGGAAGTGGCCTCATCATAAAATCATAGAATCATAGAGTTTGAAGATACCACAAGGGGCATCAAATCCAACCCCCTGCCATGCATGAACTCACAATCAAAGCATCCCTGACAGATGGCTATCCAGACTCTGTTTAAAGACCTCCAAATGAGACTCCACCACTCTCAAAGGGAGTGTGTTCCACTGTGGAACAGCTCTTATTGTCAGGATGTTCCTCCTAATTTTGAGGTGGAATCTCTTTTCCTGTAGCTTGCATCCATTGTTCCAAGTCCTATTCTCTGGAGCAGCAGAAAAGAAGCTTGCTCCATCCTCAATATGCTGTTGTTGTTTGTTGTATCACCTCTTAACCTTCTCTTCTCCAGGCTAAACATAACCAGCTCCCTACGTTTCTCCTCATAGGACATGATTTTGAGACCCTTCACCATTTTAGTCACCCTCTTTTGGACACACTCCAGTTTCTCAACATCCTTTTTTAATTATGGTGTCCAGAATTGGACACAGAGGCCTGACCAAAGCAGAATTGAGTGGCACTATTATTTCCCTTGATCTAAACACTATACGTCTATTGATGCAGCCTAGAATTGCATTGACTTTTTTAGCTGCCTCATCACACTGTTGACTCATGTTCAACATGTGATCTACTAGGACCCCTAGATCCCTTTCACACATAGTCTCATTAAGCAGGTGTCCCCCATCCTATATCTATGCATTTCATTTTTAATACCTACCTTATATCTCTCCATGTTGAAATTCATTTTGTTAGCTTTGGCCCAGCTTTCTATTCTATTAAGGTCATATTGAATTTTGATACTCTCTTCTGGGGTACAGTCAGTCCTCCATATCCATTGATTCTTTATCCATGGATTCAAACATCTATTGCTTGAAAATATTTTTAAAATATATAAATTCCAAAAAGCAAACCTTCATTTTGCCATTTTAAATAAGGGAGACCATTTTACTGTACCATTGTATATAATGGGATTTAAGTATCCATGAACTTTGGTATCCAAAGGAGGTCCTTGAACCAAGCCCTAGTGGATACAAGGGCCCACTGTATTAGCTACTCCTCCTTATTTGGTGTCATCTGCAAATTTGAGAAGCATGCCCCCTATTTTTTCATCTAAATCATTGATAAAGATGTAGAATAGCACTGGGCCCAGGAAAGAACCCTGTGGCACCCCACTGGTCACTTCTCTCCAGGATGAAGAGGAGCTATCGCTGAGCACCATTTGGGTTTGGTCAGTCAACCAATTACAAATCCATTTAACAGTTGTATTGTCTAGCCCATATTTTACTAGCTTGTTTGAAAGAATGTCATGAGGAAACTTGTCAAAGGCCTTACTGAAATCAAGATATGCTGTGTCTACTACATTCCTTTCCTCTAGCAAATAATTTCATTAAAAAAAAAGATATGAGATTAGTCTGGCATGACTTGTTTTTGAGAAATCCATGTTGACTTTTTGTGATTGTGGCATTCCCTTCTAAATGTTCACAGACTCTCTGTTTAATGATCTGCTCTAGAATCTTTCCAGGTATTGATATCCAACTAACTGGGCAATAATGGTTGGGATCCTCTTTTTTCCCCTGTTTGAAGATGGGGACAATTTTTGCCCTCCTCCAGTCTGTTGGGACTTCTCCTGTTCTCCAGGAGTTTTCAAAGATTAATTCCAATATCTCTGAGATTACATTTGCCAGTTCTTTTTTTAATCTGGATTAAAAATGTATTTTTTTTTCTTGCTTGATGCTTTCAGGTTTGCAAAGCATTATATTGACACCAAACACACCAGTCCCTAAAGCTACTCAGCAACGAACCAATCTGAGTTGTGTTTCAGAGGCATTCTTATATGCTAAACTATGAAGCCATGTTGAGGATGAGTTTGAGATGTTTGTTCCACGGGAGTCAAAGGCTGCTGCCACATTGCAGAATTAATGCAGTTGGACATTGCTTTATCTGTCATGGCTCCATCTATGGAATCCTGGGATTTGTAGTTGTGGCATCAGAGCTCTCTGATAGAGAAGTCTAAATATCTCACAAAACTACAAATGCCAGAATCCCATTGCACTGAGCCACGGCAGTTACAGTTGTGTCAAACTGCATTAATTCTGCAGTGTATATGCAGCCATAATAGGTATGAGAAAGGGATACTGGAGAAGGCAGGATAAAGACTGCTTGTATATGTGGTGGGAGATGATAGAATCATAGAGCTGGAAGGAATTGCAAGGGCCATCAAACCCAAGAGTCCACTGCCAAAGAACTCCTGAAAGATGGAAATCAAATATCTGTTTAAAGACCTCCAATGAGTCTGCCACTCTTCAAGGTAGTTCAATGCCAGTTACGGAGTCACCAAAGGAATAATTCTTTATATAACCTTTAATAACTTTGGATGTCAACTCATTCTACATTTCCATACCTCATTTGGAAGTTAGAAAGATCATTGAGAATCATTTATATTCTTATACTAAACGCAGGCCACCCACTCACTTTTTAATGGATATTGTTGTTATCTTCGAAAAGAACTACTGTAGATTTGATACACCATTTTACTTCCAAATTAAGGGAATGGCCTCAGTTACAACAATAACAAAGAGATGTGAATGAATGTATGGAACAGAATTTGCAGGTTCATTTGCAAGCATCTCTGTTCCAATATTTATTGCTCACAATATTTGACTGTGTGGGAACATATTAATCTCCATCTCTCTAGAATAAGCCACTTGAAAAATTTCTCTAGCCCAGTAAATAAAAGTACAAATAAAATGGATAGGTAATTTAAAGCAAGAGCACTCTGTAATGAATAATTTGGGGCATCTACCAAAGTTACACAGGAAAGAGATGCTCTGTAACTCTTGGATTACAGTGATTTGATTTAGCAAGAGTGGTTGCTCCCAAGAGACAAATGAGTGATGGATTAAAGAGTAAAGTGTGAATATTATATCACACTAAACAGGAAGGAGGGATAGTGAAAGTACAGAAAAGCAATTCCAGATCTGTAATAGAGGGAGTGGGGCTTTTGTTTCTTTTCTTTCTTTTTTTTTTAATCAGCAAGTTGATCTGACTTTTCTGCTCCATATTGATTCACCTCACTAGTCATGTACTTTTCATGTAGGAGAAAATAAAATAGTGATGAGGAAAAATTTGGTTGTCTGTCCACTGGCAGTGGCTGAGGTTATGTGTGCTTTTGGAATACAAATAATGGAAGATCATAACAGGAGCAGCCCAAAATAAGAACTACAGAGATCTAAGATGGTTGGAATTTGAAAGGCAGTTTAATGTAATGGTAAGTGTTTTAGACTAGGAGTGGAGAGTTCCAGGTTCAAATCCCTTCTGTGCTGTAAAACTCACTGGTTGACCATAGGCCTGTCTCTCTCTTTCTCTCAAACTAACCTGTCTGACAGAAGCCAAGATCATATAGAGTGCTTCCGTAATATAATTCTAAGATAACATAACTACAAAGTAATTGCATTACTCCACATTCCTGCTGTCTATCTGACTATGTACCTGGTGATTTTTGCACTGTGTAATGAGGAATGCATAGGAGCTATTTCCACCATCCCACCATATTTTGGCAGTCCATTCCATTGTTGAACAACTCTTCCCATAATGAAGTTCTTCTGTTTTATGGTAATTTTCACTTTTAGCAATATTCTTATTTTATGTTATTTTCAATGTTTGACTTAGTCATCACCTTGGGCTTTTAAGAAAAGTGGAGTTATAATTTATTTGAAATAAATGAATGAATCATGAAGCCAGCAGTTTCCCACTTTGCAATGGACTGTGAAGGCCATTAACTAGCCCAGGAAGCATAACATCTCTTTGAAACCAACCACCAAAAAAGGAGAGGAAAAACACCCAGGAAAGGACATCATTTTAATAATGATTCCTTGACCCCTGATCTTTCCCCCATCAGACTCAGAGACCCAAACCTCGATATGGAAAAGCTTTTAGATTGGATTTTCACTTCTGTCAGCTTAGATCAGTGCAGTTAGACAAGGTCGCCATCAAATTACCAATTTTTTAAAGATGTACGGCTGGATCTTAATTAAAGACCTGATGAAACGCCCTCAGTAAAATGAACTCATTCAAGGAGCAGATAATTTAAGATCATCTACTGAGGACAACTTCTGCTACCCACAACATACAATTTTTATTTGATCTTCTAATATAAATTTAATTAGATAAGAAGGGAAAGCTGTCCTCTTTTTTAAAAAAGGAATTATTCCTTCTTCTTCTTCATCAAAACTATACATGATTTATTTATAGTGGGCTCATGATAGCCACTGGGGTTTGGTTTCAGGACCCCCTGTGGATATCAAAATCTGTGTATGCTTAAATCTTATTATATACAGTGGCATAGTAAAATAGTGTGACTTGTATAAAACAGCAAAATCAAGGTTTGCTTTGGGCAGGAGTGGAATTGTGAATATTTTCATACCATGTTTGGTTGAATCTGTGGATGCAGAATCCATGGATACCAAGGGTGGTGGAGTTGCTGTATTTATTTGGTAGTTTGAGCATAGTCTGAGGGATGAAAAATGATCTCACCTTCTCTGCAATTTCCCATTTCTACTCCAAGCTGTGTGCCTGATGTAAACCATAGGTGTGCAACACATTTACTGCCTTTTATCATGATCTTGTCCCACTCTATTCTTCATTTCTATTTATTTGACATTTTTATTTAGACCCTGTTCCTCAACCCTAAAGGCACTTCGGGTCACTGTATATTGGAAACTACATGAAGACACACAGAAACAATAACAGTCTAAAGAAAAGACTATGGTAAAATCCTACAAAACCCAACATTAACATTTCATAAACTTACCAGAACATTATACAAAGAAATCTTGTAGCACCTTTGAGACTAGTTGGGAGATGTTTGTAGCATATTCTGTTGTTGTTGTGTGCCTTCAAGTTGTTTCTGACTTATACCAACCCTAATGTGAACCTATCATAATGTTTTCTTGGCAGGATTGGTTCAGAGAAGGTTTACCATTGTCTTCCTCTGAGGCTGACAGCATGTGACTTGCCCAAAGTCACCCAGTGGGTATCATTGCCAAACAGGGAA
>JAIPUX010001232.1:168863775-168876489 GCA_020142125.1 Phrynosoma platyrhinos | reverse complement strand
TGTCTGGCATGACCTGTTTCTCTGAAACCCATGTTGACTTTTTGTGACAACTATGCTACATTCAGGTATAAGCTTTTCTAGCATCTAATGAAGTAGACCGATTCTATGAAAGCTAATGCTGCATTGTTTCAGTCTCAAAGTTCCTTCAAGATTACTTTATATGCTGATAGCAGACTAATACAGCTATGTCTTTGAATATTGTTAAAACATTATACATGCACAGGGAGCCTTTCCATGCATGTACATTTGGTATACTGCAGGTCTCACCTCTGATGCATCCACAGCCATATGGGAAGATTCCTTCTCAGCTTTGACACATATGCTAACACCATATGGGTATTTGGTACTTCATCACAAAAAAACAAATTTAGCAATCCTAGCTTTTTAAAAATAACATATTTGAAGGAAATTCAAGTGGACAGTTTCTCTGCACCTTTGCCAAGAAATCACAGAACATTAGACTTCAATGATAGTTCAAATCAATACAATAGAATGCTTTACATAAAATTGTATTTACTTTCTAGGGCTAGTCTACACTATTGGCAAAAGTCCAAATGGACTCCCTGACCTACTCTGCCTCAGACATGCCCCAGGAGCCACTCCACTATCTGTTTCTCTGCAGGAACATCAGGTAGATGTCTACAAATGTCCCTGCATCCAGATGTTGCTTTGGTCTACCACCACTGCCTTTCCTCCTTCAGCTACCTGGCAGAGGCAGGACAGATTGCTGCCTCACAGGCACAGCCATTTACCTCAATATGCAGACAAGTTCCTGGCCCAGAACAGTTAAAGAAAGGTTTTTCCTTCCCTGGCTCCACTGTGATCTGGATACCTCATCTCTGATCTCAAAGCAAGAAACTGTGCACCAGAAGCAGCACCCCAAGGAGGGAGGCACCTTTCTGTAACCATTCTGGGCTGGGAACTGGTCCAGAAATGAAAGTAAATGGTGGCACCTGTCAGGCAATCTGTCCTGCCTCCCCACCCACCCTCAAATCCAAGCCAGATCCATTGTTCACACTAAAAGAAACACCAGAGATTCCTGCAAACTCCAGAGAAAATGAAAGTTTCTTTAAACCCAGGTTAAGGTGGTATATCCTGTGTTTGTTGCAGATAAGGTCATACATTATGTGGCCTTACTGCACTAGGTTTGGGGGAGGGGGTGTTCAGGTTTTTTCCCCCATGTTTAGACAAGCCTGTACTCACTATTATTTAGTTTATCCAACTATTTTGTGGAAAATGTTGTATTTTAAATTGATTTGCTTTTTTTGGAAGCTTCACAATATGCTTTCTAATTCAAATACATTAACAAAAGGTTATTTTTTTGTTATCTGTGACTCCCCCCCCCAAAAAAAAAAACCTCTTTTACACTGACTGATGCCCAAACCCTCTACTCAGCCCATATTTATCTTTGCAGGGCCCCCCCCCCATGAAAATTTTCTCACTACACCACTGCCCACGTTGTATCTCCACTGCTGTAACTTAGGGATTTCCCCCATGGAATATCTCTTATCTCTGCTCAGAGTTAAGAGATTTCCCTGCCTGCCCCACAATCATCAAAACTACATATGTTTTTTCTGTCTGTCTTAGTAGAGCCTTAAGAGCCAGCAAGCGAAATCATATGTACAATGGGGCAGAGCCAACTATATACTGCACCTCATGTGCCATATATTGGAATAACCCTAAAAGTCCCTACACTTCAATTGAAATTACAGACCAACTAATTTACAACAGAGAGCCAGCATGGTATAGCGGTTTGAGCATTGGACGGTGACTCTGGAGACCAGGGTTCAATCTCCAACTCAACCATGGAAACCCACTGGGTAACCTTGGACAAGTCACACTCTCTCAGCCTCAGGGGAACCTCCTCTAAACAAATCTTGCCAAGAAAACCCCATGATAGGTTACCTTAGGGTCTCTCTAAGTCAGAAATGACATAAAGGCAGAAAAGAAACAATTTAGAACAATTCTTGTTGTTACTGTTGTTTATCTTTTTAAAAAGATACACCAGTTGAACAACATCAAGAGATCTTCCAACAGTTCACCATCTACCATTTGTTTTAGATAGTACCACACAATCCCCTTAAGTGCATAGGGATTTTGTGGTAAATACATGACATTTCCATGGCAGACAGATAGTTCCCAAAGGAAAGGGCTTCTCAATGAAGTCTGAATTCTAGCAATCTAGTATTAAATTATCTAGTGTGATAAATGTGAGGGCTATCATAGCAAAACTCAGCATAGAGTAAAGGATATCATATGCTCCAACTCATTCTGTTTAAGAGGCACAGTTCCTGTTTTATGGTCCCCACTAAATTCTTCTCCCTATTGTGTCCCCATTATTATTATTTTTATAAGGCCTTCATAAATTGTTGCTAGTGTCCATTCCAAGCATTATCATGCTTCAGCAACACTCACTGGCACAATCCATCTGGAATCTTGTTAGTGACTTGTACATATATAAGTCCCATTTTGGATGGGATGCAGAAGAGTAACCTCTTGCCCCTGTGTTCCATCCAAAAACTTCCCACCACCTATCAATTGTCAAACTCCAGAGGGGACTTGTGTTGCTTTCACTTACTGGTGTAGAGGGAATAGATTCACATCATGAAGATCTTGCTGCTTTGGGCTCCTAGGGGAAGGAAAATGCACCTTCATTTCTTCACCTAAGCTGAGACCAACCAGTTCTTCATGGTGTGACTCATCTCCCTCTCTCCCCTCACCACCAATAAGTAACACAGCAGAAGCCCCTCTTGGAGTTTGACAGATCCCAAGAGGATGGGATCTTAGCCTCTTTTAGTTTATATCAAGCAAGCAAAAGTTACCTTTTGACTACTTGCAAAAGTTACTTTTTGTCTGCTCTGGGAAATATAGGAGTTTATCACACCGGGGAAATCCCGTGCGGAAATGGGGCTTTAAATTAGAAAAAACCCACAAAAGCGGGTGTTTTTTCAGACGATGTTGCTGTAAAAAGGAGAAAGGAAATTAAACAAAAACTGCTTCTTTTTATTTTCGGAAGATCCCAAAAGTAAAAAGAAGCAGTGTTTGTCTAATTTCAAATTCGGATTAACCTCCTTTTAACAGTGCTTTCACTTTTCACACAGGGCAGAACGGGAGAAATCCTGTTCATTGAAAGCTTCCACTTTTGCGGGGGATTTTTTTAACTTTAAAGCCCATTTCTGCACGGGGCTCCCCGTGTGATAAACTAGATAGATAGATAGATAGATAGATAGATAGATAGATAGATAGATAGATAGATGATAGATAGATAGATAGATAGATAGATAGATAGATAGATAGATAGATAGATAGATAGATAGAAAGATAGATAGATAGATCAACCCTAAATCTACATTGATATAGTATGGACTGAAGGAAAGAAGTTAGCATCATGAGCTTTCATAGACTAAAGTCTACTTCCTTAGATGCATTTGAAGAAGTAGACTTTAGTCTACAAAAGCTCATGCTGCCAAGTTCTTTCTTTCAGTTATCTTAAAGGTGCTACAAGATCTCTCTACATGCTGATTCTACAGACTAACATGGCTATATCTTTGAATTCTACATTGATTTTAGTTACATGTCCATTGCGCTATACTATTCCTCTGCTGAATACTGAAACTGTGCAACCAATTGTGCATCTACCAGTGTGCCATAATAAACATCCCTTATAATAAGGAACACCTAGCAACCCTGTTTGGGATGCATGGATATAGAGACTGTCAAAATGAACTCCAAAATATACCACTACAGCCATGCTCACTTATGTATTCTGGATGTAAGAAGAAAGCTTGCCAAAATTTTCATTTGTGAATTGTCAGAAAAAGAATAGTGTTAGGCCACTCTTCCAGCAGCAAGGCAGAGTTACATCTACATCTGCATTGCAGAAATAATTTCATTTTACACCACTTTAACTGCCATGGCTCCATCCTACAGAATTCTGAGATTTTTAAGGCACCAGCAGAGAAGACTAAAGACCTTATAAAACTACAAATCCCATGGTTCCACAGGATGGATCTACAGTCCTTGAAGTGGTGCAAAATTTCACTATTCCTACAGTGTAGATGCATCCTTAGTTTAGGTAACTAAGAGGAATCAAACAAATCCTCTTCAGCCTAGCTTTATTTCACCTTCAATAGTGCTTCACAGGCAACACTCACTTCCTTCTTCTTCCCAAGCTTGTGCCCACTTCCTGTTTTCTCCCCAAAATATCCCATGACTGCAATCTCACACTGGGCAACAAAATGTCTTCTTTTGTAAGCAATGGGATCAGTGTTGCTTAGCCAGGCTCAATGCTAGAGTCACTATGGAAATTATCACACAGGGAAAAGGAGGGGAGCAAAGCAGATCTCTCCCGCCCTTATCGCACAATCATGCAAAGATAATCAGTCATTATCCCATCCTTATGCTGTCCTTATCTCATGGCGTGCACAGCTTATTAGACGACAATGCACGTATCCCTTCCTTCTCCCATCAGTGAAGTAGAATGGCCCCATCACTTTGTATTAATGGAAACTCTCACTTCACTGATGGGAGAAGGATGGGATAAGCATGGCATGATAAGGATGGGATAAGTATGGGAGCGATTTACTCTCTTCCTTTTCCCTGTGTGATAATTTCCCATGATTAAATCATAGAATCTAAGAGTTGGAAGGGGCCTCAAGAGCCACTGACTGCCAGAAATAATGCAGATAGTGCTAGGGAATCATGAGAATTGTAGTTTTTCCTGAGAGATTGAGCCTTCTCTGTCAGAGAGCTCTGATGCCACAATAAACTACAGTTCCCATGATCCCTTAGCACTGAGCCAGGACAGTTAAAATGGCCTCAAGCTGCATTATTTCTGACAGTCTGTGAAGGCCCTGAGTCCAAACCCCAGCCATGTGGAAATATACAATAACAGCACTCCTGAAAGATGTCCATTCAATTCATGTAATACAAGAAGATATATTACTTGTGTATTACCCCAGCGGTACTGTTGTAACTGATGGTTCTTTTATGCCTACTTCCCTAGTATCCCATGCATGCACGATGTTCCTGTACATTTTAATAGACCTGTTGGATATCAAAAGGCATTATTTGGTTTAAGCGATAAACTGACACACTTGGTCACCTTCTGTAAATATCCATTTGAAAAATCCCAGCTGTCATAAAAATAACCAAGCTGTCAGCTTCCAAAGTCACAGCAAAGCAAGGAGGTTAGCCTGAAAATGAGACCCAACGTGAAGAATTTCCCTGTCACCATGTCTGGAGAGGCATCTGCTACAAAGTATGGGCTCTTGAGTGAACAGGCACTTTGATCGTGAGATGATTTATGTCAGCTGTCAACCATCGAGCACACATCTGTCATCTGGACAATGTGGTATAAAAGAGAATTTAATTGTTTTTGGATTATAAATAAAAATGAACATTGCAGGAATGAATTACACCATCACTGTTCATTTGTACATTGTGCTATCAAGGGCAAGGAAAACCAATGGGCATAAAGCCAGTGATTTTTTTAAAAAAAAAATTTGCCTTCCCCATTCTAATGGGAGGGACCATGGGAAATGTTTGAATAACAAATGGCAACCGTTGCATTTTCCAGCAGAGGAGAACTCGTGCTTTTGGAAAAACACTGGATTGATGGATCAGGCACATGTCTTCCATCAATGGACACAGTTAGCTAATGGAGGAAGCAATCTGGAAAGGAAGAACTTGTGAATGTCACACACTAAAAAAAACTTCAGTGTATTGATCCTCCTGGTAGGGCCTCACCATATCTACCATAGTCCACTCTGGGCCAACCAAAGCAGGCATTTTGACACTGTCATGGTAGAACCATCATGAGATGCTATCTCTCTCTTGCCACTGGTTCCACTGACTAGGGCTGAGGAAGTTTGTAGTCCAACTGCATATGGTGGGCCATATATCCTAGTGGCTGGTGGCTGTCATGTCAGTTGGATGGTGAATACACTATGGGTGTTGAGTCCTGTCTGAATAGGCCAAATAAGAATAAGAATAAGAATAAAATTTATTTATATCCCGTCTCTCTGTAAAATACAACCAGGGCGGCTTCCAAGATAAAACAAACAGTCCAGTCCCCCAGTAGCCCACCCCCCCTTAAAATACAATTAAACAACTGAAACTTAAAACATACTTAAAAATAACAGGTTACAATAAATAACAAGTAGATTAGATTAAAATATTCTGAGTAGATAACCGGCTACCAGAAAATAGGGACAGGCATTTTTTTATTTTTATTTTTTCTGGTGGCCAGTTATCTACTCAGCTGAAATAAGCTGGCCTTTCCTCAGCCTCTCAGCAGAAAGTCCAAACCCCAGTTCTGGCGCAAACAGATCAGTCAACATCTAGGCTGTTCACTACCAGAACCAGAATTAATGCCCCTCTTAAATGTATTTAAATATCTGCTCTGAATCTTCTGAGAAGACCCTGAATCCTCTATTCCAATGCCAAGTGGCTGTTTAAAATGTGTCCTGCTGAACCAATTGGCACATTTGCCACTGCCACCAGTCGTTCATTCTGAAGTCTGAATGAGACATCATGGGCACCCCATTCTGACCTCAAAGCAAAGTGACCCATCATGGTGGCAGACACACCAGGCAGCTCAGCAGGACACACATGCAATCAGCCTTCCATCATTGGAATGGAGGACCTTTGCAACAGTACTATTATTTCATGTAACAATGGTCTCAAAATTGTTTATTTATATGCTCAACTGCCTCACTGTCTTCTTACAAGTTTGGAAATTTAAGGTTTATGGAGTTAAGGGGAATGGCTTCTGTGTCAGGATTCTAATGCATCCTGTCCAAGTTAGTCACCTTGAGTCTCGCTAAATGGGAGAAAGACAGGATATACAGTCAGCCCTCTATATCCACGGTGTGTTTTTTTTAAATCCATGTATACAAGCATCTATGGATTGAAAGTATTCAATAAATATATAAGTTCCAAAAAAACAAACATTGATTCTGCTAATTTTATATAAAGGACACCATTTTTATTTTTATATAATGAGACTTGAGCATCCATTGATTTTAGTAGCCATGGGGGTCCTGGAACAGCAGACACCAAGGGTCTACTGTAAGTGAGTAGAAGACAAAGAAGAGGAGGATACTCTAAATTGTAATGGAAATTTCCAAGGTTCTAAAAAACCCTGTTCCCTCAAACCAAGTCAGCACCCTTTATACTTCCTTTAAAGTCTGGAATAAAATCCCAGAAGGGATTTTTCACAACTTTGTCATGGAAAGCCCCTCTGGTAGGCCTATAAAGCAGGCAATCTTTCTCACAATCTTGTTCCAAGCCTTTTACAGTTTTATACATTAAAAGCAGCAGTCTAAATTGCACCTGCAAACAGACGGGTGGCCTGCTGAGATGTCAAAGTACTAGCAGCACAGGATATGAATAGCAATAGCAAGTACATTTCTATACCACTTATCAGTGCGCTTAAGCACTCCATAATTGGTTTACAATGTGTACGCTAATTGCCCCCAATAAGCTGGATACTTATTTTAGTGACTTCAGTAGGATGCAAGCCTGAGTCGAGCCTGAGCCCCTGGCTGGTATTGAACTCAAAACCTTATAGTTTGTGAGTGAGTAGCTGCAGTACAGGCATTTAACCACTGCACCACCAGGGCTTTTGAATCTTCACTCCCACTTTATTTCTCTAGGCCAGGGGAGGGCAAATTGTGTCCCATGGGTCTCATGTGATTCTCAGGGTGATTTTTGTGGCCTCCAGAGTCAAAAACCTGGCCCCAAAAGGCCCCAAAATGATCTCTAGGGGGTGTGGAGGGCACATGCTCCCCCTTGAAAGTTCAACTTCTGGAAATGAAGCAGACCTACCACAGCTATGCTCTCCTTCAGTTCAGTCTGGCACCCACCTAAGTGCTCCACAGGAGGGGGAGGGAGCAGAGATAGCCCCAACTTCTCAAGAAAAATTAAGACTGTGGTGTCTGGCACAAACACAGTCTCACAGGCGGTGGAGGTCTGTACACATGCAGCTAGGAAATCCCCTCCTGTGAGGGGATTTCCTAGCTGCATGTGTACAGGGGTGAGGGGTGAGGGGTGAGGGTGAGGCTGAATTAGCATGCTTTGTAAGTCAAGGGTTCCCCCCCCCCCTTTGGTTGCTGGAAACAAACAATTTCTTTCTCAGGCTTACATTTACTGTGAGATCTGTCTCTGTGATTTATGGCTCTGGACTGTTTTTTGACCCCGTTACCTGATGCCTTAGACTTTGCTTAAGATTTACTGCTTTTGACTCTGGGTTGCTTGATTATCAGATACTGCTTGCTCCTTTGGCTTTGGAATTTCTGACACCTTGCCTGCTGGTACAGTGTGAGAACAGGACAATAGACACCAAATTTGGAGGCTCTATGGATAGAACTATTGCCAATTTGTTCAATAAAACCTTGCTCCAAAATGCCTTCTAGATACAGATAAAGATATAATTAGGTATATAGAGTATACGTTATATACTTGGGAGATGTTCCCTCCCCTATTATGATCTGGCTTTTTTGAGAGCGAGACTCTATGCTCTGATGCCAGCGCTTTTCTCCTTTTGTTGTATTATTGTTTTGGTGTTTTATACTGAGGTATATATCCTCTTTTTATTTACTGTTTTTAAATTGTATGGATTTAATAACTTTTTAAGGGGTGGGAGGGGGGAAATAGTTCTTAAATGATGTATTTTGATTTTATTATGTAAGCTGCCCCGATTGATCTCAGAGGGGCGGGATATCAAATAAAAAGTATTATTATTATTATTATTATTATTATTATTATTATTATTATATAGATAGATAGAGAAAAGAAAGTGCTGATGTATAATAATAAATAAGATAGATTAACCAAGAAGTTCAGGAAGTATTGGTGTAATTAGTGTTAATTGTTATGTTAGGTCATGTAGGATGAGTGATCTATGTTTGAGAGGATGCTTCTGTTTTATATGTATATGTATATTTATGTTGTATATTTGTTAATTTTGTCTTTTTTGGTTTTTTAATTTTAATCAATAAAATTTTTAAAATTAAAAAAAATGCCTTCTATAGGGTTATATTCTAGGCATTGTTGCCAGTGATGCTATTGGTACATTCTAACTTGCTGATACAGTTTTAATAGCAAATTGTCCCTACATTGAGATTCTTCAGGCTGTGCCACTGAGTCAGAAGGTTCTGCCTGGTCCCATCATTAAGCATCCTGGCTTCATCATTAAACCATCAGGTTCTTGTATGTGTCTGCCCCATCTTTCCTGATTCCATCTGCCAAGCACCTGGCAGGGTAAAGTCCACCATTCCTTAAGTTTAGTAGGTCACAAATTGTTCAAATGTGCCCTAGTAACACATTTGGATCATATCCTTTCCCTACATAAATGCATCCTGTTTGTGAAGGTCAGAACAAATTCCAAGCTCTAGATGTTGTCTCATTTTGAAATCAGTGAGAGGTGGTTTAGTTTCCATTGCTGGCCTTAATGAGTGATAATGACGTGATGCATGATTAACTGGGTTGATAGCAAGTGCTTAGCAAGACAGATATCCCATGCCATCCAAACAGGACACTCATAAAAACCCTGCCATCTACTAATTTAAAAATGCTTCCTGAATGACAAGTTAGAGAGATAACTTCCATTTCCGGCACCAGCAAACTGAAGGAGAGAAGAAATAAGCTGGAACAGTTGTCTCTAGAAGGAAGCTGAACCTTTGAAAGGGGTGATGTCTGTCTTGCAATGAATTAAAAGGAAAAATAATCCATCCGATATTGGTTAGTTAACCCATATCTTTATTTATTTGAAAGTATACCTGTCCTGCCCTCTATCATGAGATATCAGGAGCATAAAATTAAAATGATATAAACATTTTAAAACAATTCCAGATGCAAACAGAATGATCTCTAAAGGCTCATCCAGAAGGACAAAAAAGAATCTCTGGAAGTATTGAGAGTTTGCAGTTTGTTTTGATTTTACCTGCATGCTTTCAGCAAGCCCAGTAGAGATACATTTCATTTCAGAAAATACTGTGTTAAATTAAACTGACCTGGGAAGTAAGGATGAAAAGGATGAAAAATCTTTGCTAATGTTGGAAGTTCCCAGGAAATACCTTCAGATGAAGAAAGCATCACATGGATCTCCACAATAAAATAGGTTTGTACAGGAACAAAACCTCAGACTTTCAGAGACTTTTTTCTCATTTGGGGGGGTGGGGGCTCTAATCAGGATAAAATCATGTTAAATGAATTGCAAAGTTAAAAGAGTTCAAACCCTGTATATGTACATGTTAAAAGGTAATGCAAGTAAGCTCCAATGACTTTAATTAAAAAAAGGTTTAACTTGGGTCCAGAACACACTGCAGAAATAATCCAGTTTGAAACTGCTTTAACTACTCTGGCTCCATGCTAGGGAATCCTGGGAATTTTAGTTTATTGTGGCACCAGAGCTCTCTGACAGAGAAGGCTAAATGTCTCACAAAACTACAGTTTCCAGAATTCCCTAACATTGAGCCAGGGCAGTTAAAGCTGGATTATTTCTGCAGTTTGTTCTGGACCTTGTTGCCTAAAAGAAACCAATATGGGCACTGATTGGGCCTCTAAGGGTGGGGGGCATTCCATGGGGTGCCACAGCAGAGAAGGCCATCTCCCATGTCCCTGCATGATATGGTGGTAGCAGATCTCAATTTTTAGGCAGGTGTATATATAGTGAGAGGTACACCTTCAAACATCAAAGTTCTAAGCTGTTTAGGGCTTTGAATGACATCACCAGCACCAACATCTACAGCAGTGGTTCCCAAACTAGTTTCTTTGGGTGTTTTGGACTTCACCTCCCAGATGTTCCAGACAACGTGGCCAACTGTCAGCAATTCTGGGAGCTGAAGTCCAAAACACAAGGAGAACCAAAGTTTGGGGACTACTGATCTATAGCTTTTTAAGCTATTCACTCATGTATCCTAATTGCTCTGTACATGATCCAGCATGTCAAAAAAAAAAAGGGACAATTGCTAGTTTGAGAAGCAGCCTTGTCTCATAGAAAAGGTTGTGCTCTTTGAGAGTGCTTTTTCTTTCTTATCTTTTCTTTTCTTTTTATAAAACTTATTATTCACCAAGTCCATTTTTTCAAAAAAAAATTCTCAGGAATTTTCAACACTCAGGAAAATGCTTATTTGCTTTTTTTTTAATTAAAAAATAAAATCATGGCTTCACTTCCCCTCCCCCTAACATACTTTGAGTGATGATATCACATAGCCAGAACTGATAGGTTGTATCTGCCCACATAATGTCATTTACTTATTATCTGATTCACTGTGTGATCCCTAATTCATTGCCCATGTCACCCTCAAGAATAACGAAGCAAACCTAACAAATTCTAAACATTAGGAGGAATTTCTTAACCAGAGCTATTGTGATTGTTCTTGTGTGCCTTCCAGTAGTTTCCAACTAATGGTGACACTAAGGCCATTGTATTTCTTAAGTTTCTTGGGATTGTTTTTTTTTTAGCTTCTTCTTCTTCTTCTTCTTCTTCTTTAATTCAATACAAAGATAAATTATCTTTTAAAAAATTGGAGGAGGGGACCACAGATTGGCACCCAAGGCCCTCCAAGTATAAAGAGCAAAAATATGGTCTAAACCTTACTGATTCCATGAATGAACTAATGACATTAGCAGTCATTCTATTACTTTTGAAAGGGAAATCAGTGGGACACTGAGTCTTCTCAGTGGTGTCAAACAGCATTAATTCTGCACTGTTTGTTGGGGGCCTTTACAGATTGCCAGAAATAATGCAGCTTGAGGCCACTTTAACTGTCCTGGCTCAGTGCTAAGGAATTGTGGGAACTGTAGTTTATTGTGGCACCAGAGCTCTCTGATAGAGAATGCTCAATGTCCCAGAAAAAAATACAGTTCCCATTATTCCCTAGCACTAAGCCAGGATAGTTAAAGTGGCCTGAAGCTGCATTATTTCTGGCAGTCTGTAAAGGTGAGTTTCGATGATGGTGCTGGATTTTCAGGATGGAATATTGTTGGTGTTTTCCACATGCATAACTTCCTCCTATGGAAGGAGTTGAATATTTGTCTGATGCAAAAGGTTGGCATTCCATTCAAGGCTGTGGAAACTGAGTTGCACATCATCCCATTGCACATGTAGATAAGCATGGGGGTGTGCATTCAATAGAATATTTCATTATGAATTTAGTTGTGCAATGTACCCATTCAGTACTAGGTGTTGGGAAGCCAAGACCTAATTTTGGGGAATTTATAATTAGCTCAAATGAGAGAGGGAAGCGCCCAACTTCGCTTCTAGGACCTTATCCAATTGTCTATGGGAGACGTAAGAATTCTGGCTAGGGAAGACGCTGAAATGGACCAAGCTCCAAAAAGTATTTATTTGACAAAAATAAGCAATCATCCAAATGCAGCACACACACACAATAGAAGAATAAGCGGGGAAGAGCGAGAGCGGGGGAGGCAGTGGGGGAAAAACCAGGATATAGGGAGATATACTCACACCCAAGTGACTTCTCTGGGCTTCTGGCGGTGAATGAGGATGAGTTTCGTGGAAGGGTCATGACCGGCAAGAGAGGGGGGTCACGGGAACTATCTCAGAGCACAGACTGACAGAGTTTCAGCATGCACTTCCAAGGTAGCACGAGGTCTGCTAAAATATAGGGGTTCTTATAGGGAAATTCTGCCTTCTATCCATGGGCCGGACAATAGCTAGGCAAAGGCGTGATGGGCTTTTCATTG
>JAIPUX010001232.1:168795348-168808541 GCA_020142125.1 Phrynosoma platyrhinos | reverse complement strand
AGGAATTTGCTGCAACCCCAAAAATCGAGGCTTGTGGCTACCTCCCAGAGGGCTTTTTCAGTAGACTCTGGAATGACCTGCCGGATGAGATCCGTCAGTTAACATCATTAGACAGCTTTAAAAAGGCTGTCAAGATGGATCTCTTCCGGCAAGCCTTTCCAGATTAATTATCCCGGTCTCGGGTACAAAAGCCCACCCCAGCGATCCTTGCGTGGCCCCATCTAAGGATGGTTAGGATCATTGTTGCTGGGCTTATTTACTGGGTTAAGTTTTGGTTTTATTAATTGAATGTTATTTTAATTTTTTTCTGATTTAATACTGTTTTAAGGGGGGAAGGGGTTTTGTTGTATTGTATGTATTTTATGGGTATTGTATATGTTTTTATTGCTGTAAGCCGCCCAGATTGGACTTCCAGAGGGCGGGATATAAATAAATTTTATTATTATTATTATTATTATTATTATTATTATATCCCTTTTTAATGTATTTTATTCTATGTTTTAAATTTCTACTAATTTAATATTGTTTTAAGGGGAGGGTGGGTTAGGGCAGGGGTAGCCAATCTTTCCCTTTAAGGGCCGAGGGACTTCAGCTCCCAGAATGCCAGGAGCTATTGGCCAACATGGGACTATTGGCCAACATGGCTGAGGCTTCTGGGAGCTGAGGTCCCTCGGCCCTTAACAGGGAAATGTTGCCTACCCCTGGGTTAGGGAATTGATATATGTATTGGTGTTTTTAACTGTTGTAAGCTGCCCCAATTGCACTGCAGAGGGACGGGATAAAAATAAATTTTATTATTATTATTATTTGAAGGTATAGTAATTTGAAGGCATTTGAAGGTATTTGCTAGTTGTCACAACTATTAGCATCATGTTCAGTGGTATATGGAAATTATAATTTACTAGTAACATTAGTGCAAAAAAAAAGCATTACTAAGGATTCTGTATTATGTGAAATCAGAAGAGGTCAATGGGGGTGACACCACGAGTTACTGCACTGAGTGACACCAACCCTAGGGATGCCACTGACCCTAAGTAAAAAATCCCCTCCTCTTGGAGAGTCAAGCTGGGTCAAACTGCATTATTTTTGCAGTACAGATGCAGGTGCAGCCCAAAAGGGTTCAACTGGTGAAAATCTCTTGCTGAAATGTTGTATGAGTCTAGATGTGATATGTGATCAGTGAGAGAGGGAGGAGGAAGAACACAAGAGAGGAAGCATGAGGGAAACCCAGAATAGTTCAAGAAAGAGTGTGGATGCAAATCTGGGAGTATACTATGTAAACTCAGAACAAAAAGAACTGGAAACTCTTGATACTTCCAGACAGGGATATATTCAAGTCTTTTACTCCAAGTCTCAAGTTAAGTCTCAAGTCTTTGCAAGATATTTTCAAGTCAAATCTTAAGTCAAGTCTCAACTCTTGGAAGCAATGTTAACGGGTGGGGGGGGGAGGAAGTGGGAAGGCCTGAGGTAAAAGGATCCTTATAAAGCTTTTCAAAAGCTTTCTCCATGATAGGTAGGCAAAAAGCAGGGAGATGGAAGCATTGTTCAAAGGAGGAAAACAGTTTTCCATTCCATAACTTTTCTGGATAAAGTTAGGCCAGCAACTTGGCCACTAAAAATATACAAGTTGCAAATCAAGCCAGTGTGTTATTTATTGCAGAGTTCAGTTGAAGCCAAGTCATTGAAGAAACATGAGTCTGACTTAGGTCTGGGTCAATCAACTTGAGTCTGTATCACTGCATTCAGGACCTTTTTTTCCCCTTCTGGATGAGCTCATAAATTGGCAATAGTTTTCAGCTTTAGATGTTTAAATCTCTCCAAGTTCTACTGAAATTATTACAAGGTGAGGCTAAATACCTGGCAGTATATGTGGGATGAGGATCTATTTCACTATCCTTGATAAAATAAGAGAAGTATAACCCATAGTCTAATTAGAATTTAGGTCAATCACAGCACAGCCGAAGATTAAACTGTGTGGGTTGCAATCCATGGAAGAGAAAGTCTCATTGAAGGGTTTTCGTTTTGTTTTTTCCCTTTTCTTAATCTAAATGAAGTCTGTTGCCTGGAGTTAATGATTTGCATTAACATCTCAGATGAGCTTCAGTGTAAATAGTAATTTTTTTAATGAACATCAACAAAAGTTACCGTAGTTAAATACTTGATCCCTTTCATGACATTCTGGATCATATCATTTATAGAGAAGCCAATGGCTCAGAGACTAAGGGCCTTTGCAGACTGCTAGAAATAGTGCAAATTGAGTCCACTTTAACTGTCCTGGCTCAGTGCTAGGGAATCATAGGAATTGTATTTTTTTCTGGGACATTGAGCCTTCTCTGTCAGAGAGCTCTGGTGCCACAATAAACTGCAGTTCCCATGATTCCCTAGTACTGAGCCAGGACAGCTAAAGTGGCTTCAAGTTGCATTATTTCTGGCAGTCTGTAAAGGCCTTAAATAATGTCTACCACTTTTAGAAAAAGAAAAAACAGCTTCAAGATGTAACTAAAAAAATAAACAATCTGGAGCAACTTTCCATTTGGGGAGTTGGTTGCATAAAAGGGAGAAACTGCTCATAAGACAAAAGAGAAAATTCATTAATAATACTATAAATTGTAGTAAAGTGGGTAAAAGGGGGGGGGGTGAAGGGAATATTGTCATTGGTTTCACAATTTATCAGGGACCCATCCACATTACAGAGCAATAGGACTATTATTAGTCCTATAATACTAATAATATTAGTATTACAAAATAACTTTTATGAGTATATGTGACCCCTTCCTGATAGCAATGTGGCTCTTTGCTCCCACAACATCCTGTTGAAGCCAAGTGCAAGTCACATGTTGTCCACCACTAATTTAGACGTGGACAAGAAAGCTATATCAGGAGTAACTTACAAAATAAACCTTCCATAATCATGGACTCTCTAAATCAGGGGTAGGCAACCTTTCCCCTTTAAGGGCCGAGGGACTTCAACTCCCAGAATCCCAGGAGCTATTGGCCAACAAGGGACTATTGGCCAACATGGCTGAGGCTTCTGGGAGCTGAAGTCCCTCAGCCCTTAAAGGGGAAAGGTTGCCTACCCCTGCTCTAAATCCTAGATGGTGGGGACAAACTGTAGGGTTGGCCATTTTCTTCACTCATATCCTACTTGCAATCACCTGAAGAAAACTTGGAAATATGATTGCTCATTCCCATCCCAAAAATCTCTTCTTCAGATTGGATAATTACTTTTCAGTTCAGACTAAAACCTAGATTTTATTTGTCACTTTCACTGAGATGGGAGCCTTTAGCTAGCTAGAGAGGGAGAGCCAGTGTGGTGTAGTGGTTTGAATGCTGGACTGGGATTCTGGGAGACTGAGGTTCAAACCCCCAATCAGCCACAGAGAAAGGCAATGGCAAACCCCCTCTGCAGAAGGCTTGCCAAGAAAATCCCATGATAGATTCACCTTATGGTTGCCATAAATCAGAAATGACTTGAAGGTACCCAACAGCAACAGCTAGGGAGAATCTACAAAGTGACCAGCCAATGAGGGAGTGATGCTGATTTTTCTTTTTAAGAGGAGATTATGAAATCACTTCTGGAAAAATGCTTTCTGGGGGTCTAGAGCAGGGGTAGGCAACCTTTTTGAGCTCGGGGCCGGGTTGCTGTCCCTCAGACAATTGGCGGGCCGAAGCCAAATAATAAAATAATATAAATAATAAAAATAAAATAAAATAAAATTTAAAAATATGCATGCACACTCTCTCAGCCCCAGAAAAGCCACGATGGCAAAACCCCTGTGGAGATTTTGCCAAGAAAACCCCAAGAACAAGTAATAACAACAATAATCAATATCATCATGGCGGGGGGGCAGGACTGGCCTGGGGCCGGTTCAAAGGCCTCATGGGGCCGCATCCGGCCCCCGGGCCGCAGGTTGCCTACCCCTGGTCTAGAGATTTATAACATTTCCCACCCAGTTACAAACACCTCCTTTTGAACAATGCATTTGATTAGGAGATCCATCAAACCAACTCTTAGTGTACTAATTGATAATGCAAGGAGACCCATTTCTGCTTGAACATTTGGTTGTATTAGCAATGAAAAACTTGATTACTCTTGCTCTGCAATGTCTCACAGCAGTGCATTACATATCTCCATCCATCTGTAGTTAGGTAAAAAGTAACCATGTTTCTCCTCTCCCTTTCCAAAGTGAAACCACCAAACACTGTTCACACTGCAGGATGCCTTCCAGCAGTAGCTGACTTAAACAATATTTCAATATTTTGGGGCTGTATTGAAAGGTAGCTTTAAACATTATGATCATCAATAAAGAAAGAAGCAGATGACTCCTGGTTTCAGGCAAGCCTTCAGCCATCAATTAATCGCTGAATCAATATAGTGTGATGTAAGGCAGCTTAATTGAAGAGAATCAGCACTTAAGGAGCTTATGCTGCCAGTGGAAAACCAACATCAGCAAAGTTAGCTGCCTTTCAAAATACCTCGCCTTATTTGGTTCCCGAACCCAAAGAAAGATGGGGCAGACAGACAGAAACAGTGTGAAATGAGATATAAGGACATCACAGATAATTGACATCCAGAGTGAAATCCTTCAAGAGGAACATCTCATACTGATTGTTTATTGAAACCTGTCGCCTCGACCGAAGAGCTTGCCAGCGCATTGTATGTGTATATTCACATTCAGTAACTAACAGTGGGGAGGAATGAATTTTTTATTGCAGCATCATGATGCTGAAGATGTTGCTTCTTAAAAGCAACCACATTCTTTAACAAAAAAAGAAGGAATGGAAAGAATCAACATCCCTGCAGGATTCTTCTTATTTATTTATTTTTTAAATTATGTCTTAATGTTGCTACTTCTTAGCCAAAGGAGAAAGTATGTTTTATTCAATATTCTTTATAATCAAACATGGAAATACAGTGGGATTTCAGGTGCTGGCAATAAAGAAACTGTAAATTGCTATCTGTTGATGCCCCAAAATGTAAATGTCAGGACATTGTCACACGGGGAGTCACGGGGAGAAAGTGGAAATAAACCGGATGAGCAGAAGACTTTAATTTACGGGATTTGTCCCGTTCTGCCTTGTCTGATAACTAAATTTGAATTTAAAAGGGGGTTAATTCAAATGAAAACCTGATCTTTTCATTTTCGGGATTTTTGAGGAAATGAAAAGATCAGGTTTTTGTTCGAATTAACCCCCTTTTAAATTCGAATTTAGTTATCAGACAAGGTGGAACAGGACAAATCCCATAAATTAAAGTCTTCTGCTCGTCCGGTTTATTTCCACTTTCTCCCCACGACTCCCCGTGTGATAACATCCTCAGTTTATCTTTGGGATCTAAGACCTACACTCCCCATAGTTGGTGCATCAACATTCAACCACATTGATATGAAGAATATGAAAAGTAAAACTTTCGCTCTTGAATTTACTGTGTTTCTTTGACTCTCACCTGCATTCCCTTCCCTAAGCCTATCTTTGGAATCTAAATACCTTTACAGACTGCTAGAAATAGGGTTAGGGTTAGTGAATCATGGGAACTGTATTTTATTGTGGCACCAGAGCTCTCTGACAGAGAAGGCTCAATGTCTCAGAAAAAAACAACAATTCCCATGATTCCCTAGCACTAACCCTAACCCTTAAAGTGGACTCAATTTGCACTATTTCTGGCAGTCTGCAAAGGCCCTAAGACCTACACTCATATCTTTTGCTTGCATCTCTTTGCAAACAGATTTTTTTAATTGCTACATGAACATTTGTACACATTTTCCATAATGTACATATTTATTTCCATATGTGATGAAGAGTGCATGTGTGCAGCAGCAGACTTCTAAGGATCAAAGATACCAATGGCCAAACAAACAAACTATAGCAGACTCAATATTGCAGTTATGGGTTGATAACCTAGAGTTATGAATTGATAACTGATCTTGCCACAAACCCAGATGCCAATTCTGTCCACATATCTACTCTGGAAATGTCATCACAGGACCTAATCACATCACCCACAATATTAGAGTCACTTTCACTTGCTCATCCTCTAATGCAATATATGGCATCATCTGTCAACAATGCCTTTCAGCACTCTACATGAGCAACAGGCCAGTCTATGAGCCAGAGGATAAATGCACGTAAATCAGATAGCAGAAATAGGAATACACAAAAACCTGTTACAGAGCACTTAATTCTTCCTGGACAATCCATCTCCGACCTTAGAACAGCAGTCCTTGAACAAAAAAACTACAAAATATTTTACAAAACTACAAATCCCAGGATTTCACAAGATGGAACCCTGCCAGTTAACGTGATATCAAATTGGATATCAGATTGGAAAGAGAAACAGCTGAACCAGAATATATCCACAAAATCCAATCCATCAATAGCAGGTTGAACAGAGACAATGGCTTCCTGGCACATATTATACATATTATAACACTGGTTAACACCTCAACCTCATGAGGATGCTTTTAGTCAGTTTAAAAACTCCTTTCTGGCTCCCAGTCTGTACACGCCACATTCCAAAACTCCCTCCACTCACTCTCCCTTAGACAACATTTTTCCACCTGCCTTTGTCCCTCAACAACCATAGTTAAAACTTGTATGTAGAGAGATCTTGTAGCACCCTTGAGACTAACTGAAAGAAAGAAACTGGCAGCATGAGCTTTTGTAGACTTCAGTCTACTTCCTCATCAGCATATCCACAAGTTTTGCATTTCCATGGCTATTCACAGAGTCTGATTATAAAGGTATTTCCTGGGCACCATTCACTTCATGCATTTGTGGAAGGACACCAAGTCTACAAAAGCTTATGCTACAACTTCTTTGACTCAGTTAATCTCAAAGGTGCTACTGATATTTGCATACTGATATTCCAGACTAACACAGCTATAACTCTGAATTCTGCTCTGGATTCAATAAAACTATGTAGACAATACTTAGTTCTACATACTTAAGTAGCCAATGTGGAATATTGGTGTAAAGCTTTGTTGTAAGGACTCCATTAAAGATAGAACCAGTGTGGTGTGGCAGTTTCAGTGCTGGACTAGGACTGAGAAGCCTGGGCTCAAATCTCTGCTCAGTCATGGAAACCTATTGGGTGATCTTGGGCAATTCACACTCTCTCAGCCTCAGAGGAAGGCAGCAGCAAAGATATGAAGAAATCTCACAAAGAAAACCCTATGGCAGATTCACATTAGGGTCTCCATAAGTCAGGAATGACTTGAAGGCACACAACACACACACACAATTAAAGATAGGAAAGCTCTCAAAAGGTAATAAGTGAACTAAACTAATTTCATCTTCAGTAGAAATGAGAGCTTAAGAGAGCGACAAGTGAAGAGGTGGAAAGAACTGTTTACATCTCAGAATGGGTAGGTTAGGTGGGTAAGAGATGAGGAGACTTTGGGTCACTGAAAACTACTTAATCCTGTCACTGCTCCTTTCTCGAAGTCATCTTTAACTCTTTAGGTGCTGGCCATTGTTTGTTTTGTTTTATTTATTTATTCATTTCATTTATATGCCACCTTTCTCCCCAAAGGGACCTAACAATGTTGTTGCATTTCCAGCAATGGACACATTTTTCAACAGATGTGTCCTACTAGCTTACAAATGTCTGTGCATATTTTTCAATTGTATGCATTCATAAAATGCATGTGATGGGATATACAAAGTGACTTATTGTGACCTCATGAATGTTATAGGGGTTTCTTAGGCAAGGAATACCAGATCCTTCCTCTGAAATGTAGCCTATAGTACCCAGTATTCATTGGCAATCTCCCATCCAGTTACTAACTAGAGCTAATCCTGCTTAGCTTCCAAGATCAGATGGATCCAGTGCCTTTAGGGCCAGGCTCCCTGCAACTGACACTAATGGAATGAAGAGGAACAGAAGAAAATGAAGATACCCTGTTTCTCTGAAAATAAGACATACTCATAAAATAAGCTGTAGCATTTGTAAGCATTTGAGCAATATAAGCTGTACCCCGAAAACAAGTCATAGGACCAATGCAGATGGGGTGGCTTTTCTGAGCCACCCCTGGGAGCAGTGGATCAGGACCGTGGCAATCACAAGCCATGGCCCTGATCCTCCTTTTTGCCAACCCCAAAAGAGTGGTTCAAAGGGCCACTCCTTTTGGGAGCAGCAAAAACCTGGCCTTTGAGCCACTGCCACAGCTCTTTTCTAGCCTGCCCCCTGGGAACATTGCATCCACTGCTCCCAGAGGCAGCCCAGAAAAGAGCTGCTGTGGCCCAAATCATCCTTTTTGCCACCCCCCAGCCTTTGAGCCATGGCAGCAGCTGTTTTCTGGGCTGCCCCTGGAAGTGGTGGATCCTCCACTCCCAGGGGCAGCTCAGAAAAGAGCCACTCCCACAGCTCAAAGGGTCACAGCCACAATCCTCCTTTTTGCCACCCCCAAAACAGCAGCTCAAAATGTCGCTCCTTTTGGGGGCAGCAAAAATCTGTCCTTTCAGCTGCTGCTGCAGCTCTTTTGCACCCTTTTGGTACAGTATGTACAGCCTGCGGACGGGCACACAGCGTAAGCGCGGAGTTTGGACAAATAAGACATCCCTTGAAGATAAGCCATACTGTATCTTCTTGAGGAAAATTAAATATAAGACAGTGTCTTATTTTTGGGAAACATGGTAGATTTCGCCCACCCTGACACCAGCCCCATTTTCCTGTGTTTTTCTGTTCACCTTTGCTAAGGATGGTTTGCAAAAAAATTACCTTCTGTGAACATAAAGACAGCTGATCCCACTTTACAGACATCTCCCTCTCCTATGGGAAGTCTTTGTTGTAGTCCTGTTGGCCCTTTCATTCCAGCAATACAATGATTTAACAAAATGCCCCTTCCCTAAATGAATATTTTCATAAACTTTCTGCTTCCCCCTCCTCCAATCTTGAGGCTGTCTGTCTTGAAATATGAACACTTTGCTTGCCTGCTTGTACCTCACAGGCAGAGAAAGCCTCTATGCTCCACCAGTAATCCACTTTAGAAATCCATCGGAGGTAAAACAATTATGTATTTCATTTGCTCTTTATTTTTTAAGCAGGCACATCCTTCTCTCACACTCCATAAAGGCATTTTATGGGATGCCCTAAAAATGTCAAAGATGCTAAAGCAGAGCATATATTTACAATGGGCTTTATAGGCTAGCAAGTCTTTGTAGCTAGTACATTCTGAAATGTATTTATTACTTCTTTACTGCTGATTTCTTTTAAAAAGTAAAAAAGATTGTCATACAAGATAAAAAGAAAAAAGAGCATGAGGATTGAAATGAGGGTGGATCATTGCTTGGGGATGCTGGATCTTCTACACCCAAAAAGGTCCCATGATCCTGAAAGACCAGGGCTTTTCCATAAAGTTTGAATCATGTCAGATACATTTATATTTTATGGAAACAGAGGGAGTACAGTGTAATGGTCAGCAAATTGGACTGGGACTTGGGAAATATATATTTACATCCTCACTTAGCCATGAAATTCACTGATTTTCCTTGATCTATTCACTGCCTTTCTACTTGACCTGCCCTACAGGGTTGTTATGAAAATAAAGCAAGGAAGGGAAGATCCATGATGGAGAAGGTTTTCTGACATACTACACATGTTATAAAACTAACTAAACTGGCCCCCATCTCATGTGTGTTGGGGGGGAGTCTCTTGGCCAATTCATCAAATCTCCTTTCTGGTCCCCACAGTACATTCCAATACTTATTCACATGGTTATATATTCACCTTGAGTTTAGGCAACATCCTTCCTCCTGACTTTGTTCCCTAGCGACCATCTTCAAAACTGAACTTGTTACCTCATCTCCATATCCAGAAATTTTGCATTCTAACACACAGCCTGCTTATATAAGTCTGTCCCTGGACCCTACATGTCATGCATCTGAGAAAGTAGACTGAAGTCTATGAAAGTTCATGCTACCAGCTTCTTTCTTCAGTTAGTCACAAAGGTGCTACAAGATCAAAATTATGAAAGGCATGGTAACCATGCCCTAATAGAAGCGACTTAGGGACCTTAGTGTGTTTAACCTGGAGAAGAGAAGGTTAAGAGGCAATCCAATGGACTTGTTTGAATATCTGAAGGGATATCATACTGAAGATGGACCAAGTTTGTTTCTGTAGCTTCAGAGAATAGGACCCTGAGCAATGGATGCAAATTACAGGAAAAGAGATTCCACTTCAACATTAGGAGGAACTTCCTGAAAATGAGAACTGTTTGACATTGGAACAACTCCCTTGGAGTCTCCTTTTTTGGAGATCATTAAACAGAGGTTGGATGGCCATCTGTTGGGGATGCTTTGATTGTGAGTTCCTGCATGGTAGGGGGTTGGACTGGATGGCCCTTAAGGTCTCTTCCAACCCTATGGCTCTATGATTCTATCCCTGTGCACTCTGATTCCTCAGACTAACATGACTATGTCTTTAAATTTTACCATGATGGAGAAGGGTGAGAAAAATAAATAAATATTAGTCCCAGAGGGTGTTGCAGGCAGGATCTGCTACAATATCTGACTGTAATTCTATAGTATATGTCATGTATGCTATAAGGAGCCCTGTTGGCACAATGGTTAAAGGCTGGTACTACAGTCACAATGTTGTGAGTTCGATCCCATGGCTCCAAGGTTGACTCAGCCTTTCATCCTTTTGTAGGTCAGTAAAATGAGTACCCAGCTTGTTGGGGGAAACCTGCTTACAGATTGTAAACCACTTAGAGAGTGCTGAGTTCACAATGAAGTGGTATAGAAATGTAAATTTATTGCTATGTAACTTTATGTATTCTTAGCTATGTAACAGAACCCTCCTAGTGAATTGTGAAGATGCATATCAGGCTTCTGGCATGAGTGTCCCAGCATACACTGAGCTCTGCCACTGCTCACCAGCATTCCCCAGTCATTGTTCAGATGCTCATCAGGGGTGCCCAATAGGCATTGGTGCCCATTGCACCCTGGGACTTATATGCAATTGTCACTTCACTGGATCCTTTACATAGCAACATCACAACAGCCCCTTACTGAATACTGATGTTGCAAAACTGCTCTGTTCTATTTTTTGCAGTATGTAAGCCCCAAACTGAATGTCATCCTCCCTCTGTAACACTGCCATGTTTGGGAAACCACTCCATGTTTTGAACTAAGAACAAAAGACTATGAATCCCCAAGGGACAGTCTGTGCAATAATCATATGTAGTGCTGCTTAACAGAGAAACAAATCTGTCATGACTCCCATTTCTGTTCTGGCAAACACCTTGCAATACATGGTTCTGCCTCTTGTTACTCATGAAAGCAAATGACTTTCACAATGGAACAACCAAAGCTACATTTACGGTCATGTCGCTGGCGGATGCAGGAAGGTCAGTTTGCTCAGGGCAAAGTCAAGAAACAATCTTGTGCAGCTTCACTAAGGCCATCCATCAACACTACACCAGTGTCACTGGTGTGAGAGAGAGGAGGGAGATGGAGATATATACACAGCGACAGTTTATGTGGATGGAAGGAGATAATCTCAACAAATCCCCATTGGTGAAATAAAATGAAAATGAATTGCTTCAATCTGCAGCAAAACCTACAAACACGACTGGCTTCCAGAGCTCCACAAGCCGGCGGAATGATAAGCAGGGATGGTGGGTCTTTGTACAGCAGTGAATCAGCACATCTCTTGCTTCAGTTCAGAGGGCATGAACTCCACTCAGTTTACAGGGTAAGCAGGATTGGGAAAGCCTGAATTAATATCCTCTTGGCAAAACATCCATATTGGAGGGCACAAAGTCATGGTGGTGGTGGGGACGAATCTAGTAGTGCTATTGTTGCTATGATTATTCATATAGTTGGTAGGGACCACAAGGGAGCACTCCCTGCCTTGCAAGACACAACTAAAGCACTCCTGAAATGTGCCCATCCAGCCTCTGTTTTGTTGTTATTTGTTGTTGACCCATGGTGACCTTAAGGATGAGACATCTCCACCACCCACCACACCCGTCCTCTACTGCTCTGCCCAGCTCCTTCAAAGTCATATTTGTGGTCTCTTTAATAAAGTCCATCCATCTAGCACGTGGCCTTCTTCTCTTTCTACTTTCCTCCACCATTCCTAACATTATTGTGTTTTTCAGCAATTCATGCCTTCTCATAATGGTCCAAAGTATGACAGTCTAAGGTCCAGTACAGATCGGCCAAAAGAGCCGGCCTGGAGGTGGAGTCGGGGCATGGCGACCGCACGCTGGCCACCCTACCTCTGCCCCCACATCGTCTTCACGCCACCTGCCCAAACAGATGGCAGGTGACGTCAGGGCACTCCCTTGGTGCAGAGTTTAGACCAGGGGTAGGCAACCTTTCCCCTTTAAGGGCCGAGGGACTTCAACTCCCAGAATCCCAGGAGCTATTGTCCAACATGGGACTATTGGCCAACATGGCTGAAGCTTCTGGGAGATGAAGTCCCTCGGCCCTTAAAGGGGAAAGGTTGCCTACCCCTGGTTTAGACTGTCTTCTCTGTACGTATTGTGTCTGCAGAGTCTCGTCCAGCAGAGCTGTTTAGGATAGTAGGGGAGCTGACATGGGTTCCACCTATGCAGAACCCATTGCTTAACCTGACAACAGCCTGCTGCGACCCATTTAACAACATTTTCACAGATAAAATCTCTCAGATAAGAGCCTACTTAGATACCAGTGTTGTAACAGAATCAACTGATGAGGTGTCCAGCAACTCCATTAATGGGATTATACTGGCTCAGTTTCAATCTGTGAGCACCAATGACATGGACAAGCTCCTTGGTATAGTGAGGAAAACTACCTGCCCTCTCGATCCCTGCCCATCATGGCTGGCAGTTCAGGGGCGGGATGCCTTGAGAATATTCCTTAGGGACATCATCAATGCATCCCTCAGGTTAGGTCATGATCCATCTTGTTTGAAGGAAGTGGCGGTTAAGCTACTTTTGGAAAAAAAAAAAACCTTCCCTGGACCTCCTGGATATGAACAGCTATAGACCAGTCTCTTTACTACCTTTCTTGAGCAAAGTGATTGAGAGGGTGGTTGCTCTTCAACTCCAAGCTGTCTTGGAGGAAACTGATTATTTAGATCCATTTCAAACTGGCTTTAGGACAGGATTTGGAATTGAGACTGCCATGGTCGCCTTGGCTGATGACTTTCATCTGGACATCGACAGGAGTAGTGTGACCCTGTTGGTGCTCCTAGACCTCTCAGC
>JAIPUX010001232.1:168767420-168785922 GCA_020142125.1 Phrynosoma platyrhinos | reverse complement strand
TATTGTAATCTTGTGCTGACCGAATGGTCGTAATAAAGAAATTTGTAACTGGATTTGAGACAAACCCTGGATGGATGGGTGGGTGGATGGGTGGATGGGTGGATGGATGGATGGATGGATGGATGGAAAAGGTGAATAGAGACACAGCCTAGAATGAGAAGGAAATATTTAGTTAGTTAGTTAATTTTTATCCTGCTCTTTTCCCATTGCTTTGCAATGAGACTCACTCAGTCCCTTTTGTGAGAAGATGTGCAGAAAGCCTGGGGGAAGATGGAGTGATCCACAAACTCATTTAACCTTTATTTAGTGTTATCTAGATCCTCCATATTTCTTCAGGTCAGTGTGCCTTTCCCATGGGAATATTCCAAGTGTTCCAAAGCTCATCAGGATTTCTTAAAAACATGCCTGGCTCTAGATAACAAAATATGAAAATATGAAACCCCATATTGAGCATAGGGGTGTAGGATATACTAGCAGTACACTGTTGGTGTTTTAATTACAGGCAGAGTTTGGAAAAGTTAGTGATATGAGTGCTGGATTATGACTCTGGAAACCAGGGTTTAATTCCCCACTCAGCCATAGAAACCCACTGGGTGACCTTGGGCATGTCACACTTTCTCATCCCTAGAAAACTGGTTACCTCCTCAAGTATAAAGATAATGCCAGCCAGAATCATCCATGGCTTAGTATTTCCAGTTTCTATATATGGTTATGAAAGCTGGACAATAAAAGAAGCTGACAGGAAGAGAATCAAGTCATGTGAAATATGGTGCTGGAAGAGAATTCTATAGCTATCATGGACTGCCAAAAAGACAAATAAATGAGAACAAACCAAAACCAAACATTCCCTGAAAGTCAAAATGACCAACTAGGGCTCTTGTGCTTTGGACATACCATGAGATGGCATGTCTCCTTGGAAAAGACGATAGTGCCCAGTAAAAGGGAGGGCAGCAAGAAAGAGGAAAATCACGCTACAGGTGGATAGGCTCAATCAAGGAAGCCACAGCACTGGGGTTGCTAGACCTGTTGATACACAGGGCCCTTGGAGGTCTCTCATTCATAGGGTCTGAACCAAGGAGTATAAGTTTAACAAATATCAAAGGCTACTGTCAATAAATGTAGGCTTAGGAGGCTCACATAAAAAGTCATAACTTCCAGAGTCATAATCCAACACTCAAATTTATACATGATGGAAAACATTATCGGCCTCACAAGAGCCACAGATGGGAAGTCTTTGATGGATTCGAATAATGTATCTCCCAAGAAACAATAAACATGCACTTAAGTCTGACACCGACTCCAATATGAATTATAAAATAATGCCCCAAATCCTACTGCTAGTTCCAACGAGTGTAGAGTCATTGACCCAGTATATGGTTTGCCTACATGTTGACTCAACACTGAATAATTGATTGAATGGGCCTACTCTAGATGACTCACCAACAAGATTCCAATCAATGTTTCAGTCTAAATTATGTTTTACATTAGAGACATCATCAGGCATAAGAATGTATTTAAATGTAGCCTTTTGTATATATATATGTATATATATATATATATATGTATATGTATATATATATATATGTATATATATATATGTGTGTATATGTATATATATATATATGTATATATATATATATATATATATATATATATATATATATATATATATATATATATATATATATATATATATATATATATATATATATATATATATATATATATAATTTTCTAAGCAACCGCATAACTGTGCTAAATGTGAACAAAGATTCTACATCAGTTTTCTAGGTGTATAAAATACATCTAACTACATTTGGCCAAGATACCTCAGGACAAAACCTAAATCAAGGCCATTGGTTCTTGGAAGCTCTGTATATTGTTCTAGACAGACAGAATCATAGAATCAAAGAGTTGGAGGGGATCTCATAGGCCAATGAGTCCAATTCCTTGTTCAATGCAGAAACTTCAGTAGAGCATCCCTAGCTGGTGGCTATCTAGTCTCGTTATGAAGATTTCCAGAGAAAGAAACCCCACCACCTCTCAAGGTCATTGGTTCCATTGCTGAGCCATTCTTAGTGTCAAGATGTTTCTTCTGATGTTCAATCACAATCTACTTTCTGTAACTTAGATCAATTAGATCAGGCCCTACTTGTTTTCCACTTGTTTCTTAGCGCTTGTTTTCCACTTGTTTCTTATCAAGAGACTCTTTTTCTGGTAAATTCTTCCCCTTTGTTGTGTGTTTACCTGTGTAGTCATCTTGTGAACATAGTGGTACTTCTTATCTTGATAAACCCCATATAATCCCAGCCCAGGGCAAAATACTCCAGACTGCTCCTCGAGTATTCTGGCCCCAGAGCTGCCCTTAATTTCCCCTGTTACCTAAGCATTCTGTAGTGATGCTGGGTGGCTGTATACACCTCCATCCTGCTATGTCATCCAACATTGCCAATGCTGCTACAAGTCACTGCCTCTGAGGTCTGAATTGAAGTGCCCAGTGTCGATCACATGGCTGAGTGCCTTGTTGTGACCTCAGAGGGAATGATTTCCACCAGTGGTGGTGGCATCGTCGAGTTACATAGCGGCATGAGTATGTAGACAATCACCCTGTGTTCCTACAGAGTGATCCAGGTTTTCCTGTGAAATCCAAAGCAAAAGATGCATTATTTTAATCTGATTTAAGGCTGGTATGATCTAGATTTGATGCAAAACTGGCCTTATGTCATGAAGACAGCCCGCACTCAAACTGGGGATTTGGCTCTGTACCGTGTAGACAGGTTGCTGTGAAGATGGGGAAATTGCTTCATTTGGCCAATGTAGACATGCCCCCAAACTCACCAAAGGACATTATCACATGGGGCAAATCTGCTGGTTAATCCACACAAATCCCAAACAAAAACTGGATTTGTGCCTCGCGTTTTCACACGACGTCGCATAGAAACTGGACAGAAACTGGTATTATCCGAGATCTTTTGAAATTTGGTTGTTTGGAGGAAATGCAAATGCGAAATTAAGGTCATTTCACATTTACTGTAATGTGAAAAGCAAATGCGCATTTGGGAGCATTTCCCTGCTGTTGCCATGGTTCCAGCGAGCATTCCTCTATCTGTGCATGTGCAAGAAGCTCATTTCTAGTACATTTACGGGCTTTTCTCACTTGTGTGTGAACATTAAATGCACTTACTGTAATTTCGCAATTAAGGTAATTACGTGTGAAAGCCATTTGCGGAATCAAGGTTTATTTTCGGTTTATTTTTGGAATGCCTCATTTCCACTTTATTATCGCTTTCTGGCCCACGTGTGATAACGTCCATAGTTTAATTCAACACAAGAACAATTGGAATTCTACCTGGGATCAGTTTCTGCTAATAGAAGGAAATACTAGATTCAACCCAGTAACTATTTAAGAATTAAGAACACTTTTTGATGATAGAACATACTATGTGCCTACTCCTTTTCTGAATGTGCATCATATGTAGTCTGATGGACATTTAAATGAAATCTACTTTTTAGTCAATGTTTGAAAGACTTATAAAAATTGGTAGGATTGAAAAAGCTATTTAGCATTTCCCTTTTGCAGTAGACCCATAGTTAATGAAACTGATAACTTCAATCAGCCCTGCAGGGAACAGGGATCTTGTCTCCCCCTGGGATCGTCCTCTGCCAGTAAGTAGTGTCTTTGAGGTATTACCATCACAGCCCTTTGAGGCATTACTGTCACAGCTTTGATCTGTAAACAGATGGGTTGTCTTGGCATACTTACACTTCAGCAGTGTTATGGTGGGTAGAAAGGTAGTGTGGTCTCCTTATTTAATTAATACCTCTAATGTGGTCTTCCTCTTTTCTTACTGTCCTCTACTTTACCAAGGACTATTGCATTATTGTCTTTCCCAGTGAGTCACATTGTCTCATGATATGTCCAAAATATAACTTCAATTTAGCAGTGGCTACCCAGAAGCTTAGAATCATGGAATCTTATAAATGGAAGGGACCACAAGGACCATGTAATCCAACCCTCTTCCATGGAGGAATACACAACTAAACCACCCCTGAAAGATCACCATCCAATCTTTGTTTAATGACTTACGAAGATGGAGAATTCATCACCCTCTTATTCAATCTATTCCACTGCTGAACAGCTCTTATAGTTAAAAAAGTATTTTCTAATGTTTAGGAGGAATCTCTTTTCTTGTAATTTGAATCAATTGATTCATGTTCTAGTCTCTGGAGCAGCAGAAAACAAGTTTTCTCCATTGTCTATGTGACATTCCTTCAGATATTTAAATATAGTTGTCACCTCTCAGGCTTCTGCCACACTGCAGAATTTACACAGTTTAACAATTTTAGTGTCATGGCTCCATCCTATGGAATCCTGGGCTTTGTAGTTTTTTATGGCACCAGAGCCCTCTGACAAAGAAGGCTAAATAACTCACAATACTACAGATCCCAGAATTCCAAAGTACTGAGCTATGGCAATTAAAGCAGTGTCAAATCGCATTAATTCTGCAATATAGATGCAACCTCAGTCTTCTCTTCTCCAGGCTAAACATATCCAGCTCCCTAAGACTGATGCTATGATCCCAAGTCATTCCCAGCATGAAGTTGTATCTACCGTCCATGTGGCTGTGAAAGAGGAGGAGTCTCTTGTGGGGAAATGTGGAAACCTTACAGCATCACAAGCATGACTGAAATCCTACATCATGCATGTAATTACAAAATGGTAGTACTACACTGACCCTTTGCTGAACACCAACATTGTGTGACCAACTATTTATCTTCCTATGCCTCTGCTTATTCTTCCATTAGACAATGAGAAGGCACAGTGGCTTTTTCAGGAAGCTCAGTGAATCAACTGGTACACTGAAGGTAGTGACAAACAATTATGCATCATTCCAGAATGCACCGCTCAATGACTGAGATTCTGTTAATTGATCCAAACTACAGTAGACCCATTAAATCAATTATTTAATAGAGAGTCAACACATAGTTATATCCCATTGATTCAACAGTTCTACTGTAGTTGTAACTTACAATAAGATTCTGAGCCATAAGTCATTGTTATATTGATGGAACTCCAATATGCAGCCCTGGACTGAATACATCCATTGCACAACAGCCATGCTATATATGTAAGAGAACTTACACATGTGTGTGACACCAACAGAATTCCATCCAGAGATTCCAAGAAAGGCTTTAAAGAGCTCTTCAATCAAAGATTTCTATTTGAATACACAAGTGCATTATTTTTGCTTTCTCTGAGTCATGTTTTTTTTTAAAAAATCTCAAGTTCTTTCTATCAAATTAATGTAAAAATCTGCAAATTTTGGAAAGGTCTGATTTTTAAAAATGATCCAAATTCATTTCTCACCAAGGCCTCATCAGGTCTCCCAAGCAAGAAAGCAAAGCTCCTAGGCTTAGGGGGAATGCAGACGAGGGCGTCCAAGACGCCCTGATCCGCAGCGCCGCGGGGCCAAGGCAGCCTCACCGCGGCGTTTCCCCAGCGAATCTAAAAGGAGTGCCAAATTGGCGCTCCTTTTAGATTTAAGGGAAAGTGTGCCCCAAAAGCGGCAGGTGCACTTTCCCTGACTCAAACGGTGCAGCGCATGTGGGCGCTGTGCCGTGAGGTCACCCCCGGAGCGCCGGCCGTCCGGTGACCCGGAAGCTCCGGGGGCAACCTCAGGAAGAGGAAGGGGCGCCGCTCGTGCGGCTGCCCCTCCTCTTCCCTGCCCGGAAGACGGCTCAATTAGCCATCTGCCGAGGCAGTTAGTTTCATTAAATTACACAAAGATTTATTAGCAAATAAAGATGGAATCTTAGAATCTTAGAGTTGGAAGAGACCACAAAGGTCATCTATTTCAACCTCTGCCATGCCAGAATGCACAGCTAAAGCACTTTTGAATGATGCCCATCCAGCCTCTGTATAAAGCCCTCCGAAGAAGGAGAGCCCAACATCAGCCCAAGCCAGAGTGTCAAGTAGTTTCTAGGGGTAGGCAAACTGTCCCCTTTAAGGGCTGAGGGACTTCAGCTCCCAGAATCCCAGATTATTGGCCAACATCCCAGACTATTGGCCAACATGGCTGAGGCTTCTGGGAGCTGAAGCCCCTCGGCCCTTAAAGGGGACAGTTTGCCTACCCCTGCAAGACATTCTTCCTAAAAGATGTTAATGCCCTTAACAGCTGATACCTAACCAATGAAGATGTTAATACCCTAAACCCCAAATAAGTTCTCTCTCTCTTATCAACACCATGGCTCAACATGCTGCACTACCACTAGTTTCTCATTGCAATCAATCCAGCCTATCAGACTCAACAAGGACACTGGGGACACAGCAGAGAAGTGAAAATGAATATCTTAATTACCAGCTATAATTTATTGGAGATAGGCAACTGAGTCGATGGATTTCCCAAATTAACACCTGGTGTCCTTGAAAGTAGGCATGAAATACAGCCAAGATTCTTTTTACTAAGGATTTTTTTTTAAAAGCCTCAAGATTCATTTAAATAGATCAGTAATGACAAGAAGAGATAGGCACATCTTCGGCCCATTTCTTCTTCCCGTCAAAAGCTGTAGACTTGAAAATATGGAATTACATGCCCTGGTCAATGAACATGTTTTGAGGATCTTGTTGAAGTTCTTACCATTCCTGGAAGAAATGATCAGCCTCTCTGCCTGCTTGTCCTTGTAATTCATCTGTCAACCTTCTTAGGAAGTATTGGGTTTCACCTCTAGAAGAGACCATTAATATGCATTGCAACCTTCCAAAGCAGCTTATTTTCAAAGAAGTTAGGAAAGACACTATACTCCATTGACCATGGTGGTAATGCTGGTTGTAACCCAATGGCCACAGTCCTGTTGCTAACTGGTTATTCGTTGATTCAACTGCCAAATGATAAAATAATGCTTAGATAAATTCCAATTTTTTTATTTATATTTTTTATTCTAGTTGATTATCAATAGGAGCTGGATTTCTGATGTTAGTCCCAACAAGACTAGGACCCGAAACAATGGATGTAAGCTGCAAGAAAAGAGATTCCACCTCAGGGGGAACTTCCTGACAGTAAGGGCGGTTCGACAGTGGAACACACTCCCTCAGAGAGTAGTGGAGTCTCCTTCCTTGGAGGTCTTTAAGCAGAGGCTGGATGGCCATATGTCGGGGATGCTTTGATTTGGATTTCCTGCATGGCAGGGGGTTGGACTGGATGGCCCTTGTGGTCTCTTCCAACTCTATGATTCTATGATTCTAAGAGTAGACCCATTGAATCAATTGCTGAATGGCGAGTCAACCCCAATTGATTCAATAGGTCTACACTAGGTCAGGATTTAAGTCAGGGTAGGAATCATGTGGCCTTCCAGAACTGCAGCTTGGAACATTTGCAACCATTGGCTATCCCAGCCAAGCCTGCTGGGAATAGCATCTTGATAGCCTATAGGGATCCATAATTATATTTGAATATTGTAGTTTTGGATTCATATCCCAAATGATCTGTATTCAGTGAGACCACACAGCCCACCTCAGTCCACCTTAAGAGTCAGCTGCCTGATCAGGAGAAGGAAGTCTGTTCAGCTTCTGATCAGGACACAAGGAGGAAGATGTTTCCACCTCCACCCTACACCAATGCTTTACTGGAACAACCAGAAGCAGGAGCCCATCACAAGTCCTTGTCACAGCCTAACTGGGTAGTAATGCCATTCTCCTTGCACCCTGATCAGAAGCTGAATGGACCACCTTCACCTGCTCCAGCAGCTAGCTCTTCTGGTGGGCTGCAGACAGGGTCAGGCCAGGAGATATTACTTACTAACATGGATGTAACTCTGGGTGCATCTACAGTTTCGAAATAATGCAGGGTGAGACCACTTTAACTGTTATGGCTCCATCCTATGGAATCCTGGGATTTGTGGTTTTGTGGGGCACTCACACTCTTTGGTAGACAAGGCTAAAAACCTTTTAACTACAAATCCCACAATGTAGATGTGCTGGGCTATTTGTGAATGTCTTAACTCCTGTTGTTGTAAGACTTAGAAAATTAATGTTTTCATTAATGAAAAAGGAAATCTGAGATTCTTAGCCAGCTAGAACCCACATCCTAACCCACATCTTCAACCTTTTCTCTCTGTACCTCAAAACAGTGTGGGATTTTAGCCCTTTCTTTAAACTTGAATGCACAAATCACAGCAGGTTGAGGAACAGACACAGATAAATGATTTTTACACCTGTTAAGCACTCTGTCATGGCTTTTGGTGCTGGTTTTTTGGGGGCCGGGGGGTAGTTTTGCATACCAAGAGGTGTTTTTTTCCATTGTCTTTCTGATATCAGCATTGTGTTTCTGTTATATTTCTTTCCTTTTTCACTAGAAATCACTGGGCAGTGTCCATCACTTTAAGGAGAAGAAAATAATGCATTGCTTTTTCCAACCTCCCTGGTATGTTAATCCTGTACATAAAGTCCTGACACATACAAGTGTGAATAAGTCAATAACCTCCTCAGTTCCTCATTTATCCACATTAGTGGGCAGCTAGGTAGACCTGTAAATATGCATTGCATTTAAGGACATAGGACTTTATCACACAGGGAAATTCCCATACAGAAACAGGATTTAAATAGGAAAAAACCTACAAAAGTGGGTAGATTTTCACACAATGTCAATGTTAAACTGTGTTTAACCCAAATGGAAAGTAGTCAAAAGCTGCTTCTTTTTACTTTCAGAAAATCCAAAATTGCAGTCAAACAACATTCAGAAGGCTATGCAATCCCTACTATGACAACATCTTTTGTCTAAATCTAGATCTAAACAGTAGATCTAAACAGAAAAATAATTGTTTATCTCCACTATATAGTTGAAGCAGTTTGAAACTAACTGTCGTGGCTTCATCTTGCAGAATCCTGCCATTTGGTGAAGTACTTAGTATTGTCCGAGCTCAAATTCAGGGGAGTAAGTTGTTCCTCGTTTATTTATTTATTTATTTACTTCTACTCCATTATTTCTTTATTTGTTTATTGCACGTATATCCCACCTTTCTCCCAAAATGGGATCCAAGCCAGTTAAGAACAGTTAAACCATTGTTTACAAAAGTTAAAATAGAATTTTAAAATAGAATAGTATTATTAAAAACGCAGAGCCAGTGTAGGGTAGTGATTTGAGCATTGGACTATGACTCTGGAGACTAGAGTTCGAATCCCAGTTCAGCCATGTAAATCCACTGGGTGACCTTGGGCAAGTCACACTCTCTCAGCCTCAGAGGATGCCAATGGCAAAACCCCTCTGAAAAAAACTGGAAACAACTTGAAAGCACACAACAAGAACTACTACTACTACAATAACATTATTAAGAACTTGGTTAAAACAGTAAGAGTAAGAAATTTTTAAAAGTACACATGACGCACACACACATTACAACTCTATAATTAAAATTCAAAAGCCTGCCTAAATAAGAATGTCTTCACCTGCCAGCAGAAAGACAGGAGGAAGAGAGCTGACCAGACCTCCCACAGAAGGGATTTCCACAGCCTGGGAGCAGCCACAGAGAAGGCTCTCTCCAAAGTCCTCACCAACCTTGCCTGCTAGTGTGGTTCGACTGTGAGAAAGCTCTCCCCTGCAGATCTTAATGCATGCACTGGCTTATATGCAATATGGCCTTTCTGAACCAAAGCTGTGTAGGGCTTTAAATGCCAAAACCAGAACTTTGAATTCTTCAAGGAAATGGACCAGTAGCCAATACAGCTGTTTCAACAGGGGGGTTACATGATCCCTGTAGCCAGCCCCAGGCATTGTAGTGGTCCAGACAAGATGTAATTCAGGGATAGGCAACCCTTTTGAGCCGAGGGCCGGGTTACTGTCCCTCAGACAATTGGGGGGCCGAAGCACCAAAAATAAAGAAATAAAGAAAAATACATTTTTAATTTTTTTTTAATTAAAAACATATGCATGCACACTCTCTCAGCCCCAGAAAAGCCATGGCAAAACCCTTGTGGAGATTTTGCCAAGAAAACCCCAAGAACAAATAATAACAACAATAATCAATATCATCATGGTGGGCGGCGGGGGTGGTGGGGGATGGCGGCAGCAGCGGCGGCAGCAGCAGCAGGACCAGCCTGGGGCCAGTCCAAAGGGCTCGGGGGGGCACATCCGGCCCCCGCGCCTTAGGTTGCCTACCCCTGATGTAATTGAAGCATATGTCTCCATAGCCAGATCTGACTTCTCAAGGAACAAGCATAGCTAACGTTCTAGTTTTAGCTGTGCAAATGCACTCCTGACCACAGCCAAAACCTGGGCAAACCAGCTCAGATTTGAATCCAGGAGCATACTGGAGCTATGAACCTGAGATTTCAGGGGGAGTGTAATCCCATCAACTACAAGCTGAATCCCTGTTCCCTGATCTGCCTTCTAACCAAGGTTATCATGAAGGGAGTGCAGGGGATGCAGACTACACAAGGTGACACCCCAAACATCTGACTTTTGGCAGCAATGGTCTGTAACACTCACCTGTGTCCCTTCTGCATGGTGTGATATGGGAGGAGTTCAATGGGAGGGGTGACATCAAGAGTTACCACACTGAGTGATTCCAACTCTAGTGACACCACTGCTTCCAACTAACAAAGAGCTCTTCTGTCTTGTCTGGATTAAATTTCAGTTTGTTCATCTAGTTCATTACTGACATCAGACATGGGTTTAGTAAAGAAACTGCTCCCAGCAAAAGACTCAAAGCAGGTTTTTTAAAATGTAAAACAAAGTCCAACTGAAAACCTTGCCTAGAATCCTGTTGGGGGCTTATGTCTTTGTATGTGAATTTATGTCTACAGGAATTAAAATCGCACAGTTGTGTAATGTCCATATCCAATAGAGGGCTTCTGTGACGTTACTACGCAGGGAAGCCAACAAAGTTCCTGATACATATCGGTGCACAATGGACATCATGTGTTGATGTGCAGCCTGAAGCATTGGGTGTGCATTGGGTGTGCATATGTGCATTGGGTACTCTGTCTGATGTCCTGTTAAACACCTTTGCAATTCTATAAAGGCTATCTGAGTGCATCTCCTAAATCACTGTTGTTTTTGTTAGCTGCTTTTGAGTCAAACTTGACTGGTGGTGACCCTGTAAATGAGACATCTCCAAGCTCCCCCTCCCTTCAACTTCTGGCTCAGGCCCTGCAGGCTCAGGCCCATGGTCTCGCTGACTGAGTCTATCCATCTGTCATGTGGTCTTCTTCTCTTTTTACTGCCCTCTGCCTTCCCCAGCATCATTGTCTTTTCTAATAAGTCCTGCCTTCTCATAATGTGGCCAAAGTATGACTGCCTCAATTGAGTCATCATAGGGCCTTTGCAGACTACCAGAAATAGTGCAAATTGAGTCCACTTTAACTGCCCTGATTCAGTGTTAAGGAATCATGGGAACTGTATTTTATTGTGGCACCAGAGCTCTCTGACAGAGAAGGCTCAATGTTTCAGGGGGGGAAAAAAAGAATTCCCATGACTCCCTAGCACTAACCCTAACCCTTAAAGTAGACAAGTTTGCACTATTTCTGGCAATCTGCAGTAGTATTGAGCTTCCAGAGAGAGTGCAGGCTTGATTTATTCTAGGACACAATTGTTTGTCTTTTGGGCCATCCACAGTATCTTCAGCACTCTTATCCAGCACCACATTTCAAATGAATTAATTTTCTTTCTATCTGCCTTCTTCATTGCCCAGCTCTCACATCCATACATGGTAATGGAGAATACAATGGCTTGGACGATTCTAAGTTTTGTGCTCAACTGTGTATCTTTACACTTTAGTTTTTTCATGCCTTTCCTCCCCATTCCTAATCTTCTTCTTATTTCCTAACTGCAGTCTCCATTCTGATTAAAGTTTGATCCAAAGTACGGGAACTTTTTAACTATTTTGATTTCCTCATTATTTTGGTTGAATTTATATAAATCCTCTGTGGTCATTATTTTTGTTTTCTTTATGTTTAACATTAAGCCTGCCTTTGTGCTTTCTTCTTTGACTTTCTCTAGTGATTGTTCCAAGACCGTGATGCTTTCCGCTAGTAGTATGGTGTTGTCTGCATATCTTAGATTAATATTCCATAACATAATGTCTCATATAGGATTCCAGTGCTTATTTACAAAAGTCTTTTTTTAATTAAACAGAAAATTTTATTAAAAGCACATAGAACCATTTAAAACACATTTAAAACATTATTAAAATATAAAAAAAGATATGAAGTACAGCACATCATATTCAAAACACCCTTCTGCCTTATAACAGAGAATTCTATTCTGATTCTGATTTGTACTAAAGTGTGTGAGAGCTCTTGGAGACAAGAAGTAAAGAGGTAAAAATTCTTTCCAGCCATTTTAGACAGTATCTGGAAATAATCAATCTTAGGAATCATGGGGTTGGAAGGAACCACTAGGGCCATCAGGGTCATGCAGGCATACTATCAAAGTGCCTCAAGAGATAGTCATCCAACCTTTGTTTAAAGCCCTCCAAAGAAAGAGAATCCATCACCCTCCAAAGCAGTCTATTGCACTGTGAAACAGCTGTTACTGCCAGGATGCCATCTAAACCTATTCCTAATGTTTAGATGGCATCTCCTTTCTAGCAATTTGAATCCATTGGTTCGTGTTCCATTCTCTGGAGCAACTAAAAACAAATTTGCTCCATGTTCAACATGGCAACCCTTCAAAACAAGCATATAAGCAAAGGAGTGGGAGAGTCATCCTTCCGTCTTTATATATTCTGTATAAATATGATCAATATATCAAAGGGTTTCCAGCAACCAGAACTTTAATGCTTTGGCACCATCCAGTGGGCAGAAAGTAGAATGGCACCATCTTCAACTTGAGTTCATGTAAAGCAGCTGTTGGCATTTTTGTGTGCCTTCATGTAGAATCCCAATTCATGGCAAGTTTTCATGGGAAGGTTTGTTCAGAGGATGCATGGCTTTGCCATCTTCTTAGGCCACTACCTTCAAGAAGACTGTTGTTGTTGTGTACCTTCAAGTTGTTTCTGACTTATGGCAACTCTAAAATGAAGCCAGATTTTCTTAGTAAGATTTGTTCAGAGGATGTTTCCCATTGTCTTCTCCTGAGGCTGAGAGCATGTGACGTGGCCACATCACCCAGTGGGTTTCAATGGCCAAGCTGGAAATTGAACCCTGGTCTCCAGAGTCCAAGACTCAAACCACTACACCATGCTGACTATTACCTAGTGATAATATGCCACAATCCCACAAGGCCTTATGGGAAGAATATCCAGTAAAGCTTTCAGCTGGGGAGCAGAAGGTAACAGGAACAAGCCAAGCCTCATATTATCTCCTAGGCTGTTCAGTTATTCGCTTGTGTTTCTTTAAAGTCAAATATTGATCTTTGTTCTAGGAGGTTTAATAACAAATATTCGTTGAAGAAACCAGGAAAAGGCACCATCTGTATGTAGGGAGATTTCCCACATACAGAATGGACATCATGCTTCAAATTGGCCTAGAGTATGCCTGAGGTCATTTAGAATCATAGAGTTGGAAGAGACCACAGGGACCATCCAATAAAACCTCATTCTGCCATTAAGCAAGACACAATCAAAGCAGTTCTGACAAATGTGGCCTTTGTTTAAAAACCTCCAAAGGACACTCCACCACACTTGAAAACAGCGCATTCCACTGTTGAACAGCTCTTACTCTCAGGAAGTTCTTCTAATGTTTAGGTAGAATCTCTTTTCCTGTAGTTTGAACCCATTGCTCCATGTCCTAGTCTCTAGAGCAGCAAAAAACAAGCTTGCACCTTCTTCAATATGTCAACCTTTCAAATCCTGGAGACTATCGCACTAGGTTATAAACCAGCTTACCTGAGCTGGCTTAAAATTAGAAGCAGGTGGCATCCTGATAGTATCAGACACATTTAGCCACCAAAATTTTTGCCTGGCTGCAGCCCAGTTCCATCGCTGCTCCAAGGGGTGCTCCTTGCACCTCTTTTTGAAGCCAGAAGTTTTCTGGCTTCAAAAAAATGACTGCCGGAGCACCCCTCAGAGTGGTGATGGAGCCAGGCTGCAGCCTGACAGCAATTTCAGCAACTAAATGCATCTGATACTATCAGGATGCCGCCCGCTTCTAATTTTAAGCTGGCTCAGGTAAACCAGTTTATAACCAAGTGCGATAATCTCCCCATCACCTCTTAGCTTTCTCTTTTCCAGGTTAAACACACCCAGGTCCCTAGGCTGCTCCTCATAGGGCATGGTTTCCACCCCTTTCACCATTTTGGTCACCCTCCTATGGACACATTCCATTTTATTGTCCCCAAGCTAGACTTTCCCTCCTAGATTCCACCTCTTCCCAAAGACTGGAAGACTTGGAAGGGATAGCCCCTTGTGCTTGCGTCTTGTGCTCTTTTGCCTCTAAAAATACATCTACACTGCATAATTGCCATAGTCTGATACTGCTTTCATTCCCATGGCTCCATCCTATGAACTCCTGGGATTTTTAATTTGGTGAGGGACTAGTCTCTGCTAGAGAGCTAGAGAGCGGTAATTCATAACCTTTGGTCCTCTAAACATTTTGGATTTCAGTTCCTAGATATCCCAGCCAGTATAGCAGCCAATATTCAGAAATGTTGGAAGCAGGAGACTAAAACATCTGGAGAACCAGAGCTTGGAGAACCAGAGTTTGAGAACCATGGGATTAGAGTTTAGAGTTGCCAGATTGAAAACTGGAAAGGGTTCCTGTGCCTTTAATCATTGTGTAGAAGTAGAATTTTCACCAGGTGTCAGTTGTCATACAACCAGGTAATAAGCAACACCTGCTAAAATTCCCTCTATTGTACATCCGTTAAAGATACAGGAACCTTCTCCAGTTTTCAGCCAGGCAACCTTCCCAGAACTCCATAGCAGAAATTTCTAAATGCCTCAGCCAGACTACAAATCCATGGATTGCATGGAATGAATCCATGAGAGATAAAGTAGTATCAGTTCATTGTAATTGTGCACTACAGATCCACCCCTTTTCAGATCCCATCTTGTGCACTGTTGAGGAGCTGGCCCTTGGAAGCATGCAGTGCCTAAGGTGAAAAGGAAGAGTTTCTCAGGGGAAACTAGTTGAAGGGGCTCCTGGCTGACAGGTGCACATTTAGATATAATGCCAGGGTCTAAGTGCTTCTGAGCTTTCCGCTGCTGGTTTTCCTGATTCATCAATAGATGTATAGTGTATAGAGCAAGGGAAGTAATAGTGCCACTCTATTCTGCTTTGGTCAGGCCTCACCTGGACTACTGTGTCCAGTTCTGGGCACCACAATTCAAAAAGGATGTTGAGAAGCTGGAGCATGTCCAGAAGAGGGTGTCCAAAACGGTGAAGGGTTTGGAGATCATGCCTTATGAGGATAGACTTAGGGAACTGGGTACATTTAACCTGGAGAAGAGAATGTTAAGAGGAGATATGATAGCCCTGTTTAAATATTTATTTGAAGGGGTGCCATATTAAGGATAGAGCAAGCTTGTTTTCTGATGCTCCAAAGAATAGGACCCAGAACAATGGATGCAAGCTGCAGGAAAAGAGATTCCACCTCAACATTAGGAGGAATCTAATAGTGAGAGCTGTTCAACAGTGGAACACACTCCCTTGGAGTGTGGTAGAGTCTCCTTCTTTGGAAGTTTTTAAACAGAGGCTGGATGGCCATCTGATGGAGGTGCTTTGATTGTGAGTCCCTACATGGCAGGGGGTTGGACTGGATGGCTCTTGTGGTCTCTTCCAACTCTATAATTCTATGATTTAGGCCCTGCTAGTGGTTCCTCAAAGCATGCCACTCTCCATGGGAGCTTCCTCATAGACTCACTTACCTTACCTACTAATTTTCTGAAAGGCAAACCCTCCATCATTTCACAGATGGAAGGTTTCTCCCTTTCTACTCAACTTATTTCAGATGGTTCAGTCTGAGTTAAGAGTGCAAATGTATTTCAGTTACCTCAGCAGGAACGAAGAGGTAGAATCTTGCGCTTCCCAGTACACTCAGGCAAAAGCAAAATGTTGCAGCCTCTCCTAGCTTGTATATTCCTCCTCATTAATAACTTTTGCCATCTTGACCACACTGTGATGTTGCTTGATCATAAGGATATGAGGAGTACACCAGTGGATGTCAGCAGATATCATCGGTCTGTATCTTGCTACAGGTGCATGTTGTTGCTAAATGCCATCAAGTTGAACCTAGGAATGAGAGACCTCCAAGTCACCCTGTCATCAACAGCCCTGCTCAGGTCTTGCAAACTCAGGACTGTGACTTTTTTGCCAAGCGTTATTGTCTTTTCTGGTGAGTCATGTCTTTTGTGATATGTTCAAAGTACAACAGCCAGTCTCATAGCTGCCCTTCCATGTCCTAGTCTTATTCTAATTTCTTGACTGCAGCCTCCATTTTGATTAATGATTGAGCCAAGGTATAAGAAATTTTCATTATCTCAGTGTCTGCTTTACTGTTATGTAAATAATCTGTGGTCACTATTTTTGTTTTCTAAATGTTTAACTGTAAACCTGATTTTGCACTTTCTTCCTTGCCTTCCTTCAATAGTCATTCCAAGTCTTTGCTATTTTCTGCTAGTAGTGTGGTGTCATCTGCATATCTTAAATTGTTGATGTTCCTTCCTCTAATTTTCACACTAAGTTTCTCAGAATCTAATCCATCTTGTCATGTGATGTATTCAATATACAAGCTAAACAAAGGGTTATAAAATGCAGACTTTTCTGACCCCCTTGCCAATTGTAAACCATTGTGTTTCTCCATAACAGTACCTTCTTGTTCTGAGTTCAGGTTAAACGTTAGGATAATTAAATGTTCTAGAACATTTTTTTAAAAAGAGCGAGCTATAATTTTTCATGATCTATACAAAGTCTTTCTTTTAATCTATATGCACAGGCTAAATTTTTTTCTTGTTAAATGGTGTGAATTTTTTTTTTCTTGGTGTGCTTCATTAGTCAAGGTATGTTTGCAGCATGATCCCTCGTGCCTCTTTTTCTTATGAACCCAATGTGGGCATCTATTATTCCTCACTCCTTATATGGTAAAATACTTTGTTTTAGTATTTTGATCATCACTTTGCTTGCAAGGGAGATTAAGGCAGTGGTCTGGTGGCTACTGCAATCTCTAGTGTCCTCTTTCTTGGGGATTGGAATGCATAGTAAGCATTTCCAATCTGTGGGCCATTCTTTTGTTTTCTGTTTTTGGAGACAGGTTTTAGTTAGAATATGAGTAGATTCTGTCTATGTTGCTTGAAATAGCTCTATTGGTATGCCATCTGTTCCTGGTGATTTATTTTTCTCAACATCTACGAGTGCAGCTTCCACTTAACTTTATAAAATTGTGATTCATTTTCAAATGCCTCTTCCTTGAATGAATCTGTTACCCTTGCATCTCTTTTATATAATTCTCCAGTGTGTTGTTTCCATTGTCTTTTTATTGGTACTTGGTCGTGTAATGTGTTCCCCTGCTGGTCCTAGAACATCTTCAATCTTGGTTTAAATTTCTCTTTGATTTCTCAGATTTTAGGGGTAAAGTCTAACATTGATTGTTATGATAGTTTTTTCTCACTACACACATGTCACTGAACAATTGCATTCAAGGTTTTGACCTATTTCTGTCCCCATTTTACTTTTGCTTCTCATCTGTCCTTAACTACTTGAAGAGTTTCATTTGTCATCCAGTGAGGCTTCTCTTTTTGCATTCCTGTCTTGTACAGCAAGATTCCCAAGTTCAGAAATTCAGACTCAGTAGTAAAAACTCAGAAGCCTTTTTAAAGAAACTATAGGTCCAGTCTGGTGACTCATTGTCAGAACTGACTGGCAACCATTTCAACCATATGATTAAACTACACGTAATTAAAATGTTAGGTAGGCTTCATTCAATTCATGAAAAATAATAATTTATTTCTCCTGTTTCTTCTCATACCACATGATTGTGAGGAGCCCTCCCATTTTCGGATCCTTTTCCCCAGAAAACAAAAGGTTAAATATGGGAGTAAAAATGGTACATTTTAATAAGACTCAGCCTCACATGTATTAAGATAGTAATTGCCAATGAGATGGGCAATTGGATAGAAGCACCAACCTTCGAGATGATTCTGAGCAGAGTTTTGAAAAAACCTGAAGGCACCACAAGGTTTCTGTTTCTCTCAGTCTCCCAAAGCAGACATGGAGAATTAGGAGCTGGATAATGGAGTCACAGCTCCCAGATATCCCATGAACATCGAGGACTACAAATGCCATCTAATCTGTGAGCCAGATTAGGAAAATGTACTAGCTAGTTGGGTAGGTGCAGCAGCGGCGGAGCCCCGGGAAGACAGGCAGAGACCTAAGGGTCCCACCCAGCACCATCTCTCCTGGCAGCGCGGCACATTCTTTGGCAGCAGCAATAACATTTAGTATACTGAGAGGGGCTAAAGAGGACTTAATCCCAGCTTTTCAGTGGCTAGAACACCACACTGAGAACTGGAGTGGGACTTCCTGTCAAATGACCTAGCCCTGTTACTATTTAGGTCGCCACTATAACTGGCT
>JAIPUX010001232.1:168749724-168767320 GCA_020142125.1 Phrynosoma platyrhinos | reverse complement strand
TTCCATTCCTTCCTCTCAGGCAGATCCCAGAGGGTGCTGCTCAGGGACGGTTGCTCCAGTAAAAAGGAGCTTAATTGTGGCATCCCTCAAGGCATCATTCTGTCCCTGATGTTGTTTAACATCTATACGAAGCCGCTGGGTGAGATTATTCGGAGTTATGGAGCTGGGTGTTATCATTACACTGATGACACTCAGATCTATTTCTCTATGTCTTGATCGTTGGCCTTAAATTCTGATGGCTTTTCTTCCCTCAGTGAATTTCTTAAGGCAGTAATGGGCTGGATGAGGAAAAACAGAGTGAGATTGAATCCAGACAAAACTGAGGTGCTAACAGTAGCGGCCCCGAAACCAGAAATTAGGCTGCAAGCTCCGGTCCTGGACGGGGTCACACTCTCCATAAAGGACTGCATTCGCAGTTTGGGGGTGCTCCTTGATTCGTCACTCCTGATGGCAAATCAGGTAAATGCAACGGTCAGGAGTCCCTGTTATCAGCTTCGGCTGATACGCCAGCTGTGCCCTTTTCTGGAAGTAAGGGACCTCGAGACTGTGATGCACGCACTGGTAACCTCACGTCTGGATTTCTGTAATGCACTCTACATGGGACTACCCTCGTGCTTGATCCGGAAACTCCGCTTAGTACAAAACATGGCAGCCAGAGTGATTTCTGGGACATCCAGGAGGGACCATATAACTCCAGTGGTAAAGTCCCTCCACTGGCTGCCTATTAGTTTCCGGACCCAGTATAAGGTGTTGGTTATTACCTTTAAAGCCCTAAATGGCTGCCATTTCCCCAGCCTTGAATGGAATGCAGCTGATGAGCATCAGATGACAATAACTAGCTACTTCTATAGGAGATTGTGCACATCTGTAAGTCACCAACAGGATTCCAGCCCTTATGCTTAGCCATACAGTGTAAATATGGTGACCTCCAGTCTCCAGCCCAGGATTTGTTCCTACACTTCTCTACAATGAATTCTCCCCCTCTCCCAAGTCTGAAGCTATGTTTAAGAGAGAGAAACCAATCCATGCCCATAGCTTCTAGGATATAGGTGTGCACAAGATGAGGGAGGGATTTCCATGCTAGATGCTGAGCCAAAATCATTTCATATTCTCAGAAGTTTGCTTCATTTGTATCTCTCACTTTCTCCCCATCCCTCTCCCCCTATCCAAATGCACAGAGAAATGCAATTTCATTCCTTAACAGTTACGTGCAGCATTATGAATATGGTAATTGCTGCCATCTGGCTCAGTAAATATCACCTGCCAAGAAGGAAGTGCAAGCATTAGCAAAGTAAGGACAATTCATAATCAGTAGTTGGTTTGGGGCCACCTGAGGTGGTGCACGCCAATTAAGGGGAAGTAATTAGACTTCAGTCCAACCACCCTTTCCCTAGAATTTATTAGAAGAAAAGCCTTGTAAAACATTTTGTCCCACCACACTTCTTCTTTTGCATTTGGATAATGCAGCAGATGTAAAGAAGTAAACACAGATTAAAAAGCCCACTGGAGCCAATCTGTTTCCATCAACCCTTTCAAGATGCCTCCTTCTGGTCCTAGTCTGTCGAATGCAGTTGTTGAAAATTCCAAGATTTTATGCTTTATGAGCAGCATGTCCATAGAAAGAACAGCTTCATTTCTGAAGCTCTTTGTGACTAGACAGCCATACCTTTCGATAGAAGAGAATGGACAGCATTTTTAAATTAAAGAAGCTCCATGAAGTTGCCTTGATTTTCCATGCCCAATGGGGATTCTTGGGCTAGAGAGTTGAACTTGAGCTGGAATAATTTCTCTTTTATCTCAGGTGGATAATAGATTTAGATAAGAACACAGTATAGGAGAGCCCTTGAAGGTCATCTAACTCTCCAACTTTGGACCTTCAGATATTTTGGACCATAATTCCCAGAATCCTTCAGCACCAGTGATGCTGGCTGGGCCTTCTGAGGGCTGAAGTCCAAAACATTTGGAGGATCAAAGTTTGAGAATCATTAACCTAGACAGTCTCCCAATACACACACACACACACACACTGCAGGATCTACAATGAAGGATGTAGCCATAGCATCCCCGCAAGATGACTCTTCAAGCTTGGCTTAGATGCCTCTAATGAAAGAAAATTCACCACCTCCTAAAAAAAGGCTGAACCACTGTTCAACAGCTCTTATCACTGAGGAGTTTTTCATCAGATTTCATTAAAATCTGCTTCCCTAGAATTTCTGCCCATTTTTAGGCTACATCAATAGAGTATAGATCAAGGGAAGTAGTTGAATAATAGAATATTGGAGTTGGAAGGGGCTATAAAGTCCAAGCCCCTGCTAGAGGTTGAGTTAGCAACCTGTGCATGCCAGTACCCACCAATCCCTAGTTTCTATGCTAGGTGACTTTCTGTTTGTTTGGTAATGCTTTTGCCAGTCACACTCTCTCCCTGAATCATTCTAACATGCAGGCATTTTTCTCTCATTTTTCTCTCCTCTGTTAGAACATCTATTCGATTATGCACAAGTAAAGTAAGTAAAGCGAATGTCACATGTGCAGACTGCTAGAAATAGTGCAAATTGAGTCCACTTTAACTGCCCTGACTCAGTGCTAGGGAATCATGGGAACTGTAGTTTATTGTGGCACCAGAGCTCTCTGACAGGGAAGGCTCAATGTCTCAGAAAGAAATACAATTCCTATGATTCCCTAGCACTGAGCCAGGGCAGTTAAGTGAACTCAATTTGCACTATTTCTAGCAGTCTGCAAAGGCCCTAAGCTTATGTAACTTTTTCTGCTAGACTTTGTGAGTGGTTGGGTTGGACTGGCTGTTGTTCAGTTTCTTCCTTTTCAATTGATTGCTTGAGAGATCCCTTACTGTCTCTCATATTTGCCCACAGTTCAGAGTGCCAAGATGGAAATAAATCAAGGGGGAAATTCAGGTATTTGCAGTGGGCGCTAGCAATAGCTACCAAAATATAGGAGGTGCTGATCCCAGATCTGCTTTTTGTTGGTTGTTTTCAATCAAGGAAATGAGTACCTGGATAGCTCCCTGAAAGGAAGGTATGAATGAGAATAAGAACAGTCTTGGAAGTGACATGTTACATGCAGTATTGTTGCCTGTCACTACTTTACTTTGTGGAATAATGAGCATGTGACAGGCTTATTTTTTAAAAAAAGCAATGTAAGAAGAGAAAAATTACTTTATTGGTGCAATAAGTACCAGTAATAGTTTCTAGCTATTTTCAAAAGTAACTTTTCAAGGACATTTTCAGAGGCATTTTGCCATAATTTTTCAAGTTTTAGGGCATACTCTAATCAATCATAGGGTTCCTCCCTCAAAAAAAAAGTTACAGAAATTAATGGAAAAGTTACAGTCAATGCAGCAAGCAGTTTGTTAAGCTATTTTTTCCAGCACTATAATTAGTAAAAGGAATGGTTCCTTTTTAAGTACTGTAATCTATAATAGATCAATTTATTTTGAAAAATAACTTTCTGATCTCTGTTTCTTAATCATATGAAAAGCCATAGTTTGTTGAGCTATTTTTTCCAGCACTATAATTAGTAACAAGAATAGCTCCTTTTTAAATATTGTAATCTGTAGTAGATCAATTTAGTTTTGAAAAGTAACTTTCTGATTTCTGTTTCTTAATCATATAAAAAGCCACAGGGAAAATTGCACTACACACTTATACGACTTTAGTCACTTAATTGTTATGGCTGAATCCTTTGGAATAATGCATTTGTATATTTATGAGGCACTAATGCTCTCTGGCCAAGAATTCTAAGTACTTCATGAAACTATGTATTCCAGGTTTCTATAGGATGGAGCTATCGCTGTTAAAGTGACATGAAAATGCTATAACTGTGTAGTGTGAATGGGTCCAGAAAGAGAGATTATTTCTCTGGGGGGGAACTATGGGAATTTACACCAATGTTTGTACAAGACAGCAAATTTGCATCCCCCAAAAAATATACAAATGGCTATCTGAAAGTAGTGGGTTGGGGGGTTGTTTGTTTGTTTGTTTGTTTGCTTGCATTAAAACACAATTTTTACACACACAAAACAACATGTATTTCTGTGCATAATAATTTCCCCAGACACTTCAGAGTGTTGAATATTGTGTGAAAATTGCACAAAATTTTTGCCATTGTGTACTGTTCCTGACTAGATTTCCCAAGTATCAGGAAACCTATTTTTCAGCCAGGAAGGAAATGCTGAATATTCTTTTCAAAAATTGTCTGGTACCCTTACAGCTCGACAAAGCTGAAGAGGAAACTGACTCATATTTTTTGAGATAATTCATCAAAGTTTCTCTTCATCCCAGATGATTTTTCTTCTCTCAAGAGTACAATATAAATTCACAGAATGCAATAGAATATATATACATACATATATATATATATATATATATATATATAGGCCTGAATTCTTTTGCTAGTTCCAAGTAGAATAGACCCATTGCATCAATGGAACTTACCAATGTGTTGTTTTATTATTCAACAATTGATTCAATAGGTCTACAGAAAAACTTTAATAGTACTCAAACCAAATGCAAAAAATTAGCAAGTATTTATTATTATGAACCATTCAATCATCTGTAATTAGGACTGTCAACTTATTAAAGGCTGTAGATGACTGTTTGCCTGCTCTTCAACTGAGTAATGAATTAATTGATCAATTATATTTAAATATGTTTTCATATGACCCCCAAAAAACTCTCATTTGGAAGATAATAAAAGTGGTAGAAACATATTTAAAACTTAATTAACAAAATACACCACTAATTATTTGAAAAGAAGACCCTCATTAATAGTTTCCCCTCCACAGCCCTTACTATAATAATACATCAGGAAAAGCAGACACATGTTCTCTTAAGTCAGTGTTTCCCAAACAGGTCCTCCAGGTGTTTTGGACTTCAACTCCCAGTAGCCCTAGCCAATTGGGCAAACAATCAAGAATTCTGGGACTTGGAGTCCAAAACATCTGGAGGATCAAAGTTTGGGAAACACTGTCTTAAGTTATAATAGCCCCAACAATTGAAATGCCTCCTATCAATTAATCATCTAAAGTGGCAGGGAGGATGTCAAAGTGTGACACACAGAATACGTCACCTCTGGGGCTTATTGGGTGCCAAAATAATTGCCCCAAAACCCATTCAAAGAGCATGTGGGGCATTTTGCCACACTTTTGGGGGACGCTGGTCAAGGAGAGGCCTTTTTTCTAAAACAAGAAGTGACCTCTACTCACTTCTTGTTCTGAAAAAGGCCTAAAGGCCTCCCCACTTTCTGATAAGAAGCTTAAAGGAGGAGCCCTGGTGGCACAGTGGTTAAATGCCTGTACTGCAGCCACTCACTCACAAACCACAAGGTTGTGAGTTCAATACCAGCCAGGGGCTCAGGCTCGACTCAGGCTTGCATCCTTCTGAGGTTGCTAAAATGAGTACCCAGCTTGTTGGGGGCAATTACCTTGCAGTTGTAAACCACTTAGTGACTGCATAGCACAATATGAAGTGGGAATATAAATGAAGCTGCTATTGCTATCACTACCCTGAGCATAAAATGGCCCAAAGGAAAAACATGGCAAAAATGCTCTCTACACTCCTAGAGAGTGGTAGGGCTGCCAGTACCAAAACTAGAAATGGCTCCTGTACCTTTAACGGTTGTGTAGAAGAAGGAATTTCAGCAAGTGTTGCTTGTTACTGAGTGGTATGACAAGTAAAACCTGCCAACATTCCCTGTTCTACACAACCATTTAAAGTACAAGAGGAGTTTTCAATCTGGCAACCTATTTGGGGGCAATTTGAACAATCTGGCAACCTTTGCTGGATTTTTTTTATGGGGAGAGAGAATAAAGTCTGCAGTTCTCCAAGTTCTCCTGGGAAGCTAATATGGGCTCCTAGCCTCCCACAGTATCCCACTCCTGCTCCAAAGACTTAACTGAATAGTCCCAAAAAGACAGCCCAGATCATTCAGGCCTAGCCTGAACAAGAAGAAGGGGCCTCCCTCCAGTCCATCTGCCTTGGTCCAGGCTTTAGAAGGAGAGAAGATCTGCTGGACTTATTCCCCTTCAACACCACCATTCCCTTCTCCTTTTGTGTCTTGTCTTTTTAGAATGTAAGCCTGAGGGCAGAGAAATGTCTAATTAACCATTTGTAAGCTGCTCTGAGAGCCTTCTGGCTGAAGAGCGGGGTATAAATAATAATAATAATAATAATAATAATAATAGACAACTTTGCATCTTTAGCAATAACCAAGGCAAATTCCCCCTCAGGTCCGAACTTTGTTGATTGTCTCATCTAGAACAGATCCATTGAATCAAAAGTTAAATGACGAGTCAACAGTTATGTAAATTCTATTGAGTCAATGGATCCGTGCTAGTTGGGAATGGCCAATAGAATGAAAGCCAAAATTGTCAAGAAGAGCAGGGTTGTCAAGAAGAGCAGGTTGGGATTGCCCACATGGGGCGTTCACCAAAAATGACAAAATGGGACAAATGAAATATACAATGATATCCTGATGAAAGAAAATAGCATATATAGGTTAAAGATGAGAGAAGAACTCCAGAATGAAGGAATCAACTGTCAATGGTTTCACCACTGACATTTATATGAAAAAACAAAGATGGATCTCAAATTGAAAGGAGTGGAATTTACACAAACGGAGGAGAACAAGATACTATTTTCAAATGAGCAACATATTATAACAAAGTTGTACAAACTGTTGCTGGAGAGAGAAAGGGAAAGTGAAATAGTAAAAGAATCCACAATTCAGTGGATGAATAATATAAGAGACACATTTCAAAATGATCAATGGATAAGGTCATGGAAAAAAAGATATGAAATTCACATTAAGCCAAGATCTAAAAGGAAATTATTATAAAATGCTTTTTCGATGGCATTGGACACCTGCAAAAATCACAAAGATATCCAATAAGGTAAAGAATAAACAATGGAAATGTGAAGAATGGAAGGGAATGCTATATCACATGTGGTGGACATGCCCCAAAGCAAGGAAATCTTGGATACAAATTCATGATTTGATATCCAAAATATTTTAGTTTACATTTGAAATGAAACCAGAAATATATCTGTTAAATATGTTAGACATAAAGATTGAAGAAAGAATTCATAGAACAATGTTATACATGATCCCAGCTGCTAGACTAATATATGCTAAATCATGGAAGGAGAAGTCTATACAGTCCGCCCTCAGTATCCATAAGGATCCATTCTTGACCCCTCCCTGCAGATACCAAAATCCACAGATGCTCAAGTTCCATTGTCCCCAATGGGGGTGCATGCTCATGGCTGCACTGCCATTAGGGACAATGGGGCTTCTGTAGCAGTGTGTGCACGTGGTCACGCCGCCGTTGGGGACAATGAGGGCTTGCCATCTGCGGATACTCCTGTTGTGGGAGAAAGGCGGGATATAAATCCTGGAAATAAATAAAAATACTCAAATCCGCAGATAGCAAGTCCGCAAATACCAAGAGCTGACTGCACCTTCAATATTGCAATAGCAATAGCAAGTACATTTCTATACTGCTTATCAGAGAATTAGCACTCCCTAAGCAGTTTAAGCCAATTGCCTCCAACAAGCTGGGTACTCATTTTACTGACCTACGAAAGGATGGAAGGCTAAGTGGACCTTGGAGCCCTCCTCTGGTAGGGCTTACAGCATTGTGGCTGCAGAACCAGCATTTAACCACTGCACCACCAGGGCTCCATCAACAGAGGATTGACTCACAAGATTGTACAACATGATGTAAATGGACAAATTAAGCATATTAATTAGAGAACATACATTGACAAGGTTTACTGATCAGTGGAAAGAACTGATATTATTTCTCAAAGAGAATTGGGTGAAGACTGTGGTACTAAGTATAGAATAATAAAATATGGTATATAGAAGGAAGGAATATATTTAAACTAAAGACCAAAACATGCTGCAAAAATAATCCACTTTGAAATCACTTTAACTGACCTGGCTCAATGCTAGGGAATTCTGGGAACTGTAGTTTTGTGAAACATTTAGCCTCCTTTGTCAGAGAGCTCTGGTGCCACAATAAACTACAATTCCCAAGATTCCCTAGCACTGAGCCAGGGCAATTAAAGCAATCTCAAACTGGATCATTTCTGCAGTGCATTTTGGACCTTAGTCAACAGTTTAAGTAATATATACACAATTAGATATTTAAAGCAATATGTCGGCATTAAATATGAATTACAATATTAGCTTCTTTGCATGAGTGGTATATTTTATGAATTGATTGTTTAAGAACTTTACTGTAGATCAGGGGTTGGCAACCTAAGGCCTGCGGGCCAGGTGTGGCCCATGGAAGCCTTCGGACGAGCCCCTTCCCGGTCCTGCCACTGCCACTGCCGACGCCGACGCTGACACTTTTGCGGCGTCCTCCAGAACGCCATTTTGGATTTGGCGTCTTTGAGATGAAGCTATCATGAGATTTTCTTGGCAGGTTTTTTCAGAGGGGGTTTGCCATTTCCACTCTCTGAGGCTGAGCGAGTGGACTTGGCTAGGGTAATCCAGTGCCTTGCAGTCATTTCTGGCTTATTTTGACCCTACCATGGGGGTTTTCTTGGCAGATTTCTTCAGGGGGGGGTTGCCATTTCCACCCTCTGAGGCTGAGAGAGTGTGACTTGACCAGGGTAATCCAGTGCCTTGGAGTCATTTCTGGCTTATTTTGACCCTATCATGGTCAAAACTGCATTATTAGTACAGTGCAGATACACTCATAGATCTAAATTGCACTGGAGAAATAATGCAGTTTGACCCCTCTTTTAAGTGCTGTAAGTTTTGTCCTGTGAGATCCAGGAATCTGTAGTTTTGCAAGCTTTCTCTGGCCAAGAGTAATGGTGCCTTTCCAAACTGCAAATCTCAGGATTTTGCAAGATGGAGCAATGAAAGTGGTGCCAAACCGTAAAAACAATGTAGTTTGACCCCACATTTAAGTGTCATAGTCCTGTTTTATAGGATCCTGGGATTTGTAGCTTTGCAAGGTCCTTAGCCTTCTATGTCCGAAAATGCTGGTGCATTTTTGGATTGTGGTGTTTGACTAAGATGTCAGTCTTTGTATTTCAGTTAATACATTTTTTTTAATATATCTGGAAAATCAACTACCAGGTGACCTTGGGCAAGTCGCACTCTCTCAGCCTCAGAGGAAGACCTTGGCAACCCCTCCTTGGAACCAATTCTGCCAACCTATGATAGGTTTGCCCAGGGGTCCTCAAACTATTCAGAAGACACTGTTCAGAAGGGATTTGCCCTTGCTATCTTCTGAGGCTGAGAGGGTGTGATTTGCTCAAGGTCAGGCAGTGGGTTTCCCTAGTTGAGCAGGGAATCATTGGCCATCTCATTAGCCAGAAGCAGACCCATAGTTCCCATTGAAATAATGGTAAGTTTGTTGATTTAACTTTACTTGTTCTTCATTTTAAATATTGTATATGTTCCCGTTTTGTTTTTTTACTTCAAAATATGATGTGTACAGTGTATATAGGAATTATTTTTTTATATTTTTTTATTTTTTTATTATTTGTTTATTTATTTATTTACTTCAGCCCTCCAATAGTCTGAGGGTCAGCGACCCAGCCTCCGGCTCAAAAAGGTTGCCTACCCCTGCTGTAGATTATGAGAAATGGTGTCAGATTGGGAAGGCATAGATAAGCAAATAGCTAGGAAACATGACTTAAACTAATATGGAAAGGGTGTTATGAGAAGTGTGAAATTAGATTAAGATTTGAGAGGACTATTATTTGGGGGGTTTGTTTGTATCATTATACTTTTGTTTGAATGTTGCTTTATGTGTTTGATTTGGAAAAATAAGAAAGAAGAGCAGGGTTAGCCTTCTTATAAGGTGGTGTGAATTCCCCGTCTGAATCAATAGGAATGAGGACATGCCATTGTCCTCTTCATTTCTCCACCATTACCACCAAGAGAGGTCCTACTAGTTAACCAGACTAGTGCAAATTGAGTCCACTTTAAGGGTTAGGGTTAGTGCTAGGGAATCATGGGAATTGGTTTTTTTTTTTCCGAGACATTGAGCCTTCTCTGTCAGAGAGCTCTGGTGACACAATAAAATACCATTCCCATGATTCCCTAACCCTAACCCTTAAAGTGGACTCAATTTGCACTATTTCTAGCAGTCTGCAAAGGCCCTGAGAAGGCATGTCTCTGTTCTGGAGAGCTCTGCCAATGCCATTTTCCTATCTCAGCCCAACTACCTGACATCTCATGCTGTAGAGGCCCTGAAAGCAAGACAGAGAATGGCAGCGCCAACTGAGGGTAAAGCAGTAGCGACTGAGGGGCGGCACATCTTGTCCCACCTCAGACCAGCAGCAACTGGTGTCTCCCATGCCAGTGGGCTGATGAATTCACAGTAGATTTCAGCCACTGTTTACCCCACTATCCAAGATGCTGAATGAAAAAAGGGATGAGGTTAAGCACCCTATCCCATAGATATCAGCTGAGATCCTACATCAGCATCTTAGTTTTGGTTGCATGATTAGGCATTATTACATGACCTTGACCTAAGGGAATTTTAATTAGCACAATTAAGTTGGCTGGGTCACTTCAACCCAGGATCTTCCCAATTTATACATAGGATGGCGGAATAGAGAATTAACAGATGCAAAATTCTTCCAATGAATTATACTTTTATTAAGGTAAAACACACTGCAGTGCACGCACACACATATACACACTCCCAGTCATGCAATAGGTTCAGGGGAAAGACAGTCAGCAATGTATATACCAGGGGTCCCCAAACTATGGCCCACGGGCCAAACCCATCCTGTCGAGGCCTTTCAACCAGCCCGTGACTGACTCCAGGCACCATTTTGGCACGGGCCGGTTTTTGTTTTTTCGGCCCTCTGAAGATCTGGGGGACAGTGAACTGGCCCCCAGCTGAAAAAGTGTGGGGACCCCTGGTATACACACACATACACACACAGGGGTTTGTGGAATTCATGAGAAAGGCTTCACAAACAGAATAATTACCCAAAACCATGTTGCTCAAGATATACTCAGCTGCTCAAACCTTAGGAGTGGAGTTGGGAGGGAGGGCAGCATGAGCGGGACTAGCAGGGAAGTTCAGAGAGACATAAAAAGATCCCCCTGCACTTCTCGATTAGCTCAAAGAACAAAGGATTTTGGAGTCCTTCTATAGCCCACAAATGGTTTCAGGCAAAGGGTTCAAAAGATGCCTATTCTTCAAAGGATCCCTTTGAGATAGATAGATTCCAGGGGTGGGAATGGCTTTTTACTCTGGTTCTTGTCATGAAAACATCTAGGGCCATAAATCTGCTGTAGAAGGGTGTGAATGTCTCCTGATTGCAACTCCTATCTACTGCATTGATCTGTGTTTCAATGAGGTGTCTACATACATGAACCTGTGGCTGCATTGGTAGCTCTCATCTACAGCTCTGCATAGGGCCATGGGGGGGAGCATGCACATCCAAAAATTATGGCAAAATCATGGGCATTTCTTGTAACAGTATTGTCTCCTAGCCCAATGCCCCCAAACCCACCAAACTGCCACTCTGAGCAATATGAATCTGGCAATTGGGATGAAGTAGGATGCTGTTTCCATCCCCCTCCCACCAGCAATCTCTGGTCCAATGAGGAATTGTGACAGGAGTCCTGTTTCTGATTGTCACAGCCTCTCTTGCTGGCTGGAAGGGACTGGAAGCATCTTTCTTCTGTGCCCCAACCACCAGAACAGACCACCATTGCTCAGAGCAACTGAAGGGTCTGGAAACCATGCCTTATGAGAAGAGACTTAGGGAGCTGGGTATGTTTAGCCTGGAGAAGAGATGGTAAAGAGGTGATATGAGAGCCCTGTGAAGGAGGAGTGTCATATTGAGGATGGAGCAAGCTTGTTTTCTGCGTAGTGGTGACACCAAACCCTAAAACTCAAGATCCCCTCTCCCAGCAGTTTCATGTAGATATCAAACAGCATAGGGAACCCCACAGGTCAATATCCATGACATCAAACAGGGGTGCCCCAGCAATACCTTCTGAGTTTGCCTCTCCAAGAAAGACCAGATCCACTGCATAACAGTGCCCCCAAGTCCTGTTATGTATCCCAGAATTGGCCCAGGAGAATACCATGGTTGATGGCATCAAAAGCTGTTGAGAGATGCCTGTCCAGTTCCCTTACCAAGGCGGCCAGAGCTGTCTCCATTCCATAACCAGGACTTGAAGCCACACTGAAACTGATCTAAATCCATCTCATCAATAAATCCCTGGAACTGTGTGGCCACCACATCCTCCATAGCCTTACCCAAAATTGGTATATTAAAGACTCGCCAATAAATATTCAGAATGGTGGGAACCAGGGAGGCCTTTTTCAGTAACAGTCTCATCACAGCTTCTTTTAGATAGGATGGAAGATTCCCTTGCTGCAGTGAGGCATTCACCACGCTCTGTACCCACTCAGCCAGTCCACATCTGGCTGCTTTCAAAAGACAGGAAAGGCAAGGACCCAGTACACATGTGGTTCTCCTCACTTCTCCAACGATCCTGTTCACAACCTCAGATTGCACAAACTGAAATGTATCCCATAATGTAGGACAAGTAGGTGCCATGATTGCATCCACTGGACCTGTCTCAACTACAGCACCCAAGTAACCATGAAAGAACCCTGATATTTTTCAATTGGCATTGAAAGGAGGGGGTAAGTATATTTAAAAATATATGAGGGGTATCATAAAATAATAATTATAATAATTATCACAAGGAAGTTATTATGGTATATCAATGAAATTTTGTCAGGGTCATCACTGGTCCCTAAGAGCATGATGTTGAGAAAATCAGCTCATTGTGTCATTTATTTTTGTTACAGGTTGTGCCACAAGTGACTAAAGTGTAAGATGGAGAAGTACGAGGGGGCATCGTAAAGTAATAACTATCACCAGAAAGTTATTATGGTATATTGATGAAATTTTGTCAGTGTCATCATTGATCCCTAAGTGCATGATTTATTTGTGTTACAGATTGTGTCACAAGTGACTGAAGTGTAAGATGGAGAAGTACGAGAGGGTATCATAAAGTATATAATTATCATCCACACGTTATTATAATATATTGATGACATTTTGTCAGTGTCATCATCACCAAGTGACTTTTTCTTTTCCCAAAAATGAAAAATCCATTGTGGGCTCGCCGATTTGACAACACAGATGATGTCATTTATGAAGTGGAAGAGTAGCTTAAGGCGCAATCTGCAGACTTCTACAATAACGGTATTTGAAGGATCAAGAAACGCTGGGGAAAATGTGTAAATCTGGATGGTGACTACGTAGAGATAAGTTAAAAACTACAAATCAAAACAAACTTTCTGTCAATTTTTTTAAAGGTGATAATTAAAACTTTACGATGCCCCCTTGTAGGTATGTAATACACAAGACATACCACTTGGTGGAAGTAAAGGATTGTGTTCTTTCAGTGCAAGCGTACAATCCCTGACAGTACTGAAGAGCTGAGCATTTTGTGAAGCACCAGATTTTTTAAATTTGTTTTTGGCCTTCCTTTTTGCTTATTTTCACACTTCCTAATGGTAGAGTCAACTCTCATCATAGTAAAAAAGAGAGTGGCTCTTGAAAGCCTGAAGTCTGCTCATCTCTGGCATAGAGGCCATTTCACACTGAATTGAATTGAACAAATCAGTCAAGTTCAAGCTGGATCCAGAGGAGGTAGTGAAACAATTAATTAATTGTTTTACTGAATTTTAACAGCAATCCCAACATTGATCTACAACATTGCTTTTTGAATGCAACTCCCAGAATTCCAACACACAAAGGCCACGCTAGGTGGGGGATTCTGGGACTTATCATTCAAAAAGTAACATTTCTCAGCAGGCCTTGCATGATGTTCTACACTTTTATTTGTGTTTGTTGTTTAAGGTTTATTGGTGTTAATTTTAATTTGGATCCAATGGATCAAAAAATATTCCTGAATGCTCTGGGGGATTTTCCATTTGCTAGAGTTGGTTGTTCTGTTGATGCTCTCACTAAACTGTGGAACAGGGAGATGACCCAAACAGTTGATACAGTTGCTTCCAACTAAAGGCCTTTACAGACTGCCAGAAATAATGCAACTTGAGTCATAGGACGTTATCACATGGGGAGTTGCGGGGAGAAAGTGGAAATAAACCGGATGAGCGGAAGACTTTTATGGGATTTGTCCCGTTCCGGCTCGTCTGATAACTAAATTTGAATTTAAAAGGGGGTTAATTCGAACAAAAACCTGATCTTTTCAAATCCTCAAAAATCCCGAAAATGAAAAGATCAGGATAACGTCCATAGAATCATAGAATCATAGAGTTGGAAGAGACCACAAGGGCCATCCAGTCCAACCCCCTGCCATGCAGGAACTCCCAATCAAAGCATCCCCAACAGATGGCCATCCAGTCTCTGCTTAAAGTCCTCCAAGGAAGGAAACTCCACTAAAATCTCCGACGGAGTGTGTTCCACTGTTGAACAGCCCTTACTGTCAGGAAGTTCCTAATGTTAAGGTGGAATCTCTTTTCCTGGAGCTTGCACCCATTGTTCCGGGTCCTAGTCTCTGGAGCAGCAGAAAACAAGCTTGCTCCCTCCTCAATATGACATCCCTTCAAAGTCCACTTTAACCATCCTGCCTTAGTGCTAGGGAATCATGGGAATTGTAGTTTTTTCTGAGACATTGACCCTTCTCTGTCAGAGAGCTCCGGTCCCACAATAAACTACAGTTCCCATGATTCCCTAGCACTGAGCCAGGGCAGTTAAAGTGAACTCAAGTTGCATTATTTCTGGCAGTCTGTAAATGCCCTAAGTATGCTTTACTTTGGTGCAGAGCACAGGCTCCCTAGTTTTCTGAGGAGCTCAGGGTAATGAGGTGCTTGGATAGATGAATTATTATTATTATTATTATTATTATTATTATTATTATTATTATTATTATTATTATTATTATTAAGCAACAGTGGAGAAAGGATGATTGAGCACAGGTTAAGACCCATTTAAAACCTATTCCTACTTTGTAGCAGTGATGGCTGCAAAGAAACCATTTTTGCTGCCTCTGTTGCATCAACTCAATCTCATCCAGAGCAGCTATTCTGGATAATTAAAGGGCTATTATATTTTAGATCTCAGATTGCTAAGGAGGAACCTTCAGAAAAGCACTGTGGTGAAATTGCTAAACACCTTGCAGACAAAATTGCTTGGATTCGTCCTGGCTTGGACTCCATATTGAAGATAGAGTCTAGGGAGATAACTGAGGCACATTCTTGTCCAGTTTTGATTGATGTCAGTTGCTTGAAAAGTTGAGGCCAACCACTTGTCTCTTAGACCCATCCTGGCTAAAGCTGTCAGAGGAGGAATGGCCAAGTGAGTGGTGGAGGTTGTAAATGCTTCTTTGAAAGAGGGCTGTGTTCCAAACTCTCTAAAAGAAGCAATTGCAAGACCTTTGTTGGAAAAAAATTAATTGGACCCCACCATCCCAGGTAGCTATCAACCAATCTTTAATCTCTCCTTTCTAAATAAGTTCCTAGAATGAGTGGTAGCAACTCGAGGCTGTCTTGGATGAAACTGGTTGCCTGGATCCATTCCAGTTGAATTTCAAGGCTGGTTGTGAGACATAAACAGCCTTGGTCACCTTGGTGGATGACCTACACCAGGAGTTGGATGGAGGGGGAGTGCATCCCTATTGATCGTCCTAGATCTTTCAGTGGCATTTAATACCATCAGTCATGGTATCCTTCTGGGCCGTGTGGCTGATATGGGACTTGGGGGCATTTCTCTGCAGTGGTTCTGGTCTTTTTTGGCTGAACATTCCCAGAGGGTGTACTTGGGGGACTATTGTTCAAGTTTTTAGCCTTTAGCCTGTGGAGCTTCACAGGGGTCGATACTGCCCCCGATGCTGTTCAACATCTATTTGAAGCCAGTATAAGAGATCATCCAGAGCTCTGAAGTTGGGTGTCATCAGTATGCAAATGATATCCAGCTCTATCTGTCCTTTACAACTGATGCCAAGGAGGCTGTAGTGGTACTGAATCATTGCCTGGATGCAGTGACAGTGAACAGACTGAAGCTTAATCCAGTCATGATGGAAGTGCTGGTGGTCATTAGGAGAACCAACCTGGGATTGGGATCAGAGCCTGTTCTGGATGGGATTGCTCTACCTCTGAAATATCAGGTTTGTAGCTTGGGGGAGCACTTGGACCCAGCACTGCTACTGGAAAGCTAGCTTGCTGTAACAGCCAGGAATGCCTTTGCCCAACTTCAGCTGATGCGCCAGGTGCACCTTTCTTGGGGAAGGCAGATCTGATCAGAGTGATTCATGCCTTAGTTCAGTGGTTCTTAACCTGGGTTCGATCGAACACCAGGGGTTCGGTGAGTCAGTCTCATGGGTTCAGCGGAAGTCAAGACACACATCCAATTCATATGATTCGTGATGACACGCCCTGCTCGTCCATCATTGGCTGCAGGTGATAACCTGTATACGTTTTATATTATTTATAAATAATTTATATGCCCCATCCAACCAAAGTATTTATATGCCCCATCCAACCAAACCAGCTTGACCCACCTCCACCGACAGAAGTGACCCTCTGATTGGCCGTGTGGTGTGATTGACAGTGCGGCGGCCCACTCCCCTCACTGGATGGCACTGACGGTCCGTCTGTATTGGCGGTAGAAGGGTTCGGTGAATGCGTAAGAATCGTAAGAAGGGTTCAGTGAATGCGCATATGAAACTGGTAGGGGTCAGTACCTCCAACAAAGTTAAGAACCACTGCCTTAGTTACTTCCTGATTAGACTACTGTGTGCACTGTACATGGGGCTACCCTTGAAAAGTGTTTGGGCACTGCAGCTAGTGCAAAATGCAGCACCCAGACTGGTGTCAGATGTGCATTTTAGAGACCACATAACACTGGTCCTGCAAGAACTGCTCTGGTTTCCAATTTGCTTCTGGGCTCAGTTCAAGGTGATGGTGTTGACCTACAAAGCCCTAAACAACTTGGGTCCAAGATATCTCATAGAATCATAGTTGGAAGAGACCACAAGGGCCATCCAGTCCAACCCCCTGCCATGCAGGAACTCACAATCAAGCATTCCCAACAGATGGCCATCCATCCTCTGTTTAATGACCTCCAAAAAGAGGAGACTCCAAGGGAGTTGTTCCACTGTCGAACAGCTCTCACTTTCAGGAAGTTCCTCCTAATGTTGAAATGGAATCTCTTTTCCTGGAGCTTGCACCCATTGTTCCATGTTCCATTCTCTGGAGCACCCGAAAACAAGTTTGCTCTATCCTCAATATGACATCCCTTCAAATATTTAAACAGGGCTATCATATCACCTCTCAACCTTCTCTTCTCTAGGCTAAACATACCCAGCTCCCTAAGCCGTTCCTCATAGGGCTTGGTTTCCAGACCCTTCACCATTTTAGTTGCCCTCCTTTGGACACACTACAGTTTCTCCACATCCTTTTTGAATTGTGGTGCCCAGAACTGGACACAGTAGTCCAGGTGAGGCCTGACCAAAGCAGAATAGAGTGGCACTATTACTTCCCCTGATCTAGAAACTAAACTTTTATTGATGCAGCCTAGAATCACATTGGCCTTTTTAGCTG
>JAIPUX010001232.1:168675852-168697528 GCA_020142125.1 Phrynosoma platyrhinos | reverse complement strand
TCTAGGGGCCATGCATTCCTCATCTTTGGTGTAAAAGGACAAAACTTCTTACCTCTAAAGAGGAAAAGACCAGTTCAGAAAATACTCATTAGCCTGCGGTTTCATGTGATAGCCCTTTTGATTTCTGAGATGACTTGTGACATTGAAATTTTGTACTATGTCATAGTACTGTATTTTGCCTTTTGAATATACACCATGCTGAAATCCAGACAGACAATGGGCATTACTGTGTAAAGTAAGTTAAATATTCAGTAAAAATGCAAAATGAAATCCCAACCATTGTTTGAAAAAGGGTGAAATAAAAACATTCTTCTCCCCCTTTCATGGTCACGATGCATTCTTCAGATAGTTGCACATATTTCAGATTGAGTCTTCTATAGGAACCATTTGTTGTTCCAGCAAAGAATCCTAAATGTTTCTATAAAGGTCTGTATTATTATAAACTTGAAATGTTAAATTCTTGGGGCTTTATTCTAGGTAGGTATATTTCTAAGGCAAGAGGGCACTTGTCTTCATGCCAATGAATGTACCTTGAAAATTAAACTACATAGACAAAATAATACCCAAAGCAAAGTTTTTAAAAAGCTACATAAGGTGTCTTTCACAGTTAAAACAGAAAGCTATTTTAATTGTTTTCCATATTGTTTTTGAGTTGGGTGGAATTCAATGGCCCTGAAAAAATTGTTGTCCTGCAATCTGGACATTTCTCACCTTGGCTATTCACTAAAGCTCCAAAGCATTCAACAGCTGGAGGGCCACCTTTACCCACCTCCATTTTTGTATGACTTCCATGTCAGCCAAAATAAATCAGATCTATGATTCCATGGAACTTGCCTCCCAGCAAGTTTACATTGGATTGCAGGCTATGGGTTGGTAATGTCCTTTTAGTAAAATAATTCATCCCTTTCTTGGTAATAATAATAATATTTATTTATATCCCGCCTCTCTGCAAAGCAATTGGTTGGTAGGTAGCTCATAACTCAGCAGCATAGGTATGAAATTGGGATGTTTTTAATCCCTTATACAGTCAGCCCGCTGTATCCACAGATTCAACCAACCATGGCTTGAGAATATGTTTTCTGTTTTGTAGATCTGGGATTTTGTTATATAGTGGGCCCTTGGCTGGGGTTTGGTTCCAGGACCCCTTGTAAATACCAAAAATACCAAAATCCGTGGATGCTCCAAAAAAAAAACAAACCTTGATTTTATATAAGGGGCAGCATTTTACTATCCCATTGTATGTAATGGAACATGAGCATCCATGGATTTTGGTATCTAGAAGGGGTCCTGGAACCAAACCCCAGCCAAGGGCCCACTATATAACAAAATCCCAGACCTACAAAACAGTGATAATCTTTATTGGACCAACTAAAATGAACAAGAGAAGTTATGCACAGCCCTACACTTCCTTCATTTGTCACTTCTGTTGTCAGCTAAGATGGTCTAGATAGAGGGATGATGCAGGATGAGGCCACTCTCCTTCTTGGCCAAGTGAGAACAGGGACAATGGGCAGTATAACAACAGGCAATGCAATTTCAAATCCATTAGTAATAGCAAAGTAACTTCCATTGGGATCCAGAGTAACTCTTCTCTGTGCAGAGCTGACAGCCTCTTTTCTTAGGCATAGAACATTGAATATCTCAAGAAATCTCTGTACTGTTACATCTGGAAAAACATTTAAGTATTGTAAATGTTTGTGTATGTTGTATATGTATATATGAAGCACATATATGTTTGTGTGCTTTTCAAGTCACTTCCAACTTATGGCAACCCAGTTTTCCAGAGCAAGCACAGAAAGCAGGGTCCAGAATCCCTGATCAGTGTCCTGAAGCACAACTACCAATCAGTTGAATTAAAAATGTTTGGGGGGCGGTCTGACCAGAAATGATACTGAGATTTGAATGCCAAAAAGCCAGCCCAACAAAGAGCAAGTATCAGAAACTTCTGTATTATGGAAAGGATCCTGCCCATGAAGATTCCTCCTCTGTAGCCCAAGAAGAATCACATCATGGACACAATTTCCTTTTCAATCAAAACATCCCCTGGTCAAGGACTAAAGAAGACTATAATCCTGACCTATTGGGTGACCTTGGGCATCACACACTCTCAGCTTCAGAGGGTGGAAATGGCAAGTCCCCTCTGAAGAAACTTACCAAGAAAACCCTATGATAGGTTCATCTTAGGGTCGCCATAAGTCGGAAATGACTTGAAGGCAAACAATGTGGTTGCATCTTTTCTAGGGTTGTGAGGGAAGGCAGAAAAGATCTGCTGGCTGCTAACAGTCTGTTTTTCCTGTGCTTTCCTGCCTGCCTTCCTATTGTGCCCATGGCCATTTCCCCTTACCATCTATGCTGGTGTAGGACAGCAACATGATTCCTGTCCTCAGCTATAGACCTAAACTTCAAAAAGGGTTATGGTTTTTGAGGCTGCTGCCACACTGCAGAAATAAAGTAGTTTGACACCACTTTACCTCTCACTTTAACTATCATGCCTTAATCCTATGAAATTCTGGGATTTGTACATTTCTGCAATACAATCAGCCTTCCATATCTATGTATTCTTTATCCATGGACTGAAAATACTCAAAAAATATATAAATTCCAAAAAAACAAATCTTGATTTTGCTATTTTATATAACGGATGCCATTTTACTATACCATTGTACAGGGTGACTCAAAAAGAATGGTGCAAAGCAACATAAGAACTTTACTTTTGCACCTTTCTTTTTTAATCACCCTGTATTTAATGGGACTTGAGCATCCATGGATTTTGGTATCCAGGTCCTGGAACCAAACCCCAGTGGATAGCAAGAGCTCACTGTATTTAGCTTTCCTTATCAGAGCACTGGTGCCCCCACCAAACTACAAATCCCAGAATTCCATAGCATTGAGCCATGGACATTACAATGGCATCAAACTGCTTTATTTCTGCAGTGTGGCAACAGCCTAAATTACTCCTCAATTTAAAAGGGGGGGGGTGAGGAAAGTCAAAATGGCATAGAAAGAAAGAAAGCAGTGACTGCCACACAACCGTTTAAATAAGACATTGTACAACTTAAAATGTCATCAAAATTGGAACTTAAACAACCAAGACACAACCAAGACACTTCTTGGGCAGATGGCTTGAAAGATTTTTGCATTATACATTCTTGTAAAATCCTACTTGCTTAAAAGCTACACAGCTTGTACACAGAAGAAGTGGTTGACTGTCTATGCTACGATAAGCTGAAGTGTGAAGAATTTCATGGAATTGATGCCACATCTGTTTTCTGAGTTTTGGGACATCCAGCAAAGGTGAACAACTACAGAAGAGAGGATCAATCCATCCCTCTGCCACAGACTTCACTATTGCATTTTGGCACATTGAAAATGACATTGCATCACTTTTGGTCACCAATTGGGCCAATTGCAGACCTTTTCCTGGGGGTGGGTGGGAGGGATGGGAGACATTTGTGGCTTATTTTCAACTTTTTTTAAAAAAATATCCTTGGCATAAAGTTTTAAAAAAAATGGGGTGCAGTCTGCAGAACTTCAAGGGCTGCACTTCACCCCCCCCCCTTGCTATGCAAGGAAATTATTCAGACACACTGCTGTTGTCTGATGTGGTATGGTCCAAACCAAATCTGTCGCACCCTCATTGCTGTTCTGTGGGAAAATAAAGCTCTGCAGTGCTCTCATTTATGCAGTATCTGATCGCCTACACTTTTCATTCGCTGAATTGTATTTTATGGAGCAGTGGATGACTTTCCGTCAAGGTGGAAGTTTCCAGAGTGTGGGAAACTATATATATTGGAAGCAGTTTCATTTCTGTGTAGAGCACAGGTAGGAAAATCACTTGATAATGCAATCCCCACCCTTCAATAAGCCACATGCCCACCCACAATTGCAGACAGCCTTTACAAATAATTGAGGGGAATGGGTTTCTCCTTGCCTAGTAGCAAATCAGCATTTTTTTCAGAGGGGAAAAATGACCAAGGGAAGGTTCCAAGACCAATAAGAAACCAACGCAACATTTAGTTATCTAGGATAATGGTTGAGGGGTAATTAAAAGTTTACTTGGACATTCACTTTTTGATTTTTTTTGTTCCCATATTGTTTCAGCAAAAACATTTCATTCCCTTCAAAGAGATACAAGCCAAACCTTGCAGGAACAACTTTTCCTATGGCATGTACAGTAATAACACTGGTAGATCTAGTTATCTATACAGTACAACTCTTGTATCCATGAGACTAGTACCTGTGATTTTACTTATGTCAGAAAACGTATGTTCTCTCTAGACATTTTCTAGATCCTCCAGGGTGACTGTATGTGTCCAGCACAGGTTGACTATAAAGTTGCATTGGAGGACCTAGAAATGCCTAGAGAGGTGTTCTATCTATGGTCAAAGTGCACCAGAAGTAATTCTTTTCAATAGGGTCCACTATTATTCACAGTTTTGTGTTTCCACAGTAAGTACAAGTATCCCCTGCGGATACAGGGACCATACTGTACTCAGAAAAAGTTGTTATATTGCCAGTGGGGAACTCCCAACTCTATCTGTGGAGGCAGAGGCTGATGTTTTCACCTGCCTTGTACCTTCTCCTGCAATATTTGCTGCAGAACTCCCTCTCTTTCCTGATATCAGGTGGGAATGTAGACTGGATAGAAACTGAGAAGGATAATGGATTATCAGCTATGGGAGAAAGTGAACAAAGCTCAGTGGGTACCCTGCAAATGTCCACTTCAGGAGTGGGTAACTGTGGGAGACTGGAGGGGGCACATCAGATCCCTAGGAGACCTGGAAGGGTTGCACCCCTCACCCCACAGCAAAAATAAAAGAAATCAATTTTTGCTCCCAAATGGGAAACATTTTTTGCCATGTTTTTAGGACCATGGGAGGATTTTTTTAAAAACAGAAAAAAGTTTACTTCTGTTTTTTTTAAAAAGGCTTTTTCTGGATCAAAAAATGGTCCAGAAGAGCTCCAAAATGTGCCAAAAATGCTCCCATGCCCTCCTGAGGGCATTTGGGGGCAAAAAATGTAAGCCATGCTGAAGGCTGCAAAAACTACCTTGCGGGTGCAAGAAGCCTACAAGTTGCATTTTGCCAACCTTGATCTACATCCTGCATTCACATGAAATGGCAACTAGGAACTTGGGAGGTCCACATTTGCCATACAGTGCCTAGATGTGGCTTCTACTGTGCCTAAACCATTAGTTGAGGTAATGTCCTGTGGCAAAGCAAATCCCATTTCCTAGAGAAGAAAAAGAACTGGAGATGCTCCATCCCAAATAAAGAGGGCAAACTCAGATGGCCTCCTTTTTTGGCAAAATAGAGTTCACAATTTCTATGCCTTTCATTCCCTGAAATGCAGGATATTTGCTTGTTCCCTGCCCATGCAATATGGCTTTTATGTCACCTATAGAGTTAAATTGAGGTAAGTAAGTTGAGACTAGACCAGTCCAAACAGCTATCTGGTGCTTATCCTCTTTTGAAGGCTGATCAGCCAGATGTCTCAATGCCCTGTCCAGAAGGGAGCATTATTTTGTCACTGTGTTGAACCCCTCAAGAACAGGCATTCAGAGGATATCACAACCATTAAAGGCAGTATACATTTAGCTACCATAGTGGCCAACTTCTAAACAACTAGATGTTGCTGGACTCCCAAATCCTATCAAACCCTGACAATTGCATGCCCCATGATAAGGATAATGGGAGGAGTAATCTCACAACATATGTAGGACTAGAGGGTTTATCTCCACTGACCAGTTTAAAGCCACAGGCAGATTTACCCCCTTTAAAATTTTATCTAATTTTCTTTTAAAGCCACTAATATTGTGCCCCCCATTATATCCTATTGCAATGCATTCTTTTAAAGTAAGCAATGTACATATGCAGGCCGGGGGAAGACACCTCTTTCCCTGTTCCCCCTCACCCTTCAAAAATATGTTGCAGTCCTTGTGCTCAACTAGGAAATGCCCACTGGATGCTTGTACAAAGACACAGTAATGCAACTTCCATCAGAGCACTGGGATGGCTTATATCTTCCACTTCAAAAAATCCTTCATAGAACCAGGAGAGAGAAAGAGGAAAAGAGAAATCGAGAATATTTGTGATGCAAGCCAGACTGACGATTATGTTCTGTGACATCACCAGTGGGGGGAAAAATTACAAACATCCCACGGTCTCTAATTATTTGTGGTGCTTGATATATCTTCTGTGCTGTTGTAGCCACAGCCTCATGTAGTGAACTTCTAAGAGGCGAGCTTGCAGCACAGAAACAGGATCGAAAGGACTATTGGAGCGAAGATCCAAGTGATGAGCACCTTCTGGAATCAAGATAGCAACTAGAGTGTCTGTGATGTTCTTTGTTACTCCACCCGCAGACCAAGGGTCAAGCCCACCGTTGCTGGAAGAAAATGAGAAAAACACAATGATCAGCCATCTTTGGAAAATCTTTAAAAGTGCCAGCGCTGTGGCTATGCCAGAGATTAAGGGTCCTACTTCCAGGCATCTAAACATTAGGAAGAACTTCTTGTTTGTAAGAGCTACCTGATAGCAGGACAGACTGCCTTGGGAGTGCAGTTGACTCTCCTTCTTTGTAAATCTTTAAACAGAGGCTGGATGGCTATCTCTCAAAAGTATTTTAGTTGTGTATTCCTGCATGGCAGGGGGTTGGACTAGGTTACTCTTGTGACCCCTTCCAACTCTGTTATTCCTATGCACTCCCATGCATACAAACATGGGATACACTAGCTCTGTTCCTAGCAAGCTATGACAAGTGAGCAGAGGGGCACAGGATAGGGCCTTTTGGTGTAAAATTTCAGTTGTTCTAGGAGCTGTTGTTTAGTGGTAGACACAGGTTTTCCATGTAAAAATTACAAGCTCACTCCCTTGTCTCTCCTATTACATGAGTCAGGGTAAGCAGAACATGGGAAATACCCTGGAGAGCAATACTGGGTTACATGGACCAACAATTTCCATTCCTCCCTCCTTCCCTTCCTCTATTTATACCCCACCTTTCTCTCAGACTCCCAGTTTGTTCTATGGCATAAGATAATTCCATATGAATATCTAAAAATGCAGCAGCTATAGGAGCTTGCTTTACCTGCTCCTCTCCAGAAATAATGCTCTCCTCCAACTGTCAATTGCCTTGTAACTGAATGAGAAAGAGACCAGACAGGGATGACTGAAGAATAGGAGTAATGGGTCAAAATGGGGAGAGGTGGTGGTGAACACACTTTGAACATTTCTCCCAAAGCTTCCTTCCACTTGGGCCAAGTGACGGCCTTGAGGAGAAAAGATGACTAGGCACTCACAACTCACATGATTGTGGGTTTCTTTTCTGTAGCATTCAGATAATTAATGCAAGAAAGAGGGAGGGCAGTAAATCTAGTCTGGGCAACTACCAAGACAATTTTCATCTTTATGAACCCCACTGAGGACCTTCAACAACAACAACAACAACAACAACAATAATGTATTTATATCCCGCCCCTCTGCAGATGCAATATGATTCTATGTGATATGTCACTTCCAGGTGGTATTTTCAGCAATTTTTTGGTGCTGGGGAGGAGTTTCTAGGGTGGTGAATAAGCTAAACCACCACTTTTGTAAGTAGCTTGGAACATCTGAGGCCACTTGAGGGAAAAATCATCCCAAACTGGCCCAGAAAACTTTAGAAAATGTAGGAAATTGGGGCCACAACCACATCCCTTGTGTAAACCTTTTACCTATTTTTGCTGAATGTGCACTCTCCTTATAGTTCTTTGGTCCCAGGTATTCAGTTTACACCATTTTTCAAGTAGGTGAATAGTGCAATCATTCTGGAGTTTTCATAAATATGAAAAATCTGGAGAAGCAATGTGCTAACAGAATAGCTTCTCTCGGTAGACAGAATGACAGTACATTCACATGAAATGCACCAAGCAGGTGCAGGAGAACAGCACCCCACCCCAATGGACAACAGATAACTCCCAGTCTGTGCAACACACACAGTCACAGACACTTCAGCAGCTCACCTGAAGATTATGTTGCTGTGAGCACTGATGTTCTTTCCACCATAGGAAGTGAGGATCCAAGATGGACGAGGCCGCACACCCCAGATCTTGAAGCATTCTTCCGAGTACTTGTGAAAGTCCCATTTCTGAGGCTCAAACATGTCATTGACTCCATCAGAACACATCGGCATCACCATTTCAGTGCAAGCCTTGGGGAAAAGATCATAGGTGGAAGAGAGACAGCACGTTCATGTCACAAGCTCTTCGCTATGTACAACTGCAGCATGCACAGAACCTCTTTCCAAATTAATACAATTGGCCCTACATATCCATGCATTCTGCATCCACAAATTTAATTATCCATGGCTTGAAAATATTCCTGCCCCCACAAAAAAAGAAAATTACATAAAGCAAATCTTGATTTTACCATTTTATATAAGGGACACCATTTTGCTACACCACTATATATCAGACTTGAGCATCCATGGATTTTAGTATTCACGGGAGATTCTGTAACCAAACCCGAGCAGACACCAAGGGGCTCAATGTATCTCTGAAAACAGAGAGCTAGTTGCCATGCTTTATTATACCAGATTGTCACAGATAGCCCCTTTAAATTTTTCCAGAATTCAGTTCTAGAATCTGGCAGATACTAATAAATAACAAATTAAGAGTTTGTGACATGCCTTTGCAAAGCCCAGGAAGGTCAGGTCTGGAGTCATAAGTGCTGGTTGGTGATATTATTTTTTTCAGAAAAGACTGCATCCCAGAATGTATTTTGCTAAAATGCCACCATATTTTTTTTTCCTTCAAACAACCCACCAGCTTCCTATCTCTCTTCCAATTCAGAGTACATAATAGAAATACGGCTCTGTTAAACTTCATACATCTGCAATTTCCATTCTATTCCTTCACATATTATTATAATCTTATTTAGTTTGGTGGTTTAAATTCACTGCTAGTTTGACAAACAAAATGGCTTCCATGTCATATCAAAAAAGTCTTCTTTTACAGCTCCTTTTGCTAGTCTTAATTTATAGGTTAATTTTTTTGGTAGGGTTATAATCCATATCCTGTTTAGCCAATTCTTAATTGACAATTTTTTCAATGCTTTGACAACTTCTAGTTTTGCTGTGCATAAACGTTGATAGGACCCTTTAGTTTTACACCTTCATCAGCAAAGAAACAAATTGTGTTTTACTGCTTCTGTGGGTGCTTTTTTTCAGTTCCATATCCAGGTATACCTCAGTAACCAATTTGATGCATTCCTAGATATGACTTCTTTAACTGAAATTTTGGTACCAGAAGCAGGAATAACATGGAAAGAATAGGAATAGCTTCCTACACCATGAATAAAAAGAGTAGTTCAGTAGGTTTCAGTAAATGTTTTATTCAAAACTATCTATCTATGCATATGTGGTCAGGCAAGCCTTGGATAAGTCAGCAAAAACATTTTGAACCTTCTAGACTGCTTGAAAGCTCTTCCCAAAATGCATCCAGGGATTAAAAAATTTCTTTCAACAGCCTTGTTTCCTTATGATTGTCATTTTGGTGGCCAAACCTATAGATTTATGCTTTTAAAAAAACATACTTGGTGTAGCTGGTGAAGCAGATTTATCTGCTCTTCCCCTTTCTGCTTGTTTTACTATTTTGCTTTTCACACATACATGCTCAGCAAGGGATTCTGGATGCAACTGCTATATACTTTGCCTGTTGTAGGGAATTAAATTAGGATCAGCGAGAAGAAATTCCCATTCTTTCCCAACTCAAGCTTTACTGCACGGTTTGGTGCAGATATTCTGCTATGACCTAACATTGAAAGTATGTGTTTATCCATCCTCCTATACCATCCTCCTAATGCCAATGTCATTAAAAACTTTCAGCTAGACAGAGGATGAGAAGAAAAATGGGGCTGGGAAGACATTAAAAGGCTTTGTAAAATAGAGCTTCTTTCCTGGATGCATTGTTAACTGAGGTATGCCTGTATATTGCTAGATCTTGGTATCATGGTTTAGTCAGGTTGACTTTGAAATGTAAGGAGTTGCCTTACACCTGGGTCAGACTGTTCTGCAGTCAAATGTTGACTGTTACAGCTTTCAGATCACCTGCTACAAGATCCTTTTAATCAGAAGATACCACAGATTCAACCTGGAAACCTCTCCATTCACAAAGAGATACATCTTAAGTCACACTCTCCACTTTTGCCATTCTATTGTAAGGGTGATGATGGTACACACTTACCTGATAGTACCAGCCCTTCGTCCCAAGGCTTTTGGTAGCAGTCTGGGTTAGGTTAAGGCATGATGCATGTCCTGTGTAGTTATAGTAGAGATTTACTGCCTGGAAGATATTTTGCAGCAGCAATTTGTCTGGCAGTTTGGGATTTTTCAAGTATTTACAAACTGCCTACAGAAAAAAGAAACATTTTTTTCAAAAAAGGCAAAGAACTTATGGAATAAACTAAGGCTGCAAACAGGAGTTAGGCAGGATAACAAGCTCAATTGATTCTTTCCTAGGGACTGCAACTAACCATACCTGATCCACAGATAGGTTCTACGATTCATTTCCTGGAAAGCTCCAGTGAGGAGGAGATTATTAAATATAGAGGAATTAGGATATGGCTCTGTATTTTGGGGTTTTGATATGGAAACCATTCCTCATGTGAACAGATAACTTTGTCCGTTACCTAATTTCAAATAGTTAGGTATTTTCCCTTAAGGGTCTGCCTGGGCTCTGAGATCTTCAGGAGAAGCCCTTATTTCAGTTGCCTCACCCTCACAGTTACATTTATATTATCTATTAATATTAAAATATTTATGGTAATGGCAGTGGTGTTACCTTCAAATTATGATGACCCTAAGGCGGGTTTCTTGGCAAGATTTGTTCAGAGATGGATTTGCCTTTGCCTTCCTTTTGAGGCTGAGAGCATGTGACCTGCCCAAGATCACCCAGTGGGTTTCCATGACCAAGAAGAGATTTGAACCCTGGTTTCCAGAGTCACAGTCCAACACTCAATACTACTACACTACACCATCTGTTACCCCCACCCTATATCAAAAAGATCTCAGGATGACTTACAATAGCGTTAGAACAGGTTAAACAGGCTAAAAACAGTAATATAGGTTAAATAAGCTAAAAAGGTATTAAGCAACATAATGAGATAAAAACAGATTGTAAAAATGTTAAAGTTTTTAAACTATATATAACAGTCATTGGGTTGCATCATTGATGCAAGAGAGATTCCACTTAAACATTAGGAAGAATGTCCAGAAGGTGAGAGCTGTTTGACAGGAGAACACATTGCCTTGGAGGATGGTGGAGCCTCCTTCTTTGGAGGTCTTTAAACAAAGTTTGGATGGCCATCTGTCGGGGGTGCTTTGATTGTGAGTTCCTGCATGGCAGATGGTTGGATTGGATGGCCCTTGGAGTATCTTCCACCTCTATGATTCTAGGCCCAAAGGCTTTGATAAACAGCCACTTGGCCCCTAAATGACAACATTGTTGGTGCCAGTTGGGCCTACAGACAAAGCATTTCACAGTTGAGGTGCAATGGTTGAGAAGGCCCTCTTCCTTGTCCCAACACAGTGTGACCTCATTGGTGGGACAAGGAGCAGAGCATTTGGTCAGGACAAGAGAGAGAACCTTCTCAGTAGCCATTTCAGGTTGTGAAGCTTATGAGAAAGCAGGAGTGGGCAATTGTGGTAGATCTGGGCGCCATATTTATGTTCTGAGATCGTCCAGAGGACTACCAGAACAACAAAAACTCACAATGTGTCCAGAAACCCAGTTGCTGTTCTCAAAAGGGTGTTTGTTGTTGAGGTTCAACAGTACAGGATGACCGTCTAATCTACTTAAAAAGTAGGGACATAATAGCAAAGCAATTCTCGTCACAAATTCAGAAGTCAATAACTAAATAACTAAAATAACTAAAATACCAGGAATAATTGTTAAGAAGATCCTAAAGTGTATCTCTTAGGGATAATAGATGAGGAGTTGGAAAAGAAGCATGGTAAAATACTTTTCTATACAATAATTGCGGCTAGAACAATTTAGGCAAGAAAATTGAAAGAGGAGCAATGCCCTGTCATGTCTGAATGGTTGTGGAAATTGTATGATTATACAGAAATAGACAAATTAACATATTTGATTAGGAATAGATCAATGTACAGATTTAAGAAAGAGTGGTCAGGAATTTTAGAATATATAAAGTCAATTTGGGGGCATACAGCAACACAATCAATTGATTAAGAATAAAAACTGAAATTTAAGAATATGTCTGTGTAAGTAGACAGATTTGGAGAAATATAAGGATTAATTTTTAGAAGTGGTAAGAGGATAAACAAAGGGAAGATAAATTAGAGTACTATTTATATGTGTTGGGTAGTCAAAGTGATCTGTGAGCCGCATTGGGTCCCTACTGGGAGAAAGTGGCATACAAATGAAATAAATGAATAAATCTGTATCAGCAGTATTTATCCAAAAAGTAGAAATTAGGAAGTGTTCTATTGTTTATTGTTATTGTAATGTTTTAATGTTATTATTATCATCATTACTGTAGTGATACTAATGTTATCTTATGTGTTTATTTTGTTGATTGTATGTTTAAGATGTAGTTTTGTGTTAAACAAAAAATTAAGTAGGGACATAACAAGTCAAATAAATGAACTGGTTCAGGTTTCACCCTAGAGAAACTGGCTTCTCACTCCACCACAGCAGTGGAAACCTATTTTTCCTTACTTATTAGTGAGACATAGACAGAAGAGTTCCCGTGGCTTCTGTTGCCAGCTCTCTGCAGAAGCCAACATGCTTTTGAGTTCTGTACACTCAGTGAAAGAAGAAAATCACTTATTAAGACGACTTCTAGCCTTTTCCAGCCCACTAAGCTGCTACTTGGCTAGAAGACCAAGGATTTCTGAAAGCTCCTTTGCCAGCACATATGCACCATACGGAAGTTAAAGAGTGGCTTTAAGAGGCAGCAAGCTTTGTGGAGAGTAAAAAGGGGAGGGAATCAGGAGAGCAGAGGGGAAAGCCTCTGCTTCCCAAAAGGGACCATACAATCCTGCCCCCCTCCCAAACTAGAGAAGAGGATTAAGCAGATACATTCAACTGTTTGAACAGATTCTTCCCCTTAAGCTCTCAATACACCTCTCATTCTCACTCAGGATAATCACATTATGGCTTTGTCACCAAAGCTCCCTCTACATTTCAAAAGAAAGAATGGGAGGCAACTAGAGCAAGCTTACGCCACCCAGAGAGACAGCATAGACATACTTAAAAAAAAAAGATTTCCAAGAAGAGAAGGACCCTATCTCACTTTTAGGGGTTGCCAGTTTGGAGCATCTTGTCACTGGCTCTCAAGGAAAGTCACCACCACATCACTCCTGAATTTCCAACCCAAAACTTTATAAACTCTAAATGGGTTTCCATGACAGAGGAGGGATTCCAACTCTAGTCTCCTAGTCCAACACTAGTCCAAGTTCCTTCTGATGGACCTCCAGGTCTTACTTGGAACAGAACACACCCTTGAACAAACATACATTATAAAATGAGTATTTTCCATCACCAGATTGAGGCTTTCATCTTTACTTGCTGAATTGGTGGGGGTGCAATGTTCACTGCCATTTCCTGCCCATGTTGAACATGTTACCACTAGAAATTATCTTAATCCCTATTCAAAATTCAGATCTCTTCAGGACCAATCAAAAGGCTTGTATTTAGACTCACCTTCCAATGATGAAAGCCAAGACTGAGATCTCTGCTGATGAACTGGAGAGCCAGCACTGATGTAGTGGTTTGAATGTTGGACTACAACTTGGAGACCAGGGTTCAAATCCCAGCTCAGCCATGAAAATCCATGGGATAAGCTTAGGAAAGTCACACTCTTTCAGCCTCAGAGGAAGACTATGGCAACAACCCTTTGAACAAATTCTGCCAAGAAAACCCTATGATGGGCTTGCCTATTTTTAGGGTCACCATAAGTCTGAAATGACTTGAAGACACACCACCACCACCACCACAACAATGTGCTGAATTTCCTTAGTATGTAAGATGAGTACTCTGGCTACTTTGGTACAGGGTGTTCACTTTTTTAATGTCTTCATGGGGACTCTACCATTGTGCCAAAATACTAAATAAATTCTTAGTTTGAAATGACCAAGTTTACAATGAATAGCCCAGTCTCCACAATAAAGGAAGATCATATGGAGGGTACTTAAAAGAGTCTTAAGGTTTTTTCCATTATGGAATCCTTGGCCATTTTGTGCCAGTTTTAATTATTCATTGTTTGTCTCCTAAAGTAGTGAAGGTCATATGTGGCCTTCTAGTTAATATTGGCCTACAGCTCCCATGAACTGTAGTCCACATTGACAATGGTGAAGGAAAATGGGAGCTGCAGGCCAAAACTATCTGTAGGGCTACGCATTGCCCATCCCTATTCTTGACAAACCTGGAGAAAGCAGCATCAAGGGAACAAGAAAGGAAGCCAAATAACAAAGCTAGCGTTGTTCCATTACCTGAATAGGCCAGGCAGGGAGAGGCTGCAAGAAATCAGCCTTATACGGGTAGTCAACCATAGCCAAGTTAATCCAGGTCTCACTTAGCCATCCTTTGAAGACAGCAGCATCTGTCCCCTTTTTCAGTGGAGTGCACAGACGAAATGTACAAGAAAGCCAGTGTAACCCTTCCTCTAAGAGGAGAAAGAAAACAGAGAGTGAGGTTTAAAGGTATTGAGTTAGTTCTCCTTAGGTGTACAGACGGGCTTCTGAAGGCTACAGATGTGAAATGTACTCGGGTGTGTAATCATAGAATGTTCCCTTATACTAAGTCAGACATTGCTCTACCCAGTCCAAGGGTGGGCAAAAAGCCATGTATGGACCCCAGGCACTATTTCTGTGGCCCCATGGCCCTTTTTCTGCAGTGTCCGAAGCCCCCTCCCCCCACCAGTTCTCCCAAGACCTCAGAGCCCTCAGTCTTTACACCAAAATTGTGTCAATCTTCCCAAACACCTCAAAACATAAGACTCTCCACTACAACCACCACCATTACATTCTTGCTTTGGTTGCACCCAGTCAAAATGGCAAACAGAAATTATGTGAATCACGTCTCGTCACCATTTTGAATTTGGAATGCAACTAAAAACAGCAAGTATACTTGGTTCCTGTTGGGGGTGTGTGACCTGTGGGGTGAATTTCCCCAACTCTTGCAGTTACCTGCCTTTGTTGAAGTCTGGAACATAATATCAGTTTTACAAGAATTTGACTGGCTGTCAATGCACTTCCGGTCTTAATTCACGGTGCTGGTAATGCCATTTAAATGGTGTAGGACCTTGAAATGTGAAGGAGAATCTTTCCCTAAATATGTCTGCCCTAGATTTGAGATTTGCTGGAGGGGACCTCTTTGTCCCATTGGTTAGGACAAAGTTCTGTCAAAAGATATAGCAGAGGACCTTCTCTGCTGTGGCACCTACGTTATGAAGTACCATCCCCCTTAGTTGTCCTATTGGCAACTACTCTGCTGTCATTTCAGCATCAAGTGAAAACATGGTTCTTTACAATAGCCTTTGGAGTCTTACTGGTTTTGTAGAGAACTACAAAAGAGTATTGTTTAAAATTATTTAAAAAGTTTTTAATTGGTTCAAATTTGTCCTCTTTTAGCCTGTTAAATTGTTTAATATGTTTTAACTTTCTACAATCATTTTTACTGCAACCTGTTCATCTTGTTTTATTATACATCACCATGAAACTTCTAGCTAACAGAGCAGTATATAAATATTTTAATAAATAAAACAGAAATAAACAGTCCAGTAGTGTTTCCTATAACTAGCAGTGGCTCTTCAGAATCTTCCCGGGTCCTGCTACCCAATGTCTAAGGAAATGTTGAGGATGAGGACATGCTCTATAGAAAGATTTGCACCAATGCTGAGCTATGGATCCTCCCAAAGATGGAAAAAAATTATTTCTAGACTACAACTCCCAGATTCTCCCAACCAACATGGCCATGGAATTATGGGAGCTAGAATCCAACAAATCACCTTGCATAGGTCACTGGTGACATTTTTATTTAAACCAACATGTGGTGATTGATTAGTGGCAGAAGAGTCCTTTTTTATATAGAGCATGCTATATTTATATATTTATTGTTATGTTTTTAAATGATTTTATGTTTTTAAAATTAATGACATTTAATACGATAATTTGTTTGTGTTTTAAACTTTTTCATCATCAGCTTTTTAGCTTTACTTTGTTTGTTTGTTTTTTTAATTAAATTTATTTGAATTAAAAACATCCAAATACAAACCATTATAAACAAATATTAGCACATACTTCAATTGTACCACACATCCAGATTAAATCACATACACATACAGTCATCTCCTCTCTTTTTGCTTATCAATCTAGTGTTGCAACTAAAATAAACTTCCCGATTGAGTCACCTTATCTTTTCTGCATTTATCAATTACTCTTTATACCCCATCGATTCTTGATAACTGCTATATCTTCTTTTCTTTTTCTTCTTCCAATGTTTATTTTCTCATTCATTTTGTTCCCTCTATTTACAACCCTTCTGTTATTGAATTTGATATTTAACCAGAATATACGAACTGTTTTTGCTTCTCTCTTTTTTATTATTTATTTGTTTGTTTGTTTATTCCTCTGTTCATTCTATCTTGCTCTTTGTTTTTTCATTCATTATTTACTGTCCATTTTCCATACATTTCTTTACCATAGGCCATTCCTCTTCTACCTTCTCCACTAATTTGTTTTGAATCAATGCTGTTAGAATGTCCATGTTCTTCATCTCTGTTACTTTAACTATCCATTCTTCTATTTCCGCCCTTCTCCAGTACTTAGCATATACAATTCTGGCCGAAGAGATTAAATATAAGATGATTCGTCTATATTTTCTCTCTGTCACTATATCTGTCTGTCATGTTTAAGAGGAAAAGTTCTGGTTCAAATGGAATCTCTTTTTGCAACATTTCCGTTATTTTCTTGTGTATCTCTTTCCAATATCTTGTCGCTACATCACATTTCCACCACATGTGGTATAGTGTTCCGTGATATTCATGGCATTTCCAACATTGCTTATTAGTTGTTTTATAAATCGCATTTAATCTTGTAGGTGAGAGATACCACTGGTGTATAATTTTCAAAAAATTCTCTTTCAAATCTTGACAAAGCGTAAATTTATTTGTGTGTAACCATGTTTTTTCCCATTTTTCTAGCTTGATGTTCCTTCCTATATCTTGTGACCATTTGGTCATTACATGCTTAATTGTCTCTTTTTCCAAGTTTCTTTCATTAAGTATTTTTATAATATTTTGCAATACGGTGTCCTTCTTCATCCATGATAATTTTATCTATCTCTGTTTTGTTTTCTTCTATTCCTTCCGTTGTACTATCTATCTTGAATCTTTCCTTTAATTGTATATAAAGTAGCCAATTGTTAACTGTTCCTTCTTTTCCAAGTTCTTCTTTTGACTTTATTTCATATTTGATGTTTCCTTCCCTATTTTTATTTTGTTCCAAAATGCCTTGATATCTTATCCATTTTAAATTCTCGTTTTTACTTCTATATAAGAGGGCTTTTTGAGGGGATGTCCAAAGTGGCAATTTTCTATAAAAACTCTTTTTGATTTTAAACCATACTTTAAATAACGATCTTCTTATATGATGATGTGTAAAATCTTTGTTTGCTTTCAATTTGTTATAACACATATAGGCATGCCAGCCAAATCTAATGTTATCACTCTCTATACTTAATTGTTTATCATCTTCTAATTTTACCCACTCCTCTACCCAATTCATGCAGCAGGCATAATAATAAAGTTTTAGGTCTGGTAATGAAAATCCCCCTTTTTCTTTTCTCTCAACCATGCTGGACCATTTTATTCTAGGTATTTTCCCCTGCCACAGAAATTTATTCAACTCTTTTCTCCATATATCAAAACATTTTTCATTGTATAGGTACATTTAGGAAAGGATACATAAATTTAAGAAGTATCTTCATTTTTATTATGGATACCCTTCCTAACACTGATATCTGCAGTTTGGACCATCTTATCAGATCTTTTTGAATTTCTTTCTATGTTTTGTTACAATTATTCTCAAAATGATCTGTGTTTCTTTTTGTTATATTTATCCCTAGATAGTTTACTTTTTTCTCTATCTTGAATTTACTCTTTATTCTTAAGTTTTTTCTTCTTCTTCTCTATTCATATTTTTTGTTATGATTGCTGTTTTGTCCTGGTTCACTTTAAATCCTGCTAGTTCTCCATATTCTTTTAACGTACATAATAGTTTATCTATGCTTTTTAAGGGATCTTCCAGAAAGCAGACCACATCATCTGCAAATGCCTTGATTTTGTGGGTATGTCCTTTTGTTCTTATTCCTTGGATTTCTTGGTCTTCCTTTAGCTTTACTATTAGTATCTCTAGTGTCATTACAAACAATAAAGGCGATAGCGGACATCCCTGTCGAGTTCCTTTTTCTATATTGAAAGTTTGTCTTTTCTTCATTTATTATTATTTGTGCTTTTTGTTCTGTATAGATCGTTTGCATCCATTTTTTAAACTTCTCTCCCATATTCATAAATTTGATGATTTCTTGCATGAAAGACCAGTTTACTTTATCGAAAACTTTCTCGGCATCTATGAAAATTATTGCTAACTGCTTATCATTATGTTTCTCGAAGTATTCTATGACATTTAAAACTTCTCTTAAATTGTTCCTTATGTATCTTTGAGGCAAAAACCCATTTTGATCTTCTTGTATATTTTCATTTAAGATTTTCTTTAATCTGTCTGCAATAATGGATGTGAAGATTTTATAATCTATGTTTATTAAGGAGATAGGTCTGAAATTTTCCACCTTTCGTATGTCTCTTCCGTATGTCTCTTCCTTCCTTCGGGATTATATAAGTATTTTTCCAGGATTCTGGTATGCTGTTTCTTTGTATGTCGTTTAGCGTATTCTGTAGAGGTTTCTTTATGATCTATTCCAATTTTTTATAGAATAATATTGAAAATCGGTCCGCCCTGGTGCTTTTCCTACTTTCATTTTTTTATTGCCTTCAAGATTTCTTCCTCTGTTATATTCTGATTTAAATCTTTTCTCTGTTCTTCTGTCATTGAGTTATTTTGTGTTTTTCCAGATTTTTTTGTATTTTCTCTTTTTTGCTTTCCTCTTTATTCATATCTGTATATAATGTTTCAAAATATTTTTAAATGCATTTTTGATGTTTTCCTGAGTTGTAAGAGGTTTCTCTCCTTCCTTTATTTCTGATATTATTTTCTCATTTTTTATTTCCTCAATTTATTGACTAACAATTCACTAGGTTTATTACCTGATTCAAAATGTTTTTGTTTTACACCTTGTAATTTTTCTCCAGTTCTTTCGTTATTTTTTTTCAATTGATTTTCTAATGCTTGAATTTCATATTTCATTTTTCTGTTTCCTCCATTCTCCCATTTTAATTCTTTGTCTCTTAGTTCTCTCAGTAAATTTTCTTCTTCCTTTTCCTTCCTTCTTTGTCATATTTTATCAAAAGACCTCTGGCTACAGCCTTCCCCACATCCCATATTGTTTTATGTAGAGTTTCTTCTCTATTACAAGTTTAAGTTCTTCTTTAACCTTATTGACTATGTTTTCCTTTTTCATTAAATATTCTTTTAATCTCCAGGAATCTTCAATCCTTCTTTCCTTAATTTCAACTTTAATTGGATGATGGTCTGATATGAATTTTGATGCAATTTCCATTTTTTGAATTTTGGCTAATAATGTTTTTGTAATTAGGAACATATCGATTCTTGACATTGAGTCATGTACTTCTGAGTAATACGTATAACCTTTAGAGTGCCCATACTTCTTTCTCCAAACATCCAACAATTCAAATTCTTCCATCAATTTAAGGAATGATTTGGGAAGTTTTCCTTGGTTTTTCCTAATTATTTTTTTCAAATTTGACTCTCTATCTTGCTGTGGTTCGATTACTGCATTGAAGTCTCCCATGATTATCACATTATCATGGTCCACCACTCTTAGTTCTTTTATTATTGTCTCAAAGTATTTATCTCTCTTTTCCATCGGGGCATAAATTCCCACTACTAAGATTTTTAATTCCTTTAAATTTACTTCTACAGCAATGTAAGAGCCATTGTTATCTCTAAATATCTCTTTTGAGTTGTATTTCTTTTTCATATATATGGTTATCCCCTTTTTTCTTTTGAGGACACAAAGCAATTTCCTAATTTAGGATTTCTTAGATATTTAATGTTGCTTTCTTTGATTTTTGTTTCTCGTATACAAATAATATCACTATTTGTCTTTTCTAAATAGTGGAATACCATGTTTCTTTTGTATTTTGAATGTATTCCTTTTACATTCCATGATGTTACTTTGATTGTCATATTTCGTTTCTTTATATGTTTTTTCTTTTTGTTTTAATAATTACTTTGATTTATTTTTTTCACTTCTTTGTATTGTTGTGTTATGCTGTATTGTGTTCCACCCCTTTATTTGTGTATAGTTTATTTATTATTTGACTTAATTTTATTCCAATTTTATTTCTTGCTCTTCTATATTGTCTTTTAACCTTTCTTCTTCGTTCTCTACTTCTTCTTCTAGTTCCTCTATGCTTTCACTTTCTGCCTCGTCTTCCGATTCTTGATCTGTTAAAGTGTGTTCTATGTCTTTTTCTCCTTTCGTCAATGGTGATCCTTTTTCTCTTATTCTTTCTGTCTTGTTTTTTTTGTTCCTGTTCTTTTTGCTTCTTTTTTTGTTGAGCTTTATAACGGATTATCTGATGAGGTCCTGTTCCTTCTTCTGGCTTGTCTCTTTCTTTTCTGTATAATTTCTTTTCAATTTCTTTCACTTTTTCCAGTGTATTAATTTTAAATCTCCTTTGATTCCATGTGACGGACAGTCCTTCAGTCCTCTCCAATCTATACTCAGTTTTATTTCTTGTCAATAATTGTATGAGAGGCTTATATTTTTGTCTTTGTAACATGATCATAGGAGGTATATCCTTAAATATTTTTATTTCCTTATTTTCAATCCATAGTTTTGATTCGTAGCTTTTTTGGATTATCAATTCCCTTGTTTTTGTCCTTGTCAAACATAGTACTATATCTCTAGCAGCTTTTCTTTCTTTTGCAAAATTCGAATTCACCCTGAAAATTTTGTCTGTTAGTTTTACCTTGTTTTAAGTTTTTTGGAAGGTGCATTGGATCCCAAGTCAGGAGAAGGGTAGAATAAAAATGAATAAAAATAAATAGCAATGCAGAACAAAGTTACTTTTACAGTCATAACAAAACACAGGACTAATTTATCCTTAATATTAAAATGCACATGCTTAGCAGTATGCACAATCCCAGTGCTTTTAAAACAGAAAATAACCTTAATGAAATAAGGTGGCAGTTTATTATGATAACATAACCATAATGGGATGGATATGAAACAAAATACTTTAGAACCAAAGAAACAAATGTTCTCACTTCCTTCTGCAAAGATTTAGTATACTCTTCACTGGCTGCTTACCTGTGGCAGCAAGACGGTTAATGGCTGCCCAGGAGTTCCTGATGCTTTCTGAACAGCAATTCCCACTCTTTTTGAAATCTTGAGTCACTATGCTGTAAAAGGTGCCACAAGGAACCAGGCTGTCAAACTGCCAGATAGGGGCTGAAGCTGCAAGCGCCCTGG
>JAIPUX010001232.1:168656718-168669335 GCA_020142125.1 Phrynosoma platyrhinos | reverse complement strand
GGATGGCCCTTGTGGTCTCTTCCAACTCTATGATTCTATGAGAGTCAAGCATCAAGGCACAGAAATTTTCAGAAAGGTATAAATTTTCAGAAAGGTTATAAACAGCTGTTGGACTGAAGAGAATGGCTGGCCTTGTAAGGACCCTCCCTGATTTCATTCCAAATACTGCAGACCACATTCACATTCACAAAAACAAGTCATGCTCCCAGAGCTTGCATCAGTAGAGAGAGTTTCATTCAAAGTATTTTCAAATATTTCTATATTGATCTGCAATCCTTTTTTCTTTTCTTTTTTTCCTTTTCTTTTTTTCGTTCAAGAAGGAATACTGGATCTAGAAACTCTTCTTTGTTCTTCAAGGAAATGCAGAAGTGTCCAAGAAAAGTTGTGCTTCCAATACTGCCTTGGTATTTCTCCTAACCAGCAGCACTTTCTGCTTTGTCTTATTCAGATTAAGCATTAAAATAAAGGTAGTCCAATAAATCCAGTTACTAACCGAAAGACATATTTTGTTGGGTCTTATTCCTAAATCCTTGTCATTAGTATGTCATCAGTAAACAGGAGAAGAAAACCCATGTATTCTACTTCTCCCTCCCCTATATTTACAGATGTTTTGTGTGGTCATCTAATAGGAGTCTTACTTACCACAGGTGAGCAAATTATTACAAAACTACATCAATAAATACATTTTCCATAAGCTGATCAGCTGACATTACATGTGTACAATATATCACGGTGTTCCTAGAAAAGAGAATGTACAGTATGTGTGCATGCCATGTTTGTACAAACACACACACAAAATTCCTATTGGTTACTCAACCTAGTACTGTCTCCTTTGGCTGATATTAATTCTCCAGGGTCTCAGGTATAAGTGTTCTCTAGCACTAGTTACTGATAACTCAAGATACTTGGTAATTCAAGATTCTTTAACTGGGGCAAGTGAGTGTTTTATTTTATGGTTACACATGAAGAACTTGGAATGGCATTGTATGTGTGTGTGTACATCTTCAAGTCGCCTATTGACTTATAGCAACTGCAAGAATTTCATAGAGTTTTCTTAGGCAAATACTCAGAGGTGGTTTTGCCACCTTCTTCCTCCGAAATATAGCTTACAGCAACTGGTATTTACTGGTGATCTGCCATCCAGCTATAACCAGGGCTGAGCCTGCTTAGCTTCCACGACCAGAGAGGATCTAGTGCCTTTAGGGTATTTAGGGCCTAAGCATACTGCCAGAAATAGTGCACATTAAATTGAGGCACTGCCCTGGCTCAGTGCTAGGGAATCATGGGAACTGTAATTTATTGTGGCACCAGAGCTCTCTCACAGAGAAGGCTCAATGTCTCAGAAAAAAATACAATTCCCATCACTCCCTAGCACTGAGCCAGGGCAGTGCCTCAATTTAATGTGCACTATTTCTGGCAGTCTGATTAGGCCTTTAGTCTCCAGGGATATAGCATTACCAATTATTTTCCAACACTGCCAGCCATTTAGAATTGCATTCCTTATAAAGTTCAATTGTGCATGCCGACAATGAGATATTCTCTGTACACTGTGTATTTGGTATAAACACACTACCTGCATTTGAATGAGCAACTATACCTATTTTCCTCATGCATTGCTCAACGTTTTATCTTTCGATATTTGGCTCTCCTTCCCCCTTTTTATCCTGAGCACCACCCAGTGAGGTAGATTTAAGCTGAGAGATTGACTGGACCAAATCATGATTTTTGCAGCTCAGTAACAACCAGAACCCACATTCCCAAGTCCCAGTCAAACCTGCTAGCCAGCAGTCACATTAAGATCAAAGGTAAGCACTGAATGATTTGTTCAGCATTATTCACTTTGAACAATAATTAGCCACCTTCCCAGGCAGGCATAATTTTGGTGAAATTTTCTTATAAAGGTTTATCGCTTTCTTCCCTGATTGGAACTACGGCATATAAAGCACTACTCCAGCACTGAAGTAACATCTCCCACCACATTCTCATTTTGTTAATCTCTATTCTCAGTAGCTGTAATATCTCTGCAAAGTGCAAAACTAGCACTGGAGGACTCATTTTATACAATTTATATGTAGCTTTATATATAGATTTCAAAATATATATGCAGATTAACAATATTGTAATGTTAATTTGCATCAGCATAAAAAGATATAAAATAATTCTATAGCATTTCTTGAGACTAAGAAAAAGAAAGCATAAGCTTTCACAGACTCAAGTAAACGTGATCAGAGGCTTTACTTGCTATTTCATATCCTCCCACTGTCCCAATTAATATTTTGTTATCCCATTTTTCTATGCTTTAAAAATGCCCCATTCCTCTGTCCTCCTCCCACCTTCCTCCTTTGTCCGCATCTCACTTCACATGTTGCAAACTTGAATTCAAAGTGCAAAAGTAGTTTGCGCTCCATTAAGCCAGTGGGAGAAAGAAGAGGAGGGGTGGGATGTTGCCCTTCCCAGTAAGCTCAGCCAAAAGCAAACTGCTGCAGCCTCTCCTAGTTTGTATTCCTCATTAACCACTTTTGCCACCCACATTCTGATGTTGCTTGGCCATCCAATCCCAGTTTTTATCTGGAATTCACCCAAGTTTATGCTAGAAATCATTGCTAATGTGCTACAATTTTCTTTTGTGTGTTTTCATTCATTTTCGTTTTAAAAACAAGGACAAGGTAAACAAGAGACTACATGCAGATGCTACAGTACAATTGTTGGTACCATACTAAGAACAATGGGAAGACAGGTTCCCAGACACTAGCCTGCAATGTGACATGACACAGGGCAAGAAGGCACATCCTGTCTGTGAAACGGTTCAGGGAAGTCACAGGATATCCTCCTACAGTTTAAGCCCGTGCCAAAATAATTAAACCTCCTCAAGTCTCTTTTACAATAGACTTAATGCCATATAGAAATACCGAAATTTTGCAACTTCAAAAAGAGAAAAAGCATCAAAGCTAATCATGTAGCCATGTGCATGTTTGCTTAGAGGTACGCTAAGTTACACTATGGTCAAGTGTAGGGTTGCTAATTCAGGTCACCACCTTTGGTCCCATACTGGTAGAAACCGTAGGGTATACATTAAATAATTTGTTCCAGGCTCTGAAGTTTCCAGACCAAAGCCTGAGACCTAGGAAGGAATCCTTATGTCATTAAGTGTTATGCATTAAGTAACAATCACTGCTTATCATTCACTCTCCCTCCCTCTCTCTCATACACACACACATATGGGAGAGAAAGGAAGGAGAGAGAGAATATTTTTGCTGTCACTAATTGCCATCAAGTCAAGAAGCCAGACTAAATGTGCCAAACATTTAGCAGCAGTAGTGGTGGAGAGGGGCTGACACTGGGAGAGGATCTTTCAGAAACAATGGCAGTGGCACTTTAACAACACTTGCTAGTACAATTGGACCTTCAAATCCATGGGGGATCCATTCCAGACACACACACACCACAGATATGAAAAAACACAGGACCTCAAGTCCTGTTGTCCCTAATGGCGTACATGTGGCCCTTAGTGTGGCCATGTGCATGTGCCACCATTTGGGACAACAGGGCTTGCTCTCAGCAGATGATGAAATATGTAGATGGCAAGCCCACAGATGGCAAGGTCCCACTATACTGCATGGAAGGAGTCACCAGTAAATGTCTTTTACCATGAAAACCCCATGATGAGAGAATATCTTGCTGTGGGGAACTTACTTAGGGGAGATGCAATAAAAACACTTAATCTAGCCTACTTTTTCCCAGTGATATATTCAAATCTTTCAGTCCAGGTCTCAAGTCAAGTTTCAAGTCTCTGCTTTCAGGTCTCAAGTCTGGGAACCAACTTTTAACAGAAAAAATAGGAGGCAGGGTGCATTTCCTGAAAAGGAACAGCAAAGACGTTAGGCCAGCGGTGGCAAACCTATCATGCCAACACAGAGTTCACCAGAGTTTGTTACTAGAAAGCCAGAGAGACATGACACTTTGCAATAAATAAGTGGTTGCAGTTAGGGCGTTCAGTCTCTAAAAGGTTCATCATCACTGTGTTAGGCAATGGACTTGAGGTGAGGCTTGATGTCTCCTTGACAGCCCGTGCCCACTGCACATCAGAGGAGCCTTCTAAAGCTTTTTAAAATCTTCAGAAGAATCCTTCCACTTCAAGCCCATTGCCTAACACATTTACAGTTTCCTTCTGAGAAATGTGCCTACTCTTGCCTACTGCTCATAATGAATAATGAATGAGACCAGCAAGTCATTCACTAAAAATGTACAAGTCTCAAGTCAAGGTGAGTCAGTGTGCCATTTTTGCCAAGTGAAGCCCAAGTCAAGTCACTGAAGCAACCTGAGTCAGACGTAAGTCCTAGTCGAGTCTACATTACTGCTTGCTTATAACCAGAGGATGCAGAACAGTGGGTGAGATCTGCTACCACAAGGACTGGAAGGGGGAAAGGAAGCTAACTAAACAAATACATAAACACACACCCCTCAAGCTGAGCTGGAAATATGCACCCAGCCCTTTCCTCTTGAGTAGACCTGCGCCCTCCAAAACTGCAGAAACTGCACCCAGTAGCGTTTGGGAGGGTTGTGGGGTGCACCGGGTGACACCCCAGAAGGGGGGTGACATCACGGACAAGGGGGGTGACACCTGATTGGCCCTGCCACCCACAGGCACTCCTTGGGCCCACACGGGTGACCCTTGGGGCCGTTCTGGCCCAGGTAGGTGGCGCGTGACCATTTCCCCAACCTACACCACCATTTTTCCAGCCAGCGCGGGGCTCTTCAGGCCCATGCTGCCATTTTCCTGGCCGATGCAAGATACCCCATGCCTGCACCGCCTTTTTTCTGGCTGGCGCAGAGTTCTAGCAGGCTTCTCAGGCCAGCAGCATGGCTGTTTCTCCCAGCCTGCCCCACATGACCTGGAAGTTCTGCCCCCAGAAGCACTCCCAGAAATGCCCCCCTGCACCAGGTGACACTCCTCAACCCCCACTTGGAGATAGCACAGAAAAACTGGAGCTTAAGGGTCAGGCCCTGAGATCTGGCAACCCAAATAAAGTATTTTAATATGGCAACTCAGAGCTGATGCTACCTGTCTGGTTTGAGATTACTATAATGAAATTTAACAGATGAGATTGAATTATATGTTATGTAGGGCTTAACAGATAGGAGCAAATTTGTTCCAATGACATGTTAGGTGACATCATAAAGGCCAATTATGTTGTGACATATGGTATCATGAGCCCCAGTTCACATAAGCTTATTTCACAGTTATGTAGCAATCTTCAAGTTAAAGGAGAAATGTGGGCTGTTTTTGCCATGCCAGACCCATGCAGCCATCCTTCTAGCATTAGTTCAACAGAGTTGAGACCCTTCAGTTTTTCAAAACCAAAGACGAAAAAAGGAAGCTAAATTATGAAAACGCAGACAAAAGGGAAGTTGGGCTAGCAGCAGTTTCACAAAGGATCTTTAATTACTAGTCCAGAAACTCAAGAGACCAATGCCTTTTGTCACTGCAGTGACATTTCAAGCAAAAGTTTGTGAAGTTTTAAAAGCAAAAAGGAAACAAGAGAGAAAAGGAAAAGAGCTAAGGGGGAGGGGGGAAGGGGGAGTTAAAATTCTGTTCTGATGGGTGACCAATGTCAGTGAAATATGTTATTAGTGCTTACTCACAATCTTACCCTGTGCATTGTACACCTTAAATGTCCTTGAGGGAATCTTTCTTTTATTCAGTTATGTTTTGAGCTTTATGGGGGAAACAGAAACTTTCAGATATGGATAGTGTGGACACAAGCCATATAGAGCTTTAAAGGTCACAACCAACAATCTGGTTCATGTACTCTGATGGAGATTGTTGCTCACTCTTCAAACTCTGTTGATAACAGCAATCCTTGGGAAGTCAAGTAAAAAGTAGAGTCACTGTCTGCATCCCTAACCAGGGCAGGAAATCTGTCATTTGGAGTTCTGTCCATACTGAGGAGTTCAGCATAACCATATGGCAGAAACTAGTCTCTTAAGCTTCACGTTTCAGGTAACACAAATGTGCCAGAGACCGGGGGGGGGGGGGGGGGGAACCTCAGCAGTACAAAACAAAGAGAACTTGTACCTACAAGTTTGTGCTGTGTGGAAGGAAATTACATTGTTCATTTCCAACTGTTTTATTCAATATGTACTTTTGGACCCTTGTCCTGACCTGCTATTTGACAAAAGGTCTGCATTACACTTGACATGGACAATGCCTGATGGTATTTAATCTTCCATTGCTGGGATATGAAATAATGACCATGCTTTATTTTAACACCTGGAGAGGCTCAGTGTCATCATCACAGGTTCTTGGCTGTGAAATGTTGGGACAAAATGTTCTTATTTATGGTTTCTGACACCAAAGCCCAGTGGGAATGGAAGAAGACATAAAATCAGCATTTACAAAGCTGGAGTATCTCCATTCCCATCCTCACCCCTATTTTCATACATTCATGCTAATGCAGACTTAAGGACCTATGGCTTAATGTCTACAAAAATGTCATAAGAACTTACAGCTAAAGGATAAAGAGAGAAATGAGCTGAAAGGGGCATGAATAATCAAGGAAATCCTCATTTTGCAAGCCTTCATTTGCCAGACCTATGCCTCAGTCCTAGATAATTGGATTGTCCCTGTGATAAGCCTTCGACTCCATCCCAGAGGATGGTATTCATCTTCCTCTTCATCTCTGAAAGCACCTGGCAATCTTAATCTCCACTTGGTTTGCAAGGGCTCTACTATAAGCCATTTCAAAACTGTGTGTGTTTTTAAAAAGGGAAATTGTATCATACTATTTTAAGCGGTATCCCACATGCAAACTGGCTCTTTTGTTTTTCTCTTGCTTGGTGCTAACTTCCTTTTTACTGAACACTACAAGCTTCACATTTGCTCAGACCCTTCTTTGGTGCATTTGTATACACATAAGGACATGTACATACCTCCTCAGATCAACTATTTAAAAAAAGCACTTTCAGGGTGTGTGTGGGGGGGACGCTAAGCAACTACCTTATTTTCTGGCGTATAAGACTACTTTTTAACCTGCAAAATCTGGGGTCAAAGTGGGGGGGTCGTCTTATACGCCGGGTATAAGGAGGTTCATGATGGGTTTGCCTTAGTGTCATCATCAGTTGGAAATGACTTGAAGGTGCACAGCAACAACAACAACAGTTTTGGAAGTCATACTCTTCCCAAACTCTATATTTTAACTGGAAAAGTGGGGCGTCGTCTTATACGCCCAGTCGTCTTATACGCCGGAAAATACGGGTACATTTTATAGCATGATCTATTTCCAACAGCAAGGGTGCATCAGAGAAACTCATGTAATACAATATGCAGAAAACGGTGAAAAGCTGGTGGTGGTTAGAATAGACAAGGGATGAGCACCCTCCAACTCATATGATTCTATGTTTCCCCATCCAAACACGTATTATCTCCAAATATCTAGTCACACAGAGAAAAGAAGGCGATTGAACCTTCTTAGGAGCCACCATGTCAAGGTGTTCCTGGAGCCTTGAAAGCTCTGTTCTCCCCTTGGATTTCCCAATGAGAAGGGTGAGAGAAGTCTGTTTCCCCCAGCAGCTCAAAACAGTGGTTTAGTCAGTTATGCTTACCCAACACTTTTCCCAGAGGCAACCAAAGTTGGCTATAGCAGATCCAGACAGCAATGCCAATCTTTTCTCTTATACTTTACTCAAATGCCATCCGCTTAACTTCTTTACTCCAATTCATGTATCCCAATGGAGTGGAAACACTGATGGTACCCAAAACCTTTAGATGAGTTGCTGGATCATGTCTACCCTTCCTTTTCTGGCAGAGTCAGTTGAGCTGATCTACAAAGGGGAACATACACCCCATTCATGCCTATTAGTGGGGGATAAGAAGGTCTGGTTAGTTAGTTAATTTCTGTCTCTCATGTTTTAGGACACCTCTGCTGTTCATTACATGGCCAGTTACTTTTGCTAGTTTCACAAAGAAAGTTACACTGTTAAGGAGGAGGGCAATTGTTCTCATCTTCAAATAGGGCAAAAAAGAAGATCCAAGCAACTATTGATCAGTCACCTTGATGTCAATATCAGGAAAAGTTCTAGAACAGATCATTAAACAGCCATGTCCATGCACACTTAGAAAGGAATGCTCTAATTAAGAGCCAGCTTGGGTTTCTCAAAAACAACTCATGCCAAACTAATCTTATCTCCTTTTTGACATTCTTAATTAAGTATGCTAGATCAGTGGAGTGCTGTGGAAGTAGTATATCGTGATGTCAATAAAGCATTTGACTTAGTCCCTCATGATATTCATGCAAGTAGACAGAACTGTAAACTAGACAATGTTACAGTTACATGGATCTGTAATGGTTAACGCACCAAACCCAGAGAGTACTCATCAAAGATTACTCTTTATCCTAGAGAGAAATGATTAGTGCGTGCCTCAGGGTTCTGTCCTGGGCCCAGTATTGTTTAGAATTTTTATAAATGACTTACATGGTAGCATAGAGAAATGCTTATCACATTTGCAGATCACACCAAATCAGAGGGGATAGCAAATACCCAAGAGGACAGCATCATGATTCAAAACTGTCTTCACAGATTGGAAAACCAGGCCAAAATTAACAAAATCAATTTCAAGAAGGATAACTGTAAATATAAGATACATCTAGGCAAGAAAAAATAAATGTACAATTATTATTATTATTATTATTATTATTATTATTATTTGTACCCCGCCCCTCTACAAGGCAATAGGGGCGGCTTCCAACATAAAAATACAATACAATAAAATCAACCCAAAGCCCCAGCCCTCCCAACCCTTAAAAAATTATTAAACAATATCAAAGTTTAAAACAGTTTAAAATTAACCACTTACAATAATTACAGCAGCAGAGGGTATAATAGCAGCTGGGATGGGGGGAAAGAGGTACAGAGGACAGGTTCTATGACTGGGAGGACTAATCAGGAAAGGCCTGCCGGAAGAGATCCGTCTTGACAGCCCTTTTAAAGCTGTCTAAGGTTGGTAAGTGACGGATCTCATCCGGCAGGCCGTTCCATATTGGATGGGTGGCACCTGGCTTGAAAGCAGTACATGTGAAAGGGATCAAGGGGTTTTAGTAAACCACAAGCTAAACATAACAGCATGATGCAGTGGCCAAAAATGCTAATGCAACCCTGGGCTACATCAACAAGAATATTGTGTCCTTATGAAGGGAAACATTAGTGCTACTCTATTATTTTTTGATCATCTCTCACCTAGAATACTGTGTCCACTTTTGGGTACTACAGTTTAAGAAAGATATTAACAAGCTGAAACACGTTCAAAGAGTCACCAAGATTATTGAAAATCTGGAAACCAAGCCTTAAAAGAAATGAATTAAGAGAGTTGGGTAGGTTTAGTTTGGAGAAGAAAAGACTGAGAGGTGACAATGATAGCTATCTTTAAATATCTAAAGAGATATGGTTCAGCAATAGAACAGATTGCCTTGAGAATGGTGGACTCTCCATATTTTTGGTTTTTTAAACAGAGGTTGGATGGAAATCTTTCAGGAGTGCATTAATTGTATATCCCTGCATGTTGAGGAGTCAGTCTAGATGGCCCTTGTGATCTCTTCCAGTTCTAAGATTCTATAATATAATGCACCAACTGGAAAAAAAATATACCAAAGAAAATGGAAGCTGATGAGAACTTTCTTTTAGACTCTGTCTTCAAACGCCACTGGACAACTAAATCCCCCAGTGATTTGTCCAGCAATACACAATTATTTTAACTACCCTTAGGAAGCATAACTCTTTCCATGCTAAACTTTTAATTAAGGATGCCTTTCAATGACAGCTTGGCTCAGGCTTCCTCTTGTTTAGAATCACACTCTGGTTTTAATTACAAATACAGCCATCCGTACTCACATATGTTGCCAGAAGTTAATATCCATATGGCTTTGTCATTTATGAATCTCTCATTATACAAATTATCCACTCAGTTATTGCATGGTTCCAATATGTGCTTCTTTGGGGCAACACGCACAAAGAGGCCTTGACCCCAAAGGAGGTTACAAATCATGGCCAGAATTGGAACATCAGTGGCTACTAGTCAAGATGGCTAAGTGTCACCCCTAATATCAGAAGTAACACCTAGCAAACTTGACTAGTACCCACTGATGTTCCCAGTAAATGATCAGAGCCAGTATGTCACTATATTTTAGTTTCTGGGAAGTAAAAGACAGAGTGCATTTACATTCATGTCCTGCTGGCTGGTATCCAGTGCATATGTGCCTTCAAGTTGCCTCTCGGCTTACAGCAACCCTATTCATTTCATACAGTTTTCTTAGGCATGCATCCTATAGGCAACTAATGGCCTCTGTGCAAATGTTTTATAACGAAGGCCTTTGGTTTGATTCAAAATGGTTCTTTTATTTCTTTGGTTACTCTTAGTTTAGGTAACATGTAATATACAAGAATGGTTGCTCAGCACTGTTAATGGTTACTCTGAAACTTTGTGCTTTCTCTGCAAGTTTTCTGGGACTTATGTCCTGCATCAGCTAAAAGTTCTGGAACAGCTAGTGTTTTTGTCCTTTGAAGTAACACCATGTATACAGAGCACAAGCTTCAAGTTCAAAAGACTGCTGAGTGAAAGGCAATTTGGTGGTATATGAACGCTTGTTAGAGGCTACATTCCATAGGCTTTCCTTAGCACCACTTGCAAATAATTTCTTGAAACAAAGCACTTCTAATAGGAGGAGTCTGGGAACTTCTTAAACTGATGAGTATTCCCAACTTGCAATATTTGCACATGTTTCCTGGAAGATTTGGTTTTGCTTTTCTGGATATATGCTCTTACATTCATCTTGTAACATAAGATTTAATCACTTTGGCCCATTTTCTTCCATTGTTTATAGTATCCACATTTGTAGAAGAACAGAAGAAACAGTAACTGGATAAACAGAGATTTTGCATTGTCCTAGGATGCAACTACATTTTTGGGGAATGTTTGTAAACCTCCCTTCCCAAGGTGTCAAATGTTTGGTCCAGCCATCTAGTTGAACTTGAACAAATGGGAACACGCTTTCAGAATCATAAAAATTCCTGGAATCTTACTTTGATGATACTAAGATCATTAGTGCTCCCCCATACCAACGTTATGCAAGAATGAACAACATCACACTATTTGTGATAAACACACTATCTACTGCCCCACAACATGGATACTCATATGTGGATACCCAGCATGATCTCAGTATCATTGATTTCTCAGCTTCTCCATCTTCCTCCTGTTAAGTACATTCTCCAATCCAGACAGACATATTGGAATCCATATATCTCAGTTAATGAAGTAGCCATTAATTCCATAACAGAAAATTTGGTGCCAGAGCCAAAATTTGGTGCCAGAACATGAAAAAAGGCTAGGATGCTACACCACAAAAAAAGAAAAAAAAAAGGAGAGCAACTCAACATGTTTCAGACGCTTTATTCAAAAGTAGTATGGTGTAGTGCTTTGAGCATTGGACGACTCTGGAAATGAGAGTTCAAATCCCAACTGGGCCATAGAAGCCCAGTGGCTGACCTTGGGCAAGTCACATTCTCTCAACCTCAGAGGCAGGCAAAGGCAAATCCCCTCTGAAAAATCTTGCCACAAAAATCGTGTGATAGGGTGGCCTTAAGGTTGCCATAAATTGGAAACGAAAGCTCACAACAGTAACAGCAACAGGTCATTTGAAATGAAAAAAGTTCAGGTAGGCCTTGCATAAGTACCATAAACAAACATTTTCATCATTCTTTCAAAATACATCTAAGGCTAAGTTTCATTTTCACCAGTTTATACCCTTGTTATGATTTCCGTTTCGGTCGCCAAACTGTTGTTCTTTTACATATGGCAATCTTATCTCTTCTCTCCTCTTTGGCTGTTCATACATGATCACTAGGGGACTCTGGAGATAACTGCTGTTTACCTTGCACATGGAAGCAGGCGCACATAGCTATAGTACAATTCAAAAAACATAGCTCTGTGGAAAATCAGTATGCAAAGGGATCTTGCGTTACCTTTGAGCTATGGCAAAATCTGCTAGAATACAATCTTGTTCTATCCCAGGTCAAGCTTTGTTTATTGCATTGTTTATTGTACACACACTGCTGCTTTGAGTCCCAATTTTGGAGGAAAAGCAGGATAGCAATAAATAATAATAAATAATAATGCTCCAACCCAACACCAAATGTCTGTGTTTCTCTTGTCCAACATCTTCTCACTTCTAAAAATGTTTCCAAACCAGGGGTAGGCAACCTTTCCCCTTTAAGGGCTGAGGGACTTCAGCTCCCAGAAGCCTCAGCCATGTTGGCCAACAGTCCTATATTGGCCAATAACTCCTGGGATTCTGGGAGCTGAAGTCCCTCGGCCTTTAAAGGGGAAAGGTTGCCTATCCCTGAACTAGACAGAGGATGGAGGGGGAAAGGAGAACTGGGTGAGCATAAGAAGGAACTTTTCTGGCAGAAGCTTCATTAGATGAAGACGTATGTACACAGAAGATTCACATTGTTCCATGGGTCTCTAGATCAAGCTGGGGAAAACAAGAAGTCCCTCCAATGTCCAAAACACATGACAGAAATAATCCAATTTGAGACTGCTTTAACTGCCCTGGCTCAATGCT
>JAIPUX010001232.1:168609713-168633359 GCA_020142125.1 Phrynosoma platyrhinos | reverse complement strand
TAACCAACAGATTTCCCCTGTGTGATAACGTCCATAGAGTTGGAAGAGGCCACAAGGGATACCTAGTCCAGCCCCATTCTGCCATGCAGGAACACAGAATTAAAGCACCCTCAATAGATGGCCATCCAGCCTCTGTGTTAAAGCCTCCAAAGAAGGAGACTCCAAGGGAGTGTGTTCCACTGTCAAATAGCTCTTACTGTCAGGAGGTCCTTCTTAATGTTGAGGTAGAATCTCTCTTCCTCTAGTTTGAATCCATTGCTCTGTGTCCTATTCTCTGGAGCAGCAGAAAACAAGTTTGTAAGAAACTAAGAACATGCCTGTAACCCTTCATTCATGTATTAATAATAATTTCAGATCTTTATTCACAAAATTCAAATTCTGCACTGGAAAGCACAAATGAATACAAAGAGAATGCTTCCTATATAATTTAAATTGTTTGGCAGGATTTGAACTTTGCTGTTGCAAAAAAGAAATGAGTAGAAGATAAGGAATCAATAAAGTGTTCTGAAAGCATAGCCAGAGGCCAGGAGAAAATGCTGCTCGTACACGCAAGAGTCTGTTAATGAGCCGTTGCAGGCTATGTTTATGAGCTGTTGCAGTGACACCAATAAGGGCTAAACATTTCCTTTTTTTAAAGAAGGATAATGGTTCCATGAGCAATTTCTGTTTCTGAAGCTAACTAGATCTAGTTCTGTAAGATACACTAGCTTTGAGGATTCTGCCTCTTATACAACTTACAAAGTACTTGTAGGGTCTAGACATGATCTTTGTTACTCTTGCTTCTTAAGTTTATTATTCTGTTTATTATATTTAGTAAGTGCCTCATAAAATCAGTTCTTTAGTTCACACTCTTCAAGCTTCTTCCTCATATTTCTGTGTATGAAACTCTTAGGTACTGAATCTGATCACTGGGTCCATCCAGCCCATTGTTAGCAACTGCAAGCGATATCAGTTCTTCAGCAAAGGTCTTTCTCAGACATGCCATTTGGGACCCATTCTTGGTCTAGTGAGATACCAGAGATTGTCCCAGAAACCTGATGCAAAGGATCAACATGTTTGCCAAGCACCTTGTGGGTTCAAAAGAGCAGTATAAATAAATGATTGTAATAAAGAAAAGGTGTCATGTGGGAGAGAGAATCTGGTATTGTGAATTGGCATTGCAAGCCTGGAACACATCTCCTGCTACAGTGATTGAGGTTTAACAGGGCTTGAGGGAGATGCTCCTGTTTGAAGGGGTCAGAAGATCTGTGCTTCTGATTTATTGAACTATAGTCCACATTTTTTCAGCTTGATAACACATTTGCAGAGCAATCCTGTCTTTTAGAAGCAAATCACACTGGGGACTTACTTCCTAAATAAGCTTAGGATTGCAGCCCAGAAAATAAAAAATGGCATTTGAAATGTGGTTCTTGAGCAAATCAAGCCTGAGCTCCCTCTAGAAGCTGAGATAAATAAAGTGAGGCTGTTGTACTTTTGACATATCATGAGATGGCAATAACTCATTGAAAAAGAAAATAATGCCTGGTAGAGCATAATAAACCATTAGGAAACAAGGGAGATTCCATTACAGGTGAATTGAGAGGAGGGGGCAGGTTTGTTCTCTGCTACCCCAAAAGATAGGACCAGGCCTAATGGTTTGAAGTTACAGGAGGGTAATTTTCAATTGTACATTAGAATGAACTTCTTGACAATAAGAGCAGTTTGGCAATGGAACCAATTACCTGGAGCAATGGAGAGTTCTCTTTTTCTGGATGTCTTCAAAAAGAACTAGACAGCTATTACTGGGGATGGTCTAGCTAGATTTACTTTATTGAACAGGAGGTTGGCCTCTATGGTCTATGAGGCCCCTTCCGAATCTGTGATTCAATCAGGGAAGTTATAAGTATCCTGAGTTTGTCAGACATGAGCACAGTAATTGAGAACAGAAGATCTGGGAGGCTTCTCATTCATAAAGTCTTCGTATCCCTTTACCCCTTGTTCCAGTGTGTCACCCACCAATATTGTTCCACACTTGTACCTGAACTTCATTAGAGGTATCAGAGGCAGGGCAGTGTTCTCTCATATAATATTCAATATGGCTTTCATTCAAGGTACATTGAAAAACTGCAGCAAGAAGTAGGAGAGTCAGACAAGGATGCAGCTCCACATGTGCTGTTCCATGCAGTTGAAAGCTGTTTCATTGGGAAGAAATTTGTCTTTGGAGTTAAGGTAATTTCTTTCCCTTTGATGTAACACTCTCAGAATGCACAGTTCAAGCGACACAAAACAGTATTTATTTGTACTCCACTTCTGTACATACACAGATTTTCAAATAATACAGAGCCCCACCATCATGTCACTTGTCCTACCAATTTGATGGAATGCCATGTAACTGGAAATGTCAAGCAATCCTGAGCTGGCTAATTACCTGTCATGTTTAAAATTGGCTAGCACCTTCAGTTCCCATGGATAAAGGCTTAGGCCTAGAGAGGCTAGGAACTTAAGCCCCTAGGCAACAAAGAATTCCATAAAGGCAAGCTGGGGCAGAGAAAATATGGAGTACTCCATTCCTCTGTAACCAGGACAGTGGTGTAGCGGCTTGCCTCTGCCTGAAGTCCCAATGGATTTTACATGTTCAGATCTAAGTGACTGACTGCTACCTGACAATCATACAAATCCTCACTCCAAACACTTGTGAATAGAATCAAATGTGACACAGTAGCATGAATGGAACTGCAAGCTTTACCCTAAAGGAGCATATGCACAGTAGAAATAATGCAGTTTGACATCACTTTAAGTGCTGTAGCTCTAGCCTATGGAATCCTGGGAATCTGTAGTTTTACAAGGTCTTTAGCTTTTTCTGCCAAAGAATGCTGGTGCCTCACAAAAATACAAATCCCAATATTCTGTAGAATGGAGCCATGGCTGTTAAAGTGGTGTCAAATTGCATTATTTCTACAGTGTAGAAGTCTCACTGTTCCTGTGTTAGAAAGCTATTCCCCAAGAATACAGCTTTTTAATAAGAGGTGTTTAATATATAACCTCTTAATATAATGGGATGGAGGAGTGAGGAATCGGAGGTAGTGTGGTGTAGTGGTTTGAGTACTGAACTGACTGGAGACCAGAGTGCGAATTCTGGTTCAGACATGTAAACTCACTGGGTGATTGACCTTGGGCAAGTCTCTCAGCCTTAGAAGATGGCAATGGTAAACCCACTCTGAAAAAACTTGCCAAGAAAATCCCATGGCCTTAAGGTTGCCATAAGTCAGAAACGACTTGAGGGCACACAAAAACAACAGGAGTGAGGATAGCTTTCACTGGTACACATTGATTTCTCATTTCCTTAGTCCTGTCCACTTCCTGCTCCCATTTCCCTAACCTATTCTGTGCAAGCACAGAGCCTGAGTATGTGACTGTAAGAGATGATGAAAAAAGAGAATTGAGAGATGTGCTTCAGAACTTGAGAACTTATCTGTCTACTTTAGACAGATTTTATTTTAGGATTCAATGTTGACTTGTGCAAAACTGAGATTTTATGGTACAGAGGTGAAATGCCTTCTGAGAGAATGCCATTTGTTTTATTGCAGGATTATGACATGCCAGAGAGCACCACATCCTTGCAAAATGACTGCCAAATCAACAGGTATCCCAGAGCTCTCACTGCCTGTCAAATGTTCATACCTAACTCCGGGCTCATCGGCAATACAGTTATTTATTATCTCCAGCAGCGCCAAAGTTCTCATTTCAAGCAGGGACATGGAGGCATCAAGCCTCCTGATCTCTTCATGGCATTTGACCAATCAAGTAGTCAGCTCAGCAGCTTGCCTAGCTCTAGTGCTTTGGGCACGGCTCCATCACATTCTGCAGATGGTCTTTCTGTTCTCTGGCCCCAGTCATTTAGGTTGACTTCCTCCTCTGTTTCTTCAGGAACAGCAGCAGATCCCGTAGATCTAAATCCAAGCAGGGCGGTCGATAGTAGGCAAAAATGGGAAGATAATCCAGTTTCTTTGTCTAGCCAGTTGATCTATAATTCCCAGGACCATAATCTAACTGGGACTAAGAGAAATGTACAGGAAGATAAGAAACACCAATTGTATTCTAGTCAAAGGAACTGTATCGCCACAAAGAGTCAGCCAGAAAGTGATTCCACCTTAGGAAGAGAAGATGGCAAATTGTTACAAAACCCATTAGAATTAGAGGGAAAGAACTTATGCGGTGAAATCAACATCCAGCAAAACTATTGGCTCAAAAAATCTTGCAACCATTTGCCTCATCAGAGACATGACATTTCTCTTTGTTTCCCTGCTTCCTCTACCATTCATCTTTCAGCTAGAGAAGATGCAAATTCTGAAGAAGCCTCCTGGCTTTGGGATGAACTGCCATCCTCTGAAAGCTTAAATGAATTCATTGCCAAATATGAAAGCAAGAAAGCCATGGTGTTGCCAACAAAGGTTAATGGACAGGTACATTTCCCCAGTGATGGGGTTGATGAATTCTGTGGGCATTTTAGCCAGTTATCTCCCAAGCCAGGCATTTTCCATGTCAATTTGAAAACTGGGGAGCCAGGTGAGAAGTTGCAGGTGCTACCTGAGAAGGAAGAAAGGCACAAAGATTATGTTCTTCCTTGTCACCAGCATAACCTGTTACCATCCCACAGCAGCCAGGAGTCTCACTGGGAAGCCTTTTACAGTTCTTTATCCAGTAATAGAAAGGAAAAATTGGGGTACTTATCCCATCAGCTGCCACTCCTCTTGCCTTCATCTTCCTTAACAGAAGTGAAGCCTCCTCATTCAGAAGAAAGTTGTTTGAAATCCGAGGAAGGAGTTGACCAAGATGTCAGTAGTTCCAAGAATCACCATTCCAGCTCTTGTTTAAACCTTTCCAGCAAATGCCTAGAAAATTCTTGTTTACAAATTAGGAATATAACAGCCTATTTAAATAGTAAATATGATGATAAGAGGGGAGAAAAAGGAAATCCTAATAATCTAAACCAGACTACTGAGATCACAAAATTTCAAGGAGACTGTTTCACTTCAGGAACCTGTAAAATATCCAGTGGCATTGGTGAACCAAAGGAAGACCTTCTCTTTCAGGTGAATGGATGCAGTTTTAAAGGGGACGATGGCAGTTTTTTGCAGAAATACTCTGATGGCCATGAGGCTAGTTTCAATGTTTCAGCTGATCTCTTTGATAGTGCTAGAGAGACAGAAGACACTGGGGGGAAATTAAATTCATCCCATGGGTTCTCAGCACAGGAAAATCTAATGACCAAACAGTGTATAACATCTGAATTTACACCAAGAGAGCCAAATGGTAGCTGCAGCATGCTCATTACTTCTGAACCTAAAACAAACAGTCCAGTTGCTGGCTTAATATCTGAGTCAGAACACACCCCTACAGGTTCCCTGGATTTCATACCTAATTCCCAGTCAACTCCCCTTGCTAGGCCTTGTCTGCAAGTAAGGCTCCCTAGGGGAAAAGAAGCCATACTTAGTGAATTGCCTCTGAATAAATTGTCTTGGGTTGGAGCCAAATGTAAAAGACTCCGGCCTGCCTTGGGAAACCCTTCAGTAAAACGGCTGGTCAGCAAATTCAGCAAATGCAGAAGGTCAGGTGAAGCATCTGATTGTCAGCAGATATTTACTAATGGTAGCCCAGCCCAAAAAGTGTCTGAAAATATTGGTGAAGAATGGATTCCCCCCTCAGAGAAAAAACAAGCACAGCCTTTTGGGATCCAGAATGGGAAAGTGTTGAAGAAAAGGAGGAACCTGGTGAGGAACAATGCTAGCTGTCATGCCATAGAAAAGACTTCTCTTCCTGAAAACAAAGTAAAGTGTGGGATCCCAAGGAGTCCCACCAGGTTAATAAGGGTGGAATTATCTCCCAAAAGTCCAACAGAGATTAGATTTGGGAGAAAGCCCATGTGCAAAGACAGTGTTAATTGCAGGCAGGTAGTGAATGGATCTTCTGGCTTCTCTTCCTTTTCAGATGTCAAATCAAGCCTATTTACCACACTTCGCCCCATGGCTAGTGTTCCAAGTTGGTCTCCTGAATTGTTCTCGGATAATAGCCAGGTCCTCATCACAGATGCCATTTTCTCAAAGCCGTCTCTTTGAATGTCAAAATTCCTTGTGCAAAATGTTTTGCAGTCATAATTCCCGGGAATGGGAAAGGGCTGCTTTAATTTAAAAGAGAGAGGTACAAACATGAACTGGTCATTCACCCTCTCAGCACTTTTAAATAATGAATTATTTCTACTTGGATTGAGCATTACATGACTATGTCTTAGCAAATGAAATAAAAAATTATTCCACCTTTGGGGCGATGAATTAACAACCCTGGGTGTGCATAACTGCTCTATGCTCATTCTCACTGCACCATGTACAAGCAAGCTTATGCTAAGCAGAGATTGCTCTGGGGGCCAAACTCCAATCTCTGCTTCCCTTGTAACCTTTGGCCCGAGTCCTATTGGGGCACTATGCCAGTTTAACTGCAATTTGTGCTTTCAACATGCTTGCTAAAGGAGTGGTCTTACAAAAGTAGTTCCCTGGCAGACCAACAATCTGTTGCGCTCCTAGTGAGATGCTCAGGCACAGATCTGTCCCTGCTCCTGGGTTGGTCATTTCTGTCTTCTCCACAATCCCATGTCAGTACATCAGAGACACCATCTCCTTGGCTCATTCTTGGTGATATTCTGGCTTTTATTTTACTCCTAGACGGCATATGATTCTTGTACTTCCATTGTGAAAAGGGAGAAACAGAATCAGATTTGTAAGGGAACTCATAGACCATCAGACCCAAGTCCCTCCATGCAGGTTCTCCAGCTAGAGCAGACCTGCATAACTAAGCAGTAGGTAGGGGCCAAAATGAAAATAGGCTAAACTTCTTCGGGCTACAGATAGGTCTGGGGGGGGGGGTCCTTCAGAGTCCCACATGGCGTGGGGGGAGAGCATGGCAATCCCACCCCCTGCATCAGGCGACACCAACCTGAGGGATGCCACTGTGTCCATCATTCCTGTGTTTTAACAGCCTTCTCATGGATGGAGCACAGAATGGACTGAACCCTACCTTGTGCCAGTTCTCTCTCAATACTGCCTCAATTCTGCACTCCATCTGCAAGGTCCGAGAGGGTGATGGGTTGGGCAGAGAACTGGCAGGGCACCCATTGTAATAATGGCAGCGGTTCTGGCACCATCACCAGCATCCTGCACTGGAGAAGGTTAAGAGATGATATTATAGCCCTGTTTAAATATTTGAAGGGGTGTCATGTTGAGGATGGAGCAAGCTTGCTTTCTGCTGCTCCAGAGAATAGGACCCAGAGCAATGGATGCAAGCTACAGGAAAAGAGATTCCACTTCAACATTAGGAGGAACTTCCTGACAGTAAGAGCTGTTTGACAGTGGAAGGTACTCCCTGGAAAGTGGTGGAGTCTCCTCTTTTGGAGGTTTTTAAACAGAGGATGGATGGCCATCTGTTGGGGGTACTTTGTGAGTTCCTGCATGGCCAAAGGAAGTTGGACCAGATGGCCCTTGTGGTCTCTTCGAACTCTATGATTCTATGATCCTTGAGGGTTGCTCAAAATCCTTTGATGAGCTACATGTTGTGCTGGCCTGAGCTAGAGCATCCCCAGTAGGTAGCTGTCCAGCCAAATTTATCGTTTTGTGCAGAACAGCGTTTTCTCCTCAGAAAATTTTTCTTCCCAGGAAATGCTGTTTCTGGTTCAGAAAAGACTGCTTTTCTACACAAAATAAACATGCAGGTTTTGCACAGAATAAGCCTGGTTTTTGAAGATTTTCTTGCAGTGGGGAGAAAATTGTTAAAATTACTCATTGCTGCCTTCAAAAAGATACTTTAGTGAAGCATCTCTAACCTGAAAGCACTGTGAAGGTGCAGCTCTCAGGGTTTGTCCACACTGCTGAATTAAAGCAGTTTGACACCGCTTTACTGCCATGACTATCCTACAGACTCCTGGGATTTGTAATGTGAGATATTCAGGCTGGTCTGTCAGAGAGCTCTAGTGCCTCACCAAACTACAAATCCCAGGAGTCTGTAGGATAAAGTCGTGGCAAAGTGGTGTCAAACTGCTTTAATTCTGCAGTGTGGTTATACCCTCAGTACAAATGCTACTTGTTGGAGAGGAGCTTTACTCCATCAAAATGTCTGTTTATAGTACCGGAGGTTCCTAGAACACCCCACTGATTTTGTATTACAGTACGCTTCTTTCTGTATATTCTGTATACAAAAGGACGGGGGATAAAGAGGTTGCCTTGGAACTAGTACTATTGATTGTAGCTGCTCTTTTCTATCCATGGGGAGGTTTGTTATGCTTTAGTGTGCAGCTGTGGGAAATGAAAGCAACATCTGGAGTACAGTTGTTGAAAACCCATGCTTGTGGAACAATACATGGCTGATTGAGCGGAGTTAAAAATGGATTTGACTCAAGGCACTGCATGCTTCCATTCTGCCTGATGATGTGAGAGCTTTGAAAGCCACACCATGTAACTATCCAAAGTTTCCTGATAACCTTGGTATGTCTACAGCTGCTCAAGATTGTTTGCAAAGAAGGATGGCATGCAGGTCATTGATGAGCATTGATGCATAATCTGTTAATGAGGAACAAAGGGGCAAAGTGGGGCACCAGTGGTATACATCCTATACAACATATAGCACCGGTTGATGGCCATATAGGAAGCTATAGCGAACCTCCTTGACATGTGGAACGATGCTACCAAGAGTCCCCTCCATGGTTCTTAGCAGGACTTCTAAGGTCCAAAACACATGGCAGAAATAATCCAGTTTGAGACTGCTTGAACAGCCCTGGCTCAGTGCTAGGGAATCCAAGGAATTGTAGTTTATTGCGGCACTCCAGCTGTCTGACAGAGAAGGCTATAAATGTCTCACAAAACTACAGTTCCCAGAATTTGCTAGCACTCAGCCATGTGGAACATTAAAGTGGCCTCAAATTTGATTATTTCTGCAGTATTTTTTTGGACCTCAGTCTCTCCTCCCTGGATTTATCTATCTTTGCTGTTCTCCAACTTGGACCCTCATTAAACAATAGTGTTCTTAGTGTTGTTCTTTCTAATCCAGATCTGCACAACTTGAAAGTAGGTAAGGGCCAAAATTAAAATAGGCTAAAGTTTTTCAGGCCGCAGATAAGTTTTTAGTGGCTCCCTTTCCAAGTAAAGATACAACTAATGATTAAACTATTTTGCAAATAAACCATATTATTAAAAAGGGAAATCCTACACTTCTAAGGTTTTCTTACCGTTTGCAACATTTAGTTAATGGGACATGTTACACTTCTTGTCTGCTATCAGTTTATTATACTCTGGTATCATGTTTGAAATTGATGTTATCTTCCAGGTATTCATTGGTTAGGGTTGATGTGGTTGCATAGAATCTGGACACTTTATCTGTAACCTGGGAATTTTGATCAGAAAGGAGGAAAAAAGATAGTATATGATTTACCAGGGATTTTTTTTAGGGGGGGGGAGAATGATTAAAATGGCACAAATATCATAATAAAAGGAACGATTAATTAAAATGTGCCCACTTCTCCATCACATGGGCACATGTGATATTTCCCTTTAAAGTACGGAGAGTAGGAAATTAGATTACTACAAATGACTTTAAATTGAGGAATTTTTTTAAAATACAAGGCCTCTGACAGCAAAGTTCCTTTTACAAGTTTTTTTTTTTTTTTTAATGCCTGCCTAGTTATTTTTCTCGCTTTTCATCCTCCATTTAGCTGGAAGTTTTTTTAGCAGTATTGGCATTGGAAGGATGGTGAAGGAGATTGGGAGTAAGGCCAGGCTGTGGTGGAGGAGGCTTGGAGGGACCGTTACCCCTTCTTCTTCTTCCAAAGCCTGACCTTCTCCTCGGGAGTAAGGCCGGGCTGTGGATGAGCCTTACCTAAGAGGTTGAGTGGCTGTTAGCTACCAGCTACCATCCATCCGACAGGAAGTTTCCCCATCTCATGGGCCACTGGAAATTGTTTGGTGGGCCGTATGCGGCCCCTGGGGCATATGTTGTGCAGGCTTGTTCTAATCCCTTGTCTGCATGTATTCTCATTTATAGTTTGCATGTGAAACTCACTTGCTTTTGATACTTTATCAAGTTCTTCTCTATCATCCTTTAAGGCTTGTGCTTCACAATATGGGGAAGATCAGCAAGCAGCAGGCCTTTATCTTGAAGCAGACTCAAGGGTTCAGAACTAAGCATAGCTGAAAAGGGGAATTGCATCATGTTAGAGGATTTATATCAAGTCAACAGGGTAGCAGGGAGAGTTAAACACCTCCTTTCCCCATCAGTGATGATCAAATCAAATTGGACACCCATACAACTGCTTTAAAATGAACATAAAAATGCCAGTTGTCATCATCAATTTCATGCAAAATGTAGCTTGGCCCAAAGAAGTGATCCCTGGATCTCATGAAGTAGGTTAGCATCCACAAAAGTCAGCCCGAAATAAAACATGTCAGTATTTAAGGTGCCATATTACCATTGGGTGGTAGGATTTTTGTATATATGTTTTGTTTTGTCTTGTGTGTCCAAGTTGTTTCTGACTTATGGTGACGCTAAGGCAAACTATCATGGGGTTTTCTTGGCAAGATTTGTTCAAAAATGGTTTGATATTGCCTTCCCCTGAGGCTGAGTGTAGTGTAGTGGTTTGAACGTTGGACTACGACTCTGGAGACCAGGGTTCGAGTCCCCGCTTCAGCATAAAAACTACTGAGTGGCTTTGGGCAAATTCCTCTCTCTCAGCCTCAGAAGATGGCAATGGCAAACCCCCTCTGAAGAAACTTGCTAAGAAAACCCTGACAGGTTTGCCATAAGTCAAAAATGACTGAGATACACAACAATAGGTCCCAGGGCTGTGGCTTTGTGCTGCTCTGCTGTATTGTGGATGTTGAGGTGAGGACACTGTGGTGGAAAAGAGTGTGTTTTTTACCAAACTACAACAGATAGAGGTTGGCATCCTGAATGTTTCAGCATAGCACAGCAATTTTACATTCCATGCCTGGTGGAGAGCCGGGGAGGAGGGAATCAGAGAAGTGTGTAGCTATGTCCTCAAAATGATTGTTATCCACTGGAGGTCTCTGCAGATGATGTATCATTTTACATCTGGATACAGGGACAGAGCCAGCTGCTTCTCCAATGCTCTCCATCAGGCACAGAATGGTTATGGGGGGAATATTTTAATGCAAAAGAAATGTCAACCCTCACATTGACAAAAAAAGACAGAGCCAGCCCTGGTGGTGCATGCACATAGCCACGTCAACAAGGTCACGCACATGTCACACTGCCATTTACTATAACTGGACTTGAGGTCCGGTGATATTTGGTATCTGCAAAGGGGTCTGGAACAGAACTTCTGCAGATACAAAGGGCCAACCATATGTATGTGCAAGGTGGACTTGCATCTGCATATGATGCTAGCAGGATCCTACCCATAATACTGGAAAATGGGTTCTTATGTTCTTTCTGTCTGATATAGGAAGGTGTTTTATATCAGGTCAGGTCTACAGATAAGTAAAGCCCAATTCTGGTTGATAGTGACTGGGAAAGAGTAGCTTTATCCTTCTGCCTGCAATCTCTCCTTTACAGTTCGATTTCTGAAATCAAGAAAACCTTGTGCAGAAAAAAAACAAAATCACACTTTTTGAAAATGTCAGCTTTATTCTCAAAAAGGCTAAATCTTTAGCAGCTTTTTTAATGCAAAAGGGACCACCTCTGAGTGATCGACACCAACCCCCAGAAACTTCCCGTGGGAGCCCCCTTGAATTAAAGGGTCAACATGAAAGCTTAGACACATGTGTCCTTACAGAGGTTCTTCCCGACTTTCACTGGGTAATGACTGAAGTGCCCTCTGGCATAGCATTCATTCCTCTCCCAGCATACTGTGCCCACTCGCATCTGCAAATATCGAACTAATTAATACTAAGTACAGAATAACCAGCAAATTAATACTAAAATTACAATCCATTAGGGGTCTATACTGACCCAGATAGTTCACCTTCCCTTTCAGGGTAACCAATTCAACACAGATATTGGAGACAGAGTTGGCTGTGTCTGCTCCTTCAGTTCATTAAAAAAAAAATCCATTAACATCAGATGTGTAAAATCCAATGCATTCTTTGAGCATGGCACTAGAGGTGTCATCGTGATGGACATGAAGACGGGACACATTCCATAATGTTTCCATGGCTGAGGTTTTGGATCAACGGAGTTGCCCAAGCCAACGATTATACATACACACACACACACACACTTGAGCCCAAGAAAGCATGGCAGATAACTTAGATGAGCTACAATCGCAAGAGCCTGCAAGCGACTAGGTTATAGGGAAGCCTTTGGACACGGTGGTTTGAAGTCACTACTCAAAGCCATAGCTTTGCAAGATGATCATAGCCTGGCTAAAGATCCACAATAAATTTGGAATATACGCTGCTTTTTGTTTTTAATTCCTAAGCTTATTTTTAAAAACCCTGTGAATTTGTGCACTTGCTTCACAGTGAAAAATCTCCCCAAATGACTGCCAGTCAAGTGCCATGTGCGGTCCTGTTTCAGTTAAAAGCACAATGCATATTCATCGTCTACCGACCAGTCAACAATGACAGTGCTTTAGGCCTTCAAAGGCTTTCTGAGACAAGTTTTTGGCAAAGAGTATGAAGATAGCCTGCAAGTGGGCCTAGAGCAGTACATATCATCTGTACTGACAGCGGCAATGTGTATGTTAACTCACTCTCCAGATCTTATAGGACTCAGCTTTGTACTATCCCTTTAAAGACAACAAGGTACGCTGTCCAAAATTTCCTGGTACTCACTACTCCAAAGAAGGGCTATTTCTCTTAAAGGACATGAAGAACACTTATTTGATCATTTATGCAACAAGAGCGAATAGGAAAGGGAAGCCCCACTGTGTGGGAAAAGAGTACAAAAATGCTGTTTTTTTACTTACAGATTTTGGAACACTTACTTGACCAGGTCAAGTTTGCAGAAGATTCATACTGCTTCTCTTCAATAAGCTAAAATCACGTCTTTCTAGGATCCAACATTTAAATCCCCACAAAATGCCTCCAGCCTATACGAACTACTCTAAGAGTTGCTTGTATCAACAAGAAAAGTTTGTTTGCTTACAACCAGCACGTATTTGAGAACATTTTCTAGCTTCTGTACAGAACAGAATAAGCAATAATGGACTGCCTCTAAAATTTAGCCTGGGGAATTGTCAGCTGCGACACCCAAAGAACATGGGTTCTGAAGTATTGGCATTGCTATTTTTAACTTCCATGTCAGTGAAAGTGCCTGAACGCGGGAAACATTAATACTTACATTTTTTTAAAAAATGGAGTACACACATACACACCCACGCACGCATACACACTTTGTTGAGTTGTGCCCTAAGAATCAATGCTTTGGGGGCGTAATCTATATACAGGTATTTGTTTAGCTGGCAACTGCCAAATGGCTGATGTGATTTCAATGTCCTTATTTAAAGAACCAAAATATCTTGTGCAAGAGGGATCTTGCATTATTCACCATTTTCAGGAGATGCTTTCCATACTGTGAAGAAACCATCTGATGTCTGCTTGCTGTTGGATACCAAGCCCACCTTCTTGAATCCTAGCCTCCTCCATGTCACGGAATATTTTTTAAAAAGAAAATAAACCAGGTTATATTCTACGCTGACCCCACAAGCAAAGTGGCCAGCTGGCCATGCTTCAAGATGGGGAAGCTGACTACATCCACCAGCCAGACTGGGTCAAGGTGGCAGGAACAGCCTCTGTTATGACAGGCCTTGGCAAGGAGAAACAGTCATAACCCTCGAAGGCTGAATCAGTTATCAGTTGAAATTACAGCAAGTCAAATAGCTGATGCTTTTCCCTTCGCCAGGTAATGGCGATTCGACATTGTTCACAAGTGTGTTCTGTCTTGCCTCACTGATCAGCCGGCAAGCTAAGTCCAGAAAGAGTTTTTCCACATTATCAGATTCTTTCGCTGAGGTCTCCAGATAGTACATGTCTTGGGCTTCGGAAAACTCTTCCGCTCTTTGCTGGGAGACTTCTCGTTTATCTGCTAAATCAATCTTATTCCCTGTGTAAATAAAGCCAGGGTGGGAAGATTAGTTTTTGACTCCAAAAAGTAAAAGCCCCAAACTCAACAGTGATTCTGCATGCTTTGAGACACCCCACAAAAGCCAACCAAACACTAGCCAAGTAGGGTGACATTTGAGATACTCAATAAATGAAGAAAAAAGATTCTCTAGGTGAGTTCACGTGCCCCAGAAAGGAAAGGTGAGCTTTTTAAACTATAAAATTCAGCAGAAAAACTGATCATTCATGGCAGAGGTGGGCAACAGATGGGCTTAAGACCACATGCAGCCCTACAAAACTGGTTTTTATAGACTTTAGCCCCTCCAGACTTCCCTGAGTAACCTATTTGTGGTCCCCCCAATAGTGAACTGAGTCATGTGGAAGCCTCCCGAAATGGGCAGAAGTCCACTTTGGGAATTTTTTTTTCTTTTTGAGATGTTTTTTGAGAGTCCATGTGATCCTAAAAGGGTCTCAGGAGCAAAGAAAATTGGTCCTGGAACCTGCTGCAATTAGCCACCCCTTATTTATGTTCTTAGTATTAAAAATTGCTAAAGATACAGAGACAGTTAAGAGGGGATATGACAGCCCTCTTTAAATATTTGAAGGGATGTCATATTGAGGAGGGCACTAGCTTGTTTTCTGCTGCTCCAGAGAACAGGACTTGGGACAATGGATGCAAGCTACAGGAAAAGAGATTCCACCTCAATATTAGGAGGAACTTCCTGACAGTAAGGGCTGTTCGACAGTGGAACAGTCTCCTTCAGAGAGTGGTGGAGTCTCCTTCTTTGGAGGTCTTTAAACAGAGGCTGGATGGCCATCTGTCAGGGATGGTTTGATTTTGAGTTCCTGCATGGCAGGGGCTTGGACTGGATGGCCCTTGTGGTCTCTTCCAACTCTATGATTCTATGATCCTACAAAGCATAACCCTTTACTTGTTTGAAATGTCTGCATGAAACCACTAGAGGTGGGAATCCTATACCTCTGCAAATGATGGACTGCAAGTGCCAGCAGCCCTAGCCAGCATAGCTAATAGTAAGGAATTCTGGCAGTCACCACATATTTTTCCAACTCATGAGGCAGGAAGTAGAAGAAGAGAGATTCTGATGGCAAATTTGTCTGGTTAACCCTCTCCCCAAATGGACTCGTCTGAACCCCTAAAGAGTTTTGGACAGGGTGACCAGATGTCCTAACTGCAAAGGAGGACAAGGCACCATAAAATGTAGAATATTACAAAATAAAAGTTCTAAGCACTAATACATATAAATCCATGCTTCTTAATCATGCTCGAAATAATGGAGGGCATTTTAGAATTCCTCCTGGACAAAAGGTTTGAAATGTAGGACATGTTCTGGAAAAGGAGGACATCTGGTCACCCTCTTTCTGGATCATCCTCCCACCCACAAAAAACCCAGTGTTAAGTTACTGCATTATGAAAGCAAACATATTGAAGTTTAGTTCCATTATTGTGGCTTTGCTTGAAGAACAGGCCAGCTGCCAAAAGAGTCACGCTTCTAAAAGAGAAGGAAGGTTCTGTTTTTAAAAGGAGTCTTTCAAATATTTTTCTTTCTGGGTCAGGATGGATGTTTCCTCCCTCACCCACAATTGCTAGAGAAATATGGGCCACAAATGGAAATACAATCCAAGGACAGAAAATTGTTTTAAAGATAAATACACAATTTGAGTTCATAAGAATATGATTGCAATTTTGGCTGTTATTTCCTTCTCAACTCCTCTGAAGCTTCTAGCATAGTTTGTTCAATCAAGACGCCATGACCCTAAATCAGTACTGTATGGTTTTCTGAGACTGATTTCTGAGCTGCTTTTGTTCAGTTATCATCTGAAGGTTATCATGTAGTTATCATCTGCCATCATGTTGAAGTATCACAGAGCTGTGTCAGCATCTGGAAAAGTTACTTTGTTGGATTATAACTTCTAAAATCCTCCCTGACTGGCCATATTTGATTGGGCAATTCAGGAACTGTAATCCAAATACTAAATTTTCCAAGGTGGAATCCCACACCAGCAGGATATCTATCTGTGAAACAGATAAACATCACTTTGCCTTCAGTTAGTGGCTCTTTCATATGTTGTTAGGAGCACTAATCAGATCCAGACCTACCTAACAGTAGCACTCTGTGCATGCACAAGAGTATAAATGGAACACTACAGAAACCTAGCAGTCTTTATGACAAAAAGGAACAAAAGATCTGGGACCACTGCACATCTAGGGAAGCTACAGTCTACTGAATGTTGCTCCAATTCCCATGTAGTCTGCTTGGCCAAGAGCGAGTAATGGTGGTACATCAATATCTAGAGAGCTGAAGATACCAATATAGTGGGTGGCAAGTACAGCAGAGAAAACTACCAAGACCATGGCACAAGGAAAGAAGTGGTGGAGACAGGGATCTTGTTGGACCACTTAGTGATGAACAGGGCTATAAAGAGCCTCACCCACACTTTCTTTCTGCCTCTTTTGTTTAGAGCGGTGATTCCCAAAGTAGGTGGTACGCTTCCTCTGGGGGCAGTGGAAAGATCCAGGGGAGTGTTGAGGGAAAACAGGGGTGCAAAGGGGCCTTCAGTCAAAGTATTTCTGCATAAGAAAGACAAGGGGAACCAGTGGCCTTTAGAACCATGGGGGGGGGGAGGAGATTTGCATGAAACTTCTTATCAGGGTCACTTAAAACCTCCACACAGCTTCACTTCATGTGGTGGTGGTACTTCTGGAGCTTGGAGCAGTGCCATTTCGGGAGAGATTGACCTGAGCAAAGAGTTCGAGCACATGGTGGGGGGGGGGGGACAGGGGTTACAAAAAGGAGCTATCAAATTTGGGACCGCGCTTAGGCTTTGGGAGCTTTGCTGAGACTTTGCTGGTAGGTTGGAACTGTGCTGTCGTGCCTGCTTTCTTTCATCAGATAGGCTGAGATAAGGTAGCAGAAGAAATAATGGTTGTGTGAGTTTGGGGAAGCTATGTGGGAAAGAGCTGTCTCTAGGGAAGGAGGAAGAGGAGTATCCAGGGTCAATTCTTGGAAAGAATCCTTTGCCTTGGAGTGGGTCTTATAGTTAAAACCACTCCTTTTTCCTATCATGTGGCCTCTGTAAAGCCCCTAGACCAGGGGTAGGCAACCTTTCCCCTTTAAGGGCTGAGGGATTTCAGCTCCCAGAAGCCTCAGCCATGTTGGCCAATAGTCTCATGTTGGCCAATAGCTCCTGGGATTCTGGGAACTGAAGTCCCTCGGCCCTTAAAGGGGAAAGGTTGCCTACCCCTGCCCTAGACACTGTAACTCTGTAACCCTACACCCTTTTGCCCCCCTCTACTCCAAAGAAGAAGGATTGAGAGTCCTTCCTCATTAAGGAGAAGCCCCGTTTCAGTATTTGAAGGGATGTCATATTGAGGGTGGAGCAAGTTTGGTTTCTGCTGCTTCAGAGAATAGGACCCAGAGCAATGGATTCAAAGAGGTTCCACCTCAACATTAGGAAGAACAGTAAGAGCTGCTTGACAGTGGAATTGTTGAGCCTCGGAGTGTGGCTTAGTCTCCTCCTTTGGAGGTTTTTAAACAGAAGCTGGATAGATATCTGTCAGGGGTGCTTTGATTGTGTATTCCTGCATGGCAAGGGGTTGGACTGTATAGCCATTGAGGCCTCTTCCAACTCTGATTCTGTGATTCTATTATTCTCCCTTTGCATCCGGTCACCTTGGGAAAAGCAATCAAGCACTGGATGACCAGAAACCAAGAGGCCTATTGCTCATACTGGCCTTTGCCGCAAGGCCGGCATGGGTGAGAGGTTTCTCAGTCACTGCACAGCCAGCTGTTCAGTTGCTGCTCTCAGGAAGACCAGGTGCAAAGCGAGCAGCAATTGAGCAGCCAGTTGAGCAGCGACCAAGAAGCCTCTCACCTGCATCGGCCTTTGCTGTAAGGCTAGTACAGGTGAGAAGCTTCTCAGTTGATGCTCAACCAGTTGCTCAGTTGCTGCTCTCAAGGTAACTAGATGCAAAGGGAGCAGTGACCAAGACCGGTTATTTTGAATTGGCAGCAGAACAGTAGATCTAATATCAAGAAATAGGTGTGTGGGTGTGCTAGGGTTGTCACCCAAGAAGAAAGATGGTGGTAGCCCGAAAAAACTTGGGAACCATTGGTTTAAAGCCTGCCCAGCATACTTGCCATGCCATCCTTCTCTTCTCTTCATCTCTTCGAAACCCATCTTTTCCATGGCCTGTATCTGAAGTGTCTAAGAAGAAGACACGGGTAGGCAGCACCCTGAAATGTGGCATTTTCTTCTCCATTCTGCTTATTTACAATATGTGTCCACAGGGCACAAGGTTATAATGCAGAGTTTCTGTCTTTCTCATACAGATTTCCAAAAATTATTCTCCATCCCTCATAGGTGAATGGGCAAGACAATTTAACTACACAATTAAGATGTGTTAGAGCTGCCAGGGATTGGGTGGAATTTGCCCCAGGGGTCAAATTTGGTGTTTGGGCTTCCTTCCTTGCCAAAAAGCAACGGCTGCAGATACCTACTGCAGCATACAGCAACAACTCTGTCCAAGGAAGCTGCACATTGCTCTCTCTCCCCTCCAGAAAGGCTTCCTGCTGATTTGCCATAAGGCTACCATCCGCTAAGGTGTCTCTTACCTACGAGGACGGTTATGACCTTATTGCTGGCATATTGCTCTATCTCCCGCAGCCATTCTGGGAGACAGCGGAAGGACTCTTCACAGGTGATGTCATAGGTCAGTATTAATGCATTGGCGCTGCGATAGTAACTCTGCGTAATGGACCGAAATCTCTCTTGTCCTGCTGTATCCCAGATCTGTAGCTTTTTTTTTTTCCCAGAAGAGGGAAAGAAGGAGGGGGAGAAAGAAAGAAAATGACTGCATTAGCACAAAATCCCTTTAACCAATCATAACACATCTTTGGCCTCCCTCCTATCCCACTAAAATAAATCTTAAGGATGCCTCAGTTGGATGAATCTTGCTGGTTCAGACTCCACTTTCATCAAGGGCTCGGAAAACTGCATTTTTGGATGACAGTTTGCAGAATTACCCCCACCAATATGGCTAAATGGCTTATTTTTATCTATCAAATTTATATCCCATCTTTCTCCTGATACAAAACCAACGTGGCTTAATAACAAAAAACAAAACAAAATACAGTCAGCCCTCTGAATCCATGGATTCTGCATCCACAGATTCAACCATCCATGGCTTGAAAATATTTTTTTTAAAAAAATCAAAAAGCAAACCCTGATTTTGCCATTTTATATAACAGACCTCATTTTATATAATGAGACTTGACCATCCTTGGATTTTGGTAACCAAAGGGGGTCTTGGTACCAAACCACAGGAGATACCAAGAATCCACTTTATAGCTAAAACTTATTCATTACAAAGTTTTTTTTTAAAAAAAATGAAACAAGCAATTTTATTAACAACTTTAAAACATTTTAAAAACACAGTTTTAAAAAAAGGATAAAAGCATAACACAACCCATTAAAAGATCCTTTTGCCAAAAGAGGTTAAGAGGCAAAGTCCTGCCTAAATAAAAAGTTTTTTGGCTCCTGGGGGAAAGAGAGGAGAGAAATAATGCAGTCTGATACCGCTTTAAATGCCATGGGTCAATGCTATGAAATTCTAGGATTTCTAGTTTTGAGATATTTATTTAGCTTTCTGTGTCAGAGTGGGCCACAACAAACTACAGATCCCAGAATTCCATAGCACTGAGCCATGGCAGCTATAGCATTCTCAAATTGCATTATTTCTGCAGTGAAGATGCAGCCCTCACCAAAGACAATGGACTGAGATTTTGTGCAAGGTCCCTTCTCTCTGTCCCATCAATGAGACCAATACGCAATGTGAGGACATGGCAATGGGGCCTCTTCTGTGTAGCATTCCATTTGTGGAATAGTTGTTATTGTTGTGTGCATTCTCTCACTCATTGGATTTACATTACCAAGCTGGGATTTGAACCCTGGTCTCCAGAGTCATAGTCCAATGCTCAAACCACTACACCAAGCTGGCTCATAGAATTTGTGGTATGCCTTCCCTCTACTGACCATTGGACTCTGGATTCGATTTCCAGCTTGGTCATGAAACCCACTGGGTGATCCTGGGCAAATCACACTCTCTCAGCCTCAGGGCAAGGCAATGGCAAACCCTGAACAAATCTTGCCAAGAAATCCCCATAATAGGTTTGCCTTGGGGTTGCCATAAGTCAGAAATGACTTGAAGGTACACAGCAAGAACAACAGACCCAATTAGTACCAACATTGGCTTCATTCTGGTGCCAAGTTAAGGCATGGCTTTTTATTAAAGCCCTTGGGGGCCTAGCAGGCTTTTCCAGTTTGTGCATGCAGATGGTTTTAACTTGCTTGAAACTGTGATATAGCTCAGTATGTTTTAGATAGCAATTTATTTAATTGGCTTAAATTGCAGATTGTTTTAAGTTGCTTGAATTGATTTTACTGTTCGCTGGCAGGAGCTAGGGCAGGATATTTTAAAATAAGGAAGCAAAGGTCCAAAACACATTGCAGAAATAATCCAGTTTGAGACGGCTTTAACTGCCCTGGCTCAGTGCTAGGGAATCCTGGGAATTATGGTGGCACCAGAATTCTCTGACAGAGAAGGCTAAATGTCTCACCAAACTACAGTTCCCAGGTTTCCCTAGCATTGAGCCAGGGCAGTTAAAGCCATTTCAAAATGGATTATTTCTGCAGTGCGTTTCGGACCTGCGTAAACTTTTCCAAGCTTGGTCCAACATCAAATATATAATGATAGATAAATGCTTCCAGGGAGCCAACAAACAGGCAGGGTATGGAGGTAAAGAGCCTTCTTATGTTGATTGTTTCCAGTTTCTTATATTTGGGGTATACTTCTTTTGTATCTGGAGGCTTTATTCCACCATTATAGTTATTAACTGACCCCTCTCCCTCAATAGTGTCTGATCTATTTCTAAAGGTGTCTTTCCCACAACGCTTAAAAAGAAATCCATCCGAAGACGTATTCAGTTACATTTCAGCCCACCAACCGGTCAGCTTGGCTGCATCCGCACTGCAGAAATAACCCAGTTTGACAGCACTTTAACTGCTGTGGATCAAAGCTATGGAATGCTGGGAATTTGTTGCGGCACCAGAGCTCTCTGACAGAGAAGGCTCAACTTCTCACAAAACTACAGATCCCAGAATTCCATAGCACTGAGCCATAGCAGTTAAAGCGGTGTCGAACTGAGCTATTTTTGCAGTGCAGATGCACCCCTATGCAGTTTTGTTTAAAAAAAACATACCCTTTAACAAGACAAGAAACTAAATCTTTCATGTGGGGTAAAGGAGACCTCCCATTTCTCTCCACACTTGATAATGTTATTAAGCCTCTTATGAAACCTGTCTGCTGGTTTTCTTTATAGTTCCCTGACCCATCAAGTTTTCTGTCTTTAGAAATTTGCATTCAGGGCACAAAACCAAGATGACACATTCAGTGACTCTCCTCCGAGGAAGCAGGCATGTCTGGAAATACGCAAATGAAATTTATAATCTTCTTCCATCAGTGATAGGGAATGGCAGTGGTTATGGTGCAGAGTCCTAATGCTAGCATTAGGATGCTGGAAGCCCTATATAAGTCACACACCCCATGTCTCCCCATGTCCAGATAACTAGCCAAGACACTTGTACTGGATTTATAATTTACAATTGCCTGTTTTAGAGCTGCAAAAGTGAATCAGTCCAAAAGTCATGAAATTTTAAGAGTTGGAAGGGACCACAAAGGTCATCTAATCCAGCCCTTCTACCATGCAGGAATACTCAACAGAAGTACTCCTGAAAGAAGTCCATCCAACCTCTGTTTAAAGGTGTCCAAAGGAGGAGAGTCCACCATCCTGAGTTAGTTTAGTTTAATGTTGTAGAAATACATAGTTATTTAAATAGCTTCCCAAAAAAATTACAAGTAAAAAAAAAATGTGGTGGATACAACACATAATTTTTAACAATATAGCATTTAAAATGCTTACTACAATTTGGCCAAAGATATATCAAGTACAGATCTCCTGTTAATCAGGTACAACTCTCTTACTAATACAGTCAGCCCTCCATATCAACAGATTTTGTATCCACAGATCAAAGCATCCACAGCTTGACAATATTTTTAAAGGATGTAAATTCCAAAAAGCAAGCCTTGATTTTGTCATTTTGTATAAGGGGTGCTATTTTACTATACCATTGTATTTAAGGGGACTTGAGCATCCATGGATTTTGATATCCACAGAGGGTCCTGGAACCAAACCACAGCAGATACCAAGGGCCCACTGTATTAAAGGATTTGAAAAAAGGAAAATAGCCACTTGGCAAGTAGCGTACGACAGTGCATCTGCCAATAAACAGTTCATATATTCCTCTTTGGACCTTGAGAATCTTACAATGATCTGGCTCTGAAATCTGCCTCTTAAGTCACTATAAAAAAGACAAGTAAATCATGATGTTTAATGTCTTCCACTGGACCACAACCCACAGGGACAAAGTTGATGTCCACTGCCCACTGAGACAGTCTGCTCCCCTTTCAAACAACTCTTACAGTCAGTTTAAATCAGTTTTAAAAGTCAGCAGATTAATCTGCCAAAGCTAAGCAGAGTGATCCTGTGCATGTTTTTTTTGTGGTTGTGTGCCTTCAAGCTGTTTCCGATTTATGACCACCCTAAGGTGAAGCTATGATGGGGTTTTCTTGGTAAGATTTGTTCAGCGGGGGTTTGCCTTTGTCTTCTTCTGAGGCTGAGATAGTGTGACATGCCCAATGCCACCCAGTGGGCTGCCATGGCTGAGCAGGGATTCAAACCAGAGTTACAGGCCAGTGCTCAAACCACAACATTACACTCGCTCTGTTTACTTCCAAATAAATACCTACACAACGTTTTAAGGTACAATTCAAAAGTCCTCCATAGGCTATCCTTTGCCTCAGAAGGTAAGCAGAGACAGAACTGAGTATGGGGTTAGTTATACCAGTCTCCCTCTATCTCCCACCATCCGAAAAAAAAAACCTCAAATAGAATTATTTCCCGAGGCACAATGGTAAGAGATCGTGATCTTTCGATTTATTGAGGCTTTTAGCTGAAAGGTCCCTGCATCCTTGCAGCTTTTATCTGAGCTTATTTGATTTGTTATTCTTCTGTGTATTGTCTGTTCTACCACACCTTCTACCTCAGCAATTTTTTGTTTGAATTGGATTTGTTTTAATCAGATAGGTTTTATCAGCTACTCTGGCTATTCTTAAATAAAAAAGGTGGGGATTATAAGATTTTGAACACTCAGTTTAGGAAAATAAAAAAAAAGTGCCATTACTCCTAGGTAAGTGTGCCCAGGATTCATTGATTTATCAGATTCATTGATTGGAAGAAGCCCTTTTCTATGATATGTTCAAGACAATGTCAAAATCTTCTTAAGCCCCATAAAGAAATGCCCACCATGGCACATAAAATATTTAAATTCATTACATAGTACCGGTATATGCTTTGGTCTTTTTGGTTTTCCAGACTGTTTCAATCCACAAACACTTGAACAATTTCAACAGGAAAGAAGAAACCCTCAA
>JAIPUX010001232.1:168554608-168589547 GCA_020142125.1 Phrynosoma platyrhinos | reverse complement strand
GGACCTAGAGATTCCTAGAGAGAACATATTAATCAAAACCACAAATAACCAAATCCACAAAAGTCAAAGCCGCAAACGTGGAGGGCCAACTGTACAATTTAGGCATCTAAAGAAAAGGGGCAGGTAAAATGACCAAGGGAATGCAGAGACTGCACATAGAAGAATCCGAGATGTGAATGCTTTTCTGTCTCTCAGTATATATGCAATGCTAGAAATTTGGAGACTGAAGGAAAAGGTCATGGAGGAGCAGGACTCTTATTTGGAGGGGCAATGCACTTAATCCCTCACACACAAACCCTTGAATTGCTCAAGGATAATCCAGCAGCAAGATGAATGGGTGTCTGAACTTGAGCCAGCCCTGTCTTAGCCTGAAACTAACAACTCTATCACGGTGGATCCATATATAATGGACACAGAATAAGATCCCATCAGAGTCCTTATCTTTGTTCTTCATCCAGCTTTGTTTGCTGAAGTGAATACAGTCTGAAAGGCAGCGGCATGTTAAAACAAGCCCTGAAGTTTATAGTTCAACTCAGTATAACTTAAGAGGCTATGTGTTATGAATTAGGGAACCCCTGGTTTCAATATTGTATGAATGTAAGAATTTAAGAGCCACGTTGGATCAAACCAAAGGACTATCTAGTCCAGCATTCTGTTTGCAGAGCAGCCAACCAGATTCTCATGAAAAGTCCATGCATAAGACAAGAATGAAGGCCAGCATGGTGTAGTAGTTTGAGCACCTGACTACAACTCTGGAGACCAGGATTCAATTCCCAGCTTAGCCATGAAATCCACTGGGTAAACTGGGCAAGTCACACTCTCTCAGCCTCAGGGGAAAGAAAAAGCAACCCTCATCTAAACAAATTTTGCCAAGAAAAATCCATGATATTTTGCCTTAGGGTCACCATAAGTCAGAAATGGCTTGAAAGCAGACAACAAGAAGAAAAGAATGCACTCACATCCTTCTAACTATGTTTCCCACAATGAATATTCAGAGACATGTTGCCTCCAGTACTGGAGTCTATATACAGACTTTGCAAAATGATTTTTTAAAAAGATATTTGTTCCTATTGTTATAGCATTGAAGAAGCAATCTGGTGCTCTAGCTTGTTACAGTGTTTCATGGTGGTCAGTGCTTTTTTAATTACTTTTCATTTTCTTTAAAGAAAAAGCTGAGGATTGACAAAAAGAATAAACATTGAAACATTCTGGTAAAATGCCTCTAAAGATGCCCTCACAAAGTAATTTTGAAAAGTAACTAGAAAGTAACTAGAAACTATTATTACATAGCGAGATCTTGTAGCATCTTTAAGACTAACTGAAAGAAAGAACTTGGCAGCATGCGCTTTCTTAGACTTAGGTCTCCTTCCTCCAAATGCATCTGAGGAAGTAGACTGAAGTCCAGGAAAGTTTATGCTGCCAACTTCTTTCTTTCAGTTAGTCTCAAAGGTGCTACAAGATCTCTCTACATACTGATTTTGCAGACTAATACAGCTATATCTTTGAATTCTGGAAACTATTATTTGTTACCCAATTGCCTAGAGAAGTGGTGGGGTCTTCTTCTTCCAGATGTCTTAACATAAAATGGATGGGCCACTACCTGACGGGGACACTTTAGCTCAGTGGTTCCCAGACTTTGGTCCTCCAGATGTTTTGGAGTCCAACTCCCAGAATGCCTGACTGCTGGCCAAACTGAGTAGGGCTTCTGGGAGTTGGTCCAAAACACCTGGAAGAGCAAAGTTTGGGAATCACTGCTTTATCTGGAAATCCTGCATCGAGAAGGGGTTGGAGATGATCAGCCATGAGGCCCTTAACTCTATGAGTCTGTGATCCTATGAGTCTCTACCCCAACAGGGTAGTTCTCTTCCACTTGTAGCTCTTTGATATGTAAGTGCTCTCACTCCCCCCAAAAAAGAGAGGGATGACTTACTACAGTAATTAGATTAATTCATTATCTCCAAACTCCAGTAATATTTAACTACCTGTCTTCCCTCTCCCAGGAATACACTAGGTAGCTCTATGCAATACAATGGATAATTATTCTGACTTATCTAAATAGGATTGTTTAGAGGATTGCAACTAAATAATGCATGTGAAGTAACTTGAACTCTTCAAAAAGCTATTCTTGTTGTTAACAAAAGCCAGTGTGGGGTAATAGTTTGAAGGTTGGATTAGGAGTCCTGGAGACGAGGTTCAAATCCTGCTCAGCCATGGAACCCCACTGATCTCGGAAAAGTCATACACTCTCAACCTCAGAGGAAGGCATTGGCAAACCTCCTCTAATTGCCAAGAAACCCCCATAATAGGTCACCATAAATCAGAGCCAAGTTGAAGGCACATCACAACAAAAAATATCAACCAGAACCCAATGCTAGATTATGCATGTGAAGCACTTAGAACTTGTGGAAGCATTAACAGTATTATTATTTTCATTTTTATTCTGCTAGTTCCAAAACACCAACCACCGTTTCAGCCCTGGATCTCCACAATTGGAGGGGGCGATCCATCCTATTCAAGTGGCAAGTTTGCTTCAGTTTAATTGAGTAGCTACATTTCATTATTTAACTAACCTTAACATCAACAAAAGGTGTCCTGTGATTAATGAAGCCTCGGGTTTTAATCTTTCTTAGTATTCTTTTTAACATAGGTACTGATAAAAATCATACAGAGCAAGCAGTCTTAAAACATGCAGCCCCCCCCTCCGCCCCATGTAGGAGCAAAAAGGGCAAATGCCTCTTCTTAAACATTGCCAATGGCAACCAATTAAATAAAATGTGATTTTACTCATTAGAACTGCTGCCTTTTCCTCCTAGCCAAATGCATGCAGAATTATTTCATCAATTAATCAACTCAAATTCCCGTAGCTAATCAACTGAGACTTCTACATATTGGAAGACAGCTGTAAAAATTGCTAAGAGAAGCACAGTATGCACTCTGGAGCTTTATGCATTCCTTAAGATGGGTTGAATAAAAAGTTCATCAGTATCTGCTGCTATAACCTGTCTTATTTTCTGGTTCTCTTTGGGCCAACTGAGTTTTGCAAACATTCCCTCTGCACAGTCACGGCTTTCTTTTAACTTTGCTTTTAACTTTGTATGTTTTAATATGCTGTAACCTGCCCCGACTGCCGAGCAGATGGGCGGGCTATAAATAAAAAATTATTATTATTATATTATTATTATTTCTTGCCTTAAAACTTTAAAAATGTGTCCCAGATACCTTTCCCTGGGTGGCTTCTGCCAGGCCATGGATGCCTCAGAGAAGCCATTCCCTGAAGCAGTGCAAAACTGGGTGCAAGGAAGGAACATTTTTTGTTTAATCCAAAGATGGGATGGGAATGAGCCCGCTGAAGACTAAAACCACCTGGTCTTTTCCATACACAAAGAGAAGCCAAAAAAAAATTGCTTTAAAAAATACTGTAATGAGCAGCTCTTTCATGACCCAAGCAGCTATGAAAATGAAAAATGCTAACTACTTGTCTTTGCAGCATCACCAACGCAGGCATTATACCATGGAGACCTAACTACGCACAGCTCCAGGCCACAGTGACTATTTAGATTTAGAACAAGGTCAGGCAAATGCATGGGAAAATGGGCCAGGGAAGTATGGTCTACCTTGACTAGCAGTCAGTCTCCAAACTGACTAACACACATTTGTCTTTTACCTGGTACTGCCTACATACAAAAAGCAAGTGATCTGCTACTAAACAACAATCCCAAAAGGCATCTCTTGTCTGTTGGCAGAGTGACAATCAAGCAACGTCAACATTCTTGAGCAAATAAATAAATTTTAAAATGCCAGCTTCCCTTCTATTTAACAAGGTTCTAATCCCAACAGCTACAAAGATAACCTTGAAAGCATGGAAACTTGCAGTAACTTCAGACATTGGACAGGTACCAAAGTAAGTGGTATGAGTCCTCTAGCATCTTATAGTGCTCCTCATCTCTTTATATTACAAAACAATGCAGATATATAAGGGAAGCTACTGAAATTTGCAATTGTATTAAGAAGCTGTAAAGACTCCCGAGAGTAGAGTTTGTTGGGGCATCCAACGGAAACAGAAGTGTCTATGCTCGTTGTTGTTGTTGTTGTTCTATGCTTTCAAGTTGTTTCTCACACATGGCAACCCTAAGGTGAATGTATCATGGGGTTTTCTTGGCAAGTTTCTTCAGAGGGTTTTTTTCCATTGCCAGCTTCTGAGGCTGAGAGTGTGTGACTTGCCCAAGGTCACCCAGTCGGTTTACATGGCTTAGCCGGGAATCAAACCCTGGTCTCCAGAGTCATAGTCCAGCACTCAAAACACTACACCACAATGACTCTGGCCTATGCCCCTTGGAAAGGACCAATAGAGCCAGCAATACTAAAGGTAACAAAAGGCAACTGCATCTACACTGCTGAATTAATGCATTTTGACACCATTTTAACTGTCACAGTGCAATGCTATGGAATTCTGGAATCTGTAATTCTGTGAGAAATTTAGCCTTCTATGTCAGAGAGCTCTGGAACCACAACAAACTACTAATCCCAAGATTTCATAGGATGGAGCCATGACAGTTAAAGCAGTGTCAAACTGCATTCATTCTGCAGTGTGACCACAGCTTCACTTGTCTTTTGGCCCAGCAGGGTTATCTGCCACTACTAGGAAAGGATGTGGCTGTAGCAGGCAACCTTGGAAGAACTGGCCAGGGAACTGAGTAAAAAGCAATGGAGAAACCATCAGGGAGGCAGAAGGAAACCAAGCAAACTGCCATACCTTCTAATATTTCACTTACGGAAACTGAGACATGTGTGGCCATGCAATATCCATGTGGTCAAGTTGGCAAAGGGCATTAAGGAAGAATGCACAAGCTGAGAGAGGCTGAATTGTTTGCTTTTGACTGAGTCTACAGGGAAGGGCAAGGCTTCATCCCTCCTCTTCTTTCCCTGCTGCTGAGTTTCTTGTTGTTGTTGCTGCTGTTGTGTGCCTTCAAGTCGTTTCTGACTTATGACGAGCCTAAGGCAACTCTATCATGGCGTTTTCTTGGCAAGATTTGTTCAGAGGATGTTTGCCATTGCCTTCCCCTGAGGCTGAGAGCATGTGACTTACCCAAGGTTACCCAGTGGGTTTCAAGGCCAAGCTGGGAATCAAACCCTGGTCTCCAGAGTCATAGTCCAACACTCAAACCATGTCACCCTGGCTCCAAACAAACCTATCACAAGGCTACCTGAGTGCAAACCATTTTGCACTTTGAACTCAGTTTGCAGAAAGGTAGCTGAAGAGAAAGAGAGAAAGTGGGAGGAGAGAGAAACTGGGACATTTTAAAATAAACTGAAACAGATGGGCAACGGAGGATTAATCAGGACCGTCAAATTGGGACAGTTGGAGGATATGTGAGCCCATGCCCAGCAATCCGTCTGCAGCCACCATTTCAGGAGCTTCTGCAGGAAGCCTGATGGATCACCCAGCCAATGGAAGAGCCTCAGAAGCCTTCCTGTGCCAGGTAAATCCACAGGTAGCAGACTTGATCAACCACTGATGGGAGATGGATCCAAGGTACCTTAAATTTTAGATGGGCAAGGGATAGTGGAGGGTTCTTTGCCTTAAATGAGAGGAGGACAGAAACTTTCAAATGGCACTGATCTAACAGTGCCTTTGGAGAAGTTCCACTTGGTCAGGATGCAGTGCTGTAAGCCTGGGAGAAGAAAATCCCACCTAAAACCACCAATAACACCTTCTGAACCTGTTGTAGACTTCTGGACTTTTGGTCAGGGAGGGTAGTGTTCCCCTATTAGGGGAGAACACAATAGCTTATGCTAAAACAAAAGAAATTAAAAAAAACTTTGCCCTGTTTGTATTATCATCATTTATCTCCCGCCTTTCCTTTAAAGCACTCAGAGCACAGCGTGTTTTGAAAGCCAGTGTGGTGTAGTGGTTTGTGCAGAGGACTATGACTCTGGAGACCAAGGTTCAAATCCCAGCTTGGCCATGAAACACACTGGGTGACCATGGGCAAGTCACTCTCAGCCTCAGAGGCAAAAGCAACCCCTCCTGAACAAATCCTGCCAAGAAAACCCCAAATTAGGTTCACTTTCGTGTTGCCATAACTCAGAAATGACTTGAAGGCACACAACAACAACAAAAGGCATGTCTTTTCTCCATGCACACATTTTCTCCTTTCAACCATCTTCTTTGGGAGGCGAGGCTAAGAGATCAGGAATAATTTAAGAAGAGCTTCCAAAGCAGCAGCAAATAGACATTGTCTAGATGGGTTTCTACACAGCCAAAGATATCAGAGATGAGATGTCTGCAGCCACCCATTACACTGTCTAGCCATTAACTTAAAACACTGAGATAGCAACTCTCTTTGTAGTCACAGAGGTATCAGCTTACAAATGAAATGTAATCTGGCTCTTCAGCTTTCTGGTGCTCTCTAAAAAAATGACTTCTTGCCACATAAACCTGAGATTGCATTGTTTTAAAAAAAAACTAGAAATGTATGCAGGCACATCTAGTCTTAGAGTCAGATCTAGACTTTCATCTTTAACCCCAAGTTGTAATTTAGCATGCATTTTTAAAAACATACTGTATCTTTCGCTCCACCACCAAACCTAGTCTATTTCTCATTCTCTGCCACACTTTACTGTTTCTACTATCTGCAACAGTTTCTCTCTTTTTTCTTCCTTTTCATGAAAAACTTGGAGGGGGGGGGGTACTAAGAAAGTAATGCTGGTGATGCTGGTGTGTGACCCATCAAAAGTTGGCTGTGTCATCTAGGGAACATTAGGAGTTCTGATCTAATTTTTTTTTTTAAAACTAGCTCTGGTTGGGGACTTTTTGGCTCCAGTCATAAGTCAACACACACTAACCGAAGAAGAATGAGCTAGGCTGCAATCCTACAGCCACCTTGTTGTTGTTGTTGTGTGCCTTCAGGACTTATGAGATCCTAAGGTGAACCTATCATGGGGTTTTCTTGGCAGGATTTGTTCAGAGGAGGTTTGCCATTCCCTTCCCCTGAGTCTAAGAGAGTGTGATTTCCTCAAATTCACCCAGTGGGTTTCCACAGCTGAGCGGGGATTCGAATCCTGGTCTCCAGAGTCATAGTCCAAAGCTCAAACCACTACACCAAATTGACTCAACTCAATGGACTTACTTCCAATTAAATACTGAATGAGTAGGACTGTACTGCTAAACTCTACAATGATCTCATACAACTTGAAGCCATGTAGATGTGTTGGACTAGAATTCCCATTATAGAAACGGGATAACCAAAATTCAGTACTGTGCAACTATATATATATATATATATATATCGAGAGAGAGAGAGAGAGAGAGAGAGAGAGAGAGAGAGAGAGAGAGTGTATGTGTATGGTTTTAATCAAATCTTTCTGTAAAGTTTGAAAAAACTACACTGTAGACAACCACGAAATTCTCTCAAAAAGCAGACTAACAAAACTGTCCTGGAAGTTGGTCAGAAAAGAACAGTAATGAAGTATGCAATAATACCCCAATACTACTAATCTACTTCTATAAACCAATCTATATAATAATAAATACTGTATAGATATATCTTGGTTGTTCTTGACAAAAAGGTAAATTCACAATTCATATAGAAGGCATCCAACAGTGCATATACAAAAAATATAACAAAGATGTAATGACTGATAATTTATAATAACAATATATAATGAATTGCTAATGAATATAATGAGCAACAGAACCTTTTTTTCCAGCAGAAGTTCAAAACTTTACAAAACAACAACCAATGAGGAATCTATTATACTCCAAAGGGTAAGCAAAAAAATGTTTTCACAAAGCAACAGCCAGGTTCCAGGATAGATTTGTAAGTTTAAAAAACTAGCAGCGAGATGTTTCTATGCTGTAAGTGTCTCTAAATTAATTTCCCCTGCTTTTCAAAATCTCATTGCAAACTAAAAAAACAATTTTTTTTTTTTAGAAAAAGCTAGCTTTCTACTTCCAAAAACCTGAACTATGTTTTTTACCAAACTATTTCTAGTTTGGGGAGGTTAACTGTGAACCTCCAGATGTTTCTGAACTGCAACTCCCATAACTGTTCACCAATGGCTAGGCTGACAAGCAAAGCAAAGCAGCAAAGCAGCTTCATTTATATACCTCTTCATACAGCGCTATGGAGTGTCTAAGCGGTTTACAACTGTAAGCTCATTGCCCCCCAACAGCTGGGTACTCATTTTAGCAACCTTGGAAGGATGCAGACCTGAGTCTAGCCTGAGCCCTGGCTAGTATTGAACTCGCAACCTTGTGGTCTATGAGTGAGTGGCTGCAGTACAAGTATTTAACCACTGTGCCACAAGAGTTGATGGGAGTTGTAGGCTAATAATAATAATAATAATAATAATAATAATAATAATAATAAAAATGAGCCAGTGAGGCACACAGTTTGATTGTTGGGACTATAATTCTGGATTCCAGCTTGATTCTGAAACCCACTGGGAGACTTTGTGCAAGTCACATGCTCTCAGCCTCAGGGGAAGGGAATAGCAAACCTCCTCTGAACAATCTTGCCAAGAAAACCTCTTGATAAGTTTGCTATAAGATGAAAACAACTTGAAGACATAGAACTACAACAACAACAAGGACCAGAGCTGGCCACCCTGCTCACCTGACACAAATAATCATCCTTCTATTTGCTAAATGCCAAATCCCTGTGCAGAGGTTTGTGCATAAGTGTGTGTTACATAGAGATAGCAAGGGAGAGAAAAAGCATAGGGGAAGGAAATGTTCATGGAAAGAAACACGGATTCCCTTTAAGAGAGAAACAAACAGACGCTTCACTTCCAAAACTCAGTGCATTACCATCTCATAGATAAAAGCTGTATTATTCAGGCAGCAATGAGATGAGTACGAAGCTGGTGGGCTGCTTCCCAGATGCCTTTGAGCTGATTGTGTCACTGCCTTCAAAAGCTACAGAATCAGACCCTTTCATTAAGATGCCTGGCGTGGCTTATTTTATGCCGCAGCCCAGCACTAAGCCAGTAAACCTCCTCAAGCAAGACATCCTCCCCAGGGAGATTTCTTTTCCCCTTCTGCAGAGATCTTTCTATTAAACACACAGGTGTTAATGCCACTGCCATTCTATTGCACAGGGACCCCTCAGCATTTCACAGCTAAATCAAGACTGGCATCAATGCACTATCAATATATCATCTCAGCTCTGTTACAGACAATAACTTTTAAGAGACTTGAAAGCAGTTATTAAAAAGCAATTACTGCCTGGGATATATCAGTCATTCTTTCCACTCAAACAGAATTTTGCAGGTCTAAGAACAATGGGGGAATATCTTGCTTTTCTAAATTAGAGCAGAATGCAGAAAAGTTACCTTTGAGTGGCTACAACTCATCTGACTTGGAGATTCTATAAGTTGTAGTCTTCCTCTTAAATAACCATGTTCCATCTAAAACAGTATTCTGTTTTCAACAATGGTTATTGATATTGTGCGCATTCAAGTCATTTCTGACTTACAGCAACCCTAAGGCAACCCTATCATGGGGTTTTCCTTGCAAGATTCTTCGGAGGGGGGGTTGCCTTTGCCATCCTCTAAGGCTGAGAATGGTTTGCCCAAGGTCACCCAGTGGGGTTCCAGGGCAGAACTGGGATTTGAACCCTGCTCTCCAGAGTCATAGTCCAGTGCTCAAACCACTACACCACTCTGGTTTTCAACAGTATAAACAGAAGTTTGTGACCACTGACAAGCATGGTATGAATGTAATAGTTTTCTTCCATTTATGCAAAGGCAAAAGTGGAATGTGCAACAAAATGTTGCAGCACAGCTCCTTTTTAGAGTTCTAGCCAGCCAAGTTCTCCTTCAGATTCAAAATGATATTAACAGATGGGTGAGGTGGGCCAAAACTAACAAAACAAATTTCAACAGGGATAAATGTAAAGTACTACATTAAGTCGGGAAAACTGAAATGTACAAACATAGGATGCATGACACATAGCTTAAAACAGTACAGTACATGGGGGGAAAAGATTTGGGGAACCTTAGCAGAGCACAAGCTAAGCATGACTCAAATAGTGTGATGAACTGGCCAAAACTCCAATGAAATTATAGGCTGTATCAACAGGAGTATAGTGCCAGACTGAGAAAAATAGCAATGCCACTCCATTCTGCTTTGGTCAGGCCTCACTTGGAATATTGTGGCCGCTTCTGGGCACTATAGTTCAAGGATACTGATAGCCTGTGACATGTCCATAGGAGGGCAACCAAAATGATAAAAGATCTGGAAACCAAGCCCTATGAGAACTGGCTTAGGAGTATATATGTTTAGCTTAGAGAAGGAAAGATATTGGACAGCAAGTAATGTAGAGATTGAACAAGCTTGTTCTCTGCTGATCCAGAATCTATGACACAGGTCAATGGATTCAAATTGGAAGAGCTGAGATTCACCTAAACGTTGGGAAGAACCTCCTGACAGTGACAGCTGTCCACCAGTGAAATAAACTGCATTGGACAGTGGATTCTCCTTTGGCTGGTTGGCCACTACTCAGGATTGCTTTAGTTGAGTTTTCCTGCATGACAGGGGAATGGATTGGATGGCCCTTGAGTTCCCTTCCAAGTCTATGATTCTACGATGACACAATACTCTATCCCACTCCCATTTTCCTTCCCACACCTGGCAAGAGTCAACCAGTCAGTTAGTATTCCATGCTACACCAAGCAAACTCAGTCTTCATTGAGCTATTCTGCAGATTCTTTGTTAATTGTCTTATCCCCACAAAATATTTATTTTGCTTCTGAATCCTTAGGGCTTCCACCATGCCTGCTTGTGCCTTCCCCTTCTGCATAAAATCATGGTGATTTAGCTGCTTTAGGAACTGCAGCCCAGGAACAGAGTTCACTGTTAAAGCTATGCATAACACAGATGGAGGATTTCATCCTTACAGCAGAATTTGGCACATCAGTACAGCCTGGAAGAACATCCCCAAGGGAGATAGGGTAGAACAGCTCCCAACTGAGCAGGAGCTTTAAAGGGTGGTTGGGAAGGCAAAGTCAGCCCTAGAATGACTCTGAATCTTGACAAAATAGGGAAGGCAAACAATGAATGAAGCTTACCCTGTGTTTGTGCAGACACACATTGGCACATAGGCATGCATATGTATAATGAGGAATAGATTCCTGTCCCCTGGTTTATAAAGTATTATTTCTACTCATAGCAATTTCATTTACCTAACATTATCGAAACATATCCCTTAATTGTTACTTTTACTACCTTAAGTGACTTTGGTCCAGAATACAGAAGGACTGCTCATTTTCCTACTCCCCACACCATAAGGTAGTGATTCCCAAACTTTGGTCCTCTGAGTGTTTTGGACAACAGCTCCCAAAAGCCCCTACTAACTTGGCCAATAGTCAGGAATTCTGGAAACTGAAGTCCAAAACATGTGGAGGATCAAGGTTTAGGAATGACTACCTTAAGATCTTGAGGGTAGGGTCTGCTTCATGCACCACCATTATATCATTGGTTATATAGAACAAGGTTTTCACAGCAATGGGATTTAAATTCTAAAGACACCTCTTACAAAAGACATAGTTCCCTCTTTCCCTTCCTTCCAACAGATCTTAAGACTATACTTTTTTTACTATCTTTTTCTGATGGAATTTTTATAATGATTCATTCTTAAATTCCTGTGCTTTTTGTTGTGGTTATGATTATGAAGGTGATGGTGATGATGCACTACCACCATCACTACTACTATTACTATAATATTTCTGTTTTTATTGCGTGCCTTCAAGTTGATTCCAACTTATGGAGATCTTAACGTGAACCTATCACAGGGTAATCCGCCCCGCACACTTCGATCGTCTGGAAATAATCTGTTAGAGGTCCCCAGGTTTCACTTGGTAAGGACCTCCCAGAGGGCTTTTTCCATCGTTGCCCCCTCTTCTTGGAACAAGCTTCCTGTAGAGCTCCGCTCCTCTGTCTCTTTAGCCTCTTTTAAGAAAAATCTAAAAACGTACTTATTTTGTTTGGCTTTTCCATCTTAGTAGCGGTATCTTCCCTCCATGCACCATTCTGTTGACCCCGGATCCTTCTCTGATATTCTGTGATTTTGTTGATTCCTGTTCCCTCCCTTGGACTAGTTTTTAATCTTTGTATTATATTGGTCTTTTTAATTTTTGTAAGCCGCTTTGATCTTTTTGGAAAGGCGGGGTAGAAATAAAATTTATTATTATTTATTATTATTATTATTTTCTGGAGCTGAGAGTGTGTGACTCACCCAAGGTCACCCAATGGGTTTCTGTGGCTAAGTGGGGAATCAAACTCTGGTTTCAGAGTCATAGCCAACGCTCAATCACTACACCACACTGACTCCTTAATTATTATACTTTATATGCCCTAGTTAGTACTTGGATGGGAGACCACCAATGAATACCAGCTGTTGTATGAAGGAAGGAACTGGCAAAACCACCTCTGAGTATTCCAGGCCCAACAAAACCCCATGAAATTCATGGGGTCGGCATAGGAACAGGCAACTTGAAGGCACATACATACACACATTCATATTATCCCTGTTCCTTTCCCAAACTCCATATTTGTATAGCCACATACAGTCAGCTCTCTGTATCCACAGATTTTTTATCCACAGATTCAAGCATCCACGACTTGAAAATATTCAAAAAATATATACATTCCAAAAAGCAAATTTTGATTTTTGCTGTTTTATAAAAGGGACACCATTTTACTGTGTCATTGTATTTAATGTGACTTGAGCTTCCACTGTTTTTGGTATCCACAGGGGCTCCTGGAACTAAACCCCAGCAGATACCAAGGGCCCATTGTATTTATTCCATATTTTTACTTTGCTACACATAGCTTTGAAGACTTTTGATTTTTTGTCAGGCTATGTCCAAGACGCTGTGATCAATGGTTCTCAAGCGTCTAGCAATTAAAGCTCTCTTCCCTTTATTTTTCCCATCCCTGGCCTCTTTTCCCTCTCCCTGACTTTGCAGAGGACTGCTTGAAATTCAATAGCTACAACCTGTCCTGAAAAGGAGGAGGGAAGCGCAGATGCACAGGAACATGTAATCAACTGTCATGTGCTTCTGTGGTGTGCAGGAACCCCGAGGCTGAAAAGATTGGATAAAATGAGGTTTAAAGCGGTAATGGGACAATATTGCTGAATAATCAGAATGAGATGACAAGCAGCCACGGTGCTAGAAACACATGCATGGAAAATCAAATACAACATCCCAGGCCACAAGATCCTAGCCTTCTACCAGATAGCAAGGCATGCTTGTCACCCTGCAGTTCACCAACAAAGGGAAAATTTCTTTTTCTCTTTAGAATGTGTTAGCTGTCTTTTGGAAAATGTTCACAGAGACATTTAACAGGAAGAAATGTCTGTGCATGTACTTCGATACTGCTGACAAGAAAATCCTTTTATTTCAGACCAGAGGTTATTTAGGAGGGGAAGGAAAAAATGTCTTCTGATCGAGGAAACTAAGCTTTTTTCACCTATGAAGCACAAAAATGGGGCAAAGGGGGAGAAGGAGGGGGAAAATAATCCCTTACCAAGTTTCCTTGTAATGTATAGTTCATCCCTGCACCACCAACCTTATCACATCTTAACAGCAAGCATGCTGCTCATTACAACACAACCTTCTGTGATAGACTACAATTTCCATCATCTCCATACAAAGATGCCCAAGTTAGGGAAGGCTATATGGACAGGGCTGTCTTGTTTTCTGTGAGTCCAAAGTGAAGGGTTAACAGTTTGGTCCTGACAACAGTACATAAGTGTATTGAGAAATTCAGCACTTGTTTGTATAAGCAAAGATGTATCCGCACTGCAGAAATAATCCGGTTTGACACCACTTTAACTGCCATGGCTCAATGCTATGGAATTCTGGGAACTGCAGTTTTATGAGACATTTAGCCTTCTCTGTCAGAGAGCTCTGGTGCCACTGCAAACTACAGTTCCCACAATTCTATGGCATTCAGCCACGGCTGTTAAAGTGGTGTCAAAGCGGATTATTTCTCCAGTGTGGATGCAAGCCAAATTTCTAGTCCTTATGGAGGCAAACAGTTCTAGTTAGCCTTATTCTCTTTTTTTAAAGTTTTATTGAGTCTTTTAATTCTGTTCTTTTTTCTGGATTGACTTAATGCCTTAAGTTGGGGGGAGGGGTACCAAAAAGAAAAACAAACAAATATACAACGGATTATAAATGTGAATAAAGAACAAAATCAAATTTATCCTTACAGTTAGTTGTTTATGAATTCCTTTTGTCTAAACCTCCTAATTTTCATTTGAGAAAGTTGTTTATCTGCCTCCTTTCAGTCTATATGTATACTTATATCTGTATGCACATACATACCTATGTATGCCGTTTTTTATATATATATATATATATATATATTAACATGTCTTTCCAATGTATGTTTCCCCCATGCATTGTGGAGGAACCCATATTTTGCAATATTTTCCAATCTATACTGTAATATGTATTCTTATGTTCCATTCCTTACTGATGAAGTCCATCACTTTGTCCCAATCTTCCATTATAGCTAGCCTTATTCTCAACATGTCACTTTTCTACATACAGGGATGTATTTATTCATTGTGGAAGAGGATCATGTGGGACCCTAGAAACAGCCTAAGCATCCAGGTGACAGGTAAGGCTTAGCCTCTCTTTCAGCCACTGCAATATGGGACATGCAATACTCACCTGTCTAGAGACACCATAAGCGTCATTTTGATAATACAGTGGCTCCTTGATATTTGCTGGAGTTTGGTTCCAGGACCTCCCCATGGATACCAAAATCCATGGATGCTCAAGTCCCATTAAATACAATGGTACAGTAAAATTGTATACTTTATATAAAATGGAAAATCAAGGTTTGCTTTTGGAAATAAATTATTTTTGAAGATTTTCAAGCCATGGACGGTTGAATCCATGGAAAAGAAATCCATGGATAAGCGCCAACTGTAGATTATTATTTATTATTACAGTAGGCCCTACAAATTCACCTGGGTCGGGGGCACAGAACCCCCATGAAAGGGAGGAAAGCAAATATTCTCTCCCCCCTTTTTTAAAAAAACCTGTGGCAACATCTCTCTAGGAATCTCTAGGTCCTTTAACACAATTCTACAGTCAATATTTGGCAGAAGATTACTATAAAATTGCACTGAAACACCTACATATGTCTAGATTTGTATTCTCTAGGAATCACTAGGTCCTCCAGCATGACTTCTGGTCAACTTCTGGCAGAGTTGCACTGGAGGACCTAGAGAATCTTAGAGAGAACAAGTCCGCAAATAATCAAATCTGCAAAAGTCAAAGCTACAAATGCGGAGGGGCAATTCAATTTATTCATCTATCTCACACCTTTCCCCCAATATCAGGATATGGTTTACAGAATATTAAAACCAAAACTGATTAAGAGTGTACAAAAAAGAGTAAAATTATATAAATCTTTTATATAAAAATGAAAACAATCTACAAAATTAAAACTAATTTAAAAATTCATGAGAAGATATTTACAAACTGCGTAACACTAGAAGGTCATTGCAGTCAATTCCTAAACACCTGTTTGAATAGGAAAGTTTTCTCTTGGTAGCAAAAAGAAAGCCATAGCTTGACAAGGGAGGGAGTTCCAAAGTTTGGGAGCAGCCACCAAGAAGACCCTCTCCTTTGTTCCCACCAAACATGCCTGAAAAGTAGTGGGGCAGAGTCACCCCCTCAAGATCACAGAATCTGGGGAGGCTAATATCAGGAGTTTTCTTAGTTCCCTAAATATGAAATGCCAAACTGGAAGGGGCTATGTGTGTGTGTGCTGCATGCCTTCAAGCCATTTCCTATTTATGGCGACCCTAAGGCAACCGTAGTATTGGGTTTTCCCGGCAAGATTTGTTCAGAGGAGGTTTCCCATTGCCTTCCCCTGAGGCTGAGAGCATGTTACATGCCCAAGGTCACCCTGTGGGTTTTATGGCCAAGCTAGGAACTGAACCTCAGTCTCCAGAGTCACAGTCTAACACTTAAACCAATACACTACACTGGCCCCCTACACACATAACTATTTACATTTGAAGAACTGCACAAACAGAGCCAGCATGGTGTAATGGTTGGATTTTGGACTAGGACACTGGGAGACAGCATTCAAATCCCGGCTCAGCCCTGGAAATCCTCTGAGTGACCTTGGACAAGTCACACTCTCTCAGCCTCAGAGGATAGCAATGGCAAATCTCCTCTAAACAAATTTTGCCAAAAAAATCCTCTGATAGTTTCTCTTAGGGTCGTCATAAGTCGGAAATGACTTGAACACAACACCATACACATTTTACAGCTATTATGCAGAACCACCTTTCTTCCTTTGTATTGTTGGACACCTGCCAAGGCCCTGACTCCAGCATGGGGTGCTGCTACTGGCTGCTGGAGCTTTCTCCCACATTTTCCCTACTCTTCGGCAGCCTGATCTCTCAATTTTTCTATCTGTACTTCAAAGCTACAATTATTCTCTGCTGCTCCCTAACCTTGCATGCGGCACAGATAGGCAGGAGTCCAGCCCACTGACACATTCCACAAAGCTGAAACATGCAATGCCTTCTGCAGCAACCAAATTGCAGCCCCAGAGAGCAGAAAATCAAAAATCTAGGCTGAAGAACAGCCACTGAAGCCAGTACTGTGATGGAAATGGAAACTCTAGGCTTTTTCCAGCTGGCTGGTTAGAGGGTCAAAACTGAAAGCTGTCAATTTTCACTGGCAGAATATCTCTGCACAAGGCAGAGGAGAGAAGAGATGTATTGAATTACAAACAGGACACTTCTGGAATCCCAATGATTTTACTCCCCTTCCCACCTTTTGCTTCTCCAAATCCTACTGAGTCGGCCCTTTACCTATCAGGAAGACTTGCTTCCTGTTGCAATCAGAAATTGAAAAAGCTGCTTACTTTAGACTATAATTTCCAGAATTCCCCAGCAATGAATAGCCACTGTTTCCTATTATACTAGCTGGAACATGCCTGATTTTTTTTTCTGATTTAAGGACCTAAGTAGTAGTTCTTTTGTTTCTACTTCTTCTTCTATTTATATTCTGCCTTTTCAGCTTGAGACTGAAAGCAGCTTATCAAAATTAAAACAAATTCAGCTCAAAGTTTATATCATACAAAATTTAAACTCAAAAATATTATTTCATCATAATTCATAATCATAATTTAATAGTAAAAGAGTCCCTATACCTTGGATCAAACATAGATCAGAATGGGGACTGCAGTCAAGCAATCAGAAGACTAAGAATAGGGAGGGCAGCTATAAAAGAACCAGAAAAGATCCTAGATAGCAAAGATACACAACTAAGCACCAAAGTTAGAATCACACAAGCAATTTATTTCCTATTACCATGTAAGGATGCAAGAAATGGACAATTAAGAAAATTGATAAGAAAATAAATTCATTTGAGATGTGATGCTTGAGAAGAGTGCTGAGGACACCACAGAAAGCCAAAAAAAAACAACCAAATGGGTCCTTGAACAGATCATGCCAGAAATCTTCCCAGAAGCCAGGATGATTAAGTTGAGGCTGTCATACTTTGGCCACATCGTGAGAAAGCACAACTCATTGGAAAAGACAATAATGCTAGGAAAGGTGGAGGGACATAGAAAGAGAGGAAGGCCACATGCTAGATGGATTGACTCTATTAAGGAGATCACAAGTATGAATTTGCAGGACCTAAGCAGAGTAGTGGAGGGCAGGGAGTCTTGGAGATGTCTCATCCACAGGATCGGCATGAGTCAGGATTGACTCAAAGGTGGTTAACAACAACAACAACAACAAACATTGTTGGACTTCATGTTCCAGCAGCCCTGGAAGGAATACTGGGAGGTGCAGGTCAACAACATCTTAAGGGACATATTTCTGTCTTATCTATCAGCAATTCCACAGGTCAATACTAACAGACTAGTTTAAAGACAACTAGTAGCTAGCTCAAAGACCTATATCAAGTCACAGAACTCTGAAGATTTATGGTAACGGTTACAATATGTATCTTTCTGGATCCTCTATCCCACTCTCACAACTGTGTTAACTATGATTAAAAACATGTGTCTTCAATATAACTCTAACTGAAGAAGTAAAGTGGCATCCATAAAAGCTTGTGCAAAAATAAACCAGTTAGCCTAAAATGTGCTGCTAGACTCATTGTCAGGATGTTCTTCCTAATGTTTAGGTGGAATCTCTTGGATTCTTCTATTTTAGATGCTTCACATCACGTCCTGATTTGGGTTCAGCTAATGAAGATTTGGGTTCAACAATTCAAGCCTAAACTCTCACTAGAAAAACAGGTGACTAAACTGAGCAGGCCTTACTTTGAATGTATCATGAGACAACATGACCCATTGGAAAAGACAGCAATGCTTGATAAAGTGGAAGATATTAAGCAAAGAGGGAGACTGCACTACAGGTGGATTCATTCAATCAAGAAAGCCAAGGTTTGTAGGATCTCAGCAGAGCAGCTGTCAAGTGAGGATCTTGGAGGTCACTTACTCATGGTCACCATAAATCAACGTCAACCTGACAGCAAATAACAGCAACAAGTAAAGAAGCTGGATTTTGAAGTGGCCCTTCTTGTTGTTAATTATTTAAAGGCAAATGGTTCTTTCAAGAGTGGAAATTTTCTTAATGACAGTCATTTATCAGAAGGTTGGCTCATTAGGAAGAGGATTGGGTCTGATGGATACAGGACAACTACTTGGGACACCGTCTGCCATTTCCTGGCCAATGACTAAATCACATGCAAATCCTTAAGCCACTCATTAATTTATAGATAGCCAATGCATTACAAAGGTAACCCTAACAAAATGAAAGCCTGCACATGACAAGGCAAACTGCTGAAAGGAAGACTACAGCAGCTTCACTGCATCAGAACAAAGGTGTGACTTAGGCCAGCCACATAAGCCTCCTGGTTTATGAAACTAGTTTCATAAGAGCATTCAAGCAGTTCACAACAAAGAGCCTCATTTTTCAGAGGGGGCAACCCATCCTGTGCTATGTCAAAAAAGCACAGTGAGAGTAACTACGGATGAACAGCACAGCCTTAGTCAACAGATTTGCTCCATTGAAGCGTGTGGTCAAGATCACAGTTTTGGCTACAACAAAGGATAAACATTTGGGAGACCTGAAAAAACAGCAGGAGGAGGGACACTAGAGGAGCAATACAGCAGGAGAAGGAATTGGACTGTATCTTGGGTACTACAAAGAGCAAAGGAAGACAACTTCAAGAGCAAAGGCAGAACTCACCATTATTATTATTATTATTATTATTATTATTATTATTATTATTATTATTATTATTTCCCACCTCTCCCTGCAGATCGAGGCAGGATTACATCAATAAAAAGTAACCACAATATACAAAATACAAGAGTGCAAAAATACATAATATCAACTATAAAATTGACATGATAAAATTCAATAAATAGTCCAATCATCTTGGCTAGCCTCGGGAGGAGGGAATAGCAAGAAGTGGTATCCAGAACTCTGTTTCTGGTTTCAGTTTTTGTGAGTTTGGAGAGTTAAAGGGAGAGTTCTGTGTCTTGTTATAGCGCAAAACATACTACCGTATTTTCCGGCGTATAAGACGACCCGCGTATAAGACGACCCCCCCATTTTTCCAGTCAAAATATAGTTTTAGCACCTCTATCCTCATTATCCTTATATCCAGCGTATAAGACGACCCCCCCCACTTTAGCCACAGATTTTGCAAGTTAAAAAGTAGTCTTATATGCAGGAAAATAAGGTACTCATTTCAAAAGGGCCAAAGACATTAATCCTTTTTTGTCCACTTAATTGCATTTTACCCAACCTGTACTAAAACTTGAGAAAACAGTAGGCCAACACAACTCAGAAACCATAAAAGGTATCCCATCAGGAGCATAAGTGTTCTGCTTTTGCTGAGACAGCATACATACACAAGAACATTCTCCAACACCATATATGTTCCTCTCCCTCTTTCTTTTTAAACCAAGGGCAGCACCTTTTGGGGGGAAACAACACAAATTAAATGTACAAGTACAGGATGAATGATACCTGGGTTGACATTTATAGAACCATAGCTATCTTGTCACAGGAAGCAATGGTTCTAACTGCTAGACCAGGGGTAGGCAACCTTTCCCCTTTAAGGGCCGAGGGACTTCAGCTCCCAGAAGCCTCAGCCATGTTGGCCAATAGTCCCATGTTGGCCAATAACTCCTGGGATTCTGGGATCTGAAGTCCCTCGGCCCTTAAAGGGGAAAGGTTGCCTACCCCTGTGCTAGACCTAACCTAGAAGACTGTATCCAGCTCTGTTGCGACTATCCATACTTTGTTATGAAATGGGTCAGTGGGAAAACTCAATTTCCCCTAGGTTTTAACTGAAGTATGGGTAGCTAACAAGGCTACAGACCAGCAGAGTAACATTTGTACAGTGCAAAAGAAAATGCTCCTCATCCACTCCACAGAATGAAAGAATTGGAAGAGTGCAAAAGGGCCATCTAATCCCTGCTACATAGGAAAACACAAATAAAGCGCTCTTGAAAGATGGCCATCAAACCCCTGTTTAAAAACCTCCAAAGGAGGAGACGACAACACCCTCCAAAGCAGTCTGTTCCAATGATGAACAGGTTGTCATCAAGAAGTTCATCCTAATGTTTTTGTTTTAAATTACTGTAAGCTGCTCTCTTTATCTTCTACATGTGTGGTGGTGGTGGTGTTCATTTACTCATTTAGAGTCATTCACAACTTATGGAGAGCAAATCTATCACTGGATTTTCTTGGCAAGACTTGTTCAGAAGAATTACCTTTGCTTTCCTCTAAGGCTGAGAGAGTGTGAACTGCCCAAGGCCAACCAGTGGGTTTCCATGGCTGAACCTTGTTTCCATCACTGCCCAGGATAGGGCAAAGCAAGGTGCGTCAAGGCTAATAATATTTTTCCTTACCTTTGTCATCACTGCTAACAAGCTTCCAGAGGACAAATGAACAATTAGAAAAAATGATGAAGGGGATATACAGAGTTAGGAGCATCTCCACTGCAGGAGTGTCCAATTATGTGACTTCTGGTGGCTGTCAAATGCCAGTAGTTACTCAGTCTGGAAACCCACAATGGATGGCTGGTGGACTGTCTTTGGCTTTGTGGTTCACGTATTCAGCAGGTCTTGTCTATGGAAAGGTCATGGACATGAAAGGAAACCCAAAGTGATCATTATATCTAGCCAAGTGAGATGGGACACAGCCGTTACTATCATTCAGGAATGAGTTCTTGGAGGGCTATTTAACTTCCATACTCAACATTTCACTTGTCATTTTCCCACTGAGATTCAACAACATGGAGGTATTTGCTTCACAAAAGCACAGCTCTCTGCGCCTCATCTGAGTGAATTAAAAATGGATCTCTGAACAGGGAGTTTCATATTCTTGGATTGCCTCTGCCCCAAGCAATGGCTCAGTGCCAGAGCTCAGAAGTATCACTTTACAAGCAACTACAGGTAGCAAACCACTATTGCAGAAAATATTATCAATGGAATCACCTACATTCAGGGTTGAGTGTATTTGTGTTGTGTATTTTAAAGAACTAGCTGAGTGTGATCCATGGAAGGCATAAAAATTGGAAATATGTGGCCTGCAATTTTAGAGAAACAAAAGAAAAAGACCAGAGCAATGAAGCCACATTTCCCTGGCAAGCTTTCTGGTATCTGGGCACCACATAAAGCGTATTTACAAACTGGAATGTGTCCAGAGGATGACCTCCAAGATGTTAAAAGGTCTGGAAAGCAAGCCCCTATGAGAAATGGTTTGGGTATGAGCATGTTTAGGCATCTTCAAATATCTTAAGGGCAGTGACATGGAAGATTCAACAAACTTGTTTTCTGTTTCTCCAGAAAGTATGATCCAAGCAAATGGAATAAAATTGCAAGAAAGAAGATTCCAACTAAACTCTAGGAAGAATTTCTTGGTGGTAACAATAGTTTGACAGTGGAATGAAGTACTCTGGAAGTGGTAGACTATCCTTCATTGGAGGTTTCTGATCAAATGCTGGAGGGCCATCTGTCAGGGAAGCTTTAGATTATTTCTTTCACTGGCAAAGAGGTGGACCCAACATTATGTGGGATGCCCTCCAACTCTTCAGTTCTGTGATTATATGCCCAAACCTTCCTCTGCTTATTAAATTTGACCACATATTGTCTGTGCATAATAACCCTGGAAATAGAAACTTCCCTGTATAGACGTACCCAGGATCTGTATCAGCACAAACGATTGCACATCAGTTGGAGCTACAAGAACAGGCCTAGAAAATACAGCAGTAAAGCTCATGCTATTTTGACAAACCTGATAGATTAACCTCTGCTCAATACTTTTAATTAGAACTGCTGAATACAAAAAGTTTGGCTATTTATCTTTCCTTCCCTCTCCCAAACACACACAGAGGCAAGGAGGGGAGAGTGTGGGTTATACCACTAAAACCGTGAAGACCCAAGTCTAAACATGAAATTCATTTATGTTTCAAATACATAGCACGAAGGTGATTTTATACAAAATTTTTAGTAATTTTGTGCATGAAACAAAATTTGTGTACATTGAAAGCAACAGTGCATCTATCTATCTCAGCCAACCAATAAAAGGTTTTGGACTTTGGGACATTTTGGATTTTCAGATATGGGATACTCAAGCTGTAACTGATTCTCAAAGGTACTGAGCACAATCCAGCAGAGTTCAACATGTTTAAGTCAGCCTGCAGTCAGCAGGGCTTAACCACAACACCATGATTCAAACAAAATCATGGGGCAGTGGTTAAGTCTTGCACCATGATCCAGACAAAATCAAAACATATATATAAATCTTCTTTTTATTTTCACTGTAACAAGCATAAATTGGCAACATTCTGTTTGCATTACAGAGACAAAATCCATACCAATTGTGATATACCCAAGCTCATCTGCAGCAAAGCACTCAGAAGTCACAACATTTCAAAATGGATCCTGACTGCTAAGAATAAGGCTATTGACATATATTAACCCACACTTTCATGAGTTGCTTTGATTATAGATTTGAAGAGCCAATCCCCCACCCCCACCCAAAAAACCACAAGCCATTATAATCCATATTTTTCCAAGATAAATTCAGAGAAAAGAAGATGGAGAAATCTATTAAGGAAATCAGGATATATGAGAAGACATAAACTAATCAAATGGCTTTGGCAACATTATTTAAATTAAGGGGAAACATTAAGGACACTATTAATACAAGTACAGATACATCTCAAAAAACATATCCAGGGTAGCTGTACTGGCTATATAGCAAAGTACAGCATCATCCAAAATCCCCCAAAACAGTGATACCTTTATTGGACCAATCAAAATTCACATGATACATGTTCCAAGCTTTCAAAGCTCCACTGGCTTTTTCATCAGGCATGATCCAGAAGGGGAAAAATTGATTATTTTAGTCTTAACCCTGCACTTGGTAAAGATGTTGTAGTTTTAGTCCTCAGTTAAGATGGAATGGAAGGATATTGATGCAGTGTGGGGCCCTTCAAAAGCTTTACAATATGTATCATATGCATTTTGTTTGGGCCCAATAAAGATATATCTCAGTTAATAAAGTAGATGTGTTCCTGGGCATTACTTCATTAACAAAAAGTTTGGTGCCACAAGCAGAAACAACACTGAAAAAATAGGGACAGCATCTGTGAGCACATCAAGTGACTGTCAACTTATGGTGACCCCATAAATTTTATAGGGTTTTCTTAGGCAAGGAATAATCAGAGGTAGTTTTGCTAGTTCCTTCCTCTGAAATATATCCTAGAGCACCTGGTATTCAGGGCCACCATGACATAGTGGTTTGACTGTTAACTATGATTCTGGAAACCAAGTTCGATTCCCAGCTCAGCCATGAAACCCACTGGGTGACCTTGGGCAAGTCGCATACTCTCAGCCGCAGAGGATGGCAGTGGCAAACCCCTGTGAAGAAATTTGCCAAGAAAACCCCAAGACAGGTTCGCCTTAGGTTCACAAGTCAGAAACAACTTCGAGGCACACAACAAGAACAAACCTGGTATTCAGTTGCACCAGAAAGAAAAGAGCACTTTAACATGTTTGAGGAAATTTTTTTATCCAAAACAAATAATATACAATGTGAAATGAAACTGTTGGGTCAGCTAAGCCCTGAATGAATAAACAGTTCAAATCTTCTGAAGACCACATGAACACTTTTTCCAAAAGGCATCCAGAGATTCTTCCCCCCCCCCCCCCCCCCCCCCCCCCCCCCCCCCCCCCAATCATCTGCCTCTACTTTTCTTCTCAATAACATTTGGTGGCCAAAGTAATAGATCTACACTGGGGGTAGCTAGTGAGGCAGGCACATCTGCTTTCCCCCTTTTCGCTGTGTTTGCTCTTGATGCACACTCAGTAAAGGATTCTGGAGGCAGCTGCTCATAGAATTGGAAGAGACCACAAGGGCCATCTAGTCCAAATCCCCTGCCATGCAAGAACTCAAAATCAAAGCACCCCCAAAAGACAGCCATCCAGCCTCTGTTTAAAGGAGGAGACTCTGAAGGCGTGTGTTCCACTGTCCAACAGCTCTTACTGTCAGGAAGTTTCTCCTAATTCTCTTTTCCTGTAGCTTCCATCCATTGTTCCGGGTCCTAGTTTCTGGAGCAGCAGAAAACAAGTTTACTCCATCTTCAATATGACACCCCTTCAATCACTTAAACATGACTATCATATCAACGTTTAACCTTCTCTTGTCCAGGCTAAATATACCTAGCTCCCTAAGGGGTTCAACCGCCCCTGATAGGTGGCTCCACACCGCCCCTGGAAACCCTGGGTTTGGGATGTGGCAACCGCACACCACGCCCCCAACCCAGCAGTTCCACGGCGCAAAAAGAAGCCGAAAAAAGCAGCTCTTTTTTTGCACCGCAGAAAAGGCACCCTTGTCGCCGCTGCAGCAGCTTTTCTGTGATCCTTTGGCGCAGCATGTGTAGGGAGTGCCATGCAAAGGGAGTGCCGTGATACCTCCACCATGCGGTGGGGCGCATGGCATGAAGCCGGTGTGCAGGCAGAGTCAGGGCAGCTGGCATGCGGCTGCCATGTCCCCACTCTTCCCCCAAGCCGCTTCTTTATGCCGGTCTGTACAGCCCCTAAGTCTCTCCTCATAAAGCATGGTTTCCAGACCCTTCACCATTTTGGTTGCCCTCCTTTGGACATGCTCCAGCTTCTCAACATCCTTTCTGAATTGTGGTGCCCAGAATTGGACACAGTATTGCCTGTAGTAGACAGGCATAAACAGCTATAATGGATTGACTGGAGTATAATCCTGCTCTTTCCATTGTTTAATGCAGACAAGTTGCTGCAACTCCCAAAAATATGCTTTCCAGCACTCCTTCACTGTCCTGTCAATGCTGATATTGCTAATAATAATAATAATAATATTTTTTAAAAAGCCTTTCCAAGTAGACCTTGGTGGATGACTATGGAAGGGTAAAGAGCTACATTAACTTGGAGGATTGCACCACTACACTGTATCCACTCCTGCAAAAAATAAAAATAAAAATTGTTTGCCCCCAAATAGCCTCTAAGGGTATGGGAGGCATTCTCACCATGTTTTGGTGAGTTGCCTTTGCTGGGCCATTTTAAGCTTAAGAGAGGCTTTTTCAAGAAGTCCCTTTCTATTTAAAAAAAAAAGGCCTTTCCTGGGCATAAGTTGGACTCATGGTGGGTGTGGGAAGCATGGTGGAAAATTTCCACCCAATGACCCCTTGAGGTCATTTGTGGGCAAAAATGTTTTTGAAAAATGTTGCAAAACAAAATATGTTGAAACGATGGGGGGGGCAAAACATTGCAATAATGCCCCTCACATCCTCCAGAGGTCATTTTAGGTCATTTTGGGGACCAAAACTTTACAAAAACAACTTTTTTTACCCCTAGAAGGCCTCAAAAACAACCCAGGGACTACGCTTTGCCAACCCTTGAGCTTAGACAGGAAGAAAAAGGGGGCTGGGTACGTATATTAAAAAAAGACTTTGTAAAAAGCAACTTCTTTTTACAAGGTTTTGTTAACTGAGATATGCCTGCATGTCAGTATAATCTAACTAAAATGATACACAACTGTATCCAAATACAGCAACCAATGAAGCAGAATACAAACCAAAGGAGCAGGAAATGTTTTCCTTTTAAAAATGCTTGGGCAAATTGAAGTGTCTTAATCCAATACTGAAAAGATAGGTTTTTACTGACAGCACTCCCAATGGAATCTCTTTGGGGAGAATTTTCCAAAGTCAGGGTGCCACAGATGAAAAGGATCCCTCTTCTGTAAATAACACCTAACACATCTCTGCTAAAGAGAAAATTCAGAGAAAATTTCCTTCTACAGGAAATTTTAAAACACAGACAGGCCAGTGTGGAGATGAGGCAATCTTTCACATCTTCTGCCACTTAGGACTTCAGTGTAATCTTTTTCAGGATAAACGTAATATTTAGTATTTAGGCTAGGTTAGGTACTCACTGAAGCCTCCAGGACATGGTTAAGAGCACCCCACATATAACAGATTAAAGTGATCCAACCTGGAGGTTACTTAAACATGAATCACCCCAAGCATGCTGTGCCTGTCAAACAGTGGCCAGAGCTTTTTAAATAATGCTAGTAAACCAGCTGTTCTCCAGAAACATGTCTCATAGAAACAAACACACAAACAAAAAAAGACAAGATGATGCTGCAGACTTCTCCATCACAATTCTACCAGTAAATTGTGACAACAGGGTCAAAGTAAACTTGATCTTGCAAATTTTGCGCACAAAAGCCTCGACATAAATTGTTACAGGGACCTACAGTAATCATTTTAACCATCCAAAGTAAATTGTCATTCGAAACCATGCATCATGTATTTTGTGCATTTCAGTTGGCCCAAAAAAGGTATCACTGTTTGTGGATTTTGGATGTTATTGTACTTTGCTGTCCCTGAATATGTCATTGCACCAGGAATCTAGAGTTTGGATTTGCAAAATTCAAAACAGGTTGTGCCTAGCCCGACGAAAACATGTGGCAAGAGTGCAGAGCAAATGAAAATACTTGACCCAACTATCTCATTAAGGTTTCATCACGGCTTCTCCTCCAGACAAGACCTTGGCCTTCCCTAATCTAGTCCAGTCACAAATCCGTCCAGGTCATGGCTGGGTTTTTGCTTGGCCAATAGTCTATTTTAGGCCATGCCCTTCTGACTCACCATTATCTTACAGCTCACTACTATTCCCTTCAGAGAGCACAGTTCTGGTCAGCGAATCTTCTCTGTGATCCCTTGACACTCAGGCCAACAACTTCTAAAGCAATGCCAGCCCCTGATCATGCAGGTACCCAAAATGGTTCCTGGTATTGTGGTCTACAGCCCAGCACCAACAGTTACTGCCAAAATCAGGCATCACATCAACTTTTCCTGTATGCCACTTAGATATACAGGCACACTGAAACCATGGTTGTAGCTAATATTATGTTGTGTCCTCAACAACATACAGTTACTGCAAAGTCATCATTTTGCTACTTAAGGGATTATGTTAAAGGGGGGGAACCAAAAAGAGAGGACTCCATCCTGCCAGAGTGCTGCGAATGTGCATCTTTCGTTCCAAAAGAGTTGCCTCAATTTGCTTATGGTGTAAATAACTGATAGGTCTGTTGGTTATGGGCTGTCAAAATGCTAGAATTTCCAGCTCTGTATGAAAACCTACCCACCTTACCCAAGAGACACTTGAAGAAGTCAATCCAGCTGGAATCTATACTTGGGTTTCATGCTAAGAAAAAGGCAGTATAAGTATAAAAATACCATATATACTCAACTATAAGTTGATCTCAAGCATAAATTGACAGTCGATTTTGGGGCCAAAATTATGGATTTTGAGATAGCCTGTGGCTAAGCCAAGGGTAAAATGCAGGGGCATTTAATAAAGGCTGAAGCACAGAAAAACAATGCCAAAAAACTTTAAAAATTGGAGCAGGCATAACTGTTTGTGCTCACTAAAGGCTGGGTGGATGATTGTACACCTAGGGGCAAGAAACTGTCAAATTAATTATTTGTAAGCACCTCTGGAAGCCTTTTTGGCTGAAGGGTATGGGCTAAATACAAGAAAGATGAAAGAAAGAAAAGACAAACCTTCCTTAACTCATCCAATTGGCCAAAAAGAGCCAGTAAATATTTTATATACAGATACTGATTTGCCAGAATGTATAATCAATTTTGAATGGTTGTGCAGTGGGTCCTCCATATCCACAGATTTTGCATTCATGGATTCAACTATCCACAGCTTGAATAGATAGATAGATAGATAGATAGATAGATAGATAGATAGATAGAGATATAGATATAGATATAGATATAGATATAGATATAGATATAGATATAGCAAGCCTTGATTTTGCCATTTATAAGCGACATTATTTTAATACACCATTGTACATAATGGTTCTTGAGCACCCACAGATTTTGGTATCCACAATGGGTCCTGGAACAAGACCCCAGCGGATACCAAAGGCCCACTATAAAGTATGTGTGAGAGTGACTATGGGGGGAAGCAGATGGGCGGCCATGGGCCGCCCCGGGAAGCTGCGCTGCGGGGCCGAGGTATCCCCACACCTCAGCCCCGTGGTGCAGCTTCGCCACCCCTGAAAGGAGCTCTAGATTGGCGCTCCTTTTACAAGTCGCCGAAGGTTGCAGCGCACCTTCGGCAACTCTTCCGCCGCAGCGTATGTGAATGCTGCAGCGGGAGGTCCTCCTCGGAGCGCCGGCCGTGCGGAGAGCCGTCTGCTCCGAGGATGACCTGGGGAAGGGGTTGGGGCGCCGATCATGCGGCTGCCCCTCCCCTTTCCTGCCCCCAAAACGGCCCAATTGGCCATCTGCTTAGGGGGTATATGTGCCTTCAAGACACCTGCCAACTTATGGCAACCTCATGAAATCCATAGGGCAGGGGTTCCCAACCTGTGCTCCGAGGAGGCCTTAGGGCTCTGCATGCACTTCCCAGGTGCTCCACGGCTGCTCCATGAAAATGAAAGAAATAAAAATTGAATAAATTTAAAGAATAAGAATATATTATTATATATACTCCTAAATACCATTAACTTGTTAGACAGAGGGTAGGCCTTAGGGAGGGGGTAGGTAACCTTTCACCTTTAAGAGCCAAGGGACTTCAGCTTCCAGAAACCTCAGCCATGTTGGCCAATAGTCCCATGTTGGCCAATAGCTCCTGGGATTCTGGGAGCTGAAGTCCCTCAGCCCTTAAAGGGGAAAGGTTGCCTACCCCTGCCTTAGAGGCTCCACCATAGAAATAAGGGCTCCGTGAGTCAAAAAGTTTGGGAATCCCTGCCACAGGGTTTTGTTCGGTGATGAATACTTGGACATGGTTTGACATTGTCTTTCTCAGAAATACAGCCTGCAACAGTGTTTCTCAGGCTAGTGATGTTTTTCCATTGTGCCAAAGACTAGAACCTTATTTGTGCCCATTGCCTACAACTGTTTCTTTTCTGGAAACACTACAGAAACAGGCAGCCAATAACTCTGGGACTGTCGCTTGTCCTGGGACCACCAGTTTGAGTAGCACAGGCATGCAGTGCCTGGAATTCCTTGGTGGTCTCCCATCCAAGTATTAACAAGGTCCTGCCTTGAGAAATCTCAGTGTACATTTAAAAAAGGCCCCCTGAGCAGTCCACCTCCATATCATATCTGTAGGATTTTTCTCTCAGAAAATGTAAAAGGTCCCAAGACAGGAATTGCAAATTCAGCAGTAGCAACTGAAAAAATGACCAGCTGATCACTGTCATCAGACTATCTGGATCTGAGTCTCTTCAAATCCAGTCAGAACAAGCTGGCTTGAATCCTAGTAGCTCAATTTGACTGACTTCAGTAACAAGTCTCAACTGGTAAATGATAATGTAATATACATGCAAACTCCACTTCAGAACACAACCTCTCAGCAGACTCAGAAAAGCTTTATTCAGCAAACCAAACTGATCGCAGTAGACAATTGTTGTCAAGACTGAAAGGTTTTCCAGTTACACAGAATGCTTAAAATCCAAACAGTCACCCCCGTACAGAAGATTTCACTCCTTTCCTCATCAAGTCCAAACATTCTGCCTGCCCAGGACTCACCCCTTACATGTAGCGCCTGATTCCTCCTCGAATGCTACACAACCTTCTGTTACTCCCCAGCACCCATACAGCATGTCCCATCATCCAGCATTACTAAGCATGTGCCTAAGCAATTAAGTATGGCAGGATCACTCCTGTGCCATGATCCTGATAGGTAAAATAATCCCAATGTGTCTCACTTATTCCTGAAAAGTTCAGGGCTGAGCTATGTAATTACTCCTAGGCTTGTTTTTCTTACAACTCTGTGAGATAGGCTATGTGGAGAGATGGTGACTTTGTTGTTGAGTGCCTTCAAATCATTTCTGACTTATAGTGACCCTAAAGCAAACCTATCATGGGGTTTTCTTGGCAAGATTTGTTCAGATGAGGTTTGTCATTGCATTCCCCTGAGGCTGAGAGTGTGTGTCTTCGCCAAGTTCACCCAGTGGATTTCATGGCTTAGCTGGGAATTAAACCCTCATCTCCAGAGTCTCATCTCAACACTCAAACTGATGCCATGTTGGCCCTCTGAGATGGTGATTGGCCCTACCTAAATGTTTTGTAGACTTGGGACTTTTCAGGGGACAATTCTTTTTATGGATCCTGTCAGATCTTCTTTCAGTTTTGGAAAATGAGTACAATGGGTCTTCTGTATCAGTGGGGTTTCAGTTCCCTCCCCCAAGATGCTAAAAATCATGGATGGCTTTGCCCCATATTATTCAATGGTGGTGACATGAACGTGTATAGTTCAACATGTGCATATACGCGTCGCTGCCAAAGAATAATAATTGGGCATGGAGATCTGTAGGCAGTCAGATTCATGGATCAGATAGGAAAGGCCCATTGAACATATCCTCCCATATTTCACAGACGAAAACCAAGGCATGTGCAGCCAAGCAACAATAGAGGGTGGTCAAGAAAGCAAAAGTTTTCAATGTTATGTGCCTTTGTGTTAACTCCAACCTATGGCGACCTGATCATAGGGTCTTTTTGGCAATATTTATTCTGCAAACAGTTATTATTGCTTTCCTCTAAGACTGAGAGTTCAACTTCCCCAAATCACCCAGTGGGTTTCCTTGGCTGAGCAGAGATCCAAACCCTGGTTTTCCAGAGTCCTAACTCAACATTCAAACCACTAAACCATTTCTCTTAGGCATGGACTTCAATATGGATCCAATCTGATAACAACAACAACAATAGAACATGGTTATCCAGTTCAAGGATTTGGAACAAGTGGTGCATTTTCTTGAAAAAACAAACAAACAAATATGGTATGAATGGTGACATAAATGATTTGAGCAGCTATGTGCACAACTTATGCCCCAAAAGCCCTATATTTGGATTTGAGACTCCAACACACCCCTTTTTCCTGGAGTCCTTGCATAGTTTTCTCATAACTCACATATCACCAACCTGCCAATGAAACCCCCAGCACATACTTTTCAGGCATCCTTTCCAAGACTCATCCTTCAGAGCCAAGAAAAATCACTCAGAGAAAAAGCTCAGGGTTTCTTTTACTGCCAACACAGGAAACTACATTTTGGCATCCCCACTGTGCCCAAAGAGGGGTGTAGTTCTAAACACAAAAGAAATACAGACATCCATGGAAAACAGAAGGCTCCTGGGCTGTAGTTTGATTGTTACTGAGCTTTAACAACAACCCAGGAGGAAGGAAGAGAGATCAGATCAAATGTATAAATGCAAGGAGACCGAGCTGAAGAATGTTTATCCCTCCGGTATTGTACTCACAAGATAAAAATGATATCAAACAGTACGTACTGCAATGCTGGCTATGAGGCCATTGTGTGAATGTTTACAAATGCGCCGATTTCAACAAACAGGGGGTTACATTGTTCATCCTGAACTCATGTCACACACACACCCATTGGCAATGTGATTCCAAGGAAAGTTTGCCAGAGGACAAAACAGTGTCAGTTATACAAGGGAAGCGCATGAACAAATCTATGCAGCAGTAGCAAGAGGCAGCAGCTGGAATGGATCCTGAACCTGCCATATGGATGCAATATGAGCCATTCCTTTGCAGTAAAGAACTCTGCTCAGGAACCAACACAAAGCAGCACATGATCTGCAGTCTGCAATGCACTTTATGGCAGAATAGAGATAATGCCATGTGTGCAACTGTTGTCCTAGTCACATTTATCCAAAAATAAGGCCCAGTGAACTCAATTCAAGCCTCTTGAATTATCCAGACAGTATTGTGATCTCATACTATCAGCAGAAAATATCACGGACTTGGAACAATTATTAAGGAAGACCAAAGAGGAAAGTGCAAAGGCAGGCTTAAAGCTGAACACTGAAGTCTGGCCTTCCAGGCATTTTGGACTTTGGCTCCCAGAATCCTAAACCATTGCCCAAGATTGACAGCCAAGGCTTCTGGGAGCTGAAGTCCAAAACACCTGGAAGACCCGAGTTTGCAAATCACTGGTGTGGAGCATGGACAATTATTTTTAGGGGACTATATGTCCCCAGTTTCCCCAGCCAGTCTGGCTACTAGCCACAGTGACTGGGGGGTGCTGGGAATTGTGACCCAAAAAGTAACTCTTCCAAAGTTTTCACAACAATGTCCCCTCAACACATTCTCAAACCAGAAACCAACCTCTTAAGCCCTACTGTCCAACCTGTAATCTTCAATGCATTTACAGTTTGGTGCAAAGCCCACTTATATGGAAACAAGCATCAGGGCCATGTTCCAATGTTACTCATCCCATGCACAAGCCATAGGGAAAACCTCTTCTCAGGCCAAGAAGGACCATACCTGAAAGCTCTTTGCCAGAGTCATAGCCTCCTGATGCATGTACAATTCAGCAATATAGTTTTGTCAGTGGTAGCACTGGGATGGAAATCCCAAGCCCAAACTAAAGAACTGTGCTCACTGGAATAATATAGCTTTATGATACCATATTGCAGTAAGGTGAAAGTGGGGCTAGCACTGAAAGTGTACCCACCTTACAACAATATAGTACTTTAATACTACTTTAACTGCTATCCTATGGATCTTGCAATTTGTAGTTTGGTGACAGCTTTAAAATTTACTGCAAGAGAGCTCTAGTGGATGTTCTACTAGTGGATGTAGTACAGTACTACAACAGAGAATTCTAAAGCTCTCATCAATTCATAAATCTCCAGACTTTGTAGGATGGACCTATGGCAATTAAAATGGTATCAAAGTACTATAATTGTCAAGTTAAATACAGACACGCCAAGATATGGTGATTTGTCATGTAGGCTGCATCCGCATTGCAAAAAGAATCCAGTTTGAGATCACTTTAACTGTCATGGTTTAATGGTATGGAATCCTGGGATTTTCAGTTTGTTGCAGCACCAGAGCTCCCTGACAGAAAAGGCCAAATGTCTCACAAAACTGCAGTTCCCAGAATTCCACAGCATTGAGCCATGGTAATTAAAGTGGTGTTAAACTGGATTATTTCTGCAGTGTGGATGCAGCCCTAGAGGTGCAAAATCCTGACTTCCCTATTCCCTTCTCCAGCGAAGCAAGAACTGGCAGCCTCCCTTTTTCTAATACTATACTTCCCATTTCTATTTCTAATATTTCTTCACCCATCAATTGGCTAACACATTATAAACCACTTAGAGAGTGCTTAGTACTATAGAACAGTACAGACATGTAAGTGCTATTTCTATCAAGAAGGGTGGGGGGAAGAGGTCTGCTGCCCAAAGGACTCCACATCTAGATTCCCAAAGCCTTACAAAGCTCAAACATATGAGGTTGGGAGGAAAAATACTCCAGTGTCCCTCACCTAACATTCAGACTTATTGGAAACGGAGGTTATGCAATCGGCCAGCTGTTCAAAGGGCTGCAATTATTTATTCTGCAGGGGATCCAAGCATCCAAAACTGATCAAAAAACTGGCCTTGCAACTCTCTGCAGAAGATATTATTATTAATTATTATTATTATTATTACTTTATTTATATCCCACCTTTCTCCCGGTACAGGGAATCTCCACCATACTCTGTGAAACTTAATTCCAAGTCAGCATGGAGAGGATGAAGCTGCAGCTGCCAGTTTTGGGAAAATTCGAATCAGATTCCTGAAAACATGATGAAAAACGGACAACAGGAACCTTTTCAGTCTGTTTTAAGAGGCCAAAGGAACCCAGGAGGAAGAATAGGCAGCCCAGTTCTTTGCTGTGTCAATGTTTGCTTTCCTTTCACCAATGAGGCATCGCTTCTCCTATTCCCAGGGCCCTCCATCTCTCTGAGCATCTTGGCAGCCTTTACGAACAGCAACGTATTCCAGGCAATTGCACTTGGATGGATTTTCATTAACGGAATAAAGCTGTACCAGCGCAGTCTCTCTTTGTAGTAACATATGAGTCACATATAATCATTTTGGAATTTGACATTAGCGTGTGGCCAAAGGTCTAATGCCAGCACATGGAAATTCAAATTCCAAGCTCATTAAAAGAACTGGGGAATAAGCAATAAAGGAACAAAGAAGAGGAATGCTTGCAAAAAACAAAAGCCTAACTCTTCTCTTATTATACCATATGGGATCCCAAGAATGTTTCCCCAGAAAAAGAGACTTAGGGTGCATCCACACTGCAGAATTAAAACAGTTTGACTCCACTTTAACTGCCATGGCTCTGCCCTAAAGAATACCGGGATTTGTACTTGGCAGGGTATCCAAGTACCCTGTAGTTTGGCGCCTCGCCAAACTACAAATCCCAAATTCTGCAGGACGAGAGATGTAAAGTGGTGTCAAACTGCTTTAATTCTGCAGTGTGGATGCACCCCGGCTGAGTTCAGTGAGACCTATTTTCTAGCAAAGTTTAAATTGTACAAGGTTTAAATTTTAATTTAAA
>JAIPUX010001232.1:168541233-168554508 GCA_020142125.1 Phrynosoma platyrhinos | reverse complement strand
ACTTGGAAAATTAGGGAGTGTAGACTGGCAGTGAGAACCAACATGGCATAGTGTTGGATTCTGGAGACCAGGCTTCAAATCCTGGCTCAGCCATGGAAATCCCACTGGGTGACCTTGTGCAAGTCACACTCTCTCAGCCTCAAAGGATGGCAATGGCAAATCCCCTTTGAAGAAACATGCCAAGAAAACCCTATGATAGATTCGCCTTAGGGTCACCATAAGTCAGAAACAACCTGAAGGCACACAACAACAACAACAACAACAACAACAACAACAACAACAAGAAGCTCAAATGTGCTGAACTCTGAGACTTATCTCACAGTTGCATCAACACAGAACACAATTCCCCCCCCCTTTTTTTTTTTAACATTTTAAAACACCCTTCAAGTCTACCCTTGCAACTATGGCACAACGGTGAAGAAAGAGCCATTTTAACAGAAGATGTTGGGGGGAGGGGGGAATATCTAGGAAGGGGTGGTCAGTATGCAAAGGTATCTAGTAGCACCTTTGAACCATTTAGCCTCTTATCACAGAGCTCTGGTTCTACAACAGACTACAAATCCCAGGATCCCTTAGCACTGAGCCAGGGCAGTTAAAGCAGTCTCAAACTGGATTATTTCTGCAGTGTTCTGGACCATGGATTACTTCCTTGGATGCATGGAGATTCTGTATACCCAATTTATTATTATTATTATTATTATTATTATTATTATTATTATTATTAAGAAACTGGAAGCATGAGCTTTGAGATTTGAGTGTAATTCCCATATCTTTGAACTATGCTACAACTTCTACACAGTTAGTATCAATGGTGCAGGAAGATCACTTTGCATACTGATATTCCAGGCTAACATAGCTATGTCTTTGAAAAATTATAACAGATATAGGTAAAGATAAAGACATAGACTTGGAAAAATTACTAAGGACCTTATCCCACGCTGCTCTCAAAAGTGGCAAGAAAGCGATATGAGCATAATTCTAGTACTATAGCGCTAGTATAAATATGGCGCTAGCGCTATAATAGCGCTATGGATCAGCTCGCGCTATTGCAATGCCCGCTGAAACCGACATTCAAAAGAATGCGAATGATGCTGCATTCCGAGCGGTTTCTTGCTGGATTCTGAGCGACGTCGTGTAATCACACGGAAAAATATAGCGCTATAGCGCCTGATTCTTAGTGGATTCTTGCTGCTTTTGGCCCCGTGTGATAAGGTCTTAAGAAAAATCAAAGGTGCGAAGGCAGGCTTACTACTGGGCATAAATCAGTCTGCAAAGGGATCTAAGTAGCAGTTCGAGACCCCCTGAACTGCCCTGGCTCAGTGCTAGGGAATCCTGGGAATTGTAGTTTGTTGTGGCACCAGAACTCTCTGACAGAGAAGGCTCAATGCCTCACAAAAACTACAGTTCCCAGAATTCCCTAGCATTGAGCAAGGACCATTCAAGCGGTCTCATACTGGATCATTTCTGCAATGTGTTTTGGAGCTAGGGCTGCATCCGCACTGCAGAAATAATCCAATATGACACTACTTTAACTCCCATGGTTCAATGCTATGGAATTCTGGGAATTGTAGTTGCATGAGACATTTAGCCTTATTTATTTATTTATTTCTGCAGTGTGTTTTGGACCTTCTGCCTGACTCTTGCTGTGTTAGTCTGGAAAATCAGTCTGCAAAGGGATCTTGTAGCACCTTTGACACTTAACTGAAAGAAAGAAGTTGGCAGCATGAGCTTTCCTAGACTTGAGCCTACTTCCTCTGTCTTTTGAATTCTAGGAAAAGGGAGGAAGCTTTTTGTTTTAAGGGAATTCAGGAGGAGAGAGGGCAGAATGATGGCCAAGGAAGACCCTCCTGCCAGGAATCCCATTCCTTCACAGCCCAACAATCCTCCTCCAACGTGGGGCTCCTTTCCTCCAATCTCCCTCCTTTCTTCTGCTCAAATCAATACCGCAATGAGTTCCTTCCTCCCTTCTCCAACATCTGGAAGAGAAAAAGGCAGATGGGAAGGAAGGAAAAGCAAAGCCTGTCTCATAAGCATTCCTCAGGCAAGGCTCTGTCTCTGTCTGTCTCTCTCCTTCTGCACATCTCTTACAAAAAGAAAAGAAAGGTGGGGGAAAGAAATAGGAAAATACAGGTGTGCAAATAACTCAGAGGAGGAAGGAGGTGAATTATTTTAAAAAATAAATAAAATTAAAAGAACCTCTACAGTTGGAGCACCAACTTGGAGGGGTTTTACCTGAAGGTCTTCTTGACATTATATAATCTCACTGAGACCAGACTTTGCATTATATCCCGACTGCTTTTGCTACATCTCTCCTCAACCCCACTCCTTCTTAAGATTTTCATTTTCTGAGCAAACCACTAACTGAAAATGCCCATCAAGCCTCATCATGACTTTGGAGCTCTTCTGAAGGTGGAGGCGCTCCTAAACCAGAAGACAAAAGCGTCCTCAGCAACGCCACAGACCTTTTCCAGATTTTGCAGAGAGAGTGGGACGTTTTGAAGAACAATTATCTATTTGATAGGAGAAATAAAAGGAAGCAAGAAGGCAATGGATAGATAGCATCACTCACCTGGTTTGGGATGGCTGCTCCCTGGGCTTCTTTTCTTTATATTTATTTTTTGCAACAATAAAAAAAGAGGGGGCATAAATCCAAGAGCCTGGGTTGGAAAGACACTCACTCAGGCATGGGGCAAAAAAGCTTGCAAAGCTCCCCTTGGGATGCAAACTGTGGAAGTGGGTGATTATTTTTCTTCTTCTTCTTTTCCCCCCTACTATTCTCCTTTCCCCTCCCACTCCCGCCCCCTTTTGCTTGGGAGTCAGTCCTGGTTGCTTCGGAGGAGGAACAGCAGGGGGAGGAGGTTGCACACGGATCGGGCTTTTTGCACAATGAATTTGCAGCAGAGAAAAAGAAAAGCAGCAGCAGCAGGAGCGCGCGCCGCCTTTTGCCCGGGTTTGCGATGACATCATCCTTCTCCAACTCGAGGTGGGAGGGGGAGGCTTGGAGCGAGCACAGGCAACGCCTTCTGATTGGCCCCTGGGGGAGCCTTCACACAGGTTTCTGGGAAATGTAGTTCCGGGTTGGCATCCAATGTAGGGCTCCTGAACGCTGAGAGACTACACTTCCCATGGAAGACCGCGCCGCGCAGCCTCAGAAGGAGGAAAAGCGCTTACGGACGGTGGGAAGGGCCTAGCCGCGGCTCGGAGAGGGAGGCTTCGCTCCCATTCTTTCAGAGCGGCCATCTTGGCGGCGGCAAATACGACGGAGGAGCGTCCTGAGGGCAGAGTGAAACAAGAAGCGGTTTAATATGTGAGGAAAAAACGAGAGAGAAGGGGAGGGGGGATTGAAAGGGCGAAAAAGCGCCTTCGCCTGAGAGGAATGAAAGAAAATGTCTGTCGTTCGGCTTCGGCAGCGGCAGGAAGCGAGGGTCAAAAGTCCTCGATCGCGCTTGGTAAACTGCTCGAGTTTCTGTACAACTCCCGTCGTCCCGTTTTCCCATTGGAGTAAATGGAGAGACGTGCACGCGCCGTGGTACGTACTTTATATGGAACGCTGGAGGAGAGCGCGCTCCCGCCCCCCAATCTTTAAGAGTTCCAGGCTAAAGCGGGCTGCGCGGGTCCCTTCGGTGGCTTAAAGGGTTAGAGCGCGGGGCGGGGCTCTCTAGTTAGCTTGTCCGGGAGGCGACAAGTTCGAGGCCCGAGTCCGGCTGTGTGAAAATTAACTCTTATATAAATAATAGTGTTAAGGGGGGGGCCTACTAAAAGAAATGACAGTACTTGCCTAAGCAGAAACCATACTTGTCCATAGGGAACCATTGGGGAATACTTGCCCATAGGGAACCATTGGGGAATACTTGCCCATAGGGAACCATTGGGGGATACTTGCCCATAGGGAACCATTGGGGGATACTTGCCCATAGGGAACCATTGGGGAATACTTGCCCATAGGGAATCATTGGGGAATACGTGCCCATAGGGAATCATTGGGGAATACTTGTCCATAGATAACCATTGAATACTTGCCCAATCTGTTCCTATGGGTAACTGTTCTCCAGTGATTCTCTATGGGCAAGTAATCCTCAGTGATCCTCCATAGACAAGTATGGTTTCCCTATAGGCAAGTACTGTCATTTGTTTTAGTACATCCCTTAAGTGGGCTGACCTTTATTCAACTTGGGTTGAGACTCAAGTGAGAGATCAAGAGTCTTAATTCCTGCTAAATTGTGATCTACCTCGCAAGATTGTTGTGAAGGGATTGAGGGAGGAGGTCGGGGATAACCAACCAGCATGGCCTCATGGTGGGAGCATTGGGCTCCGACCAGGGTTCGATTCTCTGCTCGAGCATAAAAACCCACTGGGTGTCCATGGGTAAGTCACTCTCTCTCTCAGCCTCAGAGGATGGCAGCGGCAAACCCCCTTCCCAGCACAGGTTAATGAACCAAGCTTAGAAATGCTGCTTTTTGAACTACAAAGGATAGAGTTTCCCAAGCTTTTGGTTTGCTATTGGCTACAACAACTAGTGGTGCAGCTAAACTGGAGAAATAACACCGTTTGATACCACTGGGATTTGTAGTTTTACAAGGTCTTTAGCCTTCTCAGCCATAGCACCGAGCCAGTGTGACGTAGTGGTCTGAGCATTGGACTACCACTCTGGAGACTAGGGTTTGATTCCTGCTCAGCCATCGAAACCCACTGGGTGACCTTGAACAAGTCACACTCTCTCAGCCTCAGAGGAAGGCAATGGCAAATCTCCTCTGAACAAATCTTGCCAAGAAAACTCCATGACATGTTTGCCTTAGGGCTGCTATAAGTTGGAAACAAAACCAACAAATAAGTATTTTACTTGGAAAGTGTGGGTGCATCTACGCTGTAGGAATAGTGCAGCTTGACATCACTTTAAGTGCTGTAGCTCCATCCTCTGGAATCCTGGGATAGGTAGTTTTACAAGGCCTTTAGTTGTCTCTTGTCACAAAACTACACATCCCAAGATTCTCTAGGGCACTTAAAAGTGGTGTCAAACTTGTTCAAGTCATTTTTGACTTATGGCAACTCTATCATGAGGTTTTCTCACCAAGATTTGGTCAGAGGAGGTTTGCCATCGCCCTTCCTGAGGCTGAGAGAGTGTCACTTGCCCAGGGCCACCCAGTGGATTTCATGGCTGAGCAGGGAATCGAACCTTGATCTCCAGTCGTAGTCCAACACTCAAAACTGGTATCGAATCTATAAGATTTTAATTGCTTTTACATTTTTTTTTTATTCTGAAATATTGTTTAAACAATTTTATCGATGAGCTACCTTGGGTCCCTTTCTGAGAGAATGGTGTCACAGAACTGAAAATAAACAAACAAACAAATATTATTTCTATAAGTAGATGCTCCCTGTGACTTAATGGAATGGATCTAGACATGGAGCTACTTTCTACTTCCATTTATTTCAGTAGTCTTACTCCTTTATTTCTATATATACAGGTTGAGTATCCCTTACTTGGAATGCTTAGGACCAGAAGAGCTTTGAATATTTCCCTGTATATAATACCTTGGAGGTGGGGTCCTAATCTTAACATGAAATTCATGTACAGTTTGCTTTGTATACAATTTAGACACATAGCCTGAAGATAATTTTATACACAATATTTTAATAATTGTATGCATGAAACAAAGTTTGTGTACACTCATCCATCACAAAGCAAAGGTTTCCCTGTCTCAACCAGCCATGTGGACAGTTTTGAAATATTTTGTAATTCCAGATTAAGGGATACTTTACCTGTATTTATTTAATTGCTATCTCACCTTTTTCCTAGTATAGGACCCATACTACTTAATGTGGTTTCAGCATGGATCCATCAACCAAGTTTAAGGTTAGTACTAAAAACTCCTTGTTACAGTCCATCCCTATCTGGGAATAAGTCACACTGAACCTAATGGGATTTATTTTTGTGTGAAACTACATTATTACTGCAATCCATTTCTATACAGGGGGGATTAGAGGTCCAAAACACACTGCAGAAATCCAGTTTGAGCCACTTTAACTGCCCTGGTTCCATGCTAAGGAATTCTAGGAACTGTAGTTTTGTGAGCCATTTAGCTTTCTTTTTCAGAGACCTCTAGTGCCACAATAAACTACAATTCCCAGGATTCCCTAATACTGAGCCAGGGCAGTTAAAGGAATCTCAAACTGGATTATTTTTGCTGTGTGTTTTGGACCTAGAGTTTCATCAGATGCAAGAATGGCCTCTGGTGTTTAAAAAAACCCTACTTTTCCCACCAAACCCAAGACAGTCCCAGAATCCCGAAGCCATTTTTCTGGGAGTTATACTTTTCAAAATAACTGTTCAAACCTTTTTTTTTTTTCCCCATCCGTGGGGGCAGTTACATAGTTAGTTTAACTAGCTGGCCTCTTCTGCACTTTTTTATTATACGGCTCTGTGTTTTAGCCACAACATGCAAGGAATTTTTTGCGGGTAAGTGCATGGGCCAGCATAGAAAGTATCTGGATTGTTTTGTTCCTTTTCCTTCCTTGGGCAAATGGGCTTTCAGAAAAAGGTCACACCTTCCTCCAATGTATCCAAGTATAGAAACACAGCAAACTATTGCAGGATGTATAAATGGTCTCTCTGTTTCACCATAGAGAGTTCTGTCCCTCTCTCTCTCCTCAATCTAGTAAACTTGCAGTCTTATTTACAGCACTGCAGTATATACCCTTGAAAATCCTTTTTTGACCTATTAACATCGCATAAGGCATGAAGAATCTTACCAGTCCAGATTTGAGAAAAATCTGATGGTAAAACAGCTGGGTTGAAGCAATGTAATTTTCATGCTTTGAAACTTTTCAGTGTAGAGGTTCATGCATCATAGAAAGAAAAGGAGAAATTAAAATCTGCCAAAAAGGAGATGTGTCTCAGGATGCTGAAAATACAGTATTTTATTCACTTCTTAGCTAATAGTTTTATCACCTAAAAATAACAAAACCTCATTTCAGCATCATGAGACATACTTTCTTTTTCTCTTCTATAAATTCATCTCTTGTTTGTCATGTTTATGTCCACTCAAGATATACTGAACTTTGCATTTATCCTTGGGCCAGCTGCCCTTGGACCTTGACTGAAAGTTTGAGTGAAACTCTCTAAATAAGGTGTGCAATATTTTTTAAGCTTATGTTAATTGTAATAATTTACAATTATTGCAGGGCAATCATTTACACTTGTTGTTCAGGGATGAAGGAACGGTTATGTATTCCTAACACTGGAGATCAGAGATCTTATTTCAGTCAGTGATTTATGTAGTTCTAAAATAAGTATCTCTCCTTTTGAGGTACATAACCTTAAATAATATATAGAAGAGTTTTAAAGTTGGATATAAAAATCAAGTGCAAATGTTGTAACAAAGCAACAACTAAAAATACATACTGAAAAGAAAGGAAGAGTGAACAGTGGAAATTTAAAGATGTCAAAAGGTAAGATAGCCATCCTTGTGCAGAGCCACAACTACAGGAACAATTGATCATTCATAGGAGCACCAATATTGGTGATAAAAAGCTTTCTAGCTTTGTGATACTAACTTACTAATTTGTAAGAGAGTGATTACTAAGACATATTAATAGAATGACTTCTGAGAGTTTCACTTGTACCAAGAAAAGATGGAAAGGTTCTTATGTGAGCTGAAGTAATCAAATCTGTAAAATTTAGTAATGCCAGCTATAAAAGCCTTTAACATCCTGTGGCATTGTTGGCTAGAAGTGCAGCAACTGACAGATGCAGTCAGAAACTGCAAGTGTGCCTAATGATTGTTACCTTTTATTCTTTGATTTTTTTTTTCTTTCAGTGTTAGAAGTATCATTTGTTTATTGTAAGTATTTCTGCTCTGTGCACACACACATTGGAAGAAAAAGAAAAAATTACTACTTTACGCATTTTAATTCAACAGCAGCGGGAGGGCTACACTTTGACTATCCCTGACTGTTGGTCCTATTCGTTGCAGTGGAGCTTGTAAGCATACATAGTACTGGTTGAAGAAGTAGATATGTTCCTTGGCATTATAACTTTTAACAGAAAATTAGGTACCAGAGGTGGAAAGAATAGGAACAGGTTCCTATACTACAGACAAGAAGAGCAGTTCAAAATGTTACAGCAAACTTTTTATCCAAAATTAATACTATGAAATATGTTATATGTGATACGATACCATCAGTTCAGGTAAGTTTTGCATAAGTAAAATCAGTGTGAACTTTCTGCTTGAAGGTTTCTTCCAAAGTGCATCCAGGAATCACTTTTTTCTAAGCAGCCTTTGCTTTATTATTTCCATTCTGTGTTTCTTTAACATGCTTGTGGCAACTGGTGAGACTTATCTACTCTCCTGTTTTCTCTCTGCTTTGCTATTCATGCATGCTCAAGGATTCTGGAGGAAGTTGCTTGTTTACCTTGCCTGTTGGATGCAGGCATACACTGCTACAGTAGGATCAGACATGCTGCTGTAATCCAACACCAAAAGTATTTGTCTGGCCTGCCGCCATCTTCCCAATGTTGATGTTGCTAATAAAATCTCCAGTTAGACAGAAAAGAGGCAGAGGGTGTAAAAGGCCTTGTAAGCAATGTTCTTGTCAAAGGCTTTAAATAAGGTATGCAAAAAGAATCAAACTGCAAACTAAAAGCATGAAGGAGCTTAACATGGAACCATTCATTAGCCCTATTCTCAGTTTTTCTCCATGTATAAACTCCACTGACCTTCCAGCATAAAATGGGAAGCTCTGAGCAGAATTCTAATACATATAGCATCCACACACACTTCATGTGCACATGCATTCTTTGAATGCCTCCATGCAGTTTAGACATACAGTGGGCCCTTCTTATCTGCTGGGGTTTGGTTTCAGGACTGCCTGTGGATACCAAAATCTTTGGATGCTTGTCCTATTAAATACAGTGGCATAGTAAAATGGTGTCCCTTATATAAAATGGCAAAATCAAAGTTTGCTTTCTGGAATTTATATTTTTTAAAAATATTATCAAGTCATGGATGCTTCAATCCATGTATAAAGAATCTGTGGATACAGAGGGCCGGCTGTACAGAAAAGGGGATTTCTAAATACCCTAAAGCTGACAGATCATGGAAGCTAAGCATTATCAACCCTGGTTAGTGCTTGCTTGGAAGACTGCTAATGAATACCAGGTGCTGTAGACTATATTTCAGAGAAAGGAATGGCAAAACAGAGCAAGTGTGGTGTAGTGGTTTGAGTGTTGGACTATGACTGGAGATCAGGGTTCACATTCCCACTGAACCATGAAACCCACTGGGTGACCTTGGGCAGTCATATTCTCTCAGCTTCAGAGGATGGCAATGGCAAAGTCCCTCTGGAGAAATTACCAAGAAAACCTCATGATAGGTTTGCCTATTAACAACAACAAAAACAATGGCAAAACCACCTCTTGAGTATTCCTCGCCTAAGAAAACCCTAAGAAATTCATGGGGCAGCCATAAATCAACAAGTGGCTTGAAGACATATACACACATAGAAAAGAGCAGATTATTACAAAAGAAACAGCTAAAGTTAAGATGTTATACTGTCCAAGAAGAACTAGTTGTAGCCCATTGATGGTACGCAGCATACATGTGATTATGGAGGTAAGTGGTTTCCTTCCCCCCTCACCCATTTTACCAGTTTTTCTTTCCAGATGAGTGGCTGAATCAGACCCTAAATTAAGAAATTTATGGGAAATGCACAATGCTTAATGTTCACATCTGCAGTCTCTTTCAGGGCCTACTGGAGCTGAGGATGTGGAAAGTGACTTCACCCCTTGTCTTGAACCATGGCACGCTAGAGCTTTCTGTAATCTGGAGTTGATTTGCGTTCTTCGCAATGGCTTCAATGTGTGGGCGCAATGGCTTCAATGTGTTGTCTTCCCCAACCTTGCTATAGGGAGTGGTTGAAAGCCCATTATTGTTTTTTGCTGACAGTCTCTCTTTGATGGGGGTTATTTTTTTTTTTAAAGAAGCTCATAAAGGCTGACAGATTCTTCGCAATGGCTTCAATGTGTTAGACTCTTCTAATTAAATCTGATCTTGGACCTCTGTAACTGCAATCCATCCATAGGTAAAGGTAAGTATTTTGAAAGCAGCAAGTGCAATGTTTTGTTTCTCTTTCTGTAAAACAGCATCTGCTAGACTTTGCAGAGTGTTGGTCTAAGTGTTTTTGCAGACAAAATGGAATGTGTCTTTTGTCCAAGAAGCTGCCTTAAGAGTCAGTCCTGACCGATTGCTGTCTAATCCCCACCACCACTTTCTTTTCCAGCTCTGAACTCAGAGGACTTTCCAAGCTGTTCTTCCTGCAATCTTTTAAAAAGAGATGCCAAGGACTAAATCTTGGAGCTTACACAATTGTAAAGCATGTGTTCTGTCACAGAGCTCCTTCATTTCTCACTTTCAGATGGGGCTACAATTATAAATGGTTTCCAGAAGTGTACGTGATGTAAAGAATGTAAACCAAAACAGGAGGTAGCTGCTCTGAGAAGTTTGCAGGCTAAACCTCAGCATGGAGGCAAGACTGCAAAGGCTGATGTGAGAAGTAAGCAGCAGCAAAAGATGTGTTATGGATTTACAGTTATGGTACAAATTTTTGTAGAGGCTTGTACTTCGCTAATGTGGATTAATGGCTTCATTTCCTGACCTATTAGTCCTTGCAATTGTGAAATCATTTCCCATACCTAGACTGAGTTCTCCTAAAGAAACTTGTATTCTTTGCAGGAGCAGATCAAACTTGTGATCTTTCTTTGTAGCAGTTGGACCAAGTTACATTCATAAGGAAGGAAATGAAATATTTGAGCTTTGCAGGATTTTTAGCAACTTGTCCATCAACCAGAATGAAAATACAGGTGACCAATTTTGAATGCAGGAATTTATAGTGAGGAAGGAACTGGCAAAAACACCTCTTAAGTTTTTTTTGTTTGTTTGTTTTTGCCTATGAAAACCATAAAATTCATGGGGATGCTATAAGTCGACAGGTGACTTGAAGGCACACACACATGCTAGAACTCTGAACTAAGTTTAATTCTTCCATACATTTGGTTGTCATTTATTTCCCACTTTTAAACTACCATGATTTAGAAATCCTTGCTTGTCCTACTTTGAGTTACACAAAGAAGTTTGTCTTCCCCAACCTTGCTATAGGGAGTGGTTGAAAGCCCATTATTGTTTTTTGCTGACAGTCTCTCTTTGATGGGGGTTATTTTTTTTTTAAAGAAGCTCATAAAGGCTGACAGATTTTGTGCCAAGCTTGAAAATGTTTGATTTTGGGCTAGAACACCTAAACAACATAATTTGGTGTCCAGAGTGAATGATAGTCCAAAAAGTAAATTTTCCAAGAGCTGAGTTTGTAATGGTGGAGCATTTGAGTCAATGGGTGCCCAAGAGACAGCTTTCAGGTGAGTGGATGCAGTGGAGTTGGCCTTTAAAAGAAACATTGAGATGGCCAAGAAGGTGATAGCAAAACGAAGGCCAGGACTGCTTTCATTTTGCATGATAAATTTCTGGGGGTGGAAATAAAAGTTGTTATTTGCTGATAGCGTATGCAATGTGGCTGGAGGGCCTTTAGGAGTGGGCTAGAAAGGATATTACCAAGTTGTTAAAAAAAGTATATGAGGGTGTTGAGGAAGCAAGGATATGTTGATAACTGAGCAAAATGAACTAGAAACACAGGAAAGGAACTCCTTCCTAATTCATCATTCCTTATACGGGAGAATTTGCCTTGATGAAGATCTTTGCCTTCCCAGCAATGGGACAAATGCAGCGGTCAGTCCAGTTTGTTAGTTGGCAGAGTGCTGGTTTAAAACAAAATGTTCAAAACGTCTTGGCCATTGAGTCCAGTCCTGCTCATACCCAGAAGGTAAAAAGTTGCTTTTAAAATTAATTCACTGCCAGATAGATTTTGAAAATACTTCCTATCATTACTTAGAAGAATCATAAGGTTGGACAGAACCACAAAAGTCATCTAAAATAAGTGCCAAGTAGCAATACATAGCTAAAGCACTCCTGAAAGATGCCCAACCAACCTCTGTTTAAAGTCCTCCAAAAGGAGGAAAGACTCCACCACCATCTGAAAAAATCATTTCACTGTTGAACAACTCTTAGAGAAGTGAGACAATGGGCCAGTTCACACTACAGAATTTTACTACTATATTCCAAGTGGGTCCAAAACACACTGCAGAAATAATCCAGTTTGAGACCACTAACTGTCCTGGCTCAGTGCTAGGGGATCCTGGGAATTGTAGTTCATTGTGGTGCCAGAGCTCTCTGGCAGCGAAGGCTAAATGGCTCCCAAAACTACAGTTCCCAGAATGTCTTAGCATTGAGCCAGGGAAGTTAAAGTCTCAAACTGGATGGTTTCTGCATTGTGTTTTGGACCTTCAGCTGTCATGGCAGCATCCTACAGCTTGTATGTAAGCACTAGAACACTTTAAGAATTTGAAGTCTCCCAAAACAAAATCCCAGAATACTATACAATTATAGTTGTATATTGAACCTCAGTGGCAACAGCAACGTTTTATGCAATAGAGTTGGAAAGACCAATGGACGGCCGTTGGGGTCTTTTCCAATTCTATGATTGCAATTGCATAAGATATGTAACAGTGTAGTGTGCATTGGTCCAGCTTTGTCCCATTACTGCCCAAGATACTTGTTTAGCTTCTAATTTCTTGGGTTTCAGAAATTATCTTCAAAAATAATTGCTAAAACAATAATTTAGGAGTAATGAGTAAATTACAGATAGTTGTATGAATTAAGAGCCAGTGTAATGTAGTGGTTTGAGCATTGAACTGTAGCTAGAGATCTGAGTCAATCCTTGATCAGGCATGGAAACCCACTGGATGACCTTGTGTGAGCCATACACCTTCAGCCTCAGGAGGAAGGTAAAGGCAAACTCCCTTTGAACAAATCTTGCAAAGAAAGCCCCATGAAAGGTTTGATGTAAGTTGAAAATGACAACAAACACACAGTTGTACCAAAAAAAAAGCAAGGTTGCCAGCCATGTTGATTCAAAACAAACAGGTAATGTTGAGATTGTTTTCCCCAGTGTAATATGTTTAATGGTGCTATTTGGAGTTGGAAGAGACCACAAAGATCATCCAGTCCAACCCACTGTCGCGCAGGAATATACAATCCAATAGTTGGCCATCCAGCCTCTCTTTGAAAACCTCTGAAGGAGACTTCACCAAACACCAAAGCAATCTCTTCCACTGTAGAGCAGCTTTTACCATCAAGAAGTTCTTCCTAATGTTTAGGTGGAATCTCTTTT
>JAIPUX010001232.1:168514819-168534554 GCA_020142125.1 Phrynosoma platyrhinos | reverse complement strand
CTTGTGGTCTTTGAGTGAGTGGCTGCAGTACAGGCATTTAACAACTGCACCATTCAGGTCCATAACACATTGCAGAAAGGCTGTATGAGGCTCCTTTAACTGCCCTGGCTCAGTGCTACGGAATCCTGGGAATTGTAGTTTATTGTGGCCCAAGAGCTCTCTGACAAGGAAGGCTAAATGTCTCACAAAACTACAGTTCCCAGAATTTACTAGCATTCTAGAGCATTGAGCCAGGGCAGTTAAAGCAGTCTCTAGCTGGATTATTTCTGCAGTGTGTTTTGGACCTCACTGAAATCAACAGCATATAACCATGGTGGCGAACCTATAGCACATGTGCCAGTGATGGCACGCGAAACCATTTTTCAGGGCACATGGAGAGCGGGAAAGAGGAGGAACAGGCATGTGCCTGTTCTTCCTCTTCCCAGTTGTCCTGGGCCTTAAGCTGCATCCGGAGAGGCAGCTGAAGGCCTAGGAGGGTGGTGGGGAGAAGTTCTGCCTGGAAGTCCCACCTCTGGAAGGCGGAAGTCTTCCACCCTCCGAGGACGGAAGTCCTGCCCCAGACATCCCGTTCCCCCCGGAAGTCCCACCCCTGGGTAACACCCAGCGCTGGGTTTGGGCACTTGGTCCCTAAAAGGTTCGCCATCAGTGGCATATTAGTCAAGTACTGTTGATTTTAATGGACCATATATGACTAAGACTGCATCCACACTGCAGAAATAATCTAGTTTGACACAACTTTAACTACTTCTGGAAATGATCCACAGAGAAAGAATACAAGAAAGAAAATAAGTAAGCCAGAGGTTCGGCTACACACTTACTCTTCATCCGCACTGGAGAAATAATCTACTTTGACACCACTTTAACCATCATGACTCAGTGCTATGACATTCTGGGAATTGTTTGGTGAGACATTTAGCTTTCTCTATCAGAGAGCTCTGGTGCCACAACAAAACTACAATTCCCAGGATTCTATAGTACGGAGCCAGCGCTGTTAAAGTGATGTGTAACCAGATTATTTCTCCATTGTGGATGCAGAGTAAGTGTACAGCCAAACCTCTGGCTTGCTTATTTTTTTACCTTTGTGTTCTTTCTCTGTGGATCAGTTCCAGTGGCCAAAAGGTATGTTGTGCTGCTCCTTGATATCAAGATTTGAGTTCCTTTCACTCTAGTTTGTAACATGGCCTCAGAAACAAAAGACTTCAGGGTCATTAGCCAATCTGACTCATCCTTCCATTCAGTAAACAATCTTTTTTCCCGAACATCCAGACACCAGCTCCCATGAGTCCCTTACGTCTATGTGAAATGCAACCTCAGTCCCAGGTTCATCACTTAGATTGCGTATTCCTTGGTGACGCTTCTCTCTAATCCTTCTTGGCAGTAAACGAAGACAGAACCAGGGACTGGATTAATCCCCAAATCAGGACAGAACAAAGCGATTATGCTGAAAGATTTGTAGTTTCCAAGTGAAATGCAGAAGTTAACTGAAAGCAAATTGACAGCTTCAAATCTGCATTCTTTTGGAACAGTTTTACAGAGAGAAACCAACTGCATGCCACTTTGCTCCCTTTGGACAGCATCAAGACCAGGGGTCGGCAACTTACAGCCCGCGGGCCGCACCCGGCCCGCCAACCCCTGCTGCCACCGCAGCATACTCCCGCCACTGTGCCTCTGCACATCGCAGCCGCCATTTTGTTTGCCAAAATGGCGGCCGCAACTCATTTGTGCATACGCAAACGAGTCGCAGCTGCCGTTTTTGCAAACAAAATGGCGGCTGTGACACACATGGAGGTGCAGTGGCAGGAGTGTGTGCGTGCGGCAGCGGCAGCGTGCACAAGCATGCACACCGCCATTTCCCCCACTGCCCCCCGGAAGACTTGGGGACCAGCGACCGGCTCCAGGTAAGCTAACGTTGCCGACCCTTGGTCGAGACCAACAAGACATGAAAAAGAGATTTGGAAATGCCTCTAGAGAGATTTAAAATTCCTCTGATGAAGGTCCAAAATACACTGCAGAAATTATCCAGTTTGAGACTACTTTAACTGCCCTGGCTCAGTGCTGGGGAATCCTGGGGATTGTAATTTATTGTGGCACCAGAGAAGGCTCAGTGTCGCACAGAACTACAGTTCCCAGGTTTCCCTAGCATTGAGTCAGGGCACTTAAAGTGGTCTCAAACGGGATTATTTCTACAGTGTATTTTGGACCTTAGTCATAGTCCCCTAGAACTGATGTGGGGAGATTATGATTTTTAGTGTTGGACTGCAACTCCCATCAACCACAGGTTCTGAAGGCTGGGGCCAACAGGCATTGGTATCCCTCAAACTCTGGGGAGCACATCATGGCACTTAAAGAGGGAGAGAGAGATTTTATAAAACATCAAAATCTGCAGCAGAATTATTATTATTATTATTATTATTATTATTATTATTATTTCTATCCCACCCCTCTACCAGTATTTTTGTCTTGCCCAGCTATGGAGTTTCTAATTTTGAACGTGCCTCTTGACAGGTTTGCAAACAAAGCAAAGACGCAGCCCAAATGCAGCAGCCTGCTTTCCTGAATTAAATCACACACATACACACAAAAACTCAGACTGTTCATTTCCAGCACTACATGTGAGAAGACACAGAAAACTGAACAATCGGTCCAGTGTCTGGAAGGGCAGACTATCAGCAAGAAAGATTTCCAAGGACTCTCCTGCAACTCTCAGCTACTTGGACTCTTGCCCTCTTGGCTTTTGAAAAGATAATGCTCCCCTTGCACATGGATGTTCCCTCGGTTTTCTTCCCTGCTGAGCCATGAGAATTTTAATTGACTCTGTACCTCAGAGCTAGCTTCATGCTTAGCTGTCAGGGATAGTTCAGAGAGATTTAGGATGTTCCCGTTGTGTGTTGGGGTGGGATAGTCTGTGATGAATGGCAGCTTGGATGGAGTTTCTCCAGACATATTGTGCCCAGGGTTCGTTTTGGGATGGCTGCATTTCTTGCAAACTTTGGAAAGGAGCAGCCATGTGGATCAAATTGGGCAAATAGCTACTGAAGGACTTATGGCCTCCTAAAGCTATAAAGAAATGATGGGGACATAACCTTTTGTGGATTAAAGCCCACTCTTCCAGATGCATGGAGTGTCTTCTCAGTTGGCAAGTCTCTGTGCATCACAACTACAAGAGATCAGTACAGTGTTCCCTCCACATTCACTGGGATTAGAGGCCCAGGACCCCTATGAAAGTGAAAAAAACACAAATAAAATAAAAACACTATTTTTTTTTACCTGAGAGACCACCTCTCTAATAATCTCTAGGTCCTACAGCACATCTCTATGGTCAACATCTGCCAGACGTTGACTGTAGAATCATGCTGGAGGACCTAGAAGAGTCCTGGTGGCGCAGTGGTTAAATGCCTGTACTGCAGCCACTCACTCATAAACCACAAGGTTGTGAGTTCATTACTAGCCAGGGCTCAGGCTTGACTCAGGCCTGCATCCTTCTGAGGTTGCTGAAATAAGTACCCAGCTGTTGGGGGGCAATGAGCTTACAGTTGTAAACAGCTTAGACATCCCATAGCACTATATGAAGCGGTATATAAATGAAGCTACTTTGCTTTTGCTTTTCTCTTGTACTCTCTAGATCAGGGGTAGGCAGCCTTTCCCCTTTAAGGGCCAAGGGATTTCAGCTCCCAGAATCCCAGGAGCTATTGGCCAACATGGGACTATAGGCCAACATGGCTGAGGCTTCTGGGAGCTGAAGTCCCTTGGCCCTAAAAGGGGAAAGGTTCCCTACCCCTGACCTAGATCCTCTAACACAATTCTGTGGTCAGTTTCCAGCAGAATCTCTCTGGAGGACCTAGGAATTCATATTAATCAAATCCGCAAATAATCAAAACTGCAAAAGTCAAAGCCACAAATGTAGAGGGCTGACTGTAATACGATTGTTCCTATGAAGCTCACTGTGCCATCTGTTCCTACCTCATAGGGTTGCTATGAATTTGGTTTAGATTCTGGGTGTTCTGTATTGAACCCTCATCTGCCCCCCCTCACAGCATCCCTAGTGGCTAAGCAGTTGGGTGACTTGAAGCCCAGTTCCTAAGAGATATCAGTCTTAGCTAGCCTGGCCAGGGCTGATGGGAGATGCAGTTCAACAACACATGGAGGGGCCCACTCCTGGATTAGATTCAAATGTCTGCTCAGATTGAGATCTCCGCTCAGTGATGAAGCTTGCAGGATATCCTTTGGCTGTTTTCTCTCTCTGCTTGATTTACCTCCCAAAGGTTGTTGTGAGGATAACATGGAAAAAAGGGGAACCGTGTATGTCAGATTGAAGCCCCTGCAGGGAAATTTGGAATGTAGATGTGATAAAACAATAGATGAGTACATCTGAGATCCACACCAAACACAATGGCTATTCACAACTCGGAACAGGTGAGAACCTAATCATTCTAGCTTTGCTGTGTCAACTCATTTTGAATCACACAATTCGAAAAGACCACAAGGGCTATCCAATCCAAGACACAATCCAAGTACTTCTGACAGATGGCCATCCAACCTCTGCTTGAAAACCTCCAAAGAAGGAGGGCTCACCACATTCCAAGACAGCTTATTCTACTGTCAAACAGCTCTTACCATAAGGATGTTGTTCCTAATATTAGGTAGAATCTCTTTTTCATTGCTTGAATCCATTGTTCCTAGTCTCTTGAGCAGTAGAAAACACTTGCTCCATCCTCAATATGACACTCCTTCAAATACTTAAACAGGGCTATCATATCACCTCTTTGCCATCTCTTCTCCAGGGTAAATACAGCCAGCTCCCTAAGACTCTCCTTATAAGGCATGGTTTCCATACCTTTCAACATTTTGGTTGCCCTTTTTTGGACACGCTCCAGCTTCTCAACAACCTATTTGAATTGTGCCAAGAACTGGACCCAGTATTCCAGATGAGGTCAGACCAAAGCAGAAAAGAGTGGCATTATTACTTCCCTCAATCTAGACACTATACTAGAATTTATTTAAACAATAGGAAACCATTTGATTTAAGCTTATCATACGGCATTTCAAAGAACGGGAACGTAATGGAACACAAGGGAATGGAACAGAGCAAAAACACATTTTACTGCATCGGAGAATGCCATCGATGCTGCCGGGAGTCCCCAATCTGTTCCCCAGCCGTTCCTGGAAGCCAATTTTTGAAGGACTGTTCAAAATTGTCCTTCAAAAATTGGCTGCCAGGAATGGCTGGGGAATGGATTGGGGACTCCCGGCGGCATCAGTGGCATTCTCCCATGCAGTAAAATGTGTTTTTTTTTGTTCCGTTCTGTTCCCGTTCCTTAAGTGCTGTGCGATAAGCTTAATTGATTCAGGCCTAAACATATGTTGTGATAAATTTTAAAACAGCAGTCTTACATTAAGCTGGAGCCTCCCTAAATTGTAATTGGTTCCTACATAAACACATGGAGACTTCTTGAGGAATCCATTGTTCTCTGCCACAAAGAGGCTTGTGGCCTCACTGGAATGAAGACATATTGGAGTGCGAAAGAGGGGTCCCTGTTGAGATGCAAATGGATTTTAAATTTCCTGGACTTTGCAAATCTTCCTATAGCCACAGGGCCAGAACTGCCTACAAAAGATATCCTCCCCACCATATATCATCTTAACTAAAGACTGAAACAACATGTAGGCATCTGAATAACATATCCAATTGTTTTTCTCCTGTTTGGTTTTTAACATCTTGACTGGTGAAGAAGCTGCCCATGGAGCTTCGAAAGCTTGCAACAAGTATATTGTGCATTATGGTTGGCCAATAAAGGTATGGATTTTTGTTTGAGCTTACAGAAAACTTCAAAATGGATGAGAAACTAATTGGAACAGAAAAGGATGATTCTGATTTCGATAAATTATTTATAAATGACAATCACACTTGATATTGAAATGATTCCAAGTCCTGTTAAATTTGGAAATGGAAGAAGTCATCAAGAATTACATGATTAAATGGACACAAGATATATGCCAACCAATAATGATGGAACAATAGGCCTAAACAAATTTGTAATACATTTTAAAACAGCAGTTTTATATTAAACTGGAGTCTCCCTTGGGAGTTGTCAAAGAATGGCAACTCTGATATTAGCAACAAAGTTTTCTGGGAAACCTGACCTTTCTGCACCTGCCAACTAAGAGTAAGCACTATGTGTATCCAAGAATCTAGCACCTCTGGCTTTCTTCTAATGCTAATATTTAAGGTTCCACTTGGTGCTTTTCTTTGCAACTGCCAAAATGGACTTGCCTTCAGGAATTTATAGCAAACTGATCTCTCCTCTCCTCTATCATCTCCTAGAGAGAGAAGAAAATTCCCCCTTCTGGCCTGAACATTTCACCTTGAAATGGATGAGAAGAAAGCCCTAAGATCTTATGTTAAAGAATAGGATAGAAGTGTCTTAATACATCAATACAACATACCTCCTCTTCCAAAATAGCTAGAATATGGCACCTATCAGCTTAAATGGCAGTCCATTTTGTGTATCGCATAGGATGTAAACTGAGTTTGTCACTGAACCCATACTTGTTTGTTTATAAGCCAATTCATTCATTCATTCATTTCATCTCATTTCTATACTGCCTTTCTCCCAGAAAAAGACCCAAGGTGGCTCACAGATAGATTCGATTAAAAAAAAAATTACAATAAGATTTGAAAAAATCAGTAAGATTTGAAAGCACGTGCAGGTTTACAATTGCATAGGCATATGCTTAAAACATTTTCCATGTACACTTGAAAGAAGGGGGAAAATATGAGGAAATCAGCCCCCAGTGAGTGAAAGAAAACTTGTTCTACTGGAGCATTGTTGGAGCACTATTTAGATATTTGCATCATAGGTGGTCAATTGGAGAAGAGAGTGCCCTGACAGCTGGAAATCTCAAGCTTTTGAGATACCATCAGGACATCGTAAAAGTGATTCTCCTGCAGTAGATAAGAAAGTGCTCTTAGTTCAGTGGACAAAGATCAGGAGTGGAAATACAACAAATAAGATGAGTATTTTAATTGTAATCCTTAGGTTCACCCAACAGTACATTTCAGCCAGCCAGCCTACGTTAGGGAGTAAGGCATGTGTAGGCTGGTTCATTCAATTTTCTCAAAGCATGACATCAGGAGAGTCTGGACTGAGTGCTTATATATAACTTGCTGACGGCACGTTTGTTTTGTAAGCTGATAATAGTCCAAGATGATTGCTTGAGGTTTCATCACTGGCATTTGATCAGAGAAGATGGTCCCCTCCTTGAGAGGTGGCAATCTTCTCATTCCTTCGATATCACCATCAGAGCATGGAACAGTAATGCTCTTCCAGCTTGGGGGATGGAACCCAAAACCTATGAGGAACAGTTTAGGGATCTGGATATATTTAGCCTAGGGAAGAGAAGGTTAAGAGGTGACATCATAGCCATATGTGAAAGGATGTCATATTGAAGATGGAGCAAGCTTGTTTTCTGCTGCTCCAGAGATTAGGACACAGAACAATGGATTCAAACTACAGGAAAAGATATTAGGAAGAACTTCCTGAAGGTGAAAGCTGTTCAACAGTGGGATATGCTATCTCAGAGAGTGGTGGAGTCTCCATCTTTGGAGGTTTTTAAACAAAGGCTGGATGGCCATCCATCGGAAGTGCTTGGATTGTGTATTTCTGCATAGCAGGAGGTTGGTCTTGGTGGTTTTTGTGGTTCCTTCCAACTCTAAGGTTCTATCAGTAGCAGAATAACAACTAAAGGCATTTCATAGTTTGTATTCTCTGAGCCTTTGTGCTATGAAGATTAGTCATCAAAATGCTGGGCAACTACTCAGTTTAAGAATAGTGTTTGGAGTCAGACTCATTCCTGCAGGCACATCCTGAGCCGACATCCTGTGACAGTCATTCTCCCATGCTGTCACACTGAGCCAGTGTGATTTGTTTCATTAAACAGGTTGGGGTGGTCATGCAGTTCTGAGCATGAAGTCTGCATGTCAGACTGTGGCCTCATGCTTCACCTGATATTTGTTAACCAAGCAAAGCACTGTGATCTTCAGAAGAGGGAACAAAAGAATGTGATGTCAAAGTAACAACCAAGTTTGGGCCTTTGCAGACTGCCAGAAATAGTGCACATTAAATTGAGTTACTGCCCTGGCTCAGTGCTAGGGAATCATGGGAACTGTAATTTATTGTGGCACCAGAGCTCTCTGACAGAGAAGGCTCAATGTCTCAGAAAAAAATACAATTCCCATGACTCCCTAGCACTGAGCAAGGGCAGTGCCTCAATTTAATGTGCACTATTTCTGGCAGTCTGCTTAGACTAAGAGTTCAGCTATAGGATATGGAGAACATGAGACTGACACTGTAAAAACCAGGCATATGCAAATCTATATGTGTGCTGATATACTAAATGAAATTACTAAACCTGACCCAAACTGAAAAACTTAAAGCCAATTCAAGTATTGCAAGCTGAAACTGTTCAGTTGTGGATGCAAAGGATGATATCCATTCTTTGCATCATTTTTCAAAGTGGAGGCTGTGCTAGATAAAATGTGCTGTGGATACATAGCAAACAAGCATGCTCAAATCCTCCAATATCTCACAGATGAAAACTGAGACCAAACTGTGGCCAAACAGCATTAGAGAGTAGTCAAAATGGGGAAAATGTATTAATGAGGAAGAGCACATAGGCCAAGAGAGGCTTCTACAGTTTGCTTTAGTCTGAGCCTGCTGTAAAGGACAAGATTCTGCCTCCTTTTCTTCTCTCCCATCTGGTGAGTTAAGGGAGCGCAAAGTACTTTTGTACTTTGAACCCAGTTTGCTCCAGTGGAAGTAAATTGAGAAGGAAAGGGGAAAGTGGGAAGAGGTGAGAAAAACTGGGACATTTTAAAAGTAGGACACTTGGAAGGTGTGGCAAAATCTCCTCCACACGAACACAAGGCACACTGAGTTGGGCATAATGCAGGGAGACAATGTGAAAGATGAGGGTGGAAGCGAGTGCAAGGGGCTGGTAACAGCCCAGTTGCACTATTGAAGGGATGTGCAATAGGGAGTGCTCGTGCCTCATTAACATTTTAACAACATTTTAATATTTTTTGTGGGTTTTTCGGGCTGTGTGGCCATGTTCTAGAAGTTTCTTTCTGACGTTTCACCAGCATCTGTGGCTGGTATTCTCTGAAGATGCCAGCCATAGATGCTGGTGAAACGTCAGAAAGAAACTCTTCTAGAACATGGCCACACAGCCCGAAAAACCCCAAAAAAACTATGGATGCCGGCCATGAAAGCCTACGACTTCACAATATTTTAATGGTTTTATAGTATTCTATTTTAACTGTATTTTTAATTGATTTTTCTATTTTAACATGTTGTACCCCGTCTCAAGCCTTGAGGAGAGGTGGGAAAGAAATAGTACATCATCATCATTGTTGTGGCAAGAACAGGAGGCATGTGATAAAGTCCTTCTTGTTGCAATTATAGTCTGTCTTTCCTTCAATGAGTACCTTGTTCCTTCTCCTCACAGCAACAGCTAAGAGAGTATGGAGTTTATCACACAGGAGGGAATTGGCCAGAAATGGGATTTAAATCCACAAAAGTGGGATCATTTTCAGACGCATTGAGCATTAATCCAAAATTGACCTGCATAGAAAATGGACAAATCCCGCAAAAGGGGGATCATTTTCAGAAGCATTGAACATTAATTCCAAAAGTAAAAAGTGGCTGATTTTGTCCGCTTTCTGTGCGGGATGTCAGATTAATGTTCAATGCCCGCAACGTGTCTGAAAACGACCCTGCTTTTGCAGGATATTCCCTGAATTTAAATACAGTTTCTGCATAGGATTTTGGCACTTAGCCTGCCATGTGATAAACTCCTATGACTGATGATCCAGATTCACTCAGTGAGTGTCACGGGGCTGCAACATGTATCTCCCATGTTCATGTCCAAGTCCCAGTCCACTAATCACTACACTACACTACCTGTCAGTGTGACTTGCATTCCCTTTCACTGTTTCCCACATAGTCTTCTCGCTCTTCCTTCTCCTGGTGTGAAACCAGGACTACATTTTCAGGGTACTTGTCCTATGAACAGCATGTGGTATGATGGCAACTTTCATGTTCTTGTCTTCTGAAACTTTTCAGAGTTGTTTTTCAAACTGAAATCCTGGGTTCCGGAGGCATGGCTAATGGTATTAATGAGAACATCGGGGACTCTGTGAGAAAGGCCAGCTTCCAGCAATTCAATGACGACATCAAGAAATAATATAATTAACAGCGGTGGCTTGCTTGCTTGCTTTGCTTACAGGACATTGGTCAGAGAAAGTGAATAACTTTTCCATTGCTTTCAAATCTATGATTACATATCCTCCAACTGTCCCAATGACTCCTCTATCATCCCACTTTTTGAGAGGCTTTTAAACTGTCCCCAGTTTCTCTTGCCTCCTCTCCCTTCCCTCCTTTGGCTGCAGCTTACTTCAGTTGCTGCAAAATGAATTCAAAGTGCAAAATTAGTTTGCATTCATTGCATTCAGGAGGGGAGAGGAGGGTTCAGAATCTGGCCCTTCCCGGCAGGTTCAGGCAAAAGCAAACTGCTGCAGCCTCCCCTAACTTCTGTGCTCTTTCTATTTAATAACGTTTGCCAAATTGAGTACTTGAGCACTGATGCTGCTTGACCACACATGTCCTGGTTTTCATCTGTGAAACACTGGAAGGTATGTGATTACGTGAACCATTTCATCCAAAATCCTCTCCACATCTCCCAAATGATAATAATAATAAAATAAAATAAAATCGATGCAAGCATTTGGCAGGAAAAATGGTTTACAAATAATTCACCAATCCTCTTGTCATTATTATTTCTATAATATGGAATTTGGAAGGTTTTCTTGATGGAAATATAAAGGACCCTTCCCCTAAAAATGGACAGTTTACAGCAGACAGAGGGAGTAAATTACAGAGGAAGGAGATGTGAGACAATAATAAGAGACTCAACTCAGAAAAGGCCATTATACCTACGTAAAACTTACAGATGGCTGACAAGGAAGATTGAAGCTGCATCTGCATTGCAGAAATAATGCAGGTTGACACCACTTTAACTCAGCTCAGTGCTATGGGATGGTAGGAATGATAGTTTTGTGAGACATTTAGCCTTCTGAGTCAGAGAGCTCTGGTGCCATAACAATCTACAGTTCCCAGAATCCCAGAGCACTGAGCCATTAATAGCATTGAAGCAGTTTAAGTGGTGTCAAACTGCATTATTTCTGAAGTGTGGACGCAGCCTAAGGGAATAAGCCAATGGCAGTGCAGTGCAGAAAGGGGGCCATCATGTTTATTTTTAGGAGTTTGTTCCCTCCAGTTGCACTCTTCTCCCCATGTGGTTTTTGGCATAACCGTTACCCATCACTGCCAAATAAAACAAAGATTAAATACATGCAACTGCTTTGGCTCACATTATAATCCTGTTTTACCTCCATTTCTTCATCCCTCTGTTCCTTTCCTCCTTTCTCTTTGGCTTTCAGTGTAAACTATAAGCACCTCCGTGAGAGATGGGCATTTCTGTTTGATTTTTGTTTAACTCCCCTTCCCTAACTGTCCCATAATTTAAGATATCCAGACGTAGCTGTCTTGGTCATACAGCGCAATTACAATAACATCCAAAACCCACAAAACAGTCATCCCTTTATTAGATCAACCGAAATGTACAAAATATATGTTGTAAGCTTTCAAAGCTCCACTGGCTTCTACTTCAGGCAAAGGTGTTAAAAAGCATACAGGAGAAAGAAAACTGTGACAGAGGCTGCATCCGCACTGCAGAAATAATCTGGTTTGACATTAACTGCCTTGGCTCCATGCTGTGGAATTCTGGGAATTGTACTATCATAAAGTTTTAATTATCACTTTTAAAATTTTTTTGACAGTTTGTTTTGATTTGTAGTTGTTAAATTATCTCTATGTGGTCACCATCCAGATTTACAAAATGTTCCCAGCGTTTCTTGACCCTCCAAATATCGTTATTGTAGAAGTCTGCAGATTGCATCTTAAACAACTCTTCCACTTCATGAATGACGTCATACGTGTTGTCAAATTGGTGACCCTGCAACAGATTTTTCATTTTTGAGAAAAGAAAAAGTCACTTGGCGATGATGACACTGACAAAATTTCATCAATATACCATAATAACTTTACGATACCCCCTCATACTTCTCCATCTTACACTTTAGTCACTTGTGGCACAACCTGTAACAAAAATAAAAGACACAATGAGCTGATTTTCTCAACGTCTTGCACTTAGAGACCAATGATAACACTGACACAATTTCATCAATATACTGTAATAACTTCCAGGTCATAATTATTACTTTACAATACACCCTCGTAGTTTGGTGACATAGGGGCTGTACAGACTGGCATAAAGGACCAGCCTGGGGGCAGAGTTGGGGGTATAGGGACCTCATGCTACCCACCCCAACTCTGCCCCCATGTCGGCTTCATGCCATGCACCCCACCGTACGCTTCACCAAAGGAAAAGCTGCCGCAGTGGCAACAAGGGGCCTTTGCAGACTGCTAGAAATAGTGCAAATTGAGTCCACTTTAAGGGTTAGGGTTAGGGTTAAGGTTAGGGAATCATGGGAACTGTATTTTATTGTGGCACCAGAGCTCTCTGACAGAGAAGGCTCAATCTCTCAGGAAAAAAAAAATCCCATGTTTCCCTAGCACTAACCCTAACCCTTAAAGTGGACTCAATTTGCACTATTTCTGGCAGTCTGCAAAGGCCCAAGGGACACTCTTTCTGCAGCTTCTTTTTGCACCATGGAACTTCCAGGTTGGGGTGTGTGGCGTGCAGCTGCGGCGTCCCCAAACCAGCGTTTCCAGGGGTGACGCGGAGCTGCCTATCAGGGACAGTCTGTCGAGCCCCATATTTAGCCTTTGCTGTCAGAGCTCAGGTGCCACAAAAAAATGACAACTCCCAGAATGCACAAGCCTGCATTTTGATAAGATGTTATTGTCGCTGCTGCTGTTCTCAGTTAAGATGGTATGGAGGGATGTTCGTACAGGCAGAGACCACTCCTTCTGACTGGGAGGCAGTCGTAAAGTCCAGGAAATAAAATGTAAACTCAATTAGCAACACAAATCCAGTAGATACTTCGAGATGTAGGTAGCAACAAAAAACAGCAATGTGAAGCTTCTCTGCATGTCCCCTTCCACCACCACTTCCTGAGCTGGATGGGACTCCTTGGGACCACCTTTTATCTAAAACTTGCTTGCCACCACCCAATAATAAACACATTACACCTTAGAAACGCATTGGGACATGGCTGGGGAATCCCACTGGTATTTGCCAACCCAGTGAAGATCTAGCCAAGCTACGGCATGTGAAAAAAAGTGCAAGACAGGTAGAGTACTTTAAACAAAAGCTTTATTCTAACTAAAGGAGTTCAGTTCTAGCACAAAAGGATATCACTACATGCAAGACCAACTTGTCCCACAGGCACAGATAGAAAGGAGCAAGTTGCAAAGTAAAAACATTTCAGCCAAACTAGAGAAATAAATCAAAACCCTGATGCCATTGACAGGTACACATTCCTGATCTTAAAAGATTATCGTATCATGATTAAAAGCGTCATCCCTGAGCCGGCTTAAAATTAGAAGCGGGCAGCGTCCTGATTGCATCAGACACATTTAGCCGCCAAAATTCCTGCCCGCGTGCAGCCCGGGTCCATCGCTGCTCAGAGGCGTGCTCCGGCAGCCATTTTTTCGAACCAGAAAACTCCCGTCTTAGAAAAGAGGCACAAAGAGCGCCCCTTGGAGCGGCGATGGAGCCGGGCTGCACCTGGGTGGTGATTTTGGCAGATAAATGTGTCTGATACTATCAGGATGCTGCCCGCTTCTAATTTTAAGCTGGCTCAAGTAAGACGCTTTTAATCATGATGCGATAATCTTACTCGCAGATCAGATGGGATTTCTGGATAGCTGGAGCCTGGACTCCAGGTGTGTCCTCAGCTTATGTCAGATGCACAAAATGAGTGTGAAGTGCATGAGTAGTTTGCACTCAATAAACACAGCAAGGGAGAGGAGCCAGTAGGTTCAGGCAAAAGCTAACTGCTGCAGCCTCTTTCAGCTTGTCTCTTCTTCCTCATTAATAACTTTTGCCGTCTTGACCACACCCTGATGCTGCTTGGCCAAAAGTATCCCAGTTTTCACCTGTAAAATGTTGGAGAGTATATGATTAGAGGGACCAAGGATATGACTCAGTCAAAGGCAGTTCTCTGTATTCCTACTCTGGAACCAACATTAATTGTATCTCCAGCATCTGAAACATCTCACCACATGCGTCTTGGTGCTATCAGCAGGACATTCATTGGGTGGCTCATCACCCACTCCCCCCCCCAAAAAAAACCCAGGTTCGGCTTATCAGGTAGGACTGGAAAAGTTGAAGCCAAGCCTGGCTGTTCCACCTCAATTGATTTACGCTCACTACCCTGATACAATGTGCTCCGCTAATGTAAAGATTCAGGTTTTCTCCCTCCAAGCTTGCTACATAACTTTGTTGTCATATGTCTTCAAATCAATTCTGATTTATGGCAACCCTAGCCCAAGTTTTTCTTGGTAAGATTTCTTCAAAGCAATGGTGTTACTAGGGTTGGTGTCACCCGGTGCAGTAACTCATGGTGTCATCCCCATTGACCTCCTCCCATACCACACCATACAGCATCCTTAGTAAGCTTTTTTGTACTAATGTTACTCATAAATCGTAATTCCCATAGATCACTGAATGCAATGGAAATTGAGACATAAACTAAAATTATACCTTAAAATTACAACACCGTACACACAGGCTAAATGTATTTACACATACATGGTTTCATGAGGTTGAAGTGAACATTTGGTAAGAGGGGATGCTTTTAAAGGAAATTTCAAAAGAATACAAATTTTAAGGTTTTTTAAAAATAATAATTTTAAATTAAAAAAAAACATTTTGACATTTGAAATTTTAATTTTTAAACCACCTAGGGCCTTTCCTTTCTCCTACCACTGAGCCTCACCCTACTCACACCATCTCTTCAGCCTATTAAAGGGTCACAGGTGAATGCCACCACCTTGAGTCTCTATATTGGGAGAAAGGCGGGATATAAGATGATGCTGATGATGGTGAGTAGTAGTAGTAGTAGTAATTTCTGCCAAAACGCAGATCTTTAGGGACCAGTGTTGTCATCTCCCTGCCCCCCTTAAGGTTGTCACCTGGTATGGCCCACACTCCACACCCCCTTAGTGACACTATTGCCATTGTCTTCATCTCAAGCTGCCTTTGTCTTCATCTTTCTTCCTGCATACCCTCCCATATTTCATAGAATCATGGAGCTGGAAGAGACGACAAGGGTCATCCAGTCCAACCCCCTGCCATGCAGGAACTCACAATCAAAGCACCCCCGACAAATGGCCATCCAGACTCTGTTTAAAGGCCTCCAAAGAAGGAGACATCACCAATCTCTGTGGCAGTGTATTTGAACAGCTCTTACTGTCAGGAAGTTCCTCCTAATGTTTCGGTGGAATCTCTTTTCCTGTAGTCTGAATCCATTGCTCCATGTCCTGGGCTCTAGAGTAGCAGTTTGCTCCATCCTCTATATGACATCCCTTCAAATATCCATCCAGCCTCTGTCTAATTTTACATATAAAAACTGGGACCCATGTGGCCAAACAACCTCAGGGTGTGGCTGAGTTGGTAAAAGTTATTAATGAGGAAGAACACACAACGTACGAGATGCTGCAGCCGTTTGCTTTTGCTTGAGCTGATTTTGCTTGAGCTGCGTTGAATCCCATTTTGGAAGAAAAGTGGAATATAAATCTAATAAATAAATAGATAAATGGGGAAGGTCAAGATTTCATCTGTTCATCTCCTTCTTGCTGAGATGATTGAGTACTATGTCTGCATTCTGAACTCAGTTTGTGTTCATTGAAGTAAGCCAAGGACAAAGGAGGAAAGTGGGAGGAGAGGAGAGAAACTGGGGCATTTTAAAAGCAACTGAAAAAGTGGGATAACAGAGGATTGATCAGACTATCTCTGCCAAAGGAAGACAGTGGGAGGGTTTGTAATTCAGTGATTCCCAATAAAATGGGAACAGAATTGAAAAAGAAATGGCTCAATACATTAAGGAAGGCAAGCACATAGAGAATCTAGACAATGGTAGGAACACTATACTCCGGAAATACCCTTTTTATGTATTTTTAAATTGCTGTACTTACCTATCCCATTAATTTATTTATTGGATTTATATCCCACCTTTCTCCCAAAATGGGATTCAAGGAGGCTTACTATAATTTTAAAATGTCACAACTAAAACATTAGTTTTGTTGTTGCTGTGTGCCTTCAAGGTGTTTCCAATGTATGGAGACCATAAGGTGAACTCGTCATACGGTTTTCTTGCCAAGATTTGTTCAGGGGAGGTTTGCCATTGCCTTCCCCTGAGGCTGAGAGCATGTGACTTGCTCAAGGTCACCCAGTGGGTTTCATGGCCAAATGGGGAATTACTTAAACAATTAATTAATTAATTAATTTCACAAAAGTTTAAAAAGTATTAAGTAATACATGTATTAAAATGTAACAGTTAAAAACACAACTTTTCAATCAAAAAACCTAAAAGCATTAAAAACAGCACATGAATTAAACACTCACACAATGTAAGTAAAATTCACACTTCAAAAATTCAAACATCTCCAACTAGTGTACACAAGTGCGCAACAAGTGTACTCCACATCCTAACCTCACAATTACAACCCTATGATGTAGGGAAGGTAAAGTTGAAAAAGAACTACCAGCTCAGCACTATACAATGATTTTAATGGCTCAGTGAGTAGTTGAACCTGATTTTCTCAAGTTCCATTCTAATATTTTAACCACTGTAGTACTCTGGTTCTCATCTTTCCGGTAAAGCTTGGAGAGTTAGACATCCCAGGACTGTTTCCTTCCTAAAATAGCTGTTCACACTCTCATATTAGCTCTGCACCTTGTTCCTCTTGTCTTGCTAGTTCTTGGCTCCCTTACTCTGATGTTTTATTGCCCTTCCTTCTGTTGACTCCTGTTCCTAGTTTAGACAGACATATTTGTGCCTCTGCATTGGAGCTGCTCTAGAGTTCACAGAGAGCTTCCTTGTATTGCCGTGAAGCATTGGGACTGCAGGTTGGATCCTTTCTCTCTCCCACTGAGAATGGTACTTTGATTTGGTACCTTTTGTACTTAGAAAACTATAACGCACACTTTGCTAAAAGCAGCCATTGAGCAGGATCCAAAATGAATATCAGAATCGGGTGCCATAACCAGCGACCAAGCCCCAAGCCAATGCTAAGAATGACTACCATTGACCATGCGAAGTCCTGGTCTTATGCAGACAAGCCGGTTGTCAAGTGGCAAGAAAAGTCATCTTGGGGTGTATCAGCACTGCAGATATAATTTGATTTGACATCACTTTAACTGCCATGGCTCAATGCTATAGAATTCTGGGGATTGTACATGCCCCAGAATTCCATAGCATTGAGCAGTTCAAGAGGTATCCAACCAGATTATTTCTACAGTGCAGAAATACTTATTTACCCTTATTTACAGATCTCCTTTTAGGGTATATCTTTGGCATGATTTTCAATAAAAGTGAAACTTATATAATTAACCCAACTGTGAACTGTAATTTCACCCCAAGCCTCATTATTAACTGTGAAGTTGTAGGTTTTCAACTGTGAAGTTGTAGGTTTTCATGGCCGGCATCCATAGTTTTTTGATGGTTTTTCGGGCTGTGTGGCCATGTTCTAGAAGAGTTTCTTTCTGACGTTTTGCCAGCATCTGTGGCTGGCCAGCCACAGTTGCTGGTGAAACGTCAGAAAGAAACTCTTCTGGAACATGGCCACACAGCCCGAAAAACCCACAAAAAAACTACTCATTATTAATTGCTCATCCTTCCTTTCATGTTTGCATTATCTTTCTTTTATCTCATTAATTACAAAAAGCTTCTCTGCCAAAAAAATGACTGTGAGGCTGTATAGACTGGCACTAAGCGCTGGCTTGGGGTGGCATGGAGGTGTGGCGTTTGGATGACGCACCCCCCAACGCCACCCCCAAGCCGGTGTCATGCTGCCATCTGACCACATGGTGGGCAGCGTTATGGCTCTCCTTTGGCACAACATTTATATGCCACATGCCAAAAAGAGCGTAGGAAAGTGCCATCACGGCAGCAAGGGCACCCTTTTTCTGGGCCAAAAATCCGACATTCAAAAGGGTAGCGCGGAGCTGCTCCTTCGAGGTGGTCTGCTTCGCCTCTATGTCTACCTAATTAGTGTTGTACCTGCTCTATGATGCTTGCATAGAATTCAAAGATAACCTCCTTTTTCATCCAGAAAAAAAGCCCTGGAGCTTAAAACTTTTACAGGGGATGTGAGTGTGGCATGTATTTCGAAAACCATTTCTGTCTTTTATTTTGTGGGGCCTTATCCAAAGTCCAAACTCTTAACTTGTTTTCACTAGCTTTACACATATCTGTTGATTGTGGATTGGCAGGTTGGCAGTTCGAGGCCGGGGTGCTGCATGATGGGGTGAGCTGCTGCCACTTGTCTCAGCTTCTGCCAGCCTAGCAGTTCAAAAGCATGAAAATGCAAGTAAATAAATAGGTACCACTTTGTTGGGAAGGTAAACAGCGTTCTGTGCAATCATGCTAGCCATATGATCACAGAGTAGTCTGTGACAACGCTGGCTCTTTGGCTTAGTAATGGAGATGAGCATTGCACCCTATGGTCGGACACGACTTGACATCCTTGTCAATGGGGAATATCTTTACCTTTACCTTACACATATACATATACATATACATATACATATACATATACATATACATATACATATACATATACTTACATATATCTATATATATGTTTTGTGTGTTGAATCCAAATTGTCAGTCCTGTGAACTGGCACATGTTCCAAATACATGGATACAGGAAATTTAAAAAAAATGCTTGCAATATAGTATTTGGGACTAGCAAGTTGTCCAAATACATGGGTGCTTCTGAAGAATTACAGACATACCTCTGACTGCTTAGCTCCTTTTAAATCAGGCTGTTGAATTCACCGAACTCATTTTTCCTCTTCATTCTCTATCTAGCTGTACAATTTTTAGCAGCATTGGCAGTGGGAAGATGGTGAAAGAAAGGTAGAGAAACATAGCCTTTGGGTGTAGATTGGCAGCCGTGTGTCTGTAACAAACAAAGATAGAGCTCTGAATGAGTCTGATTTGGCTCTAGCCTGTTCGACTATAGCCATGTGTACCCATTTACAATAAACAAGGTGTGCAGCTACCTGCAAAATCCTTTACTAAATATGCATCAACAGCAAAACAGAGATAAAAGGGAAGCAAAGATAAACCTCACCAGCTCTTTCCCAGCATGTTAAAATAATATTAATAACAATTTTGTTGTTGTTGTTATTGTTATTTCTTACCTGCCTTTCCCCATGAACCAAGGCAGGGAACAACAACAACAATTAACAAATTAAGACATCAGTTAAAACACAAATCAAATTAATTTTTTTAAAAAATATAGATCTATAAGTTTTGCAAAGCTGGTGAAAGAAAAAGTTTTCCCTGGATGCATTTTGGTTTATTTATACAAGGCTTACCTGACCTGGTTGTATCATTTCACATGCACATCAACACTTTGAAGTATGAATAAAATGTTTGCTGAAACATCTTGAACTGCTCTTCTTTTCTGAGGTGTAGGAG
>JAIPUX010001232.1:168487575-168504028 GCA_020142125.1 Phrynosoma platyrhinos | reverse complement strand
GTGTGTGTGTGTGTGTGTGATTTTCTGTTTTATGGCAGTACAGTTGCAGGATAAAGGGAAATCTGGAAGAATGTAGCCAAATTGACTGACAGATCTGATTCCCTCCCTTCACCAGTAACAGGGAAGCTACCATGATAGGCTCTTCAAGCTTGTGTAAAAGGGAGAGACAACATGGCGGCCTCGCAGTGACTGTGCAGCAGTAGCAGCCATGCTTTGCCATGCTGTCCTGGTTTTCCCAGGTAGCATGCTTTGATCTTAGTTTGCTGTCTGTTGGAAATACTTGGTAATGAATAATAAACAGAGGTTTTCAAGTTATGCCCAAATTAAAGGATCAAAATAAGGGTTTGTAAACAAAGATGGCTTTATCACGTCACCAGCTGTGCTAGCTTGGATAGATGGAACCTAGAAGTATTTTTGTTTGTTTGTTAATGAAGGAGGTTTTTTTTGCTGTTTGCCCCTGTACTGTTTTCTGGGAAAGATGTTTGTAAGGCAAGGATGATTATTATATTCCTAGAACCCATGAGTAATAGAATAATGACAGATTAGAAGGGTGTGTGTGCATGTGTGCGAGTGTGTCTGTGAGTCTCCTCAGTAGAACAGCTTACTCATTAAAACAGGGAAAGAAATGTTCCATTCTGTCTGTTGCAGCAGCTTTTACTATCCCAACATGGCGCCAGAGATAGATATGGTGCAAAAAGAAAGAGCAGACTCCAGATCTAGTCAGGGTTTTATGTCAGAAAACCCAGGCATTGTGTTTGGTGGCCACATGCAGTTTAGGTTTAGCTATGCCTTTTTGCCCAAGGACTTCTGAATCCTTTTATCATTTAAATAGCGGAAGGCTAACATAAGTCTAATGTAGTGAAATATCTCCGCTCTCTTTCCCTTTCTCCTTCCCCCACTTCTCTGTTTCCTTTAGGTTGTTGGGTTTTTTTATTTTACAAATTTAATCTGGGGGGTTTAAATGATAATAAAATTTAAAGCAGGGATCGGGAAAGGCTTCTTATAGTGTAGATTGAGTTACTACAATATATTCTCCAGACACTTTCCACACTTAGTTTTTGTATATTTTCTCTCTGTTAGTGACTGGAAATACATAACTGATCATACATTCCAGTATTGTTGTTTGGGTTGGGGTGGTTACCTAGTTATCCCCTTAAGTGTATTTAAAGACATCTAAAATCTGTACCTCTAATTAGATTTGCTTAGTTGTCATTAGTGACCAGGATGAAACAAGAGATTTGAGTTCTCTGAAAACCACTTTTCAAAGTTGTGTCTGGAGACAAGTTTATATTTAGTGTAAAGCAAAGTGGTTTGATTACATTTTTAATAAATGATTTTGAAATGTGTGACTGGTATTCAAAAATGTAAATAAAATGTATGAAATATGTATTTGTCTTTTTATTTACGGGGTGTAGTGCAGAATCTGTTTATAAAGTGTTAAAATTATTCTGTGGCCTGGGTTTACAACAAAGAACGTGTGAGGAAGGCTGAAAACTGGAAGCTTAACAGAAAAACACAGCCCCCTACATTTTCAACACTCATTCGTGTGACCTTTGGAGGAGAACAAGAAGCATTCTATTGGGAACTCTGAATATGGTTTTCCTGCAGATGAACTTGAAATTAATTCACCTTCAGTTTGCTAGAGCTTTGTGTTGCCCTCCCCATTTCCACAACTGCCTGATAATCTAAACTTGGGTTTGCCTCAGCCTTTAGGTGACTTTCCATTATATCCCAATGCGTTTCTTTTCAAACCCATGGGGTAGTTTGATAACTTAAGTGCTACAGTCCTGAGTTCTCATTCACAGATGTGGCTTGCTTCTTTATTCCTAAAAGGAGACCTAGTGATAGTCTGCTTCCCTGTATCATAGCTTCACACACAGTTCCATCAGTGTATTAAGGCTTTTATAATCCATAAAATAACAGCTTTGCTGTCAGAAAAAATATATATATATTGCATGCTTTGGGAGCAAGATCTTGAAAAACAGCTACATCTTGGACTGCCTGATCTTTTTAGAACTTGTGCACAAAACAGTTCCAAATATCTTTAATTCTTCCCAAATCTTATTGTAATTAGTAAAACTGAATCCTGACAGTTGTGTACTGTTACATTGTGATTAGTCAAATTACTCTAATTTCCATCTCTGTGGTAGTTAATAACCTTATCTACCTGCCATATATGCCATGCCTGCTCTCTTTTTTGTTTTATGTGAAGGCATACTTCCCTTTGCTCTTCATTTTTCTTTATATGAAATTTGATAAAGTCCCCACCTGGTTGAAGACTTGTTGATATAATTGCCATCTAAAGCAAATTTCAGATAGTGGTAGTCTAATTAAATGGTTTGAATGTGCTGTGCACAAAAGACAACTCCAGACCACATATTAAGGGTAAAGATGTTTCAGGTTTATCCACATTTAAAAACCAGTAACAATAAAAACAAAGATGGGTTACCAGTCCACCTGCAAATTTCTTCACAACTTGAGCAGCTCACCTTCACTGGGTATTTGAATTTGACAGTGATTTCCAGCCCTAGTAGAGTTGCCAGATGTGAAACTTCATATAAATACTAGATTTTTGGAATCATTGGGTAGTAAATGGGAATCATATTACTCCTATGCCAAAGGAGGATAATTAATAAGCCCTGTATGATAGAACCATTTAATTACCCTTCTGAAGAGGTCTCTATGCATTCTGATGTTTTTGGAAGCTTCCTGCCCCTTACTGATACCGATGAGATAATGCTCATTTTGAACAAAACTGGGAAGACTTCCACTTTCCTTGGAAGTTAAGCCTCATCAACACAGAGTATGCACTGCATGAACTGGAGCACATCTTTTATATGGAGAAAACTGTCCAGCTTGCTCCTTGGGCATTGAGGAGTGTCCAGACCTGGAAGACTGTCTTCTGTGCCAGTCTTTGGCTTCAGTTACAAGCCTTTCTATTCACCACCATAACTCCATTTTGGATGCATACTTTTTTTTATTTTTGCTTCCAGTTGTATGGTTTTGACAGCCTGGGAATTGGACGGAGTTGGTGACACTTTCATAGCATTTGTTGGATTGCAGCGAAGTAACATTATGCCAAACATGGCTTGCTCAACAACACTGATGGTCATCTTTCCATCCACTGAGAGTTTTCCCTTCCATTTATGAGACTTAAAAATCTTTAAATTGGTTCATGCCCCATCTTAGAGAGGTTGCAACAGATTGGCATGTGTGCCTTGTAAATCTGTTCTGATCCTACGGTATATAACATGGCTCTGTTGGATACTCCTAACAGTAATTTTGTATCTTGAGTCTGCTTGGAATATATTTTCACAATTTAATAGATAATACCTTGGTTTTGTTGGGTATTTTTGGAGTTGAACTAGTGAGCTTCTCAAATTCTGTGAAGTATCCTTTTTTAAAAAAATAACTATTACAAAATAGAGGTATGGTAATTTGGGGAATGATAACTCAATTAAAAAAAATCAATATGTTTTTGTTATAACTAAATCTCTTAGTTTTCTTCTTATTACTCCAGGCTCCTTCTAATGAGAAACTTCCTGTTATGTACCTTATGGATTCCATTGTCAAGAATGTTGGAAGAGAGTATCTTGCTGCATTTACTAAAAACTTAGTTGCAACATTTGTTAATGTGTTTGAAAAGGTATATATAGATGTGCTTTCATAAATGTTTTCAGATTTGCTGTTGCATAAACAAGCACTTGACACTAAGTCTTATTTTTTGGGGGGGTGTGCAAAATGTAAAGAATGCATATGAACCTTTTATGTCTCACTTTTAAAAATCCATTCTCGTTGATATTCAGATAATGATACAAAACCATGTATTGATACGTGATGTAAAATCTAAAAGGCATATCCAAAACTAGGAAGATATGCATTGAAAAGCTGAATGAACAGCAGTTCTGCTTTAATTTTGTTGCTTACAGCAGATTTAGTTCTCTGTGACATCAGTAAAAGTAAAAGCTTACCAAACTTTCCCTGTGCTAGTTTTTTAAAATCTTGCAGAGGAATTGATCATCAAGTGTATTTGCATGCTCTTCTGTATTTTATACAGCAAACCTTTCAGTAATTTATGATAGAGGAATATGCAAACACTTGTTATTTAAATGGAACCTGTTAAAATTTGTAAACTACTTTTGCTGATCTTTACATATAATCTTTTCCCCATCCCCATTAGATTTGTGTTGAAGAAAATGAACAGGAATCAGTTTACTTTGGGTGCCCAAATGGTTTTGAAAAGAGGCTGGAATGGTTTAGTTACTCAAGACAGTAGAACTCATGTACATCCTTATTTTAGTATTCATAGGGACCTTGTAGCACCTTTCTTAATAACTGAGCAAAAAAACTTTTCAATACTGATATTCCAGATGAACACACCTCTCTCCTTGAATCCTTTTTTTTTGTTTGTTTAATCATTAATAATTTGTGGGTTGGTTCCTAACTTAATCATGTTTATACTAATAAACTCACTGAAATCAGTGGAACTTGTCTTAAGTAAGGTTTTAACTTAAGTTATACTTACTTCATTGTGTTTGCTCTAGGGATGATTATAAGTCTTGATTCAGTAATTTGTGAGACACACCTTGCAGCTGAGATTTAAAATCCAAACAGTTTTATCCTCTTAGATTGATTCCACATACATATTTTGAGTGACTCTATAAAACAAGGTGGTGGAAAGAAATTAAGACATTCAACACATGACTACTGTGCAACAGGGCATAGCCTGGCTATGCATACTTATATAAGTGCTTGATTTAAGTTGGATAATGCAGCATGAATGCAATAGTTTCTGTTTTATTCAGCATATGCCTCCTTGAGAGAAATGCCATGTGTAATAAAAAAATGAAGTTATGAAAACTCAGTCTTGTTTTGTGAGTTGCGTTGAGGGTTTAGTTGGGAACATTTAGTAGAATACGAGTTTTAAAAATAAAATGGGATAAAGTATAATTCAAGTGGAAGGTATAGATATTATATGTTCTGATACTTATACAAGCCACAGTATTTCAACTGTGTGAACTTAAGTTCTCTTGAGATCAGCGGAACTACTGTATACACATATGAACAAGGTATAGCCAGATGAAACAGTTTATGTGATCTTGATGTGTAGAAAGAAGCATAATACATGTGTTATATTAACATAACAAGCCATAGAATTGTTCTGTTGTTCTTAGGTGGATGAAAATACTAGGAAAAGTTTATTTAAATTGCGTTCCACGTGGGATGAAATTTTCCCTTTGAAGAAACTATATGCTCTTGATGTCCGAGTGAATTCAGTAGACCCTGCTTGGCCAATTAAGCCATTACCCCCTAATGTGAATACTTCTAGCATCCATGTGAATCCTAAGTTTTTAAATAAATCGGTAAGTTTTTATTACTACTGTGTACTGATTTAAAGTGGGGTTATCTCATTTTATGTCAGACACTGGGACTTGGTGCATTTTGAGGTACTATTATATCATAAATGCGGTAAAATTCATTCCTGGCTGTCCTGTTACTTTACTGAGGTAAAAGTCAATTACTGTTTATTAGTTGCATGAAATGTCTGAAATTACACTAATCATAGTCTTATATGCAAGTAAAATATTTAAATAAAATAGTAAAACTAATTAATCACTAGTTACTTCTTCCTCATTTAAAAATAATGTTCTTTACTGTTTCTTTGGTAGCCTGAGGAATCTCCTGTACCTAGTTCTACAGTCTGTTCTTCTCCAGTATCCTGTTCTGCTGTGTCCTCTACTCCAATTGTTCCTGAAATACAAAAGAATTTGACTCAAGAACAATTAATAAGGCAGCAGCTACTGGCAAAACAAAAGCAATTGTTAGAACTTCAACAGAAAAAATTAGAACTGGAGCTAGAGCAGACAAAAGCACAACTGGTGAGTAGGATAGATACTCTGGTGAATAGGACTGGTGAGTAGGATAGTTGCTCTGGCCTTTCAGAATGAATTCTTTTTCATTCTGACAAAAAATGAACAAGGTATGTGTTTTGTGCCAGCAGAGTAATTTAGTTGAGTAGTTGGACTAGCAAATTCTTTGTAGCCTATAATTTTCTTTCATTAGATTAATCCATGTGGGACCAACTGCAGTTAAGATACACATTGCCTTCATATCCTCTGCGTGTTTTTGGGGACAGATGTTCTTCTGTGATGCTTTGACCTGTTCTCAAATTGCACTCATGTTATTAGTTGGTGGAGCTGGCTTTTCAGCCTCTGTTATACATGGCCTCTAAATTACACTTGATATTATGGCAAGTTCTGCACTCACAGATGGGATTTACTACAGCTCAGTGCTTGAACTGGGACCATTAAACTGGAATTAAAGTTGTAATTAAAGGTAGGAGTGTGTGATAGAGTACAAAGATCATGAGAAAAACTCAATAGAGTATTGATCATAGGTTTATCAGGCCATTTTTTTATTAACTCAGATCCTTTTATTAAGCATCTTGAGGTATTCTCTTCGTGAATCTTAAGCATTTATATGTTGTCAGTTATAAGTTTGGAATTTTTCTTTGGCATTTGTTCTAAATGAGACTGATTTGTCCAGTCTGTTTAAATGTTTTCAGGGAGTAGCCATACTGTATTTTGCTGCAGAAATTTCATTTATTTCATTTCATTCAAGCATAGTTTGTTAGAAAAGTAGATTTTCAAAAAGGAGCAGATTGCAGAGTTTCCCAACAGCTAGATGTTGGAAATGCTTCAGACATTTCGATAAGCCCAGCAGATATTGCAGAGAAATTCTGAAACAGAGTCTAATGGAAAAAGTCTGCTGTTTTATATACATTTAATTGTACAATCTTTTTTGTTAATGCATGTACTTATTACAAATGATTGGAGGTCCAGAATTAGTTCATATATAAATGAAAGAAATTTTATTACCCTGTAAATTTAAACATTTTTATTGTTTTTATTCTAAATATTAACATTTTCTTTCTCCATACTTTAGGCTGTTTCTCTTAGTGTTCAGCAAGGTGGGTCCAGCCTGGGTCAAACATCCACAAAACAAAATGTTCCACAGCCATCTCATATGCCAGTTAAAACTCCCCATCAAGTTTGTCTGCAACCTGAGAAAAACCGTCTGTCTCCACTCCATGATATCAAAACACCAAACAGAGATCCTCGTCTTAATAGAACAAGTCAACATTCTTCTCATTCTAAAGATCAAAGTCACAGGAAAGATTTTGCAATTAATCTAGTCAATCAGACTGATCCAAAGACTTCAAAAACTTTACAGACTGAAAAACAAAATACATCAAAGCATGAAAAGCAAAAACAGAGTGAGAAATTGCAGAAAAAAGAGTTTGATCAGTTTGATGCAAAATCAAAATCACCATCTCCCTTGCAAAACAAGCTACTTCATAGTAAAGATACCAGAAACCAAGAATGTGAGAGTAATAGAGTATCTGAAATAAGCAAAAGAGATCCTAGATTGAAGAAACATCTCGAGAAGCCAGATGGTAAAGATGATGATGCAAAAGAAAAGAGAAGAAGTGTTGAGAGAAAAGACAAAGAAGAACATAGATCAGTTGGTAGTAGAAATAAAATAATCAATGGAATTGTACAAAAGCAGGATCTTAATACTGAAGAGGTAGAGAAACAGGCTGGAAAACCAGGAAGGTCAAGTAATAGGAAAAGGTCCCGATCTCCAAGGTCTCGGTCACCATCTTCCCATTCTCCAAAACGAAGAGATAGAAGGTCTCCCAAAAGAAGGCTCAGAAGTCTCTCTCCTGGATCAAAAATTGGGAAGCCTCGCCAATCAGGGCTAAAGCAGTCTCATGCAGAAGGCTTTGGGCCAGGCTTACGGGATGAAAGAGCCTCTAATAAAAGGAGCCTTAAGCAGGAAGTCAGAGATTCAAGGAGGCCGAAGAAAGTTCATGAAGACAGACCACAGGAGGGAGGGAACCAGCATTCTTCCAAAGTAACATCTGAACCCAAAGAAAATGTGGAGAACTGGCAAGGTTCCAAGTCAAGCAAAAGATGGAAGTCTGGTTGGGAAGAAAATAAAAAGTAAGTTGGTATTGTGTGACCTATAGTCAGTCATCTAGATTTGGTGGAGATTTGGGATTATTGCCAAAGGACAGAACAGAAACACACTTTTAATAAATAGTTTTAGAGTTTTTAAATTTTCAAGTTTTTTTAAAAAGAAAAAAAACATACTATGTGTAGGGAAACTGTAAAGTTAAAAGTATTTTCTCTGTTGATTTCAGCCCTCAACTTAATGAAGAACACCAAGGTGTTAGTAAATCACCACATCAGAGACACAGGGAAACTTGGGCATCTAGTAAAGGAATCCCTTCACCTCGCACACCAAAGCAGCAACATCGATTAAGTGTTGATGCCAATTTGCAGATTCCCAAAGAACTGACCTTGGCAAATAAGAGAGAGCTTCTGAAGAAGGTAATATATTAAGTTTGTGTCACAAGGAAGTATGTATGCTGTTCACAATCAATATACACAGTGGTGGGGCCCAGTATGTTTAGGGATGATTTCCTTCTAGTACACCTGCACCCCAACCCCTGTGACTTGAGAAGTGTTCCAGAAAGCTGGAATACCTCCTGGAGTCTTGATGGCTTTTGTGGGTGCAGACAGAGGATAAGGGAAAGAATTTCCATGACATGCCACAGTCTCATTAGCTGCAGTCTGTAGTTCTTTCCCTGAACAGCTTTCCAAATTAACTTTTAAAATGTTGTTTTGTCCTAGGCAAATGAACGCCTGTCATCTGGAGAGATAACACAAGATGACTTCCTGGTTCTATGTCACAAGATTAATCAGCTGTTCCAGTATCAAGAAGGAAAGCACAGATGCAATGTGTGGGATAGCCCATCAGGTGAAAAGGGAATTTCAAAAAAGAAGCCCCTGTTGTCTGAAACTGATTTAATATATCACGAGCATAAGGCTAAACTAAAAAGAACACAAGTTCAACATTCGTTTCCAAGACTCAACATGATAGATGCGGAAGACATGTTAGACTATCACTTAAAGGATACATTTCTTTCTGGAATGGACTCTGAACAAACAAAAACCAAATGTGGAAGTCAGTTTGGAGAAAGATCAAGGCGACATTCCCCTGTTGGAAGTAATAGACCCTACTCAGAAAATTCACCACATGATGGCCGAAGAAGACATGATGAGCCAAACTCTTCAAAAGGTACAGGGAGTTTTGAGGCAAATACTTCATGTTATAAGAGAAAATCAGTAGGCTTTCAGTCTGTTTCTGACCAATTTCCTTACCAATCAGATCAGTTTGAGAATGTGCTTTATGTAGTGGTATCAGCCTCTTTTATATAGTAGAATTAGAAATTTTAAAGTATGTTTTAAACTATGACTGTCTAATTGTATTTGGGGATGGGGGTTGCTGGGAAACAGGAATGTATGTTTTAGCATGTAAGCAGCCCTGGTTGTGTTACACAGAGAGGAGAGATGATGATGATGATTGTTATTGTTATGTAAACTTCATTTTTTCCTGGTCTGTAACAGTGCTGTTTTTTATTTATTTTTTAAGGTATTCGTGAGGAGCAAAGGCCTCCATTCAGTGAACATTTCAAGAGATCACGATACGAAGATACGGAGAAACAGTTTACTGAAAATTCTGGATCACGATTTGGGGTTATTGATGGAAAGCAAAGATTTAGTTCATTGATGGAGGAGAGGACTCACTTTGAAGGCTCCCCTAGACATCCTGGCACAAGAGCAGGAGGAGATGGACAACCAACCCACTTTGAAGGGCTGGTTAATGCAAATTCTAGAATTGAAGGACCACAAGCACAGACTAATTTAAGGTTTGAGGGTACTCTAGGCCAACCAGGATCAAAGTTTGATGGACCTCCAGGGCAGGCTGGAGGAAAAGGTTCTTTAATATTTGATGGGCCACCAGCACAGATGGGTGGTGGTCCCTTGAGGTTTGAAGGGCCTTCTGGGCAAGTAGTTGCAGGAACAGGAATAAGGTTTGAGGGTCCCATAGGACAGCCAGGGGGAGCATTGAGGTTTGACGGTCCCACAGGTCAGTCTTTAGGTGGCATAAGATTTGAAGGGCCCCATGGGCAACCCTCAGGAAGTATGAGGTTTGAGGGTCCTCATGGCCAGCCGGCTGCTGGGATGAGGTTTGAGGGCCCTCATGGCCAGTCTTCTGCTGGAATTAGGTTTGAGGGACCACATGACCAGCCTTCAGGTAGCATGAGGTTTGATGGCCAGCCATCAGGTGGAATGAGATTTGAAGGGGCACATGGCCAACTTTCAGGTGGATTAAGGTTTGAAGGGCCTCATGACCGTCCTATGGGACCTCATGGTGCCCCAGGTGGAGGAATGAGATTTGAAGGGCCCCATGGTCAGCCAGTAGGGCCTCATGGTCAAGCAGGGCCTGGCCTACTGTTTGAAGGGCCACACATGCAGCCAATGGGTCCTCTTGGCCAGCCAGGAGGTAATTTGAGGTTTGATTCACCACATGGGCAACCTATGGGTCCACATGGACAGCCAGCAAGTAGTTTAAGATTTGAAGGGCCTCTTGGTCAGTCTGTGGGGCCACATGGGCAGCCAGGGGTTGGACCGAGATTTGAGGGGCCTCTTGGTCAGTCTGTGGGGCCACATGGACAGCCAGGGATTGGTCCACGATTTGAAGGGCCTTCAGTCCTCTCTGGAGGTGGACTTAGGTTTGAAGGTCCTATTAATCAAACAGGCCCAAGATTTGATGGCTGTCAATCAAGATTTGATGGTCAGCCAGGCCAGCCATCACTTTTGCAAAGACTCGATGGATTACATGTACAACCTGGTCCAATGTTTGAAATGGGCCCTGCTCAGCAGACGCCACCTCGGTTTGATGGTCCACAGCCACAATTTGATACACCAATACCTCAACGTTTTGAAGATCCTCAGCACCAGCCTGCAACACGATTTGATATTGCTCTTGGGCACCAGGGTCAGAGAATTGAAAATGTGGCTAGTCATCCTGCTGCAAGACTCGAAGCTTCACCTTATGGACAAACTGGCCCTTACAGTGAACCTTCAAGCCAGCCTCCTTATAATGGGCCATCACAAGGAATGCCATTCCAGAGACCTGAGCAAATATTTGATAACTCTCAAGGACCAAACTTCAGTGGGCCACCTGTTCCTGGAGCACAAGCTTTTCCTAATACACTTAACCGGGCACCTGGACCTTTTTACGATGACAAGGGGCCTCAATTTGGAAACTTTAATAGTATGACAGTGGGAAACGTTCAGCCACCACAACAGGTAAGGAGACGTACAAAATTTCTACTTGAATAAATACTGGTCAGATACTTGTTCTTTCTGTCAGTAGCAGCAATCTGCATTAATTGAAAAATCTGAAATCTATAGAAGTTTATGGCAGTAAGGTTGAAGCTAGATGTTTGATGCCATTAAGGTTAGTTTTTCTTTTTTGTGGTCTGCATTTAATCTGTAGTATGGAGAAAGATGGATAGATACAGATAGAGACTTCTCAATTTTGATTGTAAAAGAAAATAAAGCACCTGTATTGAAAATATCAGAGGAAATACCTTTGCTAGCAAAATTTATTTCTGTAGCAAGTGGTGATATTCAGCATATAGAACATTGCTTCTTTCTTTGCATAATTTACTTAGTTTCCATATGAAACTAAGGGCCTTTGCAGACTGCCAAAAATAGTGCAAATTGAGTCCACTTTTACTGCCCTGACTCAGTGCTAGGGAATCATGGGAACTGTAGTTTATTGTGGCATCAGCGCTCTCTGACAGAGAAGGCTCAATGTCTCAGAAAAAAAAAAATACAATTCCCATGATTTCCTAGCACTGAGCCAGGGCAGTTAAAGTGGACTCAATTTGCACTATTTCTAGCAGTCTGCAAAGGCCCTAAGATAGAATCAGTGAAAATGGTGCAGTGCTTTCATTCACTGAAGTAACAGCACCACTTTTATTCAGCATGGAAAAGAAAAATTAATGGTTGTCAAATTTTAGTTTGAAGCACTTTGTGAAAGGAAAGTTGATGCTACTATTTAGTTAGTGCCAATGTTGTTGCTTAGCTGAGACAGTTGGTATATTTGGCCCCAGGAAATGGTTAAGGTTTTAATATGTTGCCAGGGGTAGACAACCCAGGAGCTATTGGCCAACATGGGACTATTGGCCAACATGGCTGAGGCTTCTGGGAGCTGAAGTCCCTCGGCCCTTAAAGGGGAAAGGTTGCCTACCCCTGTGTTAGGCTTAATTTTATACTACATGTTTCTCCCATCCCCCACCTCTTTGGTGTTTGTTCCTGCTGTTTTTGTGACTGAATGCAAAATTGAACTCCGTTCATAGATTTAGAACAGTGGAATAATGGAATAGTCACTAAAACAGTACTTGTCTTTTCTCAGGTTCCTGTTATATCAGTTGCAACTGCTCAGCCTGTACCTTACAGTCAAGCTCAACCACTCTTACCAGTTCATGCACAAAATCCTGGGACCTTTGTCCAAAGTCAACTAGGTAAGTATTTAAATTTCTTTGTCCTTTTATTGAAATAATGTCAGAGGTCATCATACTCTCCAGATTTTTAGGCTTTGGCATTGTAAATGTGTGGTCAGCATGGTTAGGCACAACTCTTTGATATTTTTATCATACCTTATTTGACATATAAATTGTAGTTTGAGGACCAAGCTGTTTGAGGACCAAGCTGTCCTGCTTACATATGGTTCAGATACTAAAAGTCAGGCATGGAATTCAACTTCACAGTCCTTACCATATTCCAGAAAATAGTGGCACTGATTGAGACTTTTAGTTCTCAAATACTCCATAACACTACAAAATGAGGTTTGAATTCATTTGTGCTAAGACATAATTGCCGCCTGTTATAGGTAGAAAATGTCCAGATTTCTTCAGAGGATGTAGATTCAGAGGATGTTGAGTGTATCTCACATTGCTGTGAACTGTGGTGTCTGATAGTAGGAGAAGCAGTATATTACTAACTGAAGCAACTGTTTTTCAAGATGGTATGGCAGAGTCACCTGGGACCATGGGAGAGAGTCCTTTTCAGGAGTATGTGAAACTCAAGGCTGTGGGGCCTGATTTGCTTTTTAGTAGAACTTCAGTGTTCACCAGTGAGAACTAGGTCAAAATAATGCAGGAGACTGGGGGATAGCGGCAAGCCTACTGCACAATGGTTGGGGAAGGGCAATAGAAGAGCTAGGTATCTCTTGTTCTTCAGCTTACTTTGGGATAATCTGGATATACAAGTACAAACTACATCTGAGTTATTACAGATAAACTGTAATATTATTACAGAAATAGTATAGTTAAAAATAAAGCGTTTCACTGATGGGAATCAAAACAGTCCTGTGATGTTGATACAGGCGCCGGCCGTGGTGAGTCAATTGGGGTAGTGTGGGGCAAGGGGAGATACAGCATTAACAGGGTGGGTATGAAATACAAGGGAAGACGAGAACAATACTTGAAATCTATCCCATCTTCCTCTCACCCTGTTAGCCCAAGAGAACTGAGGGTCGTCCCAACTATACCACAGACCCTTACCTTGCTCCTTTACAATGCCAGGTCGGTGAGGAACAAATCTCATATAATCTATGATTTATTAGAAGAGGAGAACACTGACCTCTTGTCCTGAGTAGAGATTCCTCATCAGGACTATCAGATGTGCTGGCAGTCCCATGTTTTTAAGGGCGTTCCATAGCTTTTCATGGTCTATGCCAGGGGTAGGCAACCTTTCCCCTTTAAAGGCCAAGGGACTTCAGCTCCCAGAATCCAGGAGCTATTGGCCAACATAGTACTATTGGCCAACATGGCTGAGGCTTTTAAAGCCCTACATGGCTTGGGCCCGAGTTACTTGAAGGAACTCCTCTCTCCACATAATCCGCCCCACGCTCTCAGAACATCTAGGCAGAATTTATTAAATCATTATAAAACCAGGTTGAGTTCAACTTCCCAAAGATACTTCATGGCCACAGCCCCCAAGTTATGGAACAGCCTGCCAGAAGAGGTCCGTCTTATCACTACTTTAGATGCTTTTAAGAAGGCATTTAAGACGGAGCTCTTATCTTCTACAAATACAAATGTTTCCAAAATAATAGCAGCAACATTAGACTGAATTGGGGTAAAGGAATATTGCTATCCAGATAGAACACTGTGGGGAGAAATGGGGTCACAAAGAGCAGCTTGAAGCCGCTCCCACCCGAAACACCGTGGGAACACAGCAACCACACAATGCGGGACTCCGCCGTGGTTCCAAATTGGAGTGGAAAAGATCTCCTTTTCAGGCTGGGTTTGGGCGATCCAGGTGTAGCATCAGCGTGGCTTCCGCATGGTTTGGGGGCATGCGTCATCTCATTGCCATGTCACCAAGTCGTGCAGAAGCCAGTTTTTTCTGCCTGACTGTTTGGGTCAGGCCCTATATTTTAAAACAATCCAAGGATCTGCCGTTAAAGTACCACAAGTCCTAAGCTTGATTGAGCTCATGGAACTAATGCTGCCCTTTTTTGAAGGCTGGTCTTCAATATTTGAGATATGATTTCCAAAGGGGCAGCTAAGTTAGTCTGTTTTAGTCCAAAGGACAAAGAGTTTGGGGGGACCTTAAAGCCTAGCAGATTTATTAGGGCACAGGCTTGCATGGACTTAAAGTTATGATTAAGCAGGATGCCTCTGGATGGGTTTGTAATCCACCGAAGCATACACCATAATAAATTTCTGAGCATTCAAAGTCATGTAACACTTTGGTCATTTGACATAATGACTCTGAAGTAGAGAATGATACAGTGGGCCCTTGGTTTGGTTGGGGTTTGGTTATAGGATTCCCCCATAAATGTCAAAATTTTTGGATGCTCAAATCCCATTAAATACAATGTCATACTAAAATGGTGTTGCTTATATAAAATGGCAAAATCAAGGTTTGTTTTTTGGGATGTATATTTTTAAAATTATTTTCAAACCATGGATGATTGAATATTTGGATAAATAATCTGTAGATATGAGGCCTGACTGTAATTTAGATGGGAAGGGGATGAAAGTGAATGATAATCAAAATTGTACTGAGAAGATTAAGCATGGGAAAAAGGAATGTAATGTACTTCATTGCTTAACCATATAATCTTTAAGCTTTAACAGGTAGTAACTATTTACAATGAAGGCGGTAGTGCTGGATTTTCTAGGAAAAAAGACATCATAACTGTTGACATTGATCCATTTTTAGGGGCTGTCCCACTATCCTATCCTGATAATCATCTTGGTCAACTTGATGTGAACGAATTGTACTCAAAACTACTATCCACAGGAATCCTCAAAGTTTTACAGCCGGATTCAGCTTCAGCACGTAAATACCCTTTTATTGTTTGCATTAAATTGGTATGACATGAAACAATAGTGGTATCCTGTGTTTTTTACTCTGTGTATCTTGAACATCTTGAAGGAATTAATGAGCTTAAAAGTAACCATAGTTCAAAATTAGTTGTATAGAATATTTCCGATTCTTTTTTTGCTGAGTAGAATTTGACAGATTTCAAAATAAATCCTTCTGTATCTGAATATCTGAGTAGGAAAAGTTTATTATTTTTTGCTCTTTAAAGCTGAGTGTTAAATTTGGAAAAATCAGAAAATGTTTATCATGAGTATTTAAAACATCCATTTAAATTCAAAGTGACTAAATCAAGGATGTGATACGCTGTTGTAAATATGCTTGCTTCACGTTCTCAGTGACACAGTTTTTAGAACTCCCTCTTTGGCCCACTTCTTGACAGTATATTTCATCTTGTTTAGAAGTCAGTGAAGTTTCTACTCAACCAGCTCCAGAGGAGGAGGAAGAAGATCAAGACCAGAATGAGGATCAGGATGTCCCAGACCTAACTAACTTTGTGATAGAAGAACTAAAACAGTATGTATATGTATAGAATTAGGGTGTGGTAAGGGTAAGAAAATGTTTTATTTGTATAAAGTATTAAATACACAGTACACAGAATACAAAAGAAATGACAAAATGAAGGACACATGGAATGAAGAGCCATATGAAGATGAACCCCAAATCCTAAAAAGTGAGGTGGAAACAGTAATAAAAAAAAATAGTGAAAAACAAATTACCATGAACAGATGATATTGCAATTGAACTGTTGCAATCCACATTGACAGAATCAACTCTAGTGCTAACCAACATGTCAATGGATATGGAAAACAAAATGATGGCCAACAGATTGGAAGCGATCAATATACATCCCCATCCACAAAAAGGGAGACTGTAGCAATTATAGGACCATAGCACTGATCTCTCATGCATGCAAAATCATGCTCAAAATTCTGCACATAGACTCCAATCATACATGGAAAGAGAGATCCCAGAGGTCCAAGCAGGGTTCAGGAAAGGAAGATGCATGAGGGACCACATTGCAAACATACAGTGGCTAATGGAGCGCACCAGAGAATTCCAAAAGAAAATCAGCATGTGCTTATTATAGCAAAGTCTTTGACTGCATAGACCAGGGGTAGGCAACCTTTCCC
>JAIPUX010001232.1:168448378-168459588 GCA_020142125.1 Phrynosoma platyrhinos | reverse complement strand
ACAGTTCACCTGGGAACCACTCCTCCCTACCCAGGGTCTCACAGTACAAAAAGAGCTGTTTGGCATGGAACTAATCACCTACAGAGTAATTACCTAAAGAGATGGAACTAATTACCTACAGAGTAGGTAAGACATCCATTCTCTGGATGCCTTTAAAAATGGGGCTAAGACAACTACCTGCTGGGGATGCTCTAGCAGGATTTCCTGCATTGAGCATGGTGTTGGACTCAATCGCCCATGAGACCCCTTCCAACTCTCTGATTCTATAATGCAAAATCTGGGTTGCTGTTAACTTTAATCTGAAGCATTCCAAGGTTTCTATTCCGAACCTAACACAAGCCTTTTGTTTTTATGCAGAGGTATGGGTTGATGATGTTAGTACTGGCATTGTCATTCTTGCTTTCCTTTCTCCCTCCTCTCTCCATAGATTTAACATTTCCAGGTCATGAGGCTGCCTTCAGAGGGGATCTGGACACATTAAGAACACTGCTGGAAAATAGGATCATCAATATTAATGAGCGGGATGATAAGGGATCCACTCTGTTGCACAAAGGTAAGTGAAAATGTTGTTGCTCTGCTACCAGATTGTTTGCTCCTGTTTTCTGGGTGGCTGTGCATTTTATTTTGTTCACTTATCACAGGAACATAGGGAACTGCCTTATGCTGAATCGAACTTTTGATTCATCTAGTCCAATATAGTTAATTCTGACTCGTGGCAATGGTTGTCCAGTTTTTCAGGCAAAATTCTTTCAAAACCCTAGCAGGGACATTTGGCATACAAAACATGTGCTCTTTCATGGAGCTAGGAACCTGTACGTCATATTACAACTCCGAGAGGCTCAAATTGGCAAGGATGAGTTTCCACTCCCCATTGTATCCTTACAGCAATCCTGCAAATAAGTTCAATCTGAGATACAGGGCCTTTACAGACTGCCAGAAATAGTGCACATTGAGGCCACTTTAACTGTCCTGGCTCAGTGCTAGGGGATCATGGGAATTGTATTTTTTTCTGGGACATTGAGTCTTCTCTATCAGAGAGCTCTGGTGCCACAATAAACTACAGTGCCTATGATTCCTTAGCACTGAGTCAGGGCAGTTAAAGTGGACTCAGTTTGCACTATTTCTGGCAATCTGTAAAGGCAGTGACTGTCTAAAGGTCATCCAGTGAACTTCATGGGTAAATGAAACTGAACCTGTAGGTGAAATTGTGAAGATGAATCATGAATCATGGAATTTTAGCACTGGAAGGGAACACAAGGGCATTATTCCAAGCCCTTGCTATGCAGGAATACACAACTAAAGCACTCCTGAAAGATGCCCACCCAACCTTTGCATAAAGACCTCCAAAGATGGAAAGTCCACCACCATCTGAGGTAATGTATTTCACTGCTGAACAGCTCTTACAATAAAAAAGTTCTTCCCAATATTTAGGTGTAAATTCAATCCATTGGTTCATATTTCAATCTCTGGAACAACAGAAAACAAATTTGCTCGATCATCTACATGACATCCCTTCAGATATCAAAAGGCGGCAATCATGTAAGAATTGTGAAGTTGGCTCCATTGAGTTCAGTCGAACTTACTCCCTGGAAAGTGTGTACAGTATAAGACTTCAGCCTTCAAGAATCAGTGCAATGTAGTGGTTAGAGCAGTGACTGGATAACATACTTACGTAGACACTACACAGTCTTAATAAAGACATGTTTTTACTTGGCACCCGAGTGAAGCTAGTGTCGGTGCCAGTTGGGGCTCCAAAGGGAGGGCTGTCCACATATGGGGTGCCACAGCAGAGAATGCCTTCCATTCAGTCTAACTTCTAGATCATTCATATAATGCTAGATACAACCTTGGCCTTCACAGTGGCAGAGGATTTTAAAATAATATTACCGGTATTATATTTCAATGTATCACTAACTGCTAAAGTTTAAGAAGAAAAACTCTCATTTAATGGTTCCTTTTTCTCTTGCCAGCTGCTGGACAGGGCCATTTACATGTCCTGGAATGGTTGATTAATAGAGAAGCAGACTGTGATATTGCCAATGATGCTGGAGAAACACCAAAAGACATTGCCAAGAGGTGATTGATTACAATATTTGGCTGGATTTTCTTTTCCATTCATGAGACACTCCTGAGATGTAATCCATCTGGATTACAGTAATTCCCCTTGATCTTCAGTTCTGACAAAGCAATGAGGTGGATTTGAATCTGCATTTTATAGGTTCAAAAGAAATAATTTATCATTTATTAAAAGTATTTATAAATCACTTTTCTGCTCACCAGGGACGTACAGCAATGTACAACAAAATCACAATATAAAAATAGAACAGACACAAAATTTTATTTCAAAACAGATTTGAACAAGTTTTCAAAGCTGACAAATTGAGATAGTATTGACCACCTGTTGCAAGCTCACAAAAGTTGGAGCCAACCTGAGTCAGATATCCTGGCCCTAAACTTTCTGTGGTTTTTAAAGGTCAAAACCAACACCTTGAATTGAGCAAATTAGTGAAGTGGAAGGAATTCCACCATGAAATAGGGACTGGAAGACCAAAAGTTGCAGGCAAACTCAAGTAGGAGAAAGTAGGTAGAGATTGGGACGGGAAAGGGGGCTCAGATATCCTGGCCCCAAACTTTCTATAGTGTTTAAAGGTCAAAACCAATTCTTTGAATTGAGCGAATTAGTAACGTTGTAAAGCTGATTCGCATGCCTCAGTGCTTCCACCCACATGCATGAAATGTGAGGCTAATGTTTGAGAAATGAGCCACTGCACACATGACTGTTATGCATTCTATGTTGATATGGGGCTTGATTAGGGCCATCAGAGATTTGAGGGTGATCAAGATAAGACAAAACCATTGGTTAAAAAGAAGATTGATTGTTGTTCAATGGATGCCGCAGGTATTTTATAGCAAAGAAATCTCAGCACTAATGTAGTGGATTTCCACCACCACAGATGAGTGCCCGTAGAAGCCATAATATTTGCAAGTTCATATATGCACCTCCCCAACTTGTTTAGGACATAGTTAAAAGTGTGGCTGCAAGCACACAGAGTATCCCCAAACTTACATTAATTTTTTCCCCTGCAGACATAGTTTATAGCAAGTATCTGCCTTTAGATGCTCAAGACCTACTGTCAGCTATACTAGGTGAAAGACACAAATAGTCTAACCTGTTGGCTTCCAAGGATAAGGGGCTAACCATAGGTCAATTGTACATATTGTGCATGCTTTAGTTCTGAAATTCAATCCCTGGTATATTCAGGCTGTGCCTGGATCCTGGTATACCTTCTGCCAGTCAGGGTATGCTGGGCAGGGCTGGGCAGGGCAGGGCAGAACTATGGTTCTGGCTTATTATAAGGCAGCCTGATGTGTTTCTTTTATTTATGTGCATTGCTGTAGTGGGCAGGTTTCCAGGTTACAGCTGACACTAAACTGGAGAGCAGAAATTGCCATTGGCACCATGAACTCTACTTGCATTCTTTACTGACCAAATGGATATCTGTTGTTGTGTAGGTTTGCCCAGTTGGCTGTTGTGGAATATTTAAAAAATAAGATGGGCAATGATTCTGATGAGGAAATTGATGTAAAGGACCCACAGTTCTTTGAAAGACACAGTGTGGAAGGGAGCACAGACTGCAAAAGTGATTTGATTGTGGAGAAACAGACTAAAGTGGATAGTCGTGGTAAGTTGGGTGCTGCTCTTTGCTGCAGGCAGGAGTGAGAAACACGAGGAGCCCTCCAAATATTTGGTTGATAGGAGTTGCAGGCCCAAAGTATCTTGAGGACCACTTTTTCTGTGGTTTCACATTAGAGGATGAAAGATTGTGTGGTAAATGGATTTTAGGAAACTTCACTGGGAATGTCTCTGTGGGCAGGTGTGTTTGATAATCCCATAGGTACTCTGATTGGGTCATAATCTGTTTTTAATTCAGACATATAAAACTATTTTTTCCTCTACAGACATATAAAACAAAATAAAAAGATACATTTTGGCCTGCAATTCCAGCAGGTGGAATCACTGAAGGCATTTTGTAGGGCTAGAAGCAAAAGAGAAGGTTCAGAATCCTGTTAGTGACATACATGAAAGTGTGGTTTACACACATGCACATCTCTTTTTGGACAGATTTCAGAGAGCTACTCCCTAGTCCCTTATGAACTGCCCCAAACCTTTCCTTCTGTCAGCTGGCAAACCCCGGGAAGGTCTACCATTGCTGCTGCTTACTTATGGGAAGGGAACAGAGCAGGAAGACAATGAAGATACCCCTGGTCTGAGTTCTGATGGGAAGGAAAAGGAGGATGCACTCCACCTGCAAGGGCCCTCTCATTTCTTTCCCCTTCCAAACTGAGATCAGCTGATTCTTTCTCTTTTGAAATACCTCCTTCCTCTATTCCTTCCTGCTGGTAAGCAGCAGTTACATAATAGCAGCCTCTCCCAGGGCTTGACAGTATTGGGGGAGCTCCATAGGACTGTGGCTGCTTGATGAAAGATCTTGACTATTACAATATGTTTCTAATCTAATCTAATCCAAGCCTGGGGACAGAGGGTCTCATATAGCTTCAGTTCACCTCCTTTTGCTCACCTTTGAACATTCACCTCACTTTCTTTCTCTAAAAACCATTCCTTTTGGGAGATAGTATACCTTCTAACTGTCCCAATTTGGCAGTTAATCCTCTGTCTCTCCACTTTTTCAGCTGCTTTTCAAATGTCCCAGTTTCTCTCTCCTCTTAATTTCCCCCCTTTGTCCTCAGCCTACTTTAGTTCCTGCAAACTGAGTTCAAAGTTCAAAAGTAGTTTGCACTCAATTAACTCAGGAAGATAGGAAGGGCAGAAAAGCAAACTGCTGCAGCCTCCACTAGTTTATGTGTTTTCCCTCATTAATAGCTTTTGCCATCTTGACCACATTCTGAAGTTGCCTGGCCACACATATCCCCATCTCTGTCTGTGAAAGGCTGGAAGGTGTGAGGTGGTTGTCATGGCTGTTTTTTTTTTTTTGCTTTGGGTTGATCCCTGCTGATAAAAAAAACTCTCAGAGAATGGTTTCTCTTCCAGAAAGAGCCTTCCAGAAGATTGAAGAGCTACGGAGACTCCTGGAAATTGCCATCAGCAACTATAAGCAACTTGGAGGAATAACCCCTGAAGAAAGGCAGGCAAAAATAGAAGAGAAGCAGCTAATCAAGTAAAAAGTTATCTGTAAAAATGGGGCTAGGCCATGAAACTGAACTGGTGGGGATGGGGCTTTGGGGAGGTGGCTAGGCTCTAGCCAACAGATAGAAAGAGGCTCAAATTTTGCAGGTCCCTCAAGATACCAACATTAGCTTCTACTCTTTAATTGGCTTGTTGCAAGCACAAATTTATTCATGTCTTGCTTAAAACTTTGTTGTTCTCCTGCCCTTTACTGGTTGTCCTGTGCTGTCCGTTTCCTAAAGTGGAGACTGAAGACTAGAGACAGCTCCTGTACTGCAGCCACAAGGTTGTGAGTTCGATCCCAGGCAGGGCTCCAAGGTCCACTCAGCCTTCCATCCTTTTGTAGGGTGGTAAAATGAGTATGCAGCTTGTTGGGGCAATTGGCTTACAGATTGTAAACTGCTTACAGATTGTACACTGAGTGCTGTTTCACTGATAAGCAGTATAGAAATGTACTTGCTATTGCTATTGTAGTTGTTTAGAAGAAGGAATGTCAGAAGACGTTGCTTGTTACCTGTGAGGCTACTATACATGGCTTTTAAACCGTGATTAGAGCATCTTTGGTGATACTTATCATACCATGTCACCTCCAAGACGTAGTTGCTGTATCCTCCAAGCATGGTTAGGGTGTCCCTTTTCATTGATGGGGAAAACCCTTCAATGAGCTCACACTCGCACTAGGTGTGAAACATCTCTGCTGGGACAGTTGCCATATTGGCAGCCAGGTGGTGTCAGTGCCCCTTCTTCTCCCCCTGTCCCCCCTCTCAATATTTCCAAGTAGCCTCATCCCCCCCTTTTTTTCCTATTTCTTTTCTTTTTAAAAAATCTTAAATCTCAGTAGGAGAGTCTGAAATTTCATGAAAAAGGTAAAATTAAAAGTAAATAAAAACCCAAAAGGCATGCAGGGTAGGGGATAGAACAGGGAAGCAAGGTTAAGAAGGAGTCAGGAAGAGTGCATGATGGAAGGAGCAGACCCAATTGTGTGATTGTGAAGATGTGCAATAACGGCTGCTCTGAACCCAGTATATTTCCATTAAAAAAAAACAACTCACATGATTGCTGCAAGAACTGGGCTCATGTGGAAATATCCCTGGCTGCATGACAAGCAAGATCTGCTGAAATGCCCTCTTCTACACAGTCATTAAATGTGTAGGAGCTGTCTCGAGTTTTCAGTTTGGTGACCATAGCTGACAGTAACCTTACATTGAACCGTTTAAGCCAGAGTACCTGAACAAGTTGTGTCTAGATGCCCTTGCTGTTGCCCATGACGTACCATATTTCTTTCCTGAATAGAATTCCTCGGCTATAAACAACCCCCCCTACATTTGTATTATGCTGCCTTTCTGCCCAATAGACCATTTGCTCTTAATAGATTTTAACAGATTATATTTTTTAAACTGTGCTAAGTTTAATTCTTTTTTAAGGGGGTGTGTAAGATATATGAACATGTACTGTTATTATGTATTGTATAGGTTTGTTTTAACATGTAAGACACTCTGATTGCTATTACAGTAGAAAAGTGGGATACAAATACAAGTTTTATTTATTTATTTATGGTAGAAAAGAAATATACAAAATAGGAGAGGGTGGGAAGCGGCAGAGTGTTTGGGTGATAAGAGTAAACCGTACCACTTTGGATATCATTTTCGAATAGCCCCTATTCAAAATAACAGTAGCATCAGCAAATCTAAAAACTGTTGCACTTCAGAGCAACAGGTGCTAGGCTACCTTTCTCCCTGGAGTGCTATTTTGTGACTTGCAGGGATGATTTTAAAGGACAGATATTATCTGTGTATCTCCTTTATGACATTAGGATATTGCACTGATGGGAAGGCTGAGTTCTCTCAACCCATGATATTTTCCTGATTAAAATCATCACTACAGGAATATTGCAGTGTCTGAAATAAACATATAGGAAGCACATCTATCCTTAGTAGTTGCATGCTCAGAAGGGATTTGGATTGGAACCCTTGTAGAAATCAGTTGGGTAGTCTTGGCTGCTGTCACACTGCTATAGGAATCAAGATTGTGAGTTTGAAGGCTGACTCAGCCTTCCATCCTTTCATAGGTTGGTAAAATAAGTACCGTGCTTGTTGGGGGCAATTGGCTAACACATTATAAACTGCTTAGAGCAGGGGTAGGCAACCTTTCCCCTTTAAGGGCTGAGGGACTTCAGCTCCCAGAAGCCTCAGCCATGTTGGCCAATAGTCCCATGTGGGCCAATAGCTCCTGGGATTCTGGGAGCTGAAGTCCCTCGGCCCTTAAAGGGGAAAGGTTGCCTACCTCTGGCTTAGAGTGTGCTGAATTCAGTGATAAGAAGTTTAGAAATGTAAATGCTATTGCTATAAAGCAGTTTGACACCACGTTAACTTCCGTGGCTCAATGCTATGGAGTTCTGCAGTTTGTAATTTGGTGGAGCACTAGAGGTCTCTGACAGGGAAGGCTAAATAGCTCACAAAACTACAATTCCCAGAATTCCATAGCATTGAGTTGTGGTGGTTATAGTGCTATCAAACTGCTTTATTTCTGCTGTGTGGATATACCCATTGTGCTCTGTCTGCAGTCCCAATCTGGATCAGGGTTTCACAGAATGCTAATTTGCACTGAGCAACAAAGTCCCATTGGCACTGAATGAAGCACAAGGCTGTCAGATTTGAAGAGAGTCTGGTCTTCTCCAAGTGGCTGTCATGTCACCTCTTAGAGTGCATCTACACTGCCAAGATAATGCAATTTGACACCACTAACTACCATAGGTTCATCCTATGGGATTTGTAGTTTTGTGAGGTACCAGCGCTCTGGTAGAGAAGGCTAAAGAATGTGTAAAACTATACACCCCAGGATTCCATAGGATAGAGCAACAGCACTTAAAGTGATATCAAACACATTATTTCTACCATGTAAATGCACCCTTAATCTTCTCTTCTCCAAGCTAAACATACTTAGCTTCCTAATTTGTTCCTCGTAAGGTTTCATTTCCCCTTTTATGACATCCAGACCATTTACTTCCTGTTTCTCAGGATACAGTGTTTTTGTTTGAATACCAAGCTACTGGCCTGTGATACAAAACAGGAAAAGTGGGGCAACGTAGCAGCATCACCATCATCTTCTTGACCTTGGCTTGTTTTTTTGACAGGTTGTTGGGGGAACTGGAGTTACAGCTAGAGAATGAACGACTGCGGAGGGAGAAGCTGGAGGCCCAGGTGGATGAGTACCGCGAAGAAATAAAAACTCTCAGAGAGCAACTTGAGGAAACTCAGCTCGCGACAACCACTATTCCTTTGGTGGGTATCTTATCCCTTTCACCCCTTCTTTGGGAAACTGAAGCGGAGTCAGGCTCTGCACATGGCATCCTTGGGCTATCAGAAAAATTAATTTTAAGAATTCATATGTTCTTTACTGTAGCCATTACAGTGTTTGAAAAATAATGAAGTTGCCTTAAGTTCCTGCATGGGAGAAGAGTGGAAGACAAATAAACCCTTGATGTTACTACTAGTTCTGCAATTTCTTTGCATTTCTAGTGCCCATTACCTTTTTTTCTTCTCTTTGTATTACTTTTTTTTTTTTTTTGGAGAGGGAAAAGTCCCCACTAGAATTGCTAAGAGAATGGCATATATATTTTTTAAAAATAACTTTTGAAAATAACTGGAAACTGCTACTCATTGCATGCATAAAGTAACTTCACACCTTTCCTATTACCTTTGAAATCCACCTTTGCTTTTTAAACTCTTTATAGCCTCACAGATCACTTGATTAAGGTAAGTACCTTACCTATGATGTAAAATTGAGAGACATAGCTGTGCTAGTCTTAGTAGCGTTACTAGGGGAGTGTGTGTGTGTGGGGGGGTGCGGACTGCACCAGGTGACACCCTAAGGTGGCGTGACTCACAACATCTGCCTTTGGGCAGGAAACAAGCTGTGACATTTGCCTGCATCTAGTTAAAATGCTGAAGAGATGACGTGAATGGGGGGAGGTTCAGTGGGAGGAGAGGCCCCAGATTGTTGGTTTTTTACAAATGAGATGTTTGGTAAAATGTGTTTTTAAAAATCTTTAAAAACACATTTTACCAAACATCTCATTTTACCAAAACACACATTTTACCAATTTTTACTTGAAGCACATGAAGCTATGTCTATGTAAATATATTGAGGCCGTGTGTATGATATTGTAATTTAAAAGTATAATTTTAATTGTTCATGTCAGAACTATTACCATTACTTTCAGTGACACATGAGAATTATGATTAGTACCAAAAACAAACAAACCATGACTAAGGATTCTGTGTGGTGTGGTACAGAAGGAGGTCAATGGGCGTGGCACCAACCCTAGTGACGCTACTGTCTAGTCTGGAATATTAGTGTGCAAAGCGTTCTTGTAGCACCTTTGAGACTAATTGTGCAAAAGAAGTTGTAGTATAAGCTTTTGTAGACTTGGTTTACTTCCTTGCATCTGAGATACTGGTAATTACTTTTAAAGCCCTATATGGCTTTGGACCTTGATACTTAGAGGTTCATTTCTCTGCATATGCTCCTGCCCAAGATTTAAGGTTTATTGGAGGGCCCTCCTCTGTATTCCACCAGTCGAGGCAATATACTTGTGAGAGGGCCTTCTCGGCTGTGGCACCCTAGCTATGAAACTCTCTCTCTTTCAAGGCCCGATTTTACTTAGACAGCAAGTAAAAACATGGTTGTTTATGAAAGCTTTGGGGACCTAATTGACTTTACAGCTCGCCCATGCACACGGTTTCTATCTGTCTTTTAACTTGTTAGTTTTTAATAAGTTTTTAGCCTTTTAAAACTATTTTAAATTTGTTAGATTGTTTTTATTGTATTCCACCTTGAAATTTTTGGATAAAGGGCTGGATAAATATTTTAATAGTAACTGAAACTAGAAGAACAAGTGACAATTCCTTCCCTGGACATTACCTCCAAAAAGGAGCCCAAATAACATAGGAGACTATGGGGCTAAGCAGACGGCGCAAAGTGCTGTCTTCAGAGCAAGGAAGGGGAGGGGCAGCCACACGTTGGGTGCCCCAACCCCTTCCCTAAAACATCCTCGGAGCAGCCGGCTCTCCGCACGGCCGGCGCTCCGAGGATGACCTCCCGCTGCAGCATATGTACACGCTGCAGCGGAAGAGTCACCGATGATGCGCCGGCAGCCTTTTGTGGTGCACCTTCAGCGATTTGTGGAAGGAGTGCTATTTTAGCGCTCCTTCCAGGGGCGGCGAAGCTGCGCTGCGGGGCCAAGGTGTGCGGATGCCTCGGCCCCGCGGCGCAGCTTCCTGGGGCGGCCCCGTGCCACCTGTCTGCTTTCCCCCTATAGGATTTTGAAGACTTTGCAATATACTTAATACCTCTGCTTCTTTTTCCCCCTCCAAGTCAGCATGTTAGTGAGTTAACCTTTGGGGTTTTTTTCTCCAGACTTCCAATTCTGGAAAAGCAGCCTCTGATTCTGGCAAGGTGACTTCAGATATTGGGAAAGAGAAAAAGAAACAGAAAAAGTCTTTATTCAGCCCTGGTGGAGTATTTGTGAGAAGATGCTAAAGTGGTAAAGAAAGAAGTGCTAAGGTCCTCTCAGCATTTTGTTGGCTCAATAGTCAGATTTAAGAAGCAAGTCAGGCTGCAAAATGAGCTTTCTCCTAGCAGATACCTACCATGAAAGAGACCCAATGAACACTTTTTGGAGGGTATCTGGGAACAAATTTTAAAAAGAAAATTGGGGGGCACATTGGCCCTTTAAGGTAATCTGGGTGACTCTAACCCAACAGTTGCCCATCCTTGAGTTATTAAAGAGTGTTATCTGCTACTTCCGGTTGATTATTTAGTTTTAAAAAAGTATATTCTAACATCCTCCTTTTGCTGTGCAGCCACTATGGCTTGCTGTTGCTTTTTTCCCTCTTATCTTCATTCTTGCAAATTGGATTTATTTTTTAAAATAAAATACATATTTTGAAAAACCACTGTGAAAAATGGAATGAGTACAGAAAGTTAAATTTCTCCTCGGCCAGGACAGGGGAAGGAGGAGGAG
>JAIPUX010001232.1:168413141-168427413 GCA_020142125.1 Phrynosoma platyrhinos | reverse complement strand
TATAAGACTACCCCCAGCTTTAGCTCCAGCTTTTCCTGCTTAGAAAGTGATCTAATACGAAGGAAAATACGGTATGCGCAACCTAGCATGTGATAGCGAAGCTTTTTTTGAATAGCATCCTCTCTGAAGTTGTGGTTGATGCTTAATATATCATGTTTAATGACATTTGTTTGTTTGTAAGCTTTATACCCCACCTTTCTCCTGGAATGGAATCCAAGACAGTTTCCAGAAGTGCAAAATACCAGGGATTGTCCTTTGTAACATGACCAGGGCCCTGCCTCCTCTGACATCATGAGGGGTCAATCCTAGATGCGATCCTGAAATTTCAAGGCTTGGGATAGTATGGACCCTGCAACCTTACAACCCTGCTCCCTCAGTTCTTTCATTATATAAATGCTTCCAGTTAGGTCTGCTTTTCTGCTTTTCAGTGGTGTCACTAGGGTTGGTGTCACCCACCTCCATTGACCTCCTCCCACACCACACCATACAGAATCCTTAGTAATGGATTTTTTTTTGGTACTATATTACTCATAAACTGTAATTCCCATATAACACTGAATGTAATGACAATACCTGTAACATAAACAACTGGCAAAATTAAGATTATACCTTTAAATTACAACATCATTATTTCTACAGTGTAGATGCACCCATAGTGTGTTCTGAATAGAATTTTCTGGAGATGTTTTGCCAAAATAGCCAACAGTAGCGGCATAGCATAGTGGCTTGAATGTTGGACTATGATTCTGGAGACCAGGGTTTGATTCCTGCTTGGCCATGATATTCAATGGGTGACTTTGGGCACGTCAGATGTTCTCAACCTCAGGGGAAGGCAGTGGCAAACCTCCTCTGAACAAATCTTGCCAAGAAAACCCCAAGATAGGTTCAAATTGGAAATGACTTGAAGACACACAACACATACACAATGTAACTCTCTAGAGATGTGTGAAATCCCAGTGGCTTAAAATAAGCTGCCGTTAAAAACAACAACACAAAACTAACAAAGGCCCAGATAACAGCTGCTTTCGATTCCCTCCATTCATTGCTTGAATGTTATTTCTGAATTCTTTACAACCCCAAGGATGCCATGCATTTTAACACAATCTGCAACCATTTCCATCACCACCGCCCCCCAGGATTGTGTACTGCTAGAACAGTTTGTTGGCAGTTATTTTCACAGATTTTCATTGCTTGAATAGATTATAACAGGATTAAGAGCTTTTTGCATGCTGGTGAACTATTTATGAGCTTAGAAATGTGGAGAATAGATTTCCTTATAAGTTCCTTTTTTTTTTTTTGCACAAATGTCTTTTAAAATGTAATCTGACAAATCTCAGTGGCTGGGGAGGTTGGTTGGCTGGTTTGGAAAAGGAGATGTAACTGGTATTGAGAAATGGAAGATCTTCAACATATTTGAGTGTTGTTAGGAAAGGCATGTTCTTGCAGGAAATCTCCCATTATATATTATCCTTTTCTTAATGCCCTGCTATTTATCAGCATGCCGTGGAAGCACACAGTTTTGAGACTTCCTGTGGTATAGCCTACTATAATCCTGGGCTTAATTAAGAACGTAAGGAGCCAAGTTTTATTGAATCAGACCATTGGTCCATTCACCTCAGGTATACTTTGGTTAAAAAAGTAGATGTGTACCAGGATGTTACTTCTTTAACATAAAATTTGATACTAGAGGCAGAAAGAACATGGAAAGAATGCAGATAGGTTCCTGCACCACAAGAAAGAAGAGCAATTCAACACATTTCTGCAAATGTTTCATCCAAAACTAAAAATATGCACATAGGAAATGGAACAACCAGGTCAGGTAAGCCTTGCATAAGTAAAAATATTTCAAACCTTCCAGAGACCACTTGAAAGCTTCTTCCAAAATGGACCCGGGGTAACTTTTTCTTTCACCACCCTCTGCTTTTCTTATGATTTCCGTTTTGGTGGCCAAATTGAAAGATCTATGTTTTTTTTGTGTGTGTGTGTGACCAGTTGGGTAAGGCAGGCTTATTTGCTGTCCCCTCTTCTCTCTTTTTTGGCTCACACATATTCAATAAGAGATTCTGGAGGCAGCTGTAGGTTATATTGCCTGTTGTAGACAGGCACAAACAGATACAGTAGGATCAGTTAGAGTAGAATCCTACTCCCTCCCCCCCCATCAAACTGTATTGCATTGTTTACTGCAGGCATACGTCTACACCAAACTTCTGTGTTTCTCCAGCCCTCCTTCACTATCCCCCAGCTGTTGCTACCAAAAAAACTTCCAACTAGACAGAGGATAAAGATGAAGGTTTCCTAGCCTGGTGGTCCTCCATCCAAATGCCAACCAGGCCCAACTCTGCTTTGCTTTTGAAAGGAGACAAGATCAGAGACACTCAGTTTGATATGGTCCTGTGCAAATGGATGTCCTGCCTGCCAAGTTTACTTGCATCACAAATGTTGTAGAAAGAAGACTTGGAGTTGAACTTTGTCTCAGACCCACAGAGACAAAGTGAGGGTGGTAATCAGTCCTATTCTGTTCTTTTACAAAGGATATCTGCAAAGATCGTAAATGGTGCAGGCGCAAAGGAAGGAATTCATCATTAAACTGCACTTCAAACTGGAGAAAAGTCTGGAGTAGAATGCCACAGGGTTCTTTCCTGGGGCCAACACTCTTAAATATTTGGATCAATGACTTAAATGACTAGGCGAAAGGAATCCTTATCAAGTTTGCAGATGATACAAATCTGGGAGGGTAGCTAACACATTGGAAGATAGGAGCAGATTTCAAAGGGGCCTTGATAAGCCCCCCCCCAAAAAAAAACCCCAATCTGAGCTGGAACAGAATGAAATTCAAGAGGGATAAATGCAAAATTCTACAAAAATCAAGTGCATACTTATAGGATAGGTGATATCTGGCTAGGAACCAGTAGGTAAAGGTAAAGGCAGTCATGTCTAGTTGTAGCCTACTGTAGGGGGTGGTGCTAATCTCCGTTACTAAACTGAAGAGCCAGTGTTGTCTGAGCACTGCTCTGGTGGTCATGTGGCCAGCATGACTGCACTGAATGCTGTTACCTTCCCACTGAAGTGTACCTATTTATCTACTTGCATTTGCATGCTTTTGAACAGCTAGGTTGGCAGAAGCTGGGACTAGTGACAGGAGTTCACCCCATTATGCAGCACTCAGGCCTCAAACTACTAACCTTCTGATCTTCCAATTGTCAGAATTGGCATCTTAACCACTACGCCACCATATCCCTATTCTAGGAATCAGTACATTTATTATTATTATTATTATTATTATTTAGTTATATCCCACCTTTCTCCCAACATAGGGACTCAAGGCGGACTTTGGGAGTATTATTGATCATAAGTTGAACATGACCTAGCTATACGATGCTGCAGAAGTCCAATACTCAAACCAACATGCCACTCTGGTACCTGTGAAATACTTAAGCTTATCGCACGGCACTTAAGGAATGGGAACGGAAAGGAACGAAATGGAACGGGGCAAAAACGCATGTTACTGGACAGGAGAATGCCACCAATGCTGCCAGGAGTCCCCAAGCTGTCCCTCAGCCATTCCTGGCAGCCAATTTTTGAAGGACCACTTTGAACCATCCTTCAAAAATTGTCTGGGGAATGGCTTGGGGACTCCCGGTGGCATCAATGGCGTTCTCTTATCCAGTAACATGTGTTTTTGTCCCGTTCTGTTCCATTCCATTCCCGTTCTTGTAAGTGCCGTGCGATAAGCTTAACTATCTTAGCCTGCATTAATAGAACCGTGGTTTCCAAGTCAAGGAACATAATAGACCCATCTTATTCTGTGCTAGTCAGGCCTCAGGAGTGCATCTAGTTCTGGGAACCTCACTGTAAGAGGGATACAGACAAGTTGGAGCTGGTTCAGAGAAGGGCAACAAGGATCAAAAGAGGTAGGGAGAATGAAACATATGAGGAAAGATTGAAAGAGCTGGGTATGCTGAGCATGGTGAAGAGATGACAGAGAGGAGGCTAAAGGTTTGTCCTTTGCTGCCCCAGAGGGTAGGACCAGGTCTAACACTTTGAAGTTACAGCAGGGTGCATTTTGACTGAACATTAGAAGGAACTTTTTGATGGTGAAAGCAGATCAGCAATGGAACTAATTGATTAGAGAGGTGATGAAGTCTCTTTCTTTGTACATCTTCAAAGAAAGGCTAGACAATGTGAAGTTGAAGGCTTTCATGGCCAGCATCCATAGGTTTATGTGTGTTTTTCAGGCTGTGAGGCCATGTTCTAGAAGAATGTATTCTTGACGTTTCACCTGCATCTGTGGCTGGCATGGAAGATATGATGGTCGTTGGTCCACTTGGATGTGATGGCCTACCAGTCCACTTCTAACAGTATGATTTTATTGGGGGGGGGGGTAAAGACTAGGAATGGGAAGGGCAGCTTTTTATTATTCCTACCTCTTTTGATCCTTGTTGCCCCTCTCTGTACCTGCTCCAACTAGAAAATATAATGAGTAAATATATACAACTGAACGCTAGAGTTAGAATTGTCAAAGCCATTGTATTTTCCATCTCTATGTACGGATGTGAAAGTTGGACAGTAAAGAAAGCAGAAAAGAGGAAAACCAGTTCATTTGAGATGTGATGCTGGAGAAGAGTGATGAGAATACCATGGACAGTTAAGAAGACAAACAAATGGGTCCTAGAACCGATCGAGCCTGAAGTCTCCTTGGAAGCCAAGATGATTAAGTTGAGGCTATCATACTTTGGCCACATCATAAGAAGGTATGACTCATTAGAAAAGGCAATAATGCTAGGAAAGATGGAGGGAAGTAGAAAGAGAAGAAGACCGCACACTAGATGGATAGACTCTATTAGGAAAGTCATAGGTATGACTTTACAGGACCTACACAGAGCAGTGGAGGACAGAGAGCCTTGGAGGTCACCATGAGTTGGGGTCAACTCTAAGACAGTTGACAACAATGTTATTAGATTCCAACTCCCAAAAAATGTTATTAGATTCCAGTTCCCATCACTGCTAGCCTGTATAGCCAGTTGAATGCTGGGACCTGCAATCCAGTAACACTTGCAGGGCCTGAAGTAGATTTTGGGACAGTATCTTTCTGGTAGTACAAGTCCCAGAAGTTGTAATACAGAGTGACTGAATAATTCTGGTAGTTGCTGGCTGAGTGAATCGGAGAGTTGTAGATTTCAAAGGTAATTTTCCCAAGCTCTGAAAATGCATGAGGAAAAGATCTCTGAGAGCAAACCCTGGCACAGAATAAACATTTTTATCAGTCTTCTCAGATTTAAAAACCAGCACAACCTTAAGGTATGGTCAGCTATATCCTGTTTCTTTTCATCTCCTCATTAAAGCCCTTTGGCACAAGAGATGGTTTAATCTTTTTCCAGAGCAGCACCCTTGCATTGCAAGAAAACTTGTCTTAAACAGCAAAAGTTTGGGATAGATAATTCAGAGGAAGTATTGCCTTCTCTTTCTTTTTGGAAAAGGATCCCCAAGGAATGCTTGACAAATTAAAGCCTGGCTCAGCAAAGCAAAGCAAAGCAAAGCAAAGCAAAGCAAAGCAAAGCAAAGCAAAGCAAAGCAAAGCAAAGCAAAGCAAAGCAAAGCAAAGCAAGACTGTGTGTTTACACAGCATGTCTCTTGCATTTTGCAGTACTCTGGGACAGAAGTGGGGTGGGAAATCTGCTTGTATGCATGTCAGTGATAGACTTAGAGAATGTGGGCTTGGAATTCCATTGAGATCTTGGCCTGATTCCATTCATCCTTGCAAAAACAGATGAGCCCCCATCCTGCAATCTGCTGTTATTTGCTTTGTTAATGTTTGCACACATTCAGAAAAATGTCAGCAAAATTCATCCCATAGGCCCTGGGTTATCCCTGTCTAGTTCTTTAGTACCATACCCAAAGGTCCTGCACTGCAAAAAACAGTCCAGCATTTTACTTTTAATGGCATCTTTTTTTTTGTCCAAAGAGGGTGTGTGGTCCCTGTGCCTTGTTTAAAAGCAGACTAATGCTGCTAAAACCTGTCCAGAAGAACAAATCTGGTTATGTGCAAGGCATGTGCAAAATGCATAGTTGTTTGGAAAGAAAATATGATGTTCTTCTAATATTCTCCAACTGTCCTGATTTGGCAGGGACAGTCTCTATTAAACATTTGTCATCCCACTTTTCCAGGTACTTTTAATATGTCCTGATTTTTCTCTCCTCCTTTCACTTTCCCCCTTTGTCCTCAGGTTACTCCAATTGCAGTAAAATGAGTTCAAAGTACAAAGATATTTTTCACTCCATTAAGTCTGTAGAGGAGAAAGGGAATCTCATCCTTTTCAGTAGACTCAAGCAAAAACAAACTACTGCATCCTTTCCTAGCTTGTGTTACTCCTCCTCAAAAACTTTTTCCATCTTGATGGTATTCTAATGTTGCTTGGCCATAGATGTCCTGGTTTTCATCTGTGATATATTGGAGGATAGGGCACTTTGCCCAGCAATTTTTCACTGCTCTAGGGGACTGCTTGGTGAATCAAGTGGGGTTGTATCTACATTGTAGAAATAGTTTGACACCATTTTAAGTGCTGTAGCTCCATCCTATGAAATCTTGACATTTGCAGTATTACAAAGTCTTTGGCTTTCCTAACCAAAGAATGCTGGTGCCTCTCAAAACTACACATCCAAGGATTGTGTACTATGGAGCCATGGCAGTTAAAGTGGAATCAAACTGCATTATTTCTACAGTGTAGATGCACACCTGAGTGTGTTTATTTATTTACTTGATTTATATCCTGCCTTTCTCCCAAAATGGGATTAAAGCAATCCCTGAGGTACCTCTTGACTAAGGGCCTCGGCAGATGACTAATAGAGTCATCTTGGAGGCCAGGAAGAGGAGGGGCAGCTGCACGTGCGGCGCCCCTTCCTCTTCCCGAGGTTGCCCTCGGAGCTGCCAACCGTCCGCACGGCCGGCGCTCCCAGGGCAACCTCCCGCTGCAGCGTCCGGACACGCTGCGGCGGATAAGTCAGGGAAAGTGCGCCCTACGCATTTAGGGTGCACTTTCTCTGACTTATGAAAGGAGCGCTGATTTAGCGCTCCTTTCAGAGGCGCTGACGGTGCGCCTCGGTGCGGCTGCCGCGGTCCCGCGGTGCACCGTCCCAGGGCGTCTCCGATGCCCTGGTCTGCTTAGGCCCTAACATACTGTTGATATCTTACACATGAGTAAGTTTCTCTGAGGAACTGGCTGGACATTCTTCAATCATGTGCAAAATTAATTTTGCCCTTGACGTCTTCCACAGACATTTCACTAACCTTTCAGAATTTCTTATGTCATCAGCATTGGCCAGCATCTTGTTGGCTTCTTACACATGCATAGGTTAAGAAAAACAGCAGCGGCAACAATAATTATTGTTTGAGCTATAAAATATGATTGACGAGGATAGCTGGTGCTCATGATCCCAAAAGTATTTCTCCAGCCTTCCAAAACCACAAAACAGGAGAAAAACATTCAGATGTATCAAATTTGGCAGAGATGTCTAAAGCAATCTCCTTCTCATTAATGCCTTTCTAGTGGTCTCTTCCAGTCCCAGCAAATGGGAATTGTATACAAGTTTAACTTCATGTTGGTGAATGTGTATTGTTTTGGACAGTGATTTTGCAGACTGGCATCTGATGAAGAATTCATATGAAATGGATAACTGCCTGAATTCTTTCTTATTTGTCAACTTACTTTTGGGATGTGACTTTGCCTCCTCTTAAATGAGTGTCTTTTGCTCCTTGCTCCTTCCAAGGTGTGTTGTGAATTAGCCTCCACATACATTGAGTGAATACATAGAAGTGGAAGGAGTCAAGCCTCCAGTATGAACATACCTCAGGATCAGCCTCATGATCTCATGAGATGGTGTGTCTTAATGGGACATTATATGTCTGTAGGCTCCATTTTGTGATTTTGGAGCTCTGGATCATGTGATGTTCACACCTGTGCACACCTGTGGCACATCTTGGTTTGTCCTTCAGAACTTTGTTGAATCTGTGGGCATCAGGTGTAGTGGGTAGAGTGAAGTTGTAGGGCCAGAAGTCTACTTCCTCCTTCTACAAGTTCCTTTAATGTGCAGGTGGGAAGAGTACCAACCTTTGGGTCTCAGGCATCCCATAACCCCACCTTTGTGGTCCCCAGTGTTTCTGCTTCCTTTTGAGCATTTTCTGGACAAGTTTTCAGATAATTTACCAGTGATGTAGACTTGAGTTGACTGATTCGGATTCAAGTCGCTCCAATGACTTGGCTTGGACTTGACTCAACAGTAAATGACACAATGACTTGACTCAAGACTTGTATATTTTTAGTGCTTGACTTGCAGGACTAACTTCATTCAGGAACAGCAAATGCATTAAGCAATGGGCTTGAGGTCTACACAGCAGCTTGCCCCTGCTACACATCGGAGGAGCTTTCCATAGTTTTAAAAAGCTTAAGTAAAAGACCCTTTTGCCTCAAGCCCATTGACTAACATGTTTGCTGTTCCCTTCTGAGAATTTTTTAATCTAACTTTGTACATATTTTCTTATTTTCTAGTTATTGAAATTCCGCCTCACATACATACACCACCACCACCTCCTTTTTTCCTGTTAAAGTTGGTTACCAGACTTGAAATTATATTACAAGGATTTGAGACTCAACTTGAGACTTGAAGACTTGACTTGAGACTTGGAGTAAAAGACTCCAATACATCATTGCAATTTACTACCTGAAAATGCCAGAAACCATCTACAATGCATCAGCTTGGCTTTCCCATCCTCAAGATGCCTATTTTTGGCTGAAAATTAGTTGCAAATGGCAACAGGAGGCAACAAGATGTCACTTTTGGTACACTTTTGTTCCAGTGTGACCCATCAGGTGGTGATACAGGAATGAAATTTATTTAGTGCCCAGTGGATAATTTGTGAAAATGACATTATATTGATTGAACAATGAATGCAACTTACCACCAGCCTTTACGCTTTATTATGTCCTTGAGCAAAACCATAGCAAATGTGTAACCCTGTACATAATTTTCTTAAAAAGCTGTTATATAGTTGTTATTATTTCTTTTTCTTTTGGTGCTCATTGATCTTGTAGGTTGTAAGGAGTCTCTCATGAAGGTTTAGAGGGAACAATAAAATGTGTTGCACATGCCTGCCTATTCCATGCCCCAATTCCCTTTGCTAGTTAGGGCACAATGATCCCAGACTTAATGGTATTTTCTATTTCATTTTTGCAAAGTATATCTAATTGCCATCTTCTATTTGCTCTGGGAAATGAACGAGCCATTCCAGGCTAATGTGATTCATAGACATTCTTTCTGATCTTCCTAATGGAGGCCACTTACCATTGATCTGGCCATGAATATCAAAAACAAGCCAGTGCAGCTCCTTTCTAATAATGTGTCACACCAAAATGGGATAAAGAGCCATCAGAGCAAAGAGCAGGAGACCAGTGTTGGAGGCAATGTGCTAAGCAAGACACCAGAGGCCTTTGTTTCATATGGTCAAAACTCTCTCTTGGAGAAAGGATGCACAATTTCCCAGGAATCTTCCCTTAATGCTTTCTTCCTCCACCTTTCTCTTAATATGGAACCCAAGGTGGCTCACAGCGGAGATTAAAATAAAGTTTTTGTTGTTCTTACGTGCTTTCAAGTCATTTCCAACTTATGGCAACCCTAAGGCAACCCTATCCTGAGGTTTTCTTGGCAAGATTTGTTTAGAGGAGATTTGCCATTGCCTTCCCCTGAGGCTGAGAGAATATGACTTGCCCAAGGTTACCTACTAGTAGGTTTTATGGTGGAGCTGGGAATTGAACTCTGATCTGTAGTACTGTAATCCAATCTCAAACCACTATGCCACACAACTTAAAAAAAACAACCAAGCAGTGACAATTTTTTAAAAAAATGTTTTGATAAATTATTCAACTAAAACACCATTAATTTGGAATTGTATAAAACCATCTAAAACACCACACTTTGGCAGTTTGCACTGCAGAAATAATGCAGTTTGCCATTGACATCACTTTAAGTGCTGTAACTCCATCCTATGGAACCCTGGGATTTGTTGTTTTAGTACTCTGCTAAACAGTGCTGGGACCTCACAAAACTACAAGTCCCATGATTCGATAGGATGGAGCTACAGCCCTTAAAGTGGTGTCAAACAGCATTATTTCTACAGTGTAGATGCACTGTAAGTGACACAGAGGAAAAGCAGAATTTAAGGGACCAGGCATGTACCAGAAAGTGACTCTACACATATCAGTAAAGAGACTGAGCTGGAGGGGCAGAAGCTGTCACTCGTTGACTACAAACATGTTTAAATAATGTTCCATAGATTTCATTTTAAGAATATAACTGTCACTTGATTCTTAATGGTAAATAGAACCACAAGTAACACAGCACACATGGACCACAGACACAGATAGGCACACACTGACCTTTCTGCACAAATAATTAATCACCAAAATATCTGTTTAAATAAAAAGGTCTATGTTTTCTGGTGGAAAGAGGCCAGCCTTACCTCCTGTGAAAAATAATTCCAAAGTTTGGGAGCAGTCACCAAGAACTCTTCAACAGCATGTTGGACTAGACAGGCCTTTGCGTCTGATCCAGCAGGACTCTTCCTATGTTATAATTGCAGATCTCCACTGTTGCAGTTTTGAGATCTTTCCCAACAGCTTCTAACTGGATATGCCAGGAACTAAATGTGAGAATTATTGCATACAGAGTGTCAGGATATGCAGGATTGCATTACACTATTGTGACTGAATAAAGGTCTGGTAAATGGCAGACCTGTGTTTGTGAGTCTGCATGGTAATTGGTTAAGTAGGCCAGGTGGCTGCAATGTAGTCAGTCAGCAGACTACAAATGTTGTGGTAGTTTGCATGTAGGTTGGGAGCTGTTGTGCTTTCTATGCTGGAGGTTGTTTTGCTGAGAGCTGTGTGACTTGCTCTTGATGCTGAGGTGTTTTGTTTTTTTGTATTTTTCTATGCCTATTTGTATCCAACCATAATGCTACAATGCTTTGTTTGTTATATTATTTTTGCTTCTGCTAAGTAAAGCTATTTTTGTTACTAAACCTCCATGACTCTACTACAATCCATTTTTACAACCCTAACAAAGTATGTGGTGTTCTTGTTGCTGTATGCCTTCAAGTCATTTCTGGCTTATGGAGATCCTACAGCGAGAGTTTCCTGGCAAGATTTGTTCAGAGGGGTTTGCCTTTGCCTGCCTCTGAGGCTGAGAGAGTTTGACTTGCCCAAGGTCACCCAGTAGGTTTCCATGACTGAGTGGGGATTTGAACCCTGGTCTCCACAGTCATAGTCCAACATTCAAACCACTACACCATGCTGGTTCTCTGTATTGTGTTTGAGTTATAGACCTTGTGCCATGTAAGGGCATGTGAGAGTTGTTAACCTTGGTCTCATCTAGCTTGTCTCTTCCTATGTGTTATCTTGTCTACTTAGGTCATGAGTTCAGCAATATCATATAATCCAATATTTCAAGAACAAAACAGGATATGTGTGGCCAGGTAACATCAGAATGTGGTCAAGATGACAAAAGGTATTCATAGGGAACAACACTAAAGCGAGGAGAGGCTGCAGCAGTTTGCTTTTGCCTGTACCTCCTCAGAAGGGCAAGATTCTGCTGCCTACTCTCATCTTCCTCCTGCTGAGTTAACTGAGTGCAACCTACTTTTGCACTGTGAACACAGTTTGCATCAATTGAAACAAGCTTTGGACAAAGGGGGATAGTGGGGGAGAAGAGAGAAACTGGTACATTTTAAGATCAGCTGAAAAACTGGGATGGTAAAGGATTAATCAGGACTGTTTCTGCCAAACTGGGACAGCTGGAGAGTGTACAATATGTGGCTCTCTTAATATTGCTAGACTCCAAACTCCATCGCCCCTAGCCTGCATAGCCAGTAATGAGGGTGAGGCATGATGATAGTCACAGTCCAACAATATATGGAGGACCTCAAATTTTCCAATCTAGACTTAGGTAACTGGAAAAAATTCTTCAAGTCCCACCACCATCAAAGATCTTGTTGATACAGCAGGCAAGATCCCTGAATTTGGAGAGGTATCATAAAGTTCTGCCATAGTTGAATTATGAAGCATCTCTCCCTCCAACAGGATTCACATACCTCCTGTGCCACCCCCATCCCAGAGGTACTAGGAGGTGGTAGGAAGTCTTAGAATATGCTTTCATTATTTTACATCTGGTTGTAATCACATAGCCAGATTCTTCTAATCTGTTCCCTGCTTTCCCCTGGCCACTATATAGCCATGGAGCTTGGGTTGAGGTTGGCCACAGGAGGAAAGTGAGTTGCCAAGCAGTTTTTCTCATTCTGACCTTTACAATAACTTAAAAAAAATAGACATATGGAGTATGCAAAGGAATCTTGTAGTACTTTTGAGAGTCACTGAAAGATGTTGCATCTGAGGAAGTAGACTTAAGTCTACAAAAGCTCATGCTGCCAGCTTTGTTCTTTCAGTAAGTCTCAAAGGTGCTACAAGATCTCTTTAAAGATAAAGGTAATCCCTTGACATGGATGTCTAGTTGTAAATGACTGTAGGAGGTGGTGCTCCTCTCTGTTTCTAAGCCCAAGAGCCAGCATTATCCAAGGACTGCTCTGGTGGTCATGTGGCCAGCATGACTGCACCAAATGCCAAACCTTTCCACCGAAGTGGTACCTATTTATCTACTTGTCCTTTTACATGTTTTCGAACTGCTAGGTTGGCAGAAGCTGGGACTAGTGACAGGAACTCATCCCTTCATGCAGCACTCAGGCCTTGAACTGTCAACCTTCCAATCTTCTGATCATCAGAACTGGCATCTGAACCACTAAGCCACCACATCCTTTTACATACTGATTTTTCAGCTATGTCTTTTCAGACATATGCCGGTCTAAGTTGAACCTTTGCCTACATATGTCATGAAGAGGATGCCAGTCAGAGCCTTTTCTGGAGTGGCACCCAGACTGTAAAACTCTCTAGCCTAGGAAATCCACAACACTCCCTTCTCTGAAAGCTTTTTGCCATTGTGTGATTTTTTTTAAAAAAATCTAATATTAATTTACAACCATCAGAATTGCATCCTTTATGTGTGGCTATAGAACACTCTTTTTTTTATTTTAAAAAAACAAAAACACCCTGCTTGCTGAGCTAATTTGCTTTCCCCCTGTAAATTAACACTAAGATGAAAGAAGCAGTTACTTATCATAAAATGAATGGAAGGCAGGGAGCAGAGAGATAAGCAACCTGACACGTGAAGAGCATTTTGGGTCCTTGCCAGACAGCAAGTGCTGAAACCCAGATTAAAATAGGGTGCTTTCTCTTCATCTTGTCATTCTGACAAGTTAGTCGCAATATCTGCATGCACTGGGACTGTGGATGTCAGACTGTAGCCTATCCAGACTATTTTCTGTGTCATATTTTTCAAACTGGCTTCACAGAAATGAAAAAAAGAGTCTGGAATCCCTCAATTTAATCCAATTAAAGCTGCAATCCCAGACATACCTACTTGTGAGAAAGTCCAATTCAGCACACTAGGATTTACTTCTCAGAAGATATACAGGTTGAGTCTCTCTTATCCGAAATGTTTGGAACCAAGTATTTTGGATTTTGGGATATTTGCATATACATAATGAGATCTCATGGAGATGGGGCCCAAGTCTAAACATGAAATTCATGTATGTTTCATATATACCTGAGCCTGAAGGTAATTTTCTGCATAATATTTTAAATAATTTTGTACATGAAACAAAGCTGGTGTATACTGTACCATCAGAAAGCAAAGGTGTCACTGTCTCAGCCACCCATGTGGACAAGCATTCCGGATAAGTTATATTCAACCTGGAAGTATGATTGCACTGTAAGACTGCAAAATTAAATGCCTTTATTTGGGAATAAACCAGGGATGAAGAAAGTGTGATTTTCCAGAACATACTGTACTTCAGTTCCCATCTTCCCTCACCATGGCAGGAGGTTGGACATGGCAGGAGGTATGGTCTCTTCCAACTTTGTTGTTGTTGTTGTTGTTAATTGCCTTCGTGTCAATCTCGACCCATTACGACCCTATGGATGAGACATTTCCAGGCCCCCCTGTCCTCTACTGTTCTGCCCAGCTCCTGCAAACTCATATTTATGGTCTCTTTAATAAAGTCCACCCATCTAGCATGTGGCCTTCCTCTCTTTCTACTTCCCTTCACCTTTCCTAAGATTATTCTCTCTTCCAACAATTCATGCCTTCTCATGATGTGTCCAAAGTATGACAGTCT
>JAIPUX010001232.1:168380230-168403382 GCA_020142125.1 Phrynosoma platyrhinos | reverse complement strand
AATCCAGTTTCTGTTTCGGTTTTGTGTGGATTAACCAGCAGATTTGCCTCGTGTGATAACGTCCCTATTTGGGACTAACAATAGGACATGTTAGTCTTATTTTTCTATCATTGGAACAGAATTTGGCACAACACTGTCTCAGAAGGAGAAAATTAGTGCCTTCAAATTAGGATTCTAGCTGCCTGTTGCCCTGATCTATTTGGTTTGTTAATTTTTGCTATTAATTCCTGAGGAGGCTCTGAAAAGCCCCTTTCAGTCACGAGCAAAGTCAAACAAGGAGTAAATGGGAGTCACCCATATCTAATCCAAAAAAGATTAGCAGCACCAAACTGTAAGCAAATATTTAAATTACTTAACTTGCCTATATCTTTTGTTGGGAAATGTGTAAGTGGATTTTAAAACAAGAGATATGGTGTTTACCAGAAATGATTATAAGACCCTGGGAATTACACCTGATGTTGGTGATCCCCTTTCAAGTAAAGATCAGTCAATATTTTGATAAGAAATTGGATGTTGTTACAACTGGACACTGACCTGCAGAGAGGATGTCCAGACACCAATGGATGAGCTCTCATGCAGAAATCTTGCAATAGAAATACTGAATGGTGTCCAGATACCTTGCTCAGGACAAACACAGCCCATACTGCCAATTGAGGGCTGGGTTTATTTGCTGATGAAGGAGATTGAAAACATAAAATCTTTCTCATTTGCAAGTAACAATCTGCTAACAGTATTGACAAATAACATGATTAGCTCAAATTCCCCCCAAAACAGATCATCCAACCAATCCAGAAAGCTGAACATAAGAAAGCTAGGATGAAAACATCACAAAATTCTAAGGAGGCTAAAAGCATAAAGAAGGCAAAAAGAATCAAAAGCGTAATGACAATACACCACGATACAAATAAATTGCTAAGAAAAGAGCCCAAAATGAAAAACAGACAAAATAATATAGAAACCTCCAAGATGAAAGTAACAACCAAGAAACATATTGGAAAAAAACATACATCTACACTAGGAATAAAATGTGATCTAACTATACACCCAAATCAGACTAGAACAACAGAAACTCAATGTGAGCAGCTGATCATACATGATCCCTGGGCTTTCTCTTCATCTAAAGGAAAAACCTCTTCAGAGAAGACTATTAATACCACCAATAAGAAAAAATGGAATCTGATATTAAACTGCTAAAAGCTAGCAATGAATAACTACCCTAAACCCAAGGGTTTATTAACCCAGTATGACAAAAGCAACATCTATTAACTATATTGAAAACAATAAACCCGTATAATCTCACCATAATGGACATAATGCATGTTGAATACATTTTCTACAACTACATCTATGAACATGCAGTGGTTACTGTTACTGAACAAGACACAGTCAATATGATTCTGACTTGCAGGAACATTTTAGCAGAGTGTGGAATCTCAGTCTCAAGATTTTTTGAGAAGATTGCCCCTCCACAGGTACTAGTTATTGAAAGGAAATTAATCTGGAAAAGTAAACTACCAAAGAAAATGCCCAGCCACAAACTTAGTTGAGTTTGAAACACCTAAACATATCCATCTTGATGAAGTAAAGGACTCTAAACCAAGAAAACTATTTCAAACTGAGAAAATTCCTTTTGATAAGGAAGAAAAATGCTAATGAGTTCTTTCTGTGCTCTGTCTACTGAAGCACAAGATGAAATAATGCTAAGACTAGATTTTTAAAAATCACATTTGGCAAGTCTTCACAGTGGAAAAAATAAGAGTCCAACTAATCTAAAGGAACATAACGTCATAGATGTTTTTACTTCATCTGAACATGTGGAAACTCCAAAATGGGAAGAACATCAGTGTGGTACAAATGTGGCAGCTATTGTAGAATTCAATCATACATCAAATGGTATCCTGATTAGGAGCATTTATCACCAACAGATAACTCAAGAGAAAAGGAGCCCCTTACTTGGCTTAGCATGAGATTTCTAGAGGAGAATGAACTGGCATCTCCAGTGAAACAACCTTCTCTTCCTGACTGCCAAGCAAATCAAAGTGAAAGGGTAATCTCAAATGTCAGCAGACCAAATTCTTATTACGAAGCCATTAAGTACATGGAACAGCCAGAAGAAACCTCTGAAAAGCCCCCCCCAGTATACCTCAAAGATCAGAAAGCATTGGATCAGATAAAAAATATAGAAGGGCAGCCTTCCCAAACAGCAGATCACAAAAATCAAAAGTCTTTCAAACTTATAGAGCCCTCCCTCCATTCCATCCAGTGTCATCTGAGGGAGAGACACTAGGCCCAGCACCATCGGGCCTGGAATAATAAGAAGAGCCCTCCCTCCATTACCATCTGATGTCATCTGGGGGAGAGACACTAGGCCAAGCACCACCCAGCCTAGAATAGGAAGGAGGGATGGGATTCGAATGTATCTGCTTTAATGTTTTTTCTGATGTTTTGAAATGCTGTACGCCACCCCGATTGCCTAGCAGAGGGGCGGGATATAAATAAAAAATATTATTATTATTATTATTATAACTAAGGTGGTGATACAATACCCTCAGAGGTCTCTTCTGGGCCTGCAAGTTCCATCTCTGCAAACATGACCAAAAAAAAAAAAAAAAAAAAAAAAAAAAAAAAAAAAAAAAAAAAAAAAAAAAAAAAAAAAGAAAGAAAGAAGGATTATCAAAAATAATATCAACAAAAACAATCCTTGATGCTTTTATAATGGAATGTATCTGGCTGCTGCTGCAAAGTGGAGGACCCTAGTTTTCTGGAGTTTATAACTAGATATGATATTATATTGCTGCAAGAGACCTGGTCAAAAGAAAGTCTGATTTTGAATGGGTACTCTGCATACTCTTTAGATGCAGAACCCAGCCTTCATGGAGATCAACCTAAAGGAGGTCTAGCTGTGCTGATTTCAACCAACATTAGGGCAAATATGGTAAGACCAACTTCTTTACTTTGCTTAGCAACATCCCTGGTTATCAGCTTCAGATCAATCTGCTTACTGATAGTTAATGTGTACCTCCCCCATCGAGACATCAACAACTGACCAAAAACAACTGGATGAAGTTAGAAGAGTACATATTTGAATTAATAGTCTTGCACCCCAAATCTTACATTCTCATGGCAGGAGACTTTAATGCCAGAATAGACCAAACAGATAAAATGTTGTACTTTCATTGCCAGCAAAATTCTCCAGAACAAAAGGCCGCTTATTCTATACCAAAGAGGGAGTCAAAAGATAAGGGGTACAACTGTGCTGGCCTTTACTTAATGCAATTGTAAATAGATTTGATTTAGTAATCTTAAATGGGAGTATGGAAAGTGATAGACCCGGAGAATATACTTTTCTATCTGAAACAGGAACTTCTACAATAGACTATTTTATAGCCTCTCACAATTTGCTAAATGCTATATCCAGCTGCAATGTAAGCAAACGCCTTGAGAGTGACCATCTACCTCTAGTGCTAAGACTCAATGTTGCCGCTCAGAACATCTATACAGAGTGTACAGAGATGCTAAACCTAGATGCTGAAGAAAGATTTACATGAGTAAAATGGTCAAATAAATTAAGCCAAAATATAACAGCAATATTGTACTCTGAAGGCAGTCTCCAGCAACAAGAAGCACTGATAACTGCAGATACACCTACATCAGTTTTTACTTCATTTCAAGAAATAATTTTGAACTTGCAAGACTGCTTGAAACCTCATGCGGAAGCTGTGTGAAAATACTTTTCTGAAAGTTTGATGCAGTCTTGCTGGCCATTTAACAGAACAAATACCCACCTATGTTGGAGTAAGACAGGGCTGCATCTTAGCCCCCACCTTGTTCAATTTCTACATTAATTTCCTAGCTCAATATTTGGAACCAATAAACTCACACTCTCCTAGATTGGCAAATAAATCACTGACTGTGCTTTTATATGCAGACAATGCAGTGCTTCTATCACAGTCAAGAATAGGCTTGAGATGTCTCTTAAATGCTCTAGCCTCCTATTGTTAAGATGAAATGTTGGTAATAAATTACAACATAACTAAGATCCTGATATTTAACAACAACAACTGCAACAACAAAAAAGACGAAGCATCAATGGCAGATTGATGGACATATAATAGGACAAGTTACCTCCTATAAGTACTTCGGCATAATCTTTCAATCAACAGGCTAGTGGAAACTGCAAACGAAGTATGCCATTACAAGTGCTCAAAGAAGCACCAGAGCACTCCTCTCTTTCTTCTATACCAAAAGTGGCCAATACATCCCTGCTTCCATCCAGGTTTCTGTCACCAAAGTAATCTCACAGATGTTGTATGGCTGTCAGATATGTACAATTGATGATTACAATCCTCTTGAAGTTGCACAGACAAAAATTTTAAGAGCATTTTCAGGAATGCCTTCTTGTGTACCGAATGCAATTCTACGGCTTGAAACAGGGCAAATTAGTTTGGAGGCACAAATGCTGATGCATACAGTGAACTTTTGGCTAAAGCTGACTTTCTTTCCTGTGGGCCTTGCTCCATTAACTCTGACAGATGCATTTCAGTCCAAATGGAAAAAAAACCACTGTTAACCAAATTGCAACACCTGGGACTTCCAGCTGATGACCTTTGGACTATGGGGTACACCAAAGCTAGAACAGTTTTTATCCAGTGTATTAGAGATAATAATAATAATAATAATAATAATAATAATAATAATAATAATGTATATCCCACCCCTCTGCAACACAATATTGAATTTCAAAATCATTGGAGTCTGTTTGCATGCTATTCCAATTACTGGGGCTGTATGGAACCATTTACTATGTCAAATTATATGTCAAATCTATCAATTCCCAAATATAGACAAACTTTTATGTTGGCCAGACTAAATGTTCTGGACTCCTGTTCAGAAGCGATTATGTCCTTGTAACACAGAAAGTGTGGAAACTGTTGCACATGTATTATTTCACTGTCCCTTTTATCATGGTTCCTGTAAAGAACTGATTACACCAATTCTTTTAAGAAAACCAGGGCGATCCAAAGCTTTTTATTTAGAATATTTATTATCAGACTGGATTATCAAAAATCACATATAAAGTAACACAATTTTGTGCATCTGCTATCACTTGCAGGAAAAGTATAATAAACCACGGATAGCAGATCTTGTTGAGATATGTCTACTGGTATGTCATCAGTTTTCTTATTATTTGATTGAATGTGATTGTTCTTTTGCTATTTTATCTGAATCTATTCTTATAGCAGTGTAAACATAGTTATTTTAATCTGCTAGTTGGAGTGTTTTTTTAAACCTTGAGTAGCTTGCTATATGTGTTATTTTATTTCATGTGTAATTTTATTTTTGATTTACTGGTCTTTAACTGTAATAAAGTGATATATTTGGTCATACCTCACTTCGAATACTGTGTCCAGTTCTGGGCACCACAATTCAAAAAGGATTTTGAGAGGCTGGAATGTGTCCAGAAGAGAGCAACCAAAATGGTCAAAGGTCTGGAAACCATGCTCTGTGAAGAGTAGGTCTCCTGGTGGGCTATGAGGCTTGTGTCTTAGGAGGAATTGTGCATGAGTTCAGATCTGGTGACCCTAATATCTGGAAATCATGCCCTATGAGGAGGAACTTAGGGAGCTAGGTATGTTTAGCCTGGAGAAGAGAAGGTTAAGAGGTGACATGATAGCCATGTTTAAATATCTGAAGAAATGTCATGTTGAAGATGTAGCAAGCTTGTTTTCTGCTGTTCCAGAGACAAGGACACTTAACAATGGATTCAAAACTACAGGAAATAGATTCCACCCAAACATTAGGAAGAACTTCCTGACAGTGAAAGCTGTTCGACAGTAGAATATGCTGGCTGGGAGTGTGGCGGAGTCTCCTTTTTTGGAGGCTTTTAAGCAGAGGCTGAATGGCCATCTGTCTGGAGTGCTTCGATTGTGTCTTCCTGCATGGCAGGGGGTTGGACTGAATGTCCCTTGCAGTATATTCTAACTCTATGATTCTATGATTTAGGGAGCTGGCTATGTTTAGCTTGGAGAAGAAAAGATTGAGAGATGATATGATAGCCACCTTTAAAGAGATGTCATGAAGAAGATTGTGTTTTTCTCTTACTGCTCCAGAGATGGGGGCACAAACCAATGGATTCAAATTAAAAGAAAAAGATTGCCATTAAATAGTAAGAACTTTTTCATGGCAATAACAGTTCAGGAATGGAGGGTCATAGGTTCTCCTATTTGGAATACTTTTTGTTGCAGATTTTGTAAAATGTAGTTTAAGCTCATCATTTTACCTGCCACTAGTATGTAATTTTATATTATTTTCATTTTTAATGGTTTTTAATTGTTTTTAAATTTTTATTGTAAAATCTTTAAACATGTTTTTATTTGTGAGCCCCCTTGGCTCCCTTTTTGGGAAAAAGGAGGCATAAAAATGAAATAAATAAATAAACAAACAAACAGAGGTTGGATGGGCATTTTGCAGGAGTGCTTTAGTTGTTTATACTTGCAAGGCAGGGAATTTGACAACAAGACCCTTGTGGTCCCTTCCAACTCAGTTATTTTATTCTATGATTGTATGATCCCAAACTCTGCTTTCCTCCTAAGGAGAAAGTCAACCATCTGGATATAACATATGGGGTGCATTCTCAGTCACTGTGCATCTACTGCTGAGTCTCCCCAGGAATCCTTTTTAAAAATTAATCTTATCACATAAAAATGCTAGAAGAGAAGAGCTTATGACAAGTTTGATGTTTTGTCTTGAAGCCTGGAACCCCTGCTTGGAACAAGAAAAAAAAAAAGGGTGAAAAACTAGCAGGCTGAAAGTGTGTGTGTGTTTCTGTGTGTGAAGGCAAGTGAAAAATGGAATGTGGTATAGTTGTTTTCCTTTTTATTTCCTTCATTCTTGGTAACTTACGCTTAGCAGAATGCCAAGGAAGGACCAAATGGAAAAACGAAAGAAAACAACATTTATCAATTTCTCCATCTGTCTACTCTGTCTCATTGGATGTGGCATTTTATTTTTGTTACAGCTAGGCAAAGTCTTGGAAAGTTTTTTGTGGGTTTTTTCGGGCTGTGTGGCCATGTTCTAGAAGAGTTTCTTTCTGACGTTTCGCCAGCATCTGTGGTTGGTATCTTCAGAGAAGTCTTGGAAAGCTGTTTCAGATTCAAGGTTGAAGTCAATTCAGCCAAGTTCTTAGGAGCAGAGGTGAAACCAAATGGGAGCAAAGTATAGCAGATCTAACATACCCACTGACATTTCACAAATGAAAACCTGGATACAGGTGGCCAGACATCAGAATATTATCAAGATAGCAGAAGTTAATGAGGGTATGTTACACGCACAATCTAGGAAAGGCTGAAGCACTTTGCTTTTGCTTGAGACTACTGGAAAGGGCAAGACTCCACCTGCTCCTCTTGCCCCCTCCTTGTTGAGTTAATGGAGAGCAAACTACTTTTGCACTTTGAACTAAGTTTGCATAAGGTGAGGACAAAAGGGGAAAGTGGGTGGATGAGAGAGAAACTGGGACATTTTAAGAGCAGCTGAAAAAGTGGGATGGCAGAGGATTAATCAGGACTGCCTCTACCAAAATGGAACCGTTGGAAGGTGTTATCAATTTTCTTTATTTTCTTTACTTTTTTATTTGTTTAAATTACATCCTGACTTTCTCTCAACAAGGAACCCAGGTAATTAAAACAAGGCAAATGAAAAACCCAATGATACAAAAGTAAAACAAAGAAACAAACAAAGTAATTATCATGTAAAAAAACAGCCATAATTTAAAACAGTATAATTTCATTTCAAAGTCCTAGAAGACAGATAAAAATGAAACTCTGATCTCTCATTAAACATCCTTTTGTGTTGACTATCATCAAATATTCATCAGATGCCTATTTAAACATAAAAGTCTTTACTAGTCAGAGCAAAGGAAGGCACATTGGCATTGCATGGGAGAGAACTCCACAATGTGACGTGGCCACTGAGAAAGCCATTTTACTTGTCTTCACCAGATGTGTCTATGAAGATGATGGCCTTTTGAGAAAGCCCTCTCCCAGGGATCTTAAGACTTGGTCAGGCTTTACGGTCTTTCAGATGATCTGGACTTGAGCTGTATAGGGCTAGCTAGGTCATAACTAGAACTTTTCCCAGAAATGAAACAGAAGCCAGTAAGTAAGTCTTCCAGTTAGTAAGCCTCAGAAAAGGTATTACAAGATTTGAAACTGTCAGGAATTATGGGAGCTGAAGTCCAAAACATCTCGATGACCAATGTTTGAGAACCACCAATCTAGATAGTTGTGGCATTGTGATTTGAGTGTTGGACTACTGGGAGACCAAGCTTCAAATCCCTATTCACTCATGAAAACCCACTGGACGTTTTCACACGGGGGTCCCTAAAGCCGGCTGGAGCCATTCCGGAACGGCTCGTGCCGCTGATTCCGGAATGGCTCCGGCGGCGGCAGGCTAATTCCTTTTGCCACCTGGAATTACCTTTCCGCCACTGAAGCCGGAATTAGAGGCCTTTCTGCCGGAGTGAGGCCGGACTTAGGGCTCCGTGTGTTCGAACACACGGAGTGACGAGCCGGACTGACGCAGGGATGGCACCGGAAGGGGAGGGGTTTGCCGCCGCGCGCGTGTGAACGACCTGGAAATGGAGCCGGAGTGGGGCCGGACGGAGGTAGGAATGCGTCCTCCTAAAGCCCCGTGTGAAAACGCCTACTGTGTGACCTTGGGCAAGTCACAGTCTCTCAGCCTCTGAGGAAGACAATGGCAAATCACCTCTGAACAAATCTGGCCAATAAAATCCCTCAACAGATTCACTTTAGGGCCTCCATAAGTCAGAAATGACTTCAAGGCACACAACACACATTATTGTGAGGCCATAAGTAGCACAGTTCCTGGCAATCCCTTTTATAAAGATGCTTGCATATTAGAAATTACTGAGAAACATATGTAGTCAATGACAGAGCACTACCTTATCAGAGCAGGCCCCTGCCTTTTAACTTTTAGAGATTAACTTTTTATTTTGATTTTGTCTGCAAAATTCCCATGAGATTTAAAAAAACAACAACCTCTGTAAACATGTACAGTTTCATTTTTAAAATGTTTCAAAGCAGAAAGCCTTGCTGTGCAAGTTACACAAGAAGTGCATCGGAAGAAAGCCAACAAAGAAGCATTCTGATGTAAAAAGGTAATGGGTGACGGATTTGATTATAGTTGATCATGTCAAGGTAACCTTCGAATAAAAAAAAGTGCAGATTAGAAAAGAAAGGTAAGAAACAGGGCTTGGGAAAATTTATTTACACTACAGCTCTCGTAACCCCCCAGCCAGTGTGGTCATACTCACCACAAACTCACAGCATCATAGCCCCATGACAGCTACTGTTATGTACTAGTTAGATTGGGATCCCTGGCATTGTAGTAGATTTACATGTTTAAACATCTAAGTCAAATATTTTCTGAATAGATATGTTCTAAAACTGGTCTGCTCATAGTTGAAAAAGAAGGAGCAGATTTGCACTGGTATCCCAACAGGTCTTGGACTCAATTTAAGCTTATCGCACTGTGTTCTCAGAACATAATGAGTACGTGATGAGAACAGAATGGAACGTATTTTATCGCATGGTATGATCTTCATCGAGTTCCCATTCCGTGCTCTGACAGTCCCAAGCATGTTCCAGCAGGAGAACTGTAAAAATGCGTCCTCAGCCAGCAACAACGCTTTCAGACCGTTCCAGATGATGTGTGTGTGATAATCCTATCCGGTCTCAATCTGTCCTTGTGTTCTGATTGACATAGGGGGGTTGCAGACTGCCAGAAATAGTGCAAATTGAGTCCACTTTTAGGGTTAGGGTTAGTGCTAGGGAATCATGGGAATTGCATTTTTTCTGAGACATTGAGCCTTCTCTGTCAGAGAGCTCTGGTGCCACAATAAAATACAGTTCCCATGATTCCCTAGCACTGAGCCAGGGCAGTGCCTCAATTTAATGTGCACTATTTCTGGCAGTCTGCAGCCCCCCTAAGACAACCTCCTCCCTTCCCATCCTAGAACATCCACAAACTCAACTCAACTCTTAAGGTGTTGATGCAAGGAATGTGCCACAGGCAATTTAAAAATATTTTTTATTTTTGTAGATTGAATTGCGTTGTGTTTACAAGAAAAAAACAATGACTGCTCACTACCTAAACTTCTCGGTAGCATTCTTTCCAATGCAGACATAGGGGTTTTCACAACAGTGAGCATGCACCAATGAGGGACGGCTAAGGAACTACTTTAGCACTGGTACCAGTACAACAGTAAATAATGTGCGATAATATGTGTTCTCATAACGTTACTATCCCATTATCAATAGTCTAATGTGGTAACACCCATTCCCATATCGTTATGTTCCAGGGACTCAATGGGAACGTTACAGGTACTGGTGCAATAAGCTTAAATTAACTCAGCAGGGAGAAGAGGAGGGCATGAAATCTTATCCTTCCCAGAAGGCTTAGGCCAAAACAACCTGTTTCAGCCTCTCCTAGCTTGTGTGTTCTTCCTCATTAATAACTTTTGTCATCTTAACTTCACTCTGATGTTCCTTGGCCACATATGTCCCCATTTTCATATGTGAAATGCTATGGGATGATCTATCCTTAGTAGTTGGGGCCTTTTCTCTTGCTTTGTCTTAGGCAGGTTGTATAATTTGTGGGTTCCAACTTTTTTTCTGCAAAAGAAAAAGAAAAAACCCAAATATGTGGTAGCATTAGTCTATCTTGTAGAATAGGTAGTTGGAAACAGGCCCAATTAATACCTTCCTAAAACCCCTACCCAGCGTTGATGACTTTTTCATCCCCTTCCCAGTGCCTTTCTTGTTAAAAGAGAGTTGCTTCAGCTTCAGTTAATGCTCTTAAAAATTCATCTCTCACCCTGTTCTTTTCCTTTGGTGAGTTTCTGGAAGAAGAAGAAATCCACTTTAATTTCATTAGCACTAAGGAACATATTAAGAAGCAGCTCGCCACAGGAATAAGCTGCTTAGTTTGTTAAAATCTGAAAAATAATAGGGTGGAACAGCTTTTGGCATCATTGATGAATATATTCCACAGGATCTGATTAATCTGCGTAAGTCATAACAGCACTTTTAGCTTCTGCCGATCTGAGTGGCAGCTTTTAAGAGTTTGTTAGCCTTCCTTCCCCCTCTACCCACATTAATGGCAACATCTAAAAGAACCTGACAGCACCAATAATGTTTTCCTGGGACTGTGGTTGCTTTCGCTTCATTATTATAAATTATCACACACAAATTATATTTCATAAACATGTTCCATAAACATAATTGGCACCTTGATGCATCTCTCATTTCTGGATATTGCTCTGGAAGTTTCCATAAGGTCTTCAACACTACATACCAGCTCTTTTCAGTCACACCAATTGTGGAAGATGATCAGTGTGTGTGCGTGTGCATGTGTGTAGGCACAATACCATTGCTATGGTTTGTCAAACTGCCCTTTGCATACATACTTTGCTCATTCACCATGAGAGCTGATGCCATCAAAATCCTGGAAAATCCTGGATTATACTCATTAAAGCAGTTGTCAGAGACCAAAAATAACCTTTAAACTTTGAATAACCCCATATCTAAACAGGAGGCACCCCTTTTGTAAATTAAGAATATACCCCAAATACCTACCTTCCTTCTCAATATAAACCCATATATAAACACTAGGCAGCCTTTAAAGAACAAAAACAAAATGGTGGAGCACCTTTTTTCCTTCCCTGGTGGTGGTAGTGTGTGCCTTTAAGGCATTTCCGATTTATGGTAACCCTAAGGCATGGGGTCATGGTGTTTTCTTGGCAAGATTTGTTTAAAGGAAGTTTGACATTGTCTTCCCTTGAGGCTGAGAGCATGTGACTTGCCCATGGTCACCCAGTGGGCTTCATGGTTGACTGGAGAAATGAATCTTGGTCTCCAGAATTGTAGTCCAATGCTCAAACCACTATGTCATGTTAGCTCTCTCTTTTCTTCCCTATATGACCTCACATCTAAATAGGCTTTCATTTTATAATTACAACCCCCACCAATATGGTGGAGCATCTTCATTTCTTCTCAATGTAGCCACAATATTTAAACAGAAAGCAGCTATTTTATAATTAACTGCCTGTACAGACCAGCCAAAAGGGCTGGCCTGGGGGTGGAGTCGGGATGTGGCAACTGCACGCCAGCTGTCTCAACTCTGCCCTGATGCCGCTGTCATGCCGCGTGCCCCACCGCACAGTGCATGACATCAGGTGCGCAAAGGTGTGCAAAAAAGCTGCCAGCGCGGCGGCAAGGGTGGGTTTTTGCTGCTCCAAAAAGGAGCAGCAAAGTGCTGGATCGGGCTGCAGCGTGTGGTTGCCGTGGCCCCAATCCGGCGCTCCCAGGGGCAGCATGGAACCGCCCCTTAGGGGCTGTCTGTAGAGGCCCTAAGTCCTTGTCTGCACAGGCCAAAGGGCCCATTTCTCTCCTTGTTCTGGACACACATCCCAAGCCCTGGTCCTGGTGCAAGCAGTCCAAATGATGTCTGGGACATTTCACACTAGAACTGGAGACTAACAGCCTTAAAACACATTTACTATATATGCTCACGTATAAGTTTAAAAATATGAGTGAAAAAAATCGATCCAAAAAAAACTTGGGTAGATTTATCCATGGGTCATTGTAAGCATACCTTAACTTTTATCAAAAGAGGAACCATCCTCTTCTCCGAGTGGCAAAAGGCGAGAACTTAGTCTGTCCCAGGAGAACCTAAAAGAAGCGCCAACCACCATGTCTGTCTCTTCTGCACCACTGCTTCTGGCCTATTTGAATGTCTGGGTGTGAGAATAGCGGCATGCTTTGGCATCATTTTCCTTTCCTTCATCCTTTACCTCTTTTGTTACATGCCCCTAAATTTTACCCTCAGCTTGTACACGGGTTATATCAAAATCCATAATTTTCGCCCCCAAACCTGCCCTTCACTTATACATGAGGTTGACTTATAGTTTAGTATCCTGGCCAGTGCAGACAGGCCTAAGACAAATACCAAATGGTTGAATGCATTTATTCCTAATAATAATAATAATAATAATAATAATAATAATAATAATAATAATAATAATAATATTTCTTACTTGCCTCTCCCTATGGATCAAGGCAGGGAACAACAACAGACCAACACATGTGCATCAGTTAGGAATAAGAACACAACATCAGCCAACACATGCATCAGTTTAAAAAACATATACATTTTAAAACAATCTCCATTTAAAATTCACTGTTTAAACTTTACATTTTTAAAAATGATCTAGATGGGCCTGCTGGAACCGATTAGTCTTCCATGCTGTTTTAAATTCATACATGTATTCAGATGTCGAATCTCTTCCGGCATATAATATAACTCTGGCATATAAATAATCTCCTATCTGAATGGAAGACAGTTATTTTATGACAAAGAGGAGGAAAAAAATAGTAAAAGGCCTTCATTCCTTCCCAGTAAAACTCAAAATGGCCCAAAGCTAAGCAGAAGGCAGCCATTGTATAACTAAGAACAAATAATGAAACACATTCATACCTTCCAATTATAGTCCTGCAGTTTGGATGGCTCAGAACCAGAGTAGGTCAAGTACCATCTGCTTATACACAAACCTGCCAGTTTACAAGAGTTGTCTGGGGACATTTCTAAGGGGAGGAGATGTAGGCTGCATGTTCACTGCTGAAATAATGTAATTTGACACCACTTTAAACTGCCATGGCTCAATGCTATGGAATTCTGGGATTTATAGTTTTGTGAGATATTTAGCCTTCTCTATCAGGGAGCTCGCTACAAACTAAAAATCCCAGAATTTTGTAGCATTGAGCCATGGCAGCTAAAGTGGTGTCATACTGCTGTATTCCTGCTGTGCAGCTGCAGCTGTGGAATCACAGACTCATAAAGTTGGAAAAGACCACAAGGGCCATCCAGTTCAATTCCCTGCCATGCAGGAATACGCAATCCAAACACTCCTGACAGATGGTCATCCAGCCTCTGTTTAAAAACCTCCAAAGAAAGAAACCCACCACACTCTGAGGCAGCATACAGCCCACTGTCAAACAGCTCTTACCATCAGGAAGTTCTTCCTACTGTTTCAGTGGAATCTCTTTTTCTGTTATTTGGATCCATTGCTCCGGGTCCTAATCTCTGGAGCAGCAGAAAACAAGCTTTCTTCATCCTCAATATGACAGCCCTTCAAATATTTAAACATGGCCATCATGTTACTTCTTAACCTTCTCTTCTTCAGGCGAAACATACCTAGCTCCCTAAGTCTCTCTTCATAGGGCATGGTTTCCAGACCTTTCACTATTTTGGTCACCCTCCTCTAAATACACTCTGGCTTGTCAATATCCATTTCAAATTGTGGTCCCCAGAACTGGACACAGTATTCCAGGTGAAGTCTGAGAGTATACGTCTTGCATGCAGAAGGTTATCCCTATCACCTCCAGCTCGAATGCGTCAGATAATAGATGATGGGAAAGAAAGATCAGCATTTTACTGAGAAGCAATCTTTGTCAGAATGGACAGGGTTGAGCTAGAATGGCCATGTTGACCAGAGGATTCAGGAAACTGTTATTTAAAAATGTAATTTTCCCATTTTTTTCTGACCTAAAATGGAGCAGCTGCCTTAATTATATTTGAGAATCCTTTGTTGGAGTAAGGATGGGAATCATGTAGCCCTCCAGATGGACCAAACTCCCATCACTCTTGCCAGCATACAGTCCAACAACACCTGATTTAGAAGATGCTCTGGTTGATCTGGCAAACCTAAACACACAGCGCAGCTTTGAGCAAACTTTCCCACTTAGTGGATTAATGTCCCACATCTCTCAGTGCAATTAAGATTTCTCACAGAACATCTATTGTATAAAAAATCAGAAGGCGCATCCTCTTTGTTTATTTCCAGTGAAATCCAGCCTGGCAGGTTTTCTGAATCCACAGGTTGCTCTTGCTCAATCACCATCGCCATCACCACCATCCTCAATCTCACAGCTCCATTAATCTTTTCAAACAATGTGATTCATTTACATATGGCATTCATCAAGGCACCATGCTATCAGTGGCATGAACCAAGCTTTCTGGAAGAAGAGAGAAAATAATGGCTGCCTGTTGGAGGAAAAATGAACTGATGTATGGGGCCCTTTTACACTATTCAGCTGTAGCCCTGTGATTCCACTTTAGCTGCCACCCTATGAAATTTTGGGGTTTGACTCCATTGGATTTACCTGTGTGTGAACTCTGTTACCGACTGTGGCAAAGATCACGAATTACTCATATCAAAAATAAGGGTAAGATTCATAAGAAATCAAATAATAGACTGAGAACCAAAGGAACTATGGTCTGAAGCCAGGGGCATAATAAAAGAAGAATTCAGACAAACACTTTCAATAATAATAATAAAAAAACCCATGGATGACAGAAAAAACACTACAAGCAATAAAGAAGAGAAGAAAAACAAAAGGGAGATAGGAACAAACTAAGAATTATGAATGTAACAGCACAATGGCTTGTGCACAAAGATAAAGAAAATTACTACAATGACCAATGCAGAGAAATAGAAGACAGCAACAAAAAGGGAAGAACAAGAGACCTATTTCACAAGATCCGAGAAATCAAAGGAAAATTCAAACCAAGGACTGGGAACATAATTCAAGATCAGGAAGGAATAAAAGATGTTGGATGCAATACACAGAAGAATTATACAAAAGAGATGATAAAATGAAGGAGACATGGAATGAAGAGCCATATGAAGATGAACCCCAAATTCTAAAAAATGAGATAGAAACTGCAGTAAAAGAAATAGCAAAAAACAAATCACCAGGAACAGATGATATTCCAGTTGAACTGCTACAATCCACATTGACAGAGTCAACTCTAGTGCTAACCAACATGTGTCAACAGATATGGAAAACAAAATGATGGCCATCAGATTGGAAGTGATCAATATACATCCCCATCCACAAAAAGGGAGACACAAGAGACTGCAGCAACTATAGAACTATAGCACTGATCTCCCATGCAAGCAAAATCATGCTCAAAATTCTGCAACATAGACTCCAGCAATACATGGAGAGAGAAATCCCGGAAGTCCAAGCGGGGTTCAGGAAAGGAAGAGGCACAGGGACCACATTGCATATGATGGCTAATAGAGTGCACCAGGGAATTCCAAAAGAAAATCAGCATGTGCTTTGTAGACTATATAGCAAAGCCTTTGACTGCATAGATCATGAAAAGCTATGAAATGCCCTTAAAGACATGGGAGTGCCAACACATCTGATAGTCCTAATGAAGCATCTGTACTCAGGACAAGATGCTACTGTCAGAACAGAACACGGAGAAACAGAATAGTTCCCAATTGGCAAAGGAGTCAGACAAGGCTGTATCTTATCACCCTATCTATTCAACTTATATGCAGAACATATTGTAAAGAAAGCAGGCTTGGACACAGAAGAAGGAGGAGTGAAAATAGGAGGAAGAAATAACAACAATCTGAAATATGCTGACAATACTATAATACTAGCAGAGAACCTCACAGACCTGGAACACCTACTAAGGAAGATCAAAGAAGAAAGTGCAAAGGAAGGCTTACTGTTGAACACTTACCGCCCCCCCCCCCCAAAAAAAAATAATGACCACAAGTTCAACCTAGATAATGAAGAAATAGAAATAGTAAAAGAACTCCCATACCTGGGATCAAACATTGATAGAAATGGGGACTGCAGTCAGGAAATCAGAAGAAGATTAAGAATGGGGAGGGTGGCTATGAAAGAACTAGAAAAGATTCTAAAATGCAGACATACAACTCAGCACAAAAGTCAGAATCATACCAGTCATTTTATTCCCTGTTACCATGTATGGATGTGAGAGCTGGACAGTCAGGAAAGATGATAGGAAGAAAATCAATTCATTTGAGATGTGTTGCTGGGGAACAGTGCTGAAGATCCCATGGACAGCCAAAAGGACAAACAAGTGGGTCCTTGATCAGATCAATCCGGAAACCTCCCTGGAAGCCAAGATGACCAAACTGAGGCTGTTGTACATAAAATGAGAAGAGGGGACTCTTTGGAAAAAACAATGCTGGAGAAGGTGGAGGGAAGGAGGAAGAGAGGAATGCCACATGCTAGATGGATAGACTCTATTAAGGAGGTCTTGGGTATGGGATTGCAGGAATTAAGCAGAGCAGTGGAGGACAAGGGGTCTTGGAGATGTCTCATCCATAGGTTTGCCATGGGTCAAGATTGTGTGAACTCACAATTCAACAAATGTGTGAACTCACAATTCAACAACTGCTTCAATGGATCTCCTGTAGTTAGTACTAACAGGAGTCCAGCAATGCAGATGCACATTCTTATATGGTGTATCACTATTTGTCAGTGCCTTCAGTGTACCATTTGATTAACTTGGATTGCAGAAACAGCCATTATGTATTCCCCATTGCATAATGGGATATTAAGCAGATACATTGGCAGATACATAAACAGTTGTACACTGGTGGAATTTGGCAGAAGTATGCTGTAGTGAAACCACAATATAACAATGTGAGTATAGATATAGTCTGTGCAAGCACAAAGTAGGATCTTGGGCAATGGTGATATTTGGCAGAAGGATGGTGTACTGCAATCACCATGTATACTCTGTTGTTGTTGTTAAGTGCACTCATGTTGGCCTCAACTCATGGGGCCCCTGTGGATGAGACATTTCCAAGATCCCCTATCTTCCACTGCTCTGCTTAATTCTTGTAGATTCATTCATGTGACCTTCCTAATTGAGTCTAGCCATCTGGTGTGTGGTCTTCCTCTTTTTCCACTGCTCTCCATATTTTCTAGCATTATTGTGTTTTTGAGTGAATCATGATGTGGCCAAAGTATGATAGGCTCAGTTTTGTCATCTTGGCTTCCAGGGTGTGTTCTGTTCAAAGACCCATTTGTTTGTCTTTTTCGCTATCTATGGTATCCTCAGCAATCTTCTCCAGCACCATATATTGAAGAATTTTTTCTTCTTATCCATTTTTTTTCACTGTCCAGCTCTCACATCCATACATGGTGATGGGGAGTACTATGAATTGGAAGATTCTGATTTTAGTGCTCAATTGTATGTCATTTCTCTTTAGGATCTTATCTGGCTCTTTCATAGCTGCCCTTTCCATTCCTACTCATCTTGTTTCTTGGTTGCATTCACCATTCTGATCGATGTACAAGGCTTTTTAACTATTTTGATGTCTTCACTGTCTAGGTTAAATTTATGTATTTTTTCCCATACCCCTTATTTATGCTATGATATACTCTAGGCAAGCACAATACAGGATCTTGTCCAATGGACTGAGATTTGCCAAGTCATTTCAGAAAAAGGGCCAGATGTTTGTATGAGGTCTGGCGATTTCTAAAGGCAGAAGATGCAGCTTCTGCGGCATTCTGTAAAAAGTTTTTCTTGACCCAGTTGCTTTGAGTTGCTTGAGGTAGAGCTGAGGTTATCAAAGGACTGCAGAGAGCAGGGGAAACAGCTTACAGTGGCATTACTGACCACTAGAGGCTTTGCAGGTCAGGAGGAGAAGTGTAAAGAGGAAATAAATTAGGCCACAGCACCTAGGGGAGAACTACAGGCATGGAAACTCAGACTGTGTGATAAAATCCAAGTCACTCCATTACGTTCCTGTCACAGAGATGTTTTGTACAAATACATCTCATGGATCGCATCTGTAAAACTTTTGTGATAAGTGTTTCATTGTCAGCAAAGATGAGAAAAAGGAAGACAGGCACAAATGATAGAAGTCCTTTTAGTTATGGTAAATGTCATTTCAAGAGATTAGTGGCATGACACTCAGCATTAGTTTACATTTTAAAAAGAGTGAAAGATGAATTTCAAAATGGCTGCCCCCCCCCCCCCCCCCCCCCCCCCCCCCCCCCCAAATCCATGAAGGCTACCCATATCCCTGCACTATCAACACTCTTGATTTTCCTATCCAGATACAGAAATGCTATCTACTCAGTCCAAAAGGGGTTAAAACATTACACGAAGAAGGGAATATGCTACTCCTCTTTCTCTCTGTTGTTATGTCAATCTTCTAAAAAGCAAAGGTTATAGAAGGAGAACCTCTTCTATGCATGAAGGGATTCCAAATGAACAAGAACTGTTGAAAAATCCAAGTTCTGACTTGCATGGAAATACTCCATGTGTGGAAGAGGTTCTCTTCTTCAAAACCATCACATTTCACATGATCAAAATGGTGCTTGAAAGGGATGGGACCTGCATCTTATTTTGACCTGTTATTGGGAACCTGGACAGAGATAGATCCACAGATGCTTTGGGGTGGTGTTAGTGAACACAGCTTGGTGGTATCTCTTTTTGATGCAGAATATGGGTTTTATTCTGGAAGGCAGAAGACCATCCATCCCAGGACCCCCCAAAGAGGAAATTCTGTGAAGAAATAAAACATGGAGATGGACAGATAGAAGAGGGTCAAGGTCTTATACCCTGGAATCTGGCTGAATCTCAGTATCATTAATGTTTTGTTGTTAACTGCCCTCGAGTCAATCTTGACTCATGGCAACCCTATGGATGAGACATCTCCAAGACCCTCTGTCCTCTGCTCTGCTTAAATCCTGCAAACCCATACCCATGACCTCCTTAATAGAATCCATCCATCTGGCATGTGGCCTTCCTCTCTTCCTACTTCCCTCAACCTTTCCCAGCATTATTATCTTTTCCAAAGAGTTCCCTCTTCTCATGATATGTCTGAATTACGACAGCCTCAGTTTGGTCATCTTGGCTTCCAGGGAGGTTTCTGGTTTGATCTGCTCTAGGACTCATTTGTTTGTCCTTTTGGCTGTCCATGGGATCCTCAGCACTCTTCTCCAGCACCACATCTCAAATGAATTGATTTTCTTCCTATCATCTTTCTTATCTTCATTATATACAATAAAGTGATATAAATACGTTTTCAGTAGTCAAGGTCTTATACCACCAATGAAGAGCCTTATCACATGACAAAAGAGCTGAGATGCTGCACAAGAGAAGCTGCTTTTTCTTGCCTCTCTGCATGCTACCAAAGTATTTCTGTTTTCTCCCAAGGGAGATGGTAAAAGCTTGTCTTTTGGCATGCTGGAAAAATCTGTTTGGCAAAAGACACTCTTTTATGACTGTCTCCCTCTGGAAGGAGGATGGCATGAGGACAGGCAAGGAGAAAGCTGCTTCTTTCTTATGTATCTTGGCTTTCTTTTGTCATGAGATAATGCTCTTAGTTACAAATGTGTAAAATATTATTATTATTATTATTATTATTATTATTATTATTATTATTGTTGTTGTTGTTATAACATAGTTATATTATAAGAAAAAGTGGAAAATCAAAAGTAACAAGATAAATGGAAAGTCTGTAAGAATGAAAAAACCATTCAAGAAATAGAGATGAGCAAGTCATTGTAGAATATATGTTTAGTATTTGTTAGCCTGTTGTTAGTTGATGATAGTAGTCAATAGTCGAGGGTTTTTATGTTTGTATATTTGTCTTATGTAAATAACAACAAAAATATTTTTATTCATTTATATTCTGCCATTCTCTCAACGATGAGACTCAAGGCAGCTAACAACATTTTAAAACAATAGAGATTGAAAAGACTACAAAAGTTAAATGGAAGTATAAAAGGTACAATTAAATAATCATATATTAAAATAATTAGAAATACTAAAATGCATATAAAAACAACTATATATATATCTTTAAAAAAAACTTCAAAACTAGCACCACAAAGCATTAAGAGCTCAGTCTCAAGAGTATGTAAAGGCCTGATAGAACAAAAATGTTTTAACCTACTTCCAGAAAGAGAGCTCCTGGCCTGAGCCACCAAACCTACCTCAACAGCCAGCAGCCATCTTTATTGATGGAGATCTGTTCTACCAATGATTGAGATGCAGCTGGATGGCCTTTGTAGTCCCCTCCTGTCTGCAATCTGCAGTGTGACAAGAAATTGCGATAGGGCTCCTGCTTCTGATTGATGCACCCTTGCTTGTTGTGTCCCAGTTGCCAGCAGAACAAACTTCTGTCACTTGGGCTGCATCTGCACTGTAGAAATAATCCAGTTTGACACCACTTTAACTGCCACAGCCCCATCCTATGGAATTTTGGGAATTGTAGTTTGTTATGGTACCAGAGCTCTCTGACAGAGAAGGCTAAATATCTCAGAAAACTGCAAATCTCATAATTCAATAGCATTTAGCCATGGCAGTTAAACTGGTGTCAACCTCTATTGCTGCTGGCTGTTGAGGTAGGTTTGGAGGCTCAGGCCAGGAGCTATTTTGTCATGAGATAACAGTGCAGATGTAGTCTTGGAGCAATTGCTGGCTGTTACAGGAGGTTGTGGTGGGGGCATTTACAGTTGTGCAAATGGTGCCACAATTGTGAATACATAGTATTACTGAATATGGGCTGATATTGATGTCTAACTCTAGGTTATGAATCTGTAGCTGCAATGCAGGATCCCAGCTGATGTGTGTCTGTTTGTGTGATGATGATGATGATGATGATGAGCTTCTCTTTAAAAACAATCAGATCAGACAGCCCCTGCCAAAAGTTATAGGATAATCTCTGCTGTATTCCTCATTGTTGCTGCACCCATGACAATAATGGAAGTAATGTTACATAGAGATGGAATGCTCTCGTTTCCTGGCCAGCAGGGTGCATTTGAGGTTAATAGAATGGAACTTTTCTCCATAGGGATCACACACACACACACACACACACACACACACACACACACACACACACACACACATTTGGTCTCTTGCTGTAGCTCTCCATGCATAAACACATTTTGCTGTAGAATAAGAAAGTGCTGGAGGGAAAAAATGTTGCAGTTTTGTCATCTGAATAACTAAAGGAGGTAGTCTTATGTGCAGATTTACAACCTATATTGTACTAATGCTTGTTTATAAAACCATCCCCATCCAACCTAAGAGTTGCCATCCCCATGTCATAGCCACCCAATTCACCAGGGTATTCCAAACCTCCTTATAGCATTCTCAGGGCACTGGGAGGGCTACTGAGGAGGGAGTGGAGAAATCTAGTTCTGTAGCCTATTTGCATAGGACTATATCTGGATCCAACTCAAAACTGGCCAGAATCCTGTTGGTGTTATATACCTGTGTAAGATCTAATCTGCACTGCAGAAACAGTGCAGTTTGACATCACTTTTAACTGCCATGGTTCCATGCTATGGAATTCTGGGAGTTGCAGTTTGTTGTGGCACCAAAGCTCTCTGACAGAGAGGGCTAAATAATGCGCAAAGCTACAAATCCCAGAATTCTATAGCACTGAGCCATGGCAGTTGAAGCAATGTCAAATATATAGCAAAAATATCCAGAGATGTTGTTTGAGGGCATTTTGGTCCAAAATTTCATATTTTTTTGCAAGGGGAATTGCAGTGGGTGCATCCTTCCAAGGTCTCGGGGAGGCTTCCATTGCAGTTCCCTAGCCTCTAACAGTTGTTACCCTTATATATGAGGAACCTTTGGAAGGACTTATAGTGAAAATCATTATATCAAGACAAATCATTATAAAACATCACCCTCTCACTTACTGAAAGGTGCTTAGCTTATCCATCCAACTGTGTACCTTGGTGAAAAATTTCAATTTTCAACACTGCAAACTGGGAAATCCAAACTGAGAAATCCAAAGTCGAAGAGAGTTATTATTTTACCAGAACCCAAATCAATCCATGCCCTAAAGTGGTGATAAGTTTTATAAAAAGAATAATTTTTCTCTGAGAAAGGAGGAGTGTGTAAAACTCCCTTAACACCGCTGAAACTCTTGGCTTTCTACTAGATTCCTCACAGCGTTTGTTTTAGGCATTTTTGCTGAATCTACTTCCAATTTTACTTTTGGCAAAATCTAGGGCTGTGTAAATAAGCCCTGAAAGACTTCACTGGTTTTAATTAAACAGGTAGTAAAACTGTCCACAGAGTACTGTTCTGCCTCTCCTATCATTTCTTCCCTCATCAAGCTTGATAGCCCTTGGTTTTCTCCATTTGCCACGTTGTCCTCATTTAATTTCTTAGGACTAGATTTAATAGGAGCCACATGACTCCAAAACTATTGAGATTATTATTTGGCATAGCAAAGTTATGAATTTGTTGTTGTTGTTGT